>CM053993.1:1127510-1776677 GCA_028641955.1 Protonibea diacanthus
AGAGATAGGAGGGAGAGGAGAGGATGGAGAGAGAACGAGGAAGACGAAGAGAAAGAAAAAGTGAGACAGATGCAGACAAGAAATGTGAGGAACAGGAAGAGACCAGGAAACAAAGGGAAGGAGAGTGAGAGAGAGAAAACCAAGGTAACAAAAGCGTCAGAAATGAGCAGCTTAAGAGCTTAGCCGGCATTAGAGACGCCTAATTTTCCAGTGAAACCATCTCGGCTTCAACTGTACAGTGACATGAGTCGAGAGCCTTGAGCCCAAAGAACAATAAAGCACTATTTCATCATTTGTCTCACTCCCATGACACCTATTTATTTATTTATTAATCTTGGCCATGCTGTCATTACACAAGTCTCTGAGGCATTGAGAGATAAACAATGAAAGTGTTTGTCCATCAACAACAACAACAGTGGCAAACTGATATTGAGGTGCTGCTAATCAGCTGCGATTCTGTCAAGGCTTCGAAACATTAAAGTGTTGGAGGGATAACTCCGGAGCATCAAGGGAGCGGCTCTGCCTCCACACGTCAATGAAAATCTTCACAATGAGGCGAATTTACAGAATTCCTTTTCCCTACCAGTTGTCTCTTCAACTGGTGATGCTGGAGACAGTAAACTGGAGATGTATCTCTTGGTGATCGACTCTTTTCTCACTCATCAGGTTAGTAAAAAGAAGCTGCAGTTGCGCTGCTGGCTCTGCAGTATTTGATGTATATCTGTGAACACATTGCCACCGTTGTTTGGTGCTTCACCTTTCCCTGCTTCCAAGCTACGAGCATAAGATGCAGACTTAATCATAAAATATAGAAATCGCTGTTTGGGTCCAAGTCTGCTCTTGCAAAAGGAAAGGGTTTTCTTACATCATCTCATTTGCAGGCATATTTTTCTAAGTGAGAAGGTGAATGATGAAAGGAAGAAGTGAGTGAAAATGAGAGGAAATGGGCAGATGGAAAGGAAGGAGGGAAGGATACAGCAGATAAGAGGTGAAATGAGTCAAGAGCAGAGGGTAAGATGGGGGAGGATCATCGATGAGGGAAAGAGAGCTTGGACTGGGAGTTTCAGAGGATAAGAAATTAATAAAAAAAAAGACCACTAGAGAGTCTGAAAGCCTTATTTTACCTCCCTTTTCCCCATAATGCAGTCTTACTCGGCTGCCACGAGAAGGGAGGAAAGAGAGAGTTCAACAAAAAGTCACAGGAGGAAAAAGGGAGAAAAAGCAGGGGGAGAAACTGCCAAGACAGATGAGAGGAAACCTTTACCTACATGTATGCGCTCTAAACTCATCCCTCCCTCAGCAGCAGTTATCTCATTTTTATCTGCCAAAAACTTGTTTCATAACCTTCTCTTTACCTCTCATTTCTCATTCAGCCCCAAGCAACACAGTGAGGATTAAGTCAAACATGACGGTTACAACAAAACAGGCAAGAAAGATCGATAGACACACATGAAGATACACAAACATAGACACATTTTCATGTTTTTGTTTTGGCCTCACACCAACTCAAATTATGATGTGTCTCCTCAGATTAGTTTCATCTAATGTTTTTTTTTTCTTTTTTGGCTTTTCAGTAATATTTCTTGGCAGTTTTTAGATATTACTTGTTTATGATGTTTGCTTCACCTCTGAGAGGAACTGTTCAGAGAATCATTTTGCATTCCCTTTAAAAGATGCGATGAAAGAAAATCATCTCAAGAAGTGGTTTCAAAGAGAGGTCTGGGCCAGGTGACAGTCTGGTCAGATCTGCAACAGGTGCAGACAGACACAGATGGATATCTTTCAGTGTTCAAGGAAATTTGTTAAAGCTTTCCCTGATTTCAGTCATTTCTTCTGGTCTGAAGAGTCATCATCATGAGAAACAGCTTCAATGAGTTTTGTCACGACAGAACAGGTTGCCAGGCAACCATCGTTTAGCTGATGACGTGCAGGATAAATTGTTGTTTTGATACAGATTTTTGAGAGCAGATTAAAGAAATACGTTTTTTTTAGTGAGTTGTTGGTGAACTTTGGTGAGAGCTCGTGCTGCAGGCTGAGTCCCTTGGAAAGAAAAGAAGTGAAGTGTATTTCCCAGATTTTTCAATCTAACTGGCTGATTCACTGTTCAAATGAGTAAGTGACCAGATCACTATTTATAATGCTGTGATGTGGATTAGTAGCTAGGTTTACTCTGTTGCTTTTTGAAACTCATCCATTTAAAGAATTGATTCTGAGGTTAATAACAATGACCTATTGTATCTGCAGCAGAGTTTTTTGCATCATAATTCAGATTTTTAGGATGTAATCCTACAAATATGATGCCTGAGCTGGCAGTTACACTTTCAGTCACCAGTGTTTCAACTTCAGTTTTGTCAGTGAAACTGATGATTCAGGTGTCAGTGAATCATCTGTGACACTGTTGACTCAATACGCTCAGTTTAACTTTGATTTGTTTGTTAATGTACTGAAAATCACTGATGGCGGCTGCAGCGTGACCGGAGCAAGAGGTTTCACATCTAACAAATTGCTACGTGGCAAGTGTTTGTCATAGCTGATATCTTTGTCACGCTGACACATCATTTATGTGAATCAGAACTCAAAGATCCTCTGAGGAAATGAGAGGCCAGCTGACTACAGAGTACAAAATGATGCGGTGAGCAAAGAGGTGCAGCACTAAGTGCGCTCTAAAAGAGAAAACAATGGATGGATAGATTTAGTGCATAGATAGTGTGATGTTGCTGATCTAAAACCTGAACACAGATAATATGATGCCATAAACAGCTTAGTTTCCAACATGTCTGACCTTGGTAAAGAATGCTGTAGTCAGCCAGTGGGAAGGTTTTTGTCAGCGGTCCACATCTGTTGAGTCAGACTTCAGGCTCTGGCTTCATGACAACATGATGCAAACACACAGCGATAAGATCACATGAATCAAGTGTGTTTTGTCCTTATGCTGTCCCTAACATCTACTCCTTTAGGCCCTGCACCTGGTCACACACACACAGACAACACAACACACATACCTGCTCTTTAACTGAAAATATTTTCATGTCGTCTGCACTGTGACATGCCTTTTAGGGGTTTTAGACTGTGCTACAGGTATGGCATTACTCAGTTGACATGTCTTTAGCTGGCATGTGTGTAGGTGTGTGTATTGTAAGTGTGTTTTGTCTGCCTGGCAGTATACTGTACCCGGGGCCCCGCATTCATTTCCCTGTTTCATTCCATCGCCCGCTGCAGTCCAAGCTCTGTTTTCATGGCGACCTGTCAGATTTGCACTAATCCTCTGGATGAGGATGCCATGTAGCCTGTGGTGCTCCCCTTCTTTCTTTTTTCCCTCTCCTGAACTCTGTTTTCACTCTTCCTGTCTTCCCCCTTTCCTCTTTACTTTGTCTGTGTTTCTGTCTAAGTCTGATGTCTTCCTCACTCTCTGTTCTGTAATCGCATTTTCCCCACAAATGTTGTAAGGCACATGTAAGCCTGTATGTGTGTGTGTAGTGTTTATGGATAATGTGTATGGATAAATTCTGTGTGTGTGTGTGTTGTTAAAAAAGGGTGAACATGTGCGTCAAAATGTATGTGACAACTGATGAAACTGATGTTAAAGCATGGACACGTGTTTGAGTGTGTTTGGGAATTTAAAACCTGCCACCTGGTTAACGACACATTCAAGTGCTTTCAGGACTAATTAACACTTCACTTGTACAGTGTTTTCCTCACAGTCTAATTCATTAACAAATTCATTGTCTGTTCTGCTATGTCAGCCTTGGCAAAGAAAAAATTGTACCAAAATTAGACATACCACCGAGTGATATGTGTTAGAAAAGTCATTCGTTTCTTAAAAATTCATTGTGAAGGTTCAATTCAATTCAATTTTATTTATATAGCACCATATCATAGCTTGGCTGTACTGGAGATATGGTAACAATAATGACAGTAATAATATATGTAGTGGACGTCATGCAGGACCACAGCAGCAGCCACGATCCATGAGAATCTGCTGGACGAGAGAGCACAGAAACTCCAGGGAAGAAGTTCAGTTAGTAACATGCATTAACATGCATTAATGAGACAGACAGAGAGAGACAGAGACAGAGAGACTAGGAGTCTAGTCCTATAACAGCATAACTAAGTGATGACCTGAGTCGTCCTAACTATAAGCTCTATCAAAAAGTAAAGTCTTCAGTCTACTCTTAAAAGTGTTGACTGTGTCTGCCTCCAGAGCCCAAAATGGTAGTTTGTTCCACAGAAGAGGAGCTTGATAGCTGAAAGCTCTGGCTCCCAATCTACTTTGGAAACTATAGGAACCACAAGGAACCCAGCATTCTGAGAGCGCAGTGTTCTAGAGGGGTAGTAAGGAGCTATGAGCTCTTTTAGATATGATGGTGCCTGACCATGAAGAGCTTTGTATGTAAGGAGAGGAATTTCAATTCTATTCTAGACTTAACAGGTAGCCAGTGCAAGGAAGCCAGAATGGGAGAGATGTGATCTCTGATCTTGGTTCCTGTCAGAACACATGCAGCAGCATTCTGAATTAGCTGCAAAGTCCTCAGAGACTTATTGGAGCAGCCTGATAACAAAGAGCTACAATAGTCCAGCCTAGAAGTAACAAATGCATGGACTAGTTTTTCTGCATCCGCTTGAGACACAATGCGTTTGTTTTTTGCGATGTTGCGCAAGTGGAAAAATGCAGTCCTTGAAATTTGTTTTATGTGGACATTAAAGGACAAATCCTGATCAAAAACAACTCCAAGATTCTTTACAGTGGAGCTGGAGGCCAGGGTGATCCTGTCTAAGGTAACTAAGTCTCTAGAAAGAGAGTTTCTGAGGAGTTTGGGTCCAATTACAAGAACTTCAGTTTTGTCTGAATTTAACATCAGAAAATTGTAGCTCATCCAACTTTTTATATCCTTAAGGCATGCGTGGAGTGTAGTTAACTGATTGGTTTCATCAGGCTTGATCAAATATAATTGGGTGTCGTCAGCATAACAATGAAAATTAATGGAGTGATTCCTAATAATGTTCCCTAATGGAAGCATATATAAACTGAATAGAAGTGGTCCTAGTACAGAACCTTGTGGAACTCTGTGACAAACTTTGGTATGCATGGAGGATTCATCATTGACTAACCCCTAAAACCCCACTGGGCACTTCTCTGTCACATCACAGTTGCAACGCTGTTTTGGTCTGCCGTTTATGTGCTTTTAAATATGTTTCTACATGTGTAAATATTCTATGTAGTTTGTTTCTCTTTTGTCTGTTTTCACAACCAGCAGTTTGCACGGGGTATTTTATTTTGAAAATCTACCAGATTCTCTATGATGTTTCAGGTGCTCTTTGTAAATTGACGTGGGCTGCTTGTGGCGTCAGTCAAAAAAATAGAACAGCTGTGTATTCAACGCAGAGCTGAGCGGAGACGCTTCTGAACCGGACCGTGGTGGAGCTGGTAGGGTTTAAAACATTGATTAGAACGGCACATGCAATGCGGCACGTCCACAACCGATGGAATTTGGGGGTAATGATGCACATTACAGAATAATATAATAGAACAATTCATTATTATGACCAGGGGAGTTGCCATCTCCAGGGGCTGAAGTGCACAGGGGTTAACCCCCTTCACTTTCTTCAGCAGTGGAATAACACATACAAGCTCTGGCATTGGTTTTGAGACACTGTGGCCTTTATTTGATCACACACTGTAGCCTATATTGTACATTTATTCCTAACCTAACTCCTCCCGCTAACCTGCAGCTCTTCCATCTACACACACTCACTCACACCACACGGTAGCAGGCCACAGTAAAACTGGTTACCGTGCTGAGGTGTTGGAGGTCTGCAACTAACAGCTCATCATAGCTCCTTCTCGTTTTGTTACTCGCAGCAGTATTTGTACCTGAAGCACTGATGGAAACATGCAGAAAATGGCTGTTGTTGTGAGTTACTAATCCCAGTGAAAAACACAATGCGTTTTCTGTGGCTGCACAATAAGAGCTACCCATGTTTTGCCAATTGAACCCCTTCAATGTGAAGCAGTAAGATTTTATCAATTGGAAGAAATTGCAATAAATCATATGCATGTTTTGTTTTCCTGTTTTTCAGCAGGTATTTGAATCTGGTGCAGAAGTAATAAAGGATATATAGAGGGATAATTACTGAGTGTAAATACCTCAAATTATCCTTGCAGAATGCACAAATTGCATCAAATATGTGGTTTGATTTTGTGGCGATCAGCTAAATGAGCTTCAGATTCTCCAAATCTGGCTCTATATCGCATCCTTCCATATCTAATTAAAATAATGTCTTAAGATACATGTACTGTTTATTAGACTGCCATAGCAAAAACCAATCTGTTTTCATATTTGGATTCATGCAAAGAGCCTCCACACCCCAAGAGGTGTACTCACAAGAAAAAATCAGTAAAAGTAATATTGCAAACATCAAATCAACCTCCAGCTAAGATTTGATTAAAGAGCGACACCTCCCTTGATGTTCATCCTCCTCTCTGAGCTCCAGTCTTCTTCAACACTCTCACCCCCTTTTTCTATCTTTTCTCCCTCTCACATACATTTGTTTGCTCAGGTTTCTTTTTTTCAGTTCTTTGCCCATTTTCAGCCTGTCATCTTGTCGTCAACAGAATCGACGGAGAGAGGCACTATACCTGACCAAGAAAGGGAGGTGAAATCACAGGAAAACCATTTGCATAAGCCTCAGGGGAGAATGCAGGGTGGGGGGGTGGTAGTTGCATAAGGTGGATGTTCTATTTCTGTTGGAGCTGGGCTGGGATCAGTAGCAGATCAGGGCGTAACGCATCACTCAGCCACTACAAAGATAAATATATAATTGAAAGGGGAACAGAAACGCAGACGTGTGGGATGACAGATGTGTGTTTCAGACTCGAGTCCAAACCTTTGAGGTGTTCTGATGCACATCATTAGCTGATGTTGTCTTCTCGCCCATGTGTAGCTCCATATATGTGCAATGCGCAATCTGTGTGTGTGTGTATGCAAACGCACACACAAGAACTGTGTGGAGTATTTGATGACTGCATGTGACTGTTTTTTTTTCAAACAAATTTGTGTACATTAGCACTGATATGCGACTGGAAGCGTCTTGGACGATTAAGTAGCATGTGCTGTCTGCAGCGTTTATTTGTGTGTGTGTGTGTGTTTAGATCTTTGTATTTGGGCATGGATGTGCATGCATGGATGTGTGTCCACAGCAGCGAGCACAAAACAGCACTTATTTATGTTTAATCATGATAAAGATTGCACACTCCCTCGTTGAAAGAACTAGAGGAAGACGAAAGGGGTATAAACAAGGCTGAATGGGAATTGTATGAGGAGAAGGGACTCCCCAGGGGCCAATAAACTTGCTTAATTATGGTAAGCCTTGTTAATTTAGTCTCTGGCAATGCAGAAGATCTCTGTCTTGCCAAGGAAACACAGCAGCAGCCGGAGCCGATGACTCTTCCCTGAACTCTACACGGCCTCGCCTCAGTCAGCACAGGCAGGGAGATATGTATGTATGATGTGCTTTTTTGCTTCAATACTCTGGTAAGGATTCTGTTATGGCATGTGTCTACATATTTTTTAATCTTAATTGGAGTTGGAAGAGCATTTTATTCTCCTTGCCACTGAAAGGAAACTTCAGAAGTTCTTCATTTAAAGTGAAATGTAAAATGATTTTGTCACACCCATTCAGAAATGACATCAAGGCAGTGGGGGTGCCCATTGGAGGCTCTGTGGTTCTAACGAGGCCAACCACTTTCATCTGTGTTGGGACCAGGTGCCAGGTGATCAGGACATACTGGGAGGAGACATATAAAAAATGTATTGTATGTATTTGGCCTGTGAAACTGTGTATTTGGGTGAGCTGCTGTTTGAAACATGGAACATTAAAGATTAAAAAAAAAAAAAAAAAAAAAAAAAAAAACTGCTGGCAATATTGTTGGCTGCCAATAAAGACCTGGTCATTCACTATATTCAGGTAGTCAGCTGACCTCATTCTTTGGGGACATAATGTTGCAGAACCTAGACCTGACCAACTGCAGCGACCCCAGGTCATAAAACCGGCCCGCTCAGACTTGTACGGTGGGCACGAGGCATGATGGGTGCATCACTTCATCCACCTCTCTTCTCACCCTGAAGATGATGTTTCACTATCCACTATCCTTCCAGGTTTTAATAATGCGTCAGACAGTTCTTAATCAGATTTGAGTATTTTCAGTGAACTCCTTAGCTGCTTTCTTTGCTTGATGTAGGCCGATAATTTGACCCTTCTGAAACTGATTAACATCTTGTTCATGACCACAGGATATGTCTTCTGACATGGTTGTTTAAGAAAGGAGATGCTACTCACAGCATCAGCTAGAGTTAAATAACTTGTTGCTAGCTGAAACATATTAATCACTGCAGTAATTATCCAATGGAAGGCTTTTACCGATTTGCTTAGTTAAATACAGGTGTCTTTTTTTTTTTGGATGGGCAGTGTATATGGATGGATTGACATCCTATATAATCTAGTATGGACAAAGAAATGCTGTAAATGCTGTAACAAAAATTTGTTATGGAAATTTGCCTGTCCAAATAAATAGTAAAAAAAACAAAAAGAAGTAAGTTATCCATTTCCATTCAAATGTTTTGAAAGCTTTAAGCAAAATAAAATATGAATCAGTCCATGTTTTCACAACTGCCTTTATGCAAATATATTCAAAAGGGAATTGTCATGCTTGTTCATTGCAAACAGATGGCAACATGGTAGAGATGGTAACAAAACAGTAACATGCTATTGTGGCATAAACAGGAGGCCTTACATCATTAAAAAAGGGAACAAGACACTGAACATCAAAAAGCAAGTCAAAGAATTGTTTGAGTTTTATTAAATTATATTTCTTGTATTTACATTCATATTTCTTTATGCACAATCTGAAACTGTGCATAAGAACTTCATTTCACCTTCATGTGAAATGAAGCCAACACATTCAATAAGTAATAAAAACTGCAGTTCCTCAAATATCCATTTAAGGCTGAACTATTAGCCATTGTTGTTACGCTCTCAGTGGCCATGTTGGTGCTCTTGCATTCAGTGTGCGATGTGAACACCTTTTAAATATGGGAATTAGAGCACAGACAATCAGACATTCATTGTGTTTTATTCAGATGTTCATATGTAAAGTGACAGAAATAGTTATCATAGCTGGCCATCAAGTTAAAATAGGTATCAGTCAGATTATCAGTTATGGAAAATTACATAATAGCACCCAAGTCTGGGGTCTGAAAGGTGTGTAATGACATGGTTTCTGAAGATATTTGACCACTCAATGAGCAGTTTTGATGTAGTATGCAGAATAATGACACTTCTCTGCCAATTCCCGTGTTAAAGCAACAGGAAATCCTCTTTTGTCACTTTGTCACTGTGTTTGTTTGTGGCACGATCTCAAAGTTCTGTCACCTTTGTCTCAAAGTTCTGTCACCTTTGTCTCAAAGTTCTGTCACCTTTGTCTCAAAGTTCTGTCACCTTTTCATTTGGTTGATTGTTAGTGCTAATTATTTGGATTACTATTGTAGGCAGGGTGGAGGATTGCAACTTCCTGAAATCACAGAACTTCATTACTTTAAAATGATCCCACAGTTTTGATTGTTAAGCTGAAGGATAAATCCTCAATTTTGTCATTGGTTTTCGGTGGTATAATGCTGCTTCCCTGATGAAAAGTGCTTCCTCTATTTTCTTGCATGAGCTACTGATGGTGCTGGGAGATGAATTCCCTTGCAGCATTTTGGCAACATGTCATTGTCTTTACAGAGCAGAGCCACCATAAAGAAACAAACAGACAAAGAATTGATTGGACAGTTGTGTTCCAGAATTTTAAGAAACTCATCACTCAGAGTTAGAAATTGAGGTGTTATTGCTTCTTTTCTTTTTCAGAACGAGTGTGAGTTTGTGTATGTCTGAATTTGTGTGTAGGGTAGTCATATCACAGTATATCTCTACACAGATGACCCCGCTGTGAAATGAAAACTGCTATAGAGGGGGCACGGGAGGGAGAGGAGGAGAGGGGGATTTAAAATATAGAGGGAGAGTCATTGATTAAATGCTGCAAAGTGAGAGTAATTCTGCGAGCGCTGGGAATACACACACACCACACTCCTTCCATTATTCATGCCTCTGCATTTCTCTCCTCACCTTCCTCTCTCTCTCTCTCTCTCTCTCTCTGAACTGGCTGTCGATGAGTGATGATAAATGGTGGCTGGTGTGGAACCTGCGTTTAGTTTTGTCATTATTCAATAACAGGTGCAGCAGAAATCAAGGCTGCCTGGCAGTTATTGTACTGCTGCTGGCGCCATGTGATTATTGGCCATAATTTACTTTACTGCCCTGTCCTATACAACGTTATAACGTCTAACGTTAACTTGAGTTGTTTGTCTAACTGGGAGAGGAGAGAACTGTGGGTGTTCACCATTTTGAGTAACTACTTCAGTTTAATAAGAAACAAAGATGTCGATAATGACAAAGTTGGCAGTGTTTTATCAGGGAAGTGGTGCATAGTGGCGTTACTCTTTGGCAGCTTCAGCAGACACACTGTGGAGGGATTAACATAGATTTATTGAATGCAGATAAACATATAATATAAACAAGTTCTGCAAATAACAAGTGACTTCTTAGATGTCATGAAATAGTGGAAATGCCTGTCACAATTGATGTTATGTCTGACATACAGGGACCTAAATTAACTTTTTTGATCACCAGCCAACATGGCGGGTAAGTTTCTGAAGTTACCAGCCAATCAGAATTTCCACTAGCCACATTTTTTCCTGTGCAAAAAAAGACAGATTATGAGAGCCAGTGAATTCATTTGATCATTTTATTAACTAAAGCTTTAAATGAATCTTACAACGAAGTTGGGAATGTATATCCAATTAAAATAATAAAAATAAAATGAAACTTAAGTACATACAAAAAATATCCTAACATTTCATTAGGCTACTCATTAACCCCTACATACTACTCAGGGTCTAATTTGACCAATTTTTTGTTCATAAAAATAAAATAAAAACATTAAAACCTTTCTTTTTAGATTTATCTTAATGTGACCCTGAATGTACAAAATGGAAATATTTTACAACTTTCTAAACATGTTTTAGTGCAGATAATGCACAAAATTACACACAAAATTATGTACAGACAGACTAATTATGATGATTGATTATGTATTATGTATATGTATGTGTAAGGTATGTATCATATGTCATACAATTAGCGGGCGGAAGAAAAGAGAAAAGAGAATCCGGTGGATTTTCAAAATAAAACACCCCGTGCAAACAGCCGGTCATAAAAACAGACAAAAGCAAAACTAATTAACTACGTAGTATATTTACACACGTAGAAGCATATTTAGAAGAACATACACCGGGAAATGGCCAAAACTGAGCAAGTAAACAAAGTCTGGCGGGCTAAACGCTCCTGAAACGCTCCAGGTAGGTTTGAAGTCGCGTGCAGGATGGACCAAATACGCCACGCTCACGCAACACGCTGCGGACGGTCCCGGTGGGTTTTCCCAGGAGAGGAAGCCTGTTTGACCAGTGAGAGACCGCGCTGTGCGGGTTCCCATTGAAACCGCGATTAGAGTCCCGCGAAATAGATGGTAAAGTACCTCATTTATCACCGGCCAAGCTGGCTAGTGAGTTTTTTTAATACACGCCAAAATGAATTTTCACCCGCATTTGGCGGGTTGGCGGGTGTTAATTTAGAGCCCTGCTGACATATATCTGATATTTTCAATACATTACACATTAGTATAAAAAAGCAGCAGCACATTTGAGAAGCTTGTAACTGATGCTTCTTTTTGCTCAGTTGATTCTGTCTTATTATGCCATTCAACTGCTTTCATGCAGTTAACATGCATAATGGTGGCACATTCACCTCTAAAATTATGTTGAAACAATAAATACTTGATTTCAGCAGCTTCTTGTTTTGAGCTGACTGCCTGCCTCGTTAGCTAGCTGGATAAGCATTAAAGTCTGTATAAAATAAGAATAAATGTGTTCTGAGTTTGTCAGACCAAAGAAGAACGTGTTATTAACCACCCAGCCAAATTTGAATGATTAAAATATCAACTAGTTTATAAAATCAGGTGTCAAAATCAGGTAAAAATGAATTCTCAGCTCCTGGACTGTGGGGTCTGCTGAATGCACTGAAGACACGCCCATTGATGGGAGGAGCCAAGCAGCATTTTGAAGTGACTGAAACTGTCAGATGAGTTGAGAAAATTACATGACTAACTTTGAAACATTCTGAGCAAGATGAATCCATCTCTGTCTCTCTGCTCAGGGTGGCCTCAGCGTGTCATCGAGCCACCCTTTAAGGACCGCCCACAAAATCCTGGACTGAAAACTGGTGAAAAACTGTTTGAACCTCTAACTCCACATTTCACTAATATATTGTTCAAAGTCTTTTCACGTGTTTTCAGCAACTATTTTCCAACATATTTCATAATATTTGAAATAAATGTGAGAATTGCCTTTACACAGACTTCTTCTTAACAGATGGCTAAAAACACTGCCTCTTCTTGACTTTTTAATGTTTCCTGTATGGTTCTATAAGTATAACATCTTCCTCTAAAAGGCAGAGGAATGTTCACTGGATGATGATCCATGAAGGAAAGAAAACACCAACAGGTTGTGTAGTATAACATTATTCTTAATGTTACTGTTGACTTTTAACATTCCAAGAGCCTTTTATGAGGAGGACTAACCTGTGTGTTTGGCAAACGTAATGCTATCATGAATAATAATTGTGTCTGGGTTTGCACTTCTCCAAATCCAATAAAGAGCACTACAAAGATGCTAACACTGTCCTAACTTAATAGCTTCCACACAGTGTTGAAATTTTTATAACATAACCTGTAACCCTGCAAACTAATTTAGTTAATTAATGATGTGCTCCCTGGCTTTGGTGGTAACGCTTGGTTGTTGCTAATGTGGGGCATGCTAACGCTTGCAGCTTACATTAGAACAGGTGAAACATTTTTGCTCTCCTTACAATTGTGTTGTTGTGTTTCTGGCTTCGGAAGCACAGCTTGACGGACCTTTCATGCACAGTTACGGTTATTTAAATATGATTAGACCATTGCTTTTAGAGGAGCTGTTTTCTTGCATTGCCTAAGAATGTATCTTGTGTATCATGTCTTCTACATTAGTAGTTTTGACGGTCCCAGCTGGCATCCTGCCAGCCCAGCCTGACCCCCTGCAGCAGTAGCAGATATATCAGCCTGCTCAGCTTAAACCACATTGATATGTGGGGGATTTATTCTGTGTTAAGCCCTGTGGGCTACAGCCTGCTGACTTATATTGGAGCCGGCCACAGCGATGGCCTATGGGTTAATGGGTTGGCAGTGGGAGCTGAGGACACAGGAATTAGGCTCCTGCTACTAATTGCACAAGGGCAAGATTTGTTTAAATTGGGAGGGAATAAGCCTGCAGGGTTACAGTGGGGGGTACTCAGCTGAATATCAAAATCAAAGCAGTAGATAAGTAGGGCTGCATCTGAGATGCTTCATTGACAAATGCAGACACAGAGAAAGTTGCTCACTTCATGGACATCACAAGTTCCTCAATTCCTGGTCACTTTTTGGTGGCCAGCACTGCTGTAACTCTGCTCTGCTTTTATTTACAGACCGCTAATAAAGTAAAATAACTTATTAGTGTGCACACAACCAAAACCATCATCCACTTTATACCACCACTTTTAACCTGTTCCTTTTTTTGTCTTCAACAGTTTTGTAGAAATCACATTCTCAGATTCAGGCTGTTTTCAGAAATGTTCAGATTTCATAATCTTTATGTATATGCTCTGCTTCAATGGATGATGTAATCAACACTTTGAGGAGCTGTTATTTCAAAATAAATGCTCACAATTTTCTTTCCTCATACACAGTGTATTTCTGAATATTCACACAAGCCTTCACACTCTCAAAAACTAAAAAAAACTAACTCACTATGCTTCTATCCATCAACCATTTTCTGCTTTTTTGCAAGGCTATAATACCAATACTACTTCCTGCTTTGGGAAAATCTTCCTAGTCCTAAATTAGTAATACTTCATACTACATATCAGTTATAGTTTGAAATCAGGGTTGCAGGGATGATGTGTTCCGGTCTCTCCATAATAACTTGATGAATCATTTTAGTGGACAACAATTCAACTGACCACAGAGAGGAACTTAAAACTGAAGTTGGTTTGTCAGTTACAGCTAAACATGAGTATTCTCTTTAGTTTTACACTAATCGAATCTAATGCAAATGTGATTATTATTCATTCACATCAAGTAGCTAATTCAGTTTGGCCTGTGTTCATTTCATGTAAACATACAAACTGATTGCTGAGGGATCCCAGGTGACTGGGGAGCTCACGATTAGGAATGGTGTTACAATGAATTCTTACTGACTGAAAGATGGATGCAGACAAATGACATGTGGTCAGGGAGACAGAATTGTTTGTGTGTCTGCTTTTCAGGCTCATCTCATCTCATACGTCATCAGGTTCTTCTCCTCGTCTTTTTTCTGCTGTTGCTCTGGTTCCCTGCTTGACCCACTACTTATAAAGTATTTGGCCGTCTGCAAGTTGTACTAACAATACATATTGAATGTTGTTCCCTTCTTCCTGGCTAGCGGTCTCTAATCATGTTTGTGAGCCTCCTACAGAAGCTGTTTTAAGCTGGTGGTTCCAATCTGAAGCGACAAACTCCCAATAAAGGATGCAGCATGCTCGAGGATAACAAGGCTCCTTGAGCATGTTTTTATTTAGCAGCCTGTGCATCCACGTCTTTCTCTTTATGTGCTTCTTTGCTCTTTTTCACTTTCTCTTCCTGAATATTCCCTTTCTTTCCACCCTTCCTCTCTGACACTCTGTTAAGCCCACTATCTGATGTGTTAATGAGGCACTAATGAGACAAGGTCCGTCTTAATCTCAGGCAGAAAATCGGAGTGCTGACAATTTTTAACAGTTTGTGGGATTAGCAGAGGGAAAGCGCTCTGTGAGGTAGGGGGTGTGAGAGAAAGGCATGGAAGGAAAAAAATGAGACTGAGAGAGACAAAGGTGAAAAGCAGCGTTGTTTAGATGCGTGTGCGGTGTAAATTAGTTAGACTTAGTGTAATGTTCTGTGATAATGACTCTAGAACATGAGTGGGTGGAAGGAGTCAGTAGAAGAGAGTTGTGACCCTGATGAGAAACAAATAATGAGGCAGCTGTTGTATGCACACCCACACACGTGTTTTAAGATTAAAAAATGGGCAAAAAGTCCAGTCTTCATCCCTATGGAAAGGCCACCCCTCACTCCCACCACCACACTGTCTCAGGTCCGGTCCGGCTGTCTTGTGGCCACCTCTTTGTCTTTGTCAGTGATCCCTACATTCTGAAAGATGAAGGGATGTCCTCCATTTCTCTTGAAACGCCGGGGCACTCCACTGCAGATGTTCTGTCGCCTGAACCTCATTCACTGGTGGGATACCTCTAATCAATCAAGTCAATTACTGCTCAAGTCTCATCATTTCCCCTATCACAGATTGATTTGTTTTATTTACTTGAAAGTTTGCCAGAGTGGTTTCATCCTGACTCATCAGAATTTATGATGTACAGAAGTTTTTCATTTCACTTTGCCTAAACTTGGCAGCATAAATTAATGTAGGAGCAGTGAATTCCTTTATTTTAAATTGTCACTGCTGGCTTTGCTGTGAGTGAGAGCTTTGAAAATGTTTGACTTGTGGCAGTCTTGTAAAGCTGACAGCTGATCTCAGCTGTCCTAGTCTGAACTGCGTCTGTGAAGTTGCCCTCTTGCTTGCCTTCACACTCTTTTTGTCTGATGCCATATGTTGCTTTTTTGACCGAGATTTTGCCCTGGGGATTATCTCGGATTATCCAAAGTTCTCGTCTCTGTGCTGCAGTCCCACTTCTGGCTTCTTCCTCTGACTTCTGATTCCCCTCTGCAACCAACAACTTTTCTCTACACGACACATGCAGAATTGCCCAACACACAGTTCCCATTGTAAATTGTAGTACATTACAGATGGGTGGATTCTCACAATTACCTGAAGCTATTTATTACAATGTTCAGATAGAAAGAAGAGGTCATTGTTTCTACAGAATAGCAAAGTGAAATTTTACTGCAGTTATAGGAAATTGAAATTTCACAAACTATAAAATACATGTACAGAAATTAGCTAGAGAAGCCAAAACTGATTATTTCTGCTGTGAAGTTGCACATTTTAACATGCAGAATTTTGGAGACTGACTCATTTTGGAACCAGCCTCAAGTGGACATTTGAGGAAATGCCGTTTTTGACACTGCGTTGGCTTTACTCCTCAGTAAAGAGGCTCTTGTGCTCTTCAGAAACCTCAGGATAACTTCAAGCAGACAGCGTCCATGTTTTTATATAGTCTATGATACAGGTCACTAATAGGTGGACCGCGGTCCAGGTCCAGACTCTGTCATATCACTTTATTATATGATTATATGAGTTTTATTCAGTTTTGGTGGAGATTACATTTTGACTCTTTTTTTCTGACAGTGTTTCTACACCGTTACTCAGCCAAAGGAACATCCTATCTGTCTCTGATTGGCTGGTAGTCGTTGTCTTCGTGGGTTTGAGTTGGTTAGGTTTATGCATGAGGACTGAGATTGGACAAGGTGATGGCAAGAATGTCGCCAATCACAGGCAGGGGAGGAGGTTCATGGCTGGTGAGGCACTGACTCCATCAGAATCAGATTTACAAATATATGAACCCAACAGAGTAGATTATTCACCATTTGATCGGCAGCAGTTAATAGGTTATGTTTCATATCTCATATCAGCATTCTTTACACATACAAACTGTAGCCCAGGTGACACACATTCCTAAAAAAAACCTTATGGCCCTTACTTATAAATGAAGTCCATACGCCGATCCTTCTGGACAAAAATGTCTGTTACTTTTTTGTACAAGTCTTCCTTGTTTTCTTTGAGTTTTAAAAGTCTCTCCATCTCAATGGAGATCACTGCCTCCTACCATCCAGCAGGACAACTGCCTGCCTCACCTAGTGTCTTCACTGCGAAACAGGTTACACACATATATTATATAGACTACATGAGCTAAACTATGGAAAGTCAGGGGGGCAGATAAGTGTTTGAAACATTTGATTGGCAACATACAGAGAGACAGAACACACACTCATTGCATGGCAGAGCACAGTTTGTGATTGCGCGATATAAGGTGAGGCTCAGCTTGCTGCTGCACCGTGCATCTCTTCCCCCTATTTGAACAGGGAATGAGAAAATTCAGCAATTTTTAATAAACAATCAAATTGTTCAAGTTAAATGGAAAATTAGTTTATAGTTCAAACCATTTGATAAATATAAGCATTTAATTTATTTGTTTATTATATATTTTATTTTTTCATGATGACAGGTCTCCCCTGCCTTACCTGACCACGCATCACTGGTATGTAGCTCTCCAGAGTCCAGAGTGTTACTGAAAATAAATATTGTTGCCATGACGTTAAATTATACCTTTCTTTGTTTGATTTGAGTCGTTGACTTCACACCGTGCAGATGTTGATACAATGAAAATGCTGCTTCAATATATATAAAATAATTGTTTAAACATGATGATGCTGTGGGCCTGAACATGAATACATTTTCTCTATCCGGACCTCCTGGTCTATGATATATCATAACTCATGAAAGCAATAACTGTTATTCAGTCTTTAAAGCTACCGATATGCTTCAGCAATGCACCAAAAAAACTTACAGCATGCTGGTGTTGTGATTTACCTGCACACATATGTACATTTTCCAATGGGATTTCTGGAAACATGTTAACATTTACTTTTTGGCTATATTTATCTTGTAGCAGAATGCATATGAGAATACATATGATAACACACAGGACTTGTCTTGTATGGTGTAAGTGACAGTGGGATTACAGGAAGTGGAGCTGCAGCAATCTGTCTCCTCGCTAACAGAACTGGGTCTCACGGCACATCACGCCACATGGGGAAAGTGTCAGAGAAGTGATCTCTTTTTAAGGATTTGCTGCTGTAATATTGAGGACACACACGCCACACATGGGCTGGAAGGTCTGTGCAGGCATGCAAGCGGTGAGATACTCACACATGCACTGTGTGCGAACGGGTTTATGTACATTATGAACAGATGCTTTATGTGCACACACAGACTCACGCACACACAAACAAACACTGCAGATATGCTTCAGGCAGGCACCCTGTGCACTCACAGGCAACCAGAAGCAACTCCTGTTTGCATGCCAACTGTAACGTATTTGAACCGCCTGAACTCGATTCCATTCAAGTGATTTATGTACGTACCAACCAGCGACCTGAGAGAGAGAGAGAGAGAATATTATGAAAGTATGAAAGCAAACTGCCCCACTTGAAAACTGAATATTTATGACGCCATGACACAATGCACTTCCACTAAGACCTCCTCTCTCTCTCTCTCTCTCTCTCTCCCTCTGTATGTGATAAATCTATTTTGGAACGGTGTTTTTACTCGCCATTGTTTCATTTCTCACCTCTTTGTGTCTGTGTGCAAATAAACTGAACTAAGCAAAAACTAAGCTGAATTTAAATGAACAGAATTAGAGTCACAGGAGAATAAAATGACCATAAACTGAGCTCATGTTTCCTCTACCTCACACTTTTTTCAGCTCCACTGGTCGAGAAACAAAACCACAAACGTTCCCGGCTGTCCGCATTACAACCTCAGAGCTGACTAATACATATGTGTGCACCTGCTCATATCCATTTCATCATTCACTCCATATTCAGGTCATACACATTGTATTAATATGTCAGCGACAAAACTTAATGCACCAAAGCACTATGATTTGTGATTTGCTCTGTTACACACTGCACACACATATTCATGTGAGTGTGTATACAGTACGTGTGCGTATGATGTGTGTATGATACAGTTATGAATCATTCAATGATTCTGTTAAGTCCATTACAAAGTGTGAATATGATAAACTTTTTAAACCATATTATTTATTTTCTCAGGTCTTACAGCATAACAGCGATTTAACCTTTAGACTTCTCTTGATCACCTATTGTTGCCACATTCAAACATGAAGAATAATTTCCCTTTCAGCCTTTGTAGTACTAATAAGTACTACGACGAGGTGTCACATGCTTCATATAGAACATATCTTAACTACTATATAACTTTTAGGTTTTTAATTTCAGCCAACAACTGCCAATCCCACATGACACTTGTGCATCAGCTAAATTACAGATCAGTTTTTACCCCGAGGACAACATAAATGACGTGCAGACCCAGATATTAAGTGTGAACTGTATATATGCTTATGAGCAACAATTCAGACTGTTTCAGACCGTACTGATAGGAGACCTGTGGATAGTGACAAGCACTGGGTTCATATTGAATCCATTAAAAATGAAAAATAGAAAACTGGTTGTTCGACATACATATTTATGCAGTATGCACTGAATAAGAAACACACACGTGCATACATGACATGGCTCATATAGAGAGTATGAATCCATACCAATCACATTCAGCAGCACACTAGACTCATTATTCAGTTTGCTCTTTCACGTGCAGAACGAGGTGACGATCACCATCTGCATCCGAAGCATTTTTATAGTGTTACATTTTAAATGCTGATTTAAATGTATAGAATGGGAAATAGCATCGATCTTGTATTGTGAAGAAAAGTATACGTAAGTACAGCAAGGACACTCATGCTTTGTGTTACATGTACATGGACCAGGGACACAGATGCTGTTCTGTGCATCATATTTGATTGCATTACACTGAGAAGTGTTTCTAATATTTTGTCCTAATATTAGAAACACATCTCATTATAATTCAATACAGTTCAACAGCACCACAAACTACAGCCTGTAAAATGATCATAAACTTTCATCACCTCTCTGGAGCAGCTTAGACAAACGCTCAACATTATAATCTTAATGAAAGAAGCATTTGTTGCAGGACTGTTGAATTAAACTGCATCAGTTTTAGCTGGTGCACCTTATAAACTGACAACTGAGTCTACATGCAATAATTGTATTTCTGTATTCAAATCCAAACACATGCGAGCTAGAGAGAGATGTATCATTCACAGCTAGTTATTTCATGAGCAAGAATGACAATGTGAGGAGTTTTTCATATCATTGTTTTAAGAAATGACAAAACATTTTTAAAATTGACCTTAGGTAAGGTTTCAAGCTGTGTGTCATGACACAGGATAAATGTCATTTACTAAATGTCCCGGTTTCCACCACAATTAAATAATAATTCTAATTATTCAGCAATATGATGTTCTGTCCCACTCATCATTGCCTAATGCAATATAAATACATAAACAAAGCAGCATGCATCTGAATTCAATGCTGACTGTGAGCCTGAGTGTCACAGAACCTGTCTTTATGCTAATGGTTAGCGGTTACGCTGAAGAGAAAGTCAGTCTTTTCTGAAGAGCTGCAGGACTGCTGCATTCATGGTGTTGAAAGGTGTGCTTGGTAGGTGTGCTAAGTGCTTAAGTAACAGTCACCTCTTCTGATTTCTCAAACCTTATCCTTGATACACATGTAAAGGGCACTGTGACATCTCTCTGACACACACAGTTCTTTGAGTTGTAAATAGCTAAAAGTGCAACTGTTGTAAGATGATTTTGAAAGTTCTTAGGTTTAAACATGTAGAGTAAAAATAACCGATAACAACCTCAGCTAAGATGTTAGTGTGCGAGGAAAAAGTATTCATCTTCCTGCTCTCTTCAAAAGATCATCATGATTTTGATGAATGATACATTCAGCCATCTGAAAAAATTACTATGTGGTAATTGTTCTTTGAAAGCTTTCTGCTCAGGATTTTACCACTCCTCTTGCCACAATGAACAGACATTTACAGCTAAAGGACAACAGATCATCTTTTACTGGACAACTTTTGAGTTCAGTAGACTCTTAAAGCTTTAAAGCTCTGCTTTATGTTATTATGTCACATGAAAACCTGGCCTCCCACTTTTAAAGGCAGGTAGTAACTCTTTCACCAAGTGAACTGGAGGCACTTGTCAGGAACTTGTGTGTTCTGATGTGTTTTTTGGGGCATCTAATTAAATACCTGTCTTATGACCTGTCCTGATTATGATAATCGACTGCCAAGCAAGCCAAGGTCTCTGCAGATCAGACAGTGAATGTCCTTGTGATTAGAAGTGTAGCAGAGTGGGGTAGAACCAGGGAGCAGATCATTAGCAGGTCTAAATGTGGTAGCACCACACAGGGGGCCCAATGATCACTCCTGAGAGAGCGGGAGGCACAGAGAGAGGAGGACGATTGAAGATTGTGTTCGTGTAAAGACCTGTTTCCACTCAATTTTGTTCCATGGGCTGAGAGTGAAGACTGGGTTTGGGGTAGATTAAACATCAAGAAGATAAGAGATGATAGATATTTTTACTTGAGCACCTGAGCCTTACCTGATCCGATTCCAAACTGAGTTACTTTGATGTAGCTGGGAGCTCAGGCTGGATTAAACTGAATTTTTATCTGTCGTTGTTCTGAACTATTTCCTGATGAAGATTGCTGCTGTGCATGACAAACATACAAAACAATGCACAGACTTTAGTTACCACGCCCAGATTATACTGTTCGAGTACCACAGGGCACAAATTTACTGTTTCTCAACCACAGGCCTTCACGGTATTGTGTATGTACGCTGTCACCTCCATGTTTTTACACAGAATGTCTACATGACAGCTTCATTGTACCCCCACTGACCAAAAAAAAAAGCATCACTCCAGTGGTGGAATAATTAGTGTGTGGAGTAATTTAGTTTAATTAATTCAACTTTGATTAAGAATATGCATCCCAGTAAATTATCAACTGCTTTCAAACAATATTTCAGCACAGGGCTCCTTTACATTAAAGGACAGCAAGATCAGGTGATGATGCATTGTTGATGTTGTACTTTAACAGTACAAATTCACAAACAAATGCACCACTGATCAACTCACCAAATACACACAGTGAGTGTTTTAATGTCTGAGATGCTTTCAAAGAGTTTAAATACAGTGTTGTTTTAACATATTGTTTCAGGTCTTTTGACGGATTATTATCAGGCAGTTTTCTTTGTCCGTTTAGTTTGTCTGTTCTGGGCTACTGTAAGAACATGGTGGTTTAACATGGTGGACTTGGTGAAAGAGGACTTGCAGCATCTGTAACAAAAACATAATTTCTATTTTCAGATGATTACACACTAATGAAAAGATTAGTAGTTATTAATGTCATATTCTGTAAATAGAGCACCCTGAATCTGACACACAGCACCTTTATATCCTTTGCAAAGTTATTTGGGAGCAGAGGTCAAAACGAGATTCATATTTTGTGAAATGATTTGGTGATTGTTGTTATGAATGTTTGCATAATTTAAAATATGGGGTAAATATAAAAATGCTGGAAAATAGAGATTGTGATGGGAAATGTGAAAAGTGCACTGATTAGGTCTAAGCTTCAGGATATGTGATGAGATTAGCTGTGCTGCCATGGCAACACTATCTGACCTTAATATGTATGGAATATAACGGTGATACCTAATGTAAATGCTGAAACGTGTGTATGTGGGCTTCTCTGCATCACGTTCACAATGCACAGTGACTGTCTGTCCCTGACTGTCTTTCGCTTGCTCCCTCCCCATCTGCCACACACACATACACATACGTACATCCAGCTTAGACCCACCTCCAGCACTGTGCGCGCACAACACAGCGCTCGGAGACCGCTGTGCTCTATTTGACATCGTATTGAATTAGGTGGGGTTGAAGACAGGGTGTTTGCTGAGCCTAATTTACCTGGGCTAGACCTCACAGAGGGCCTGGGAGGGGCTGATAATTAAAATGGCTCACTGCTGCTGGGATGGAATATTCATGGGAGATTACTTCCACCCTCAAACATCCCTGCACTTCACTCAAATGTGTGTGTGTTTGTGTGTGTTCTAGAGATTTGTGTTTTGTGTGTGTTTTTGTTTTATTAGTCAGTGTGTGTGTGTGTGTGTGTGTGTTTGTGTGCGTGTATTATTGTGCTTGTCTACACCCCTCTGTGACCCCACAATGTAAAGTCATCAACGCGCCGCATAAGATATTTAGTTCAATGTGAGACACCGCACACACGATGAGATGAAAGACAGGCAGAGTGAGAGACAGACAGCGAGAGAAATAATGAAATTGACAGGGCCCATGAGGTGATGACAGCAGGCTGTCCTCACGAGTTGATGGATGACAAATACTCCGTGTTCATGTCCATCAGAGTCCCCCACACATCTCTGTCAGTCCAGCACAAGTTAAGGAGAAAATCTGGCCTTTTGGCTTTAATTAACTTTGTCACTGACGTTTTCTCCCACTGTTAATATTTCCCTGACATGTAGACCAGTGATCATACATTATAATATAAATACATAAATATACATGCAGAACTTGTATCATTGATTATTTGCTTTTTTTTTTTTTTTTTTGCAAATCCCTCTTAACCTGGACACCAAAGGAGAAACTTGAAGGCACTAATTTTTTTTTTTTTTACGCACTCTTCCAATCTTAACTTAACAGCCAATGATAGTTTTTTTTTTTTTTTTTTTTGATGGGTTCATCTGTGCCTGTGAATGACTGAGTATGATTTTGTGAGCAGATATGCAGTCTGGAAAACTTTGACCTTTTATTCAAATGGTGAGTGGACTCTGCACCTCCTCTCTGCACCCCCTCCTCTCCCTCTTCTCCTCACCTCATTAGGGTAAGTTTGAATCTGAGGTCATTAAGGAGCACGGAGCAAGAGTCTGAATTGAGATGAAAACAGTAGGAAGGCAATAAAAAAGCCTTGTTAGAAGAATTTTATTACTGTTTACTCTGCTCGTAATCTGGAGAACAGCCTGCATCACATCAGGCACTGGGTCTATGGCTGTCATAATTGGGATGAAAAAAGACCTTTGCTTTTTTAATTTTTCTCATATTTAACACAAACAATGTGAGAAGATGTTCTGAGCCATTTTCACTTTTTCTTAAAACCAACAGTGGAGAATTTCTCCCTCTGCTTGACATCTAAAAATATACTCGCCCCTCTCATCTTTTGTTATAGTTTCTCAAATATCAAGCAGCACACGACCTCACTATAGTGTTTCATATGAGGATCTAAACCGGAGCAGCTTTCATATACCTGAGCAGATACCGGGCTCTGCTCCGACCATTAATCATAATTCCATGGCTTTGTGTGCGTGAGAGAGATAGAACAGCAGATGAAGACACAGAGCAGATTGAGCTATTTGTTATCGCAGCTTATCCCAACACCAGGATGCCTGCTATTATCCTGCCAACACTGGGAATGGCAGGTGGAAAATGGGATTCCTCCCTCTGCTCTGTTATTTTATTGGATTTTTTTACCCCCACCTTTTTCGTGCTACAGCCTTTTCTGACGAATTGAGAATAATTTTCCTGCACGCATTCATAGAGGTCACGAAGCGAGGGCAAAAAACTGGGAAGAAGGTGGCTGAGGGCAAGGTGGGAGAGGAGGAAGGGGAGAGGGTGAGGGTGGCTGACATGCTGATAGGGAGAGATAAACATTTTTCTGCAGTTGTTATCCTAGGTGAGGCTGTGAACTCTGGCTTGTTGATTGTAATGTTTGGCCGAGGTGTTATCTCTGTACCACAGTGAGCAGATACTGTCTGGAATATTAGCCTTGTGTTACCTGGGCAAAGACACTGGGATGCTTGAGTTTTGCTCTCCATGGGAGTGTGTGTCTGTTTTTCTGAGCATGTAGGTGAGCAAACACACCCGGCGCTTCAGGTATGGTCCTGCATGTTATTAAATCAAAATTAAAGCAAGTTTATTTGTAAAGCCCTTTACAATAGCTGAACAGTACCCAAAGTGCTTTACAACAAAACCGTTAAAACAATACATAACAGATACATAACAAACAAATCCAATTTAAAGTGCTGTAGTTCTGCAGGGTATTAAAAGCCTTCCAGAAATACATACAAGGAGCAGACAGAATGAGTACACCTAAGAAACAGTACTGCCCTAGTCAGAATTGAACACCAATCTTAAGCTTAGGGTCTTAAGCTTCGATTTAAAAAGGCTGAGATCAGTAGTGGTGTGAGTCTGGGAGCAGCGACGGCAAAAGAACGATCGGCCCACTGTTTGCAGCTCGTTCTGATTTTGAATCCCTCGGGTGTGCGTGTGAGAAAAAAACACAGAGTTTCAGCGCCTCAGCATGAATGAGTGAATGGAAGCCATGAAGTATATATTTAGCTTAGAATCGCTATGCATGGCTTTACCTCCTGAGGTCAGCTCACAGGGGGATCACAGGGATTAAAGATAGCATTCAAGCAGATTTATTATTTATTCATCCACTTCCACCTGCCTCCACCACACCACTTAGATCCCAGTGGGTGAGTGCAGTTCAATTAGATCTCCGCAAATGAAGACGCCATCATCTGAAGTTAACTGTGGACAATACGTGTAGCGATGGAACATGGGAACGAAGGGTTACTAAGCAGTTTATAAGTCTTTAGAAGTCTTCAGCGGTCAGGTTATAGTGTGATGGCATGTTGCTGCAAACTGAAAACAAATTAGGAAGACCATTAAGTTGTAATGAATCATGGTGAAGCTGAAGAGGAAGTTAAGCGTTATGTGCGTGATGTGATGGCATGTGAGAGCAGCAGAACATGGGAGAAAGAAGATGGCATGAGTTCCTGAGGATTTATGTCAGTGGGTGATTTTGTGTGCGAGTGGACTGTGAGCACATCGTGATGGTTGTGTGTGGCAGAAAATGAGGGCATGTGTGCAATATTGCATGCAGTGGTGGCGTGAGTGCTTGCATGTGTGTGACCCTCTCTATATCCTCCGGTCAGGTAGCAGCACTTGAGACTGGGTCAACTCACCCCTGCTGAACAGATGGGGGTCAATTGGATGCACCCATGCAGAGCCAGCCTAACCTTGAACACTGGCACTGGGTGCAGGTTACCTTTCCAATTTACCCATGGTTCCCCCTGCCAAGTGGAAGAACCATGCCAGCCATAACCAGCTCTCTCCTCCTCCCATCCAATCTACTATGCTCTCGGCTGCCAGCTACCCCCTAAGCTACCAGTCGGATAGAGAGATGAAGTGGGGGAGGGAGCATTGAGTGTGTGAGAGAGACAGCAACAAAAAAAAGAGGGATAAAAGAGAGATATCAATAATGAGGATTTACAGGGAAAATGAAAAGAGAAAAGAAAGATGAAGAGATGGCGTGGTGGAAATGGGAGAGGGGAGATTAAAACAAAAGGAGAGGAAGGGGGATGTGTTTTAGTGAGAAGGGCCAATGGGGATGGAGAGCTTCAGTCCCAGTGGTTTTCTGTTGAGCATGCAGGGCCGTCTGATTATTGTATCTCATTGGCAGCCATTGCAGGGCTCTTTCATGTGTACTAATTGTCTGCTGAAAAAAAGCAGACAATGGATTGTCTCAAATATTACACTGGTCATGATTTGCTGTAGGAAGAAAACAGCCGAAAAACACAAAGAAGACAAATGCCAAGTTTCCCCTCAGCCAAATACAATACACTCAGACACTGTACAATGGTGAAAACAGAATGACTTCCACTGCCTACTTATTTTCTTTTTGTGGAAAATATAAAATTGACTACTTAATAATAGTTTCTTTGTAGGCAAAACACTAAAGGGATTCATTTCATTTGTGGAGGTGTGTTTACCACAAATACAGATTTTTATGGCTGTTGAAATAACCATCCAAATAAAATAACAAGGTTATCCCTCACCCCTTCCCCAGGTGCTGTCATTTACAAGTACTGTGTCTCATGTGTCAAATGGGAAGCCATTAATGCATTAATACTTAAGTGGACCTGCCTTATGAGTTCAGACAAGAAGAAAACACAGCATACACACAAAACACTGCAAACATGAAATGTAGTATAAGTGCCAAGAGACAAATCACAAATCGTTTTTACAAATAATTACAAAGAGAACGCTGAACAGAAAAGGAACTATGAAGCAGCATTGTTCTTCAAAAGAATAATATTCTTTTTAAAATGGTTTTAAAATATTTGTGTGTAGCTCTTTTCCCGTGTTTCCTCAATGAGAAGGTGAGATGTTGGGTGAGAATCATCTCTAAAGATATTATTTATTTTTGTGTGGACACTAATTTGCGGATCCAGTCTTCAATGCAAACTGGAACCAAAGTTTCTCTTAAAAGTCTAAATTATAGTATGAGAGGATGATGACATAAAAGTAGGAAGCATCACAGAAAAGCTTTGTAAAACAGAGAGATACACACCACATGAACACACACTAAGATAATACATAGAGTGTCTGATGCAGACAGATTTGTGTGTGTGTAAGAGAGAAATGAGAGTATATACAGCAAATGCTGCCAAGTCCATTTAATCCATTCAGACACACACAAACACACCACCTCCTCAATCCCCAGACATTGTTGCAGTAGTCATGTTGTCTTGAATCCGGTATTCCCAGGTCCGGTATGACAGATTGCAGACGGGCCGAGCGCTTCCTGGTTTCTGCCCTACTTCTCCTATCAGAGGCCACCATCTCATCTGACACGGCCGGCCGAAGCCCGTCCCGTAATCACATCAGAGAGAGAGCAGAGGGAGTGACAAATCACATTACAAGCACTGACTCACTGCAGTCATTGTGTAGCCTCGATCCCGTTCTCTGTCTTTGTCCATATCTCTCTGAATGAAGATTCATGGTTTGGCCTGTGGGAGGAAGACTAATGTGATAGAGAGGCAGGCTGTGAGTTAGACAGAATGAGTGTGTTTGTGTGTTTGTAGGTGTCTATAAAGCTGACAGTCGCGAGCCCACAGGCAGGTGGGATGTTTGGTGGGCTCGTAGTTCAGTCGGTCACACGACCACAAATAGAGGCTAATGTGGCTCTATGTTTGTTGGATGAATACACAAAAAAGACACCAGATTGCTAACATGTTTGTCACAACAATATTTATATAAAAGGGGTAAACATGTTGTGTTTACAGCTTGTCCAATGCTTTAAAGGTCCAGTATGTAGAATTTAGTTGCATCTAGTGGTGTAATTCCTTCATTGCAATCTCCTCACATCACCCTCACTTTCCTAGTGTAAAGGAGAAACAACACTTTAAAGGCCCTGTCTAGAGTCAGTATTTAGTTTGCCTGTTCTGGGCTAGTGTAGAAACACAGTGTTTCAACATGGTGGCCTCCATGGAAGAGGACCCGCTCCCACTGTAGATATAAAAGGCAAATCTTTAACTAACAAAAACAAAAAGATTCTTATTTTCAGGTGATTATACATGCATGAAAACAGTTATGAATATTATATCCCATGCCTGCCTTACTCTGAAAATTAAGGCCCCAAATGTTACACACTGCACCTTTTAAGTATTGAGCTAGCCTAGCTTAGCATAAGGAATGGAAAAACAGCTGGTGGCTTTGTCCAGTGTCAACATGCACGTCAAGAGAAATGTAAAAAAGACAATTTGAGGTTTCAAAGCAAAATAAAGTAAGCAAAGTTTTCTTTTAAATGAAGTTTACATTGCAGTGAATACAACTTTATTGCTGGACATTGATTTGAGCTTTAAAACTGAAGGATGTCATTTTATTCTGAGAAACACAATGCAGCAATAATTTGAGTGGCACTGGCAACGCACCATGAATGAAGCCAATCAAGTACAAATCGCTGTGGTTACAGATAACCTTATTAGCACAGTGCCTTTGGTACATAATTACACAGATTTTTATGCTTATGAGGCCCAAAGTGAGGGATAGCATCATTCATGGAACAGTCAGGGAGCTCAGAAAAATAGCCTTTTAATGCTGGTGCATGTCTAATTTACATGATAAGGATGTAGACCAGCGATAGATAGTAAGGTAAGGTAAGTAGGTTGGTGGGACCGTATGAAACTGACATTTAGAAAATGAGACTCTTTCTCTGTGCCCTGTTGGGTCTCTATTCATACTCCAACAGGAAAGGTTTTGGTGGTGCTTAACTCTGATCAGACACACTGCTGATGTCATGGTTTGGACCATCCTGAATCAAATCAAATCAAATCAAATTTTATTTATATAGCCCAAAGTCACAAAACACAGTTTTCTGTACAGGGAGTGACACCCTCTGTCCTTAGACCCTCGGTTCCAGTGAGGAAAAACTTGCCCACAAAAAACCCTTTAACAGGGAAAAAATGTGGAAGAAACCTCAGGAAGAGCCACAGAGGAGGGATCCCTCTCCCAGGACGGACAGACATGCAATAGATGTCACATGTACAGAACAAATCAACACAAACATATTGTACAATTACAATGAATGATAAAATGACAATGAATTACAATGAATGATAGAATGATTACAGTAGCAGTGGAACCTGTGATAGAGATAGAGAGACACAGATGCACAGCAGCAGTAAATCATTAACTAACTATAAACTGTAGTAGAGATATGGTAGCAGTAATGACACTGATGCTATATATAGTGGACGTCAGGGTGGGGGGGTTCTGTCGGTTTTCAGTAAAGGGAGATGTGACTGCATCTTCAACCATTACCGTGCCTGGCTAGGCATAACCCAGAAAGACGGGGGGGTGTGGGGGAGTCCCCCGGCAGTCTAGTCCTATGGCAGCAAAACTAAGGGATGACCTGAGCCAGCCCTAACTATAAGCGCTTTCAAAAAGGAAAGTCTTAAGTCTACTCTTAAAAGTGTTAACCGTGTCTGCCTCCCGAACCCAGAATGGTAGTTTGTTCCACAGAAGAGGAGCTTGATAGCTGAAAGCTCTGGCTCCCAATCTACTTGGAAACTATAGGAACCACAAGGAACCCAGCATTCTGAGAGCGCAGTGGTCGAGAGGGGTAGTAAGGTACTATGAGTTCTTTTAGATACGATGGTGCCTGGTCATGAAGAGCTTTGTATGTAAGGAGAAGAATTTTAAATTCTATTCTAGACTTAACAGGTAGCCAGTGCAAGGAAGCCAAAATGGGAGAGATGTGATCTCTGATCTTGGTTCCTGTCAGAACACGTGCAGCAGTATTCTGAATTAGCTGCAAAGACCTAAGAGACTTGCAGCCTGATAACAAAGAGCTACAATAGTCCAGCCTAGAAGTAACAAATGCATGGACTAGTTTTTCTGCATCCGCTTGAGACACGATGCATCTGATTTTGGCAATGTTGCGTAAGTGGAAGAATGCAGTCCTCGAAATTTGTTTTATGTGGACATTAAAGGACAAATCCTGATCAAAAACAACTCCGATATTCTTTGGATGTTCCCTAGAGGAAGCATATATAAACTGAATAGAAGTGGCCCTAGTACAGAATCTTGTGGAACTCTGTGACAAACTTTGGTGTGCATGGAGGATTCATCATTGACGTGAACAAACTGAGATCGATCTAAGAAATATGACTTAAACCAGCTTAGGGCGGTTCCTTTGATACCAACTTGATGCTCCAGTCTGTGTAAAAGAATCTGATGGTCAATGGTGTCAAATGCGGCACTAAGATCTAACAGGACAAGTATAGAGATGAGTCCTTTGTCTGATGCCATTAGGAGGTCATCTGTGACTTTGACTAGTGCGGTCTCCGTGCTATGATGCACTCTAAATCCTGACTGAAAATCCTCAAATAAACTGTTCTTATGGAGAAAGTCACACAGCTGATTAGCTACAGCTTTCTCAAGTATCTTAGAGAGAAATGGAAGGTTTGATATCGGTCTGTAATTGGCTAAAGCCTCTGGATCTAGAGTGGGCTTTTTAAGAAGAGGTTTAATTACGGCTACTTTAAAGGACTGTGGTACATATCCTGATAATAAAGACAGATTAATCATATCCAATAAAGAAGGGCTGACTAGACGTAAAACATCCTTGAGCAGCCTGGTTGGGATGGGGTCTAAGAGACAGGTTGACGGCTTAGATGAAGAAATTATTGAAGTTATTTGATGAAAGTCAATGGGAGAAAAACAGTCAAAATATTTATCAGGTTTTGCAGCTGTTTCCAAAATTGCTGTATCAGAATGCAGATCAGTGCCTGTCGAAGGCAAGGCGTGATGAATTTTGTCTCTAATAGTTATAATTTTATCATTAAAGAAGCTCATGAAGTCATTACTAGGTAGACCTAAAGGAATAGATGGGTCAATAGAGCTGTGGCTCTCTGTTAGCCTGGCTACAGTGCTGAAGAGACACCTGGGGTTGTTCTTATTTTCCTCTATTAATGAAGAGTAATAGGCTGTTCTGGCATTATGGAGAGCTTTCCTGTAAGTTTTAAGATTATCCTGCCAGACTAAGCGAGATTCTTCCGGTTTGGTGGTACGCCATTTACGTTCAGAATTACGTGCCACTTGCTTTAAGTTACGAGTCTGCTGGCTATACCATGGTGCTAACCTCCTCTGTTTAATTATCTTCTTTTTCAGAGGTGCAATAGAGTCGAGAGTTGTCTGTAATGAGCCTGTAGTACTGTCAACAAGATGATCTATTTGTGAGGGGCTTAAGGAAGCAGACAAGTTCTCTGTTACATTGAGACATGGCATCGAATTCAACACTGAAGGAATCACTGCCTTAAATTTGGCTACAGCACTATCAGATAAACATCTGCTGTAGGGGTCAGATAGAAGAGGATTCTGTGGAAAGACTATTAGATGATCCATTTCAATGCCATATGAAAGAACAAGATCAAGAGTGTGGTTCAGACAATGAGTCGGTTTATTTACACTCTGACAGAAGCCAATTGAATCTAATAAAGAGATAAACACAGTACTAAAACATCATTTTGGTTGCCCACATGAATATTAAAATCACCTACAATAATTACTTTATCTGTTTTAAGGATCAAGCCTGATGCAAATTCTGCAAATTCGGATAAAAATTCAGAGTAAGGGCCAGGAGCTCAATATACTGTAACAAATAGAATTGGCTGTAATGTTTTCCAAGTTGGCTGAGTGAGGCTAAGGACAAGACTTTCAAATGAATTATAATTTAGTTTAGGTTTAGGATTTATTAAAAGACTTGAGTCAAATATGGCTCCAACTCCACCACCTCAACCGGTACTACAAGGAATATGAGTATCACAATGACTGGGAGGAGTGGATTCGTTTAAGCTAATATATTTATCCTCCTGCAGCCATGTTTCAGTGAGACAAAATAAATCAATATCATAATCAGATATTAATTCATTGACTAAAACAGCTTTAGAGGACAAGGACCTGATATTCAAGAGTCCACATTTAATTCTCCTATTTTGGACTGTTGGAGATGTTGATTTAATTTTTCTTAAGTTTTTATGATGAACTCCTCTTCTGTTTGTTTTATCTTTAAATAATGTAGGTGGACGGGGGACAGACACAGTCTCTATACTAAAGGACTGGGTGGGCAGCTGCTCTAATAGAGGCGTAGAGAAGCGTGTAAGACTGCAGCTCGCTTCCTGGTCTCAACTCTGGGTTGTCACGGTTTTAGTCAACTAATAAACTTTGGCCATATTTCTAGATATGAGAGCTGCTCCATCCAAAGTGGGATGGATGCTGTCTCTCCTAATCAGACCAGGTTTTCCCCAGAAAGGTGTCCAATTATCTATGAAACCCACATCGTTTGCTGGACACCACCTCGACAGCCAGCGGTGAAATGACGACATGCGGCTATACATGTCATCACTGGTCACACTGGGCAGGGGTCCAGAGAAAACTACGGAGTCCGACATCGTTTTGGTGTATGCACACACCGATGAAACATGATGCACACACCGATTTTAGTGACCTCCAATTGGCGTAACCGGGTGTCATTACCGCTGACGTGGATAACAGTCTTACTATATCTACGTTTAGCTTTAGCCAGCAGTTTCAAATCTGACTCGATGTCGCCCGCTCTGGCCCCCGGGATGCATTTGACTATGACCCCCGGTGTCGTTAACTTCACGTTTCGTAAAATGGAGCTGCCAATGACCAGAGTTGGCTTCTCAGCGGGTGTGTCGCGGAGTGGGGAATATTTGTTTGAAACGTGGAGCAGTTGGTGCTGTACCGTGGGCTTCAGTTTGGGGCTATGCCTCCTTCGGACAGTCACCCAGCCTCCCGGCTGCTCGGGAACTACCGGGGGACAGCTAGCTGAAGCTACCTTTGGTGGTACCGCACCGGCTACAGGGGACTTGCTAACTATAGCAGCTACTGACTGTTCGGTGGTGCGGTACCGTGCCTCTAACTCACTGAGCCTCGCCTCCAAAGCTACAAATAAACTACATTTATTACAAGTACCATTATCGCTAAAGGAGGACGAGGAGTAACTAAACATGTGGCACAATGGACAGGAGAGAGCAAGAGAGGAGAGAGCAGGAGAGCAGAGAGAAGCCATTGCTATAGTTAGGGTAGTTAGTGTGACTAACAGTAACTGGAAAGACTATCGGGTTGTGGTTACTAGAGTTAAGAAACCTGTTCGTGCACAAACAGAACTAAGGATAGGAAAGTCTAAGGATAGTGTAGAGTTATGTAGATAATCACTGATGTGAAAAATATACGAAAATCTGTTAAGGTGAGCAGAGCAGAGAGCACCGTGGCAGTAACACTGATAACTGGAAGTGACAGAATACGCTTACCGTAAAGCACGTCGTACGTCGTTAGTGAACCAAGTGGGTAAGTCCTGTTCTCTGAAGAGGGAACAAGGGACAAAATTGCAGACTGTAGGGGATTTTCTTCTGGTTCTAAGATGTAATGGTTTTACCCCCAAAACACTTCTCTTCTCTTCTCTTCTCTTCTCTTCTCTTCTTTATCTGTCACCAGTTGAGCAGTGGGACACACATGTACATAAGTAGGCTAGACCACTGTGCTGTAATACAAAAGCACAAGACAACGACAAGCACCTGGTTAAATCAATGTGGACCAGGTAAATGCACAAACACACACAGAGATGCTGGATGAAGAATGGTCTTATTTGCATGTTACAGGGATCTGAGGGGGATAGCAAGTTTGGGGTGGAAAGATATAAAGGAGGGGAGTTGAACAGAAGCTTTGCCAGCATCACTTAAAGAGGTTTAGAACACACAAAGTTTGCTTGCATTGTGTCACTCTGTGTGTATTCATGTGTTGGTGAGGGTGAGAAAAAGATGCATACCTGCAATTATAGAGCTTAAATGAGCATGTGTACTATACGTTTATTTTGTGTGTACACATGTATGTGTGTATCTGCAGATAATTATGCATATATGTAACTGTGTGTATATATCTGTGTGTGAATAGTACTTCTATCTACTCAAAGGCATAATTAGATAGACTGATGCAGACAAAGTGTCGGCAGTGTGCCATCCAATATTTCCATGAGCGTTTTCTCTATGATCGCGTTGTTTAAACAAGGAGCTTCACTTGGTTCAGATTGAATGGTGTGATGTCTGTTTGGGTGGAGTAGAAGAACAAAATGTTTCAATATCTCTGTCTTGCAACCTAAGGTATTGAAGCATAGTGTCATACTGAGTGTCATATCAGTGCATTACTGATGGTTGTTCTATTTCATTCTTCCTGACCGCCAGAGACCGTATGAAATACCTGGCTAAGCATCACGCACATGCGCAGATCGAGACATAATACCAACAAAGTCATGCAACCTGGGTGACGTAAGCACCCAGAGATCATCCCGTTTTCATCTTCTTGCCTTAGCGCACAGGTTGTTATTGTTGTTTTATTAGCTTGCTGCATACACCAGTAGCCTCGTAACCACAACCGGTTGGAGCTACGGATTTGTCTTCCAGAGGCTGCGTATCTGGCGCTCATCCCCGCCATGCATCCGACTGCCGCTCAGACTGCGACAGGTAAGTAGCTTGTTTTTCATCGCCGGCAGGCATGCTTCATCCCTGCTAAGCAACTCCGCTCAGCTTGGGTTGATTACCGCGTTTTGCTAGCCAGAGCTTCCTGCTACTGACTGTCTATGTGAGGTGTTTTCGCCTCTCTGACGGCTGTATCAGGGGCTAGCAGACATTCTCTTTACTGACGATGAAGCAGGGGGACAGGAAGAACTGGAGGGGTTCCCACCTTCCCTCGGTGACAGACTCTCATGAGTCGGGTGCAGACTCATTGAGGGAGGCTGAGGCCAGTCTTACATGTTTTGTTTGTTAATCTATCTTTATGTATGTTTTGGAATTTCTTCAGTTATGATTATTGTGGTTATTTTATTTGAGTTTACATGCATACTTCGGAAATGGGCAATTATGATTTTAGGCAGTGAACGCAACCTGTGACTGGCTGCCAGTCGGCTGCTGCAGCAGGCCCACAGACTGATTGATAGGCAGGCCAGGTAGCCGGATGTGGGGGCACTTTTCTTTTCTTTTCAAAGATGCTGATACGCCAGGGAAGGAGCGGAGAGCAGAGAGGACCACGAAGGCTGTACTGAGACACCAGCAACAGTGTATTGGAGGCCTTGGAGACACAAAGCAAAAAGCTGTGAGTCTCTGACCGATACACTGGTAGGTGTAGCCTGAAGAACCCTGAAACCAGTAGAATAGTCTGCTGGCCATCTTCTGTGTTCCAGGTCTACGGCGTCGCTGGGAGGAGCTTCAGCCAATGTGGAGGCCGTGTGACGGATGGAAGCAGCACAAACAAGGAAGATCTTCAGACTAACAAAGTGAAGGACGGCGTGTGGTGGCTAACCAGTGTGACATAAGGGACTGCAGAGGACAAAGATTGGAGCATGGTCGTGAGCTTTCTGACTGATGAATTTTAACATTGTTCTTAATCTGACTTTTAAAAGGAGGCCCTCCCCTCATTCAAGGAAAGACATTGCCCTGACAATCCTATTCCTATTTGGATCTTGTGCAATAAATTGTTTCTGTGTAACTTGGTGTACAGGTCATTGAGTACTGCTCACCTTCGTAGAAAAGAACTGGCATTATAGAATTTGGTGGTTTGTACCGTATTTTCCGGACTATAAGCCGCTACTTTTTTCCCACACTTTGAACCATGTGGCTTATACAAAGATGCGGCTTTTCTATGGATTTTTCTTCAGGGAGGCGCTCTAGCAGGAAGTGCAAAAACGAGACAGGCAGCGGAAGTCAGTGCAAAGAAGAATGCGCCAGTTTTTATTCTTAGCACATGCAACCCAACACGCACAACAGCAAAATAGTATTTTCACACCCTCACCCCCTCATCATGGAAAACACACGAAGAAATTCCTATGATCAGTCCCTCCAGTTTTTCGCGATCGCGTGGATTACCGCGTAATAAGCAATATGCCGCATATTTTCGCGAGGCCGCATATTTCCTGCTATGTCGCATAATTATTGCAAAATAACCAAACATGCCGCCCCTTCCCCACGATACATTTGTGTTTTCCACCATAGATCAAATAAACGGCTCTGCCATAGATGTATCCTCCACACCACCTGGTGGCATGTGCAGCCATTTTCACACACCACGCAATCCGCCCGGGGGATTCAACTCGGCGGGTCAGGGACGGTTAAAATGTGAACTTGTTGCTGTGCACTTTCTAAATGGATGGGCGGTTTACATTTTTACTTTACTGCAACTTGAAGTTACCAAGTGTGCTAATCATTTGGTCAAAGCAATAAGGGCAACCATTTTCTGGGTACATCTCCACAGTGTGGTGTAATTCCCCAAGGCCTCGGCGCCCATTTGTGGCCTTTCATCTCCTCATTTGGTGCAGAGAATGAGGGAATCATTTACCTGTTCTCCACACTAATTCCCTTGTTCACTCACATTTCCCAATTTATGCTTTTAGAGGTGACTTTTACACAGCTTTTAAAGTAACTGCTAGGAAATGTCATTCCATTTCTCTCGAATGCAAATGGCACACAAAGCAATTTGAAAAGCAGATTTAATCTCAAAGCATATGCAAGCACTGAAATGTATATGTATACACACACACACACACACACACACACAAACAGGATTTTTTGGAACAAGATAAAAAGAAACTCTGGCAAAGTATTAAACACATGCCATACAAGCCCGAAACACAAACAATGTGCCAAAATGCGGCAGCTCATAAAAAATCTCCTGAAAAAGAAAAACTGCTGATGTTATCTGTGTCTACAAAACCCATATGTAGCTTCATGCAACACAGTATTACATATTTAATGCCAATGGGGGGTAAAGAAAGTTCAGCTAAAGTTTGAGGAACAATTTTTCATTCACACGCCTCGAGAAATCCCAGAGAGAGGGCCAACAATCGGAAAGCATGAATATTCTGCTTTGAATTTGCATATGCTTAGCTCCTCATCCTTTGGCCCGCTTATACCTTGCTCCATAGACTGTAGGTGTAATCAATTATGCAAATAGCGCTGTTGTCCTAGCAAAATTGAGCACCGTCAGCGCACATTGGAGACATTGGGGAGAAGAGTTGAAGGATGTTGACACACCTTCTTATCTTGTACTTGTAAATAAAGCAAAGCTTCAAGTAGCCACGCGTGTTTGGAAGTTGTCAGCACAGTAATGACTCAACAACTTCCTGTTATGGATTGACAAACAGCCCAAAACAAGGATGTACAAGTGGCCGTTTGCTGAAGTGGCAGTCCTTTGTCAGTTCTCCTACACAAGCCGTTTTTAAAGTTCTGCATGCTGAAGAAATGAAGCAGTTAGAAAAGTTTCAATGGATTGTGGACACTGCATCATGTTTTTTCATGACTGGTTTCCTGAATTAATATTATTGTGATCACATATTGATCACAGAGATGCAACACATAAGGTAGGTGTGGACTGTAGGTGTGGCTACATGCAAAGACATCATTCATAGTTCCTGTCCCACCATGATTACATGCATCTCTGATGTTTTTTTCCTCCTAGAAATTGCTGCTACCTCCACAGGTATGTACTACAAAATGTGAGCATACTTATCTGCCTCTAAGATGCTTGAACGGGGGAATAATGCATGGATGTTTTCATGATATCACCCATGCCTGCCAACACTTCTGTTTCTCCTGTCTTTCAATACCGACACCCTCCAGTTTTGTTTCCAATGGTAATTCACACAAGCCCAAGTACCTCTGGGAATCTAAAGCCTGGTCTATGTGATTTCTGGGAAGACGTTTGCCCATATTTTTACATATTATTATATAACATGACCACATACAATCACTGAATTAGGTTAGGTTAGACAGAAACTCTCTTGGTCCAGTTGGCATTGGTGGTATATTTCATTTAATAAGACTTGTTGAACTAGAAAATCAGATATTATAGCTGAACTATTAAGCATGACACTACCACTGCCATGGCATTTAGATTAAACTGCTTATAAAGTCAGCCGGGAAAGTAATGTAGGTTAACCTATGCAGATGCAATGCAGATATACAACTGTGTCAAGCCATTGAGTATGTGCTGTTTGCTGATTAGGGTAGCATTCAAAGGCATTTTAAAGGTATATGTTCAGAGTTATAGAACTGTCACCTATCAGAGGGCTCAGTAGATTCATGACACACACACCTAAGGATGACCCAGGATGTATGTGTGATAGATGGTAAAATGTAATAGACTGTACTTATACAACGCCTTTCTAGTCTTCAGATCACTGTGCTTTTACAGTACGTATCTCATTCACCCATTCACACACATTCACACACTGATGGCATTGGCTGCCATGCAAGGTGCCAACTGCTCATCAGTTTGAGGAGCTAACCATTCATAGACACACACCAATGGTGCAACCTTGAAATAACCACGATAAATGTCTCAGTTCTTGCTGCCACCCAATCTATAGCAGTGTATTGATATGAGACTGGTTTGTACTGTAGGTAGACCTCTTGGACTGGTGTTATTGCCAGCCTTCACCCATGATATTCATATTCATTTTTTTGTAAGAACCAATTTTAGTGCAATTTGAAGTCCTCATCATCCGGCACCAAGGAATAAACAGTGGTGATAAAAACAGTTTGACCCTGGTCATAGACCTCTATAATACCTCACATCTATGCAGGAGTCTGGCTGTGTGGCTGTCTCTTTCTCTTCTCCTGGCTATGCATGTTTCTCTCTCTTTATTGTCCCCTCAGTAATCTAATGTCTGCCAGCTTTCCAGCCTCTGCTGGACCCACTGAACTGGACCCCTCACCAAACAAATCTGCAGTCTCTCTTCATGTGTTTCCATCTTTCATCTACTCATAAAAAAAAAAAAAAAAAAAAAAAAAAAAAAAAATCTATTTAAACTCTCACAATCTGTACTTGCAATCATTCTTACATAAAGGCATGCTAAAATAATACAACATGTTTTATATGGTTTATCTAAAATATTTTATTCTGTTAGATTTTTCTTCTGATATGCAAGTAGCTCCTTGTTGAGTGTGTCTGTGTGTGTGTGCATTATTTTCTTCTGATGCTCATTAGGATGAGCAGTAGGAGGGCGAAGAGTCGATTTCTTGCATGTTTCTATGACTACAGTGAGCAGAAAGTTGTGTGTCTTAATTGCAGCAGTGAAGACATTATTAAACTACCTTTGATATGTGTAGCTCTAATCGAATTTATACACTGTGTGCCCTGTATTAAGGTAGCAGCATAATTACACAGCATGCCACACGTGCCGCTACGCATTTTTTATTTATTTAGTAAGGCTGAACTCAAAGCTATGACGAGGTGTCACTTGAAAAATAATTCCAACTTTACACAGACATGCTGTATCACAACAACACAGTTGAATAATATCACAGCTTCAAGTAGGTTTAAGTTTTTGTCTGTTAATTAAGTATTTTGTGTGATATATTTAAGGTTAAGATATTATTATTGACATTAAGGCTAAGCAGCAGTGATCATCTTTGTTCCTCATATTAACAGTGGTAACAGAATTCAAACTCTGATATACAAAACAAATGTATCTGTCCACACCCATATCTGCTGCCTTTTACTGTATCATATAAAAACAGCTCTTCAGGTTAAACAGTAAATAATATAATTACTGTCATTGTGCACAATGAGCACATGCTAAGAGGTACCATGTTTGACTTGGACCACGCTAAAGAATATTCAAACAGGAAATCAAAATAATCAAAAAAATAACAAATAAAAAAAATAACTGACAGAGCCACTTTATGTGTGGGTATGTTTGCAACATGCAAATGTAGCCACACACACACACACACACACACACAGACACACACACACACACACACAAACTCGCAAAGGAAAGAGGGATACTGCTGCAATATAATTTGTCTCTCGTGATGAATTCCCATCGGTGTCTCCAGAGACAATCAGCCCATGCTGACAAACCAACACATTTTTCACTCTGTCCACTGCTTCTTCTCTCCCTCCTTTTCCTCTATATTTCCTTCATACTTAAATCAATTGAATCGTCATGGCCTTCTCTCTCTCACACCTTTTCTCCATGAGGAGAAAAACACGTACATAGCTCTAAAATATAGCTAATGGCTGCTGGGACCACTGTGGTTATTAAGGATAAAATTTGATACCGTGGGTCTGACTCACATACTGCACTGTGCTATCATTTCAAAGCCGGAGCCAAAAAAGTTAGTTTTCCATGATGGCTATGTTTATAGTTCACACTTTTGTCACATTTGTTAACGTGACTCCCCCCATTGTTGAAACACATTGTAGATTTGTTTCAATCCAGGTTGTCCTTAAATATATTTTTTTCATTTTTCTATTTTTAATGATGAGAATTTAGTTCAGTTTAAACAAATCATCATTTTGTGTCATTTTCTCTGCTACAGATTTGACTACAAGAGACAGACAAATGGAAACAAGAGCAAAACAGAGCTGGCAAAGCAGAGAGGAAAAACAGGAGATGGAGAAGTGTGACAGTGTAGAAGAAGAAGAGGAGGGACGGGAGGAAAAAAGGCGGTTAAGGGAAATAGAGGTGAAGAAAAAGCAAAAGAAGACACAGTTGTTCCATTTTCCTGCCTGTCTGAACTCAGCTCTAAAAATTGGAAACAGTGGCGTTCCCTAATCTCCCATCACCTGCACAGAGTGTATTCAGTCTGATAAACCGCCCTGCAACCCTGAACTAACACATACACACTCGCACACAGAGATTTAAATATAAAAGGATCTTCCCCCTAAAGAACACACACACGCAGCTCCATATGAACTAAGGCCGTTTGTGTAAACTGTATAATTGAACTTTATCTGAAGTCACGATAGGTTTGTGCTATCTATGTTGATATTTAAAAATACCGGCACACTAGCAGTGGAATAACAATCCTTTGGAAAAACGATATCGGATTCAGTTCCTGCCGAGTGAGTCGCCTCAGAACCGGCCTGCTGTGGTTGAGAAATGAGGCTGCCGGGCAGATGTCATATCCAGGAATGTGTCGGCGAGCAGTAGATCACACTGTATATTACTGATTACTTAGTCATGGGCCTTATCTGCAAACTGCCACATGGCTACTTGACAGTTGGCTTGGCCCTGTCATTACTGTGTCCTTTCTACCTTGATATCCCTCTCATTCTCTTGCTCTTTTTAAGTCTTGTTTAAATTTACATTTTACTCCACACCTTTTCTTTCTTGGTGTCCATACACCGTCCGTTCTGCTCTCTGGCTTTTTGCTCTGGTAACAAAATGAAAAGATGAGCTTCACAGAGAAAGGGTAAAAAGTTGGCCAGTAACAGCAGAGAAGGATTTGTTTCTCATGTTTATCTGTTCATACTTTTCTGGATAACTTAATATCTCTTTTACAAATGTTCGTGTCCTCTTGACATCAGAAAATTGAAAGCAAGTATGAAATCGACATCTTGTCTGTGATAAGCATTAAAAACTGAATCCCGCTGTGCTACCTTGTTATTCCGAATGCCAAAGTGCTCAGCCAGAAATGTCAGGTCAGAATCAAAAATGCAAAACTCCACCTGGAAACAGTCCCATTGCAAAAGCAACATCACCTACACTACATGAGATTCTTTATTTTTGGCCACAGCATCTGTGAGCTAATTGAGGATCCAAAGTGATATATGTGCCATTTGAACAAAGTGTCTTCTCTAAGGGAATTAATTTCATCCGACCATAACAAAGAACAGGGCTGCGTGGAATTTCAGCTGTTTAATCATCAGTCATACTTTCAAATGAATATTTAAGGTATGTGGAGATACTTCTACTCAAGTATATCTACTTTATTCTACCTTATGCTACTACACCACTACATTTTAGAGGTAAATGTTGTACCTTGTATCGCACTACATTTATCAGAATGTTGCTTTTTAGATAAATAAAAACATATACCGTAATAAGCTTATAAAATACAGTACACTGGTAAAGAGTTCTGCTGTTAACTTCTCAGATGGTTTCATTTAAATAATTGTTGGAGGCCCAAAGAGGTAAAACTCTCTAAATTAATTCAAGTTTGTGTTGCAGAACTTTTACTTATTACTTACTACTTACCATATTAATCATCTCATGGCCCCCAAAATTTACCAGACTGCCAGACGGCCAGGTTGTGAACCACTGGACTTCTATCTAGAAGTAGTATCTAAACCTAGCTCTCCTGACCTCAGCTACAACAGAAAAATGGTACTGAAACATTGTGCTTTACTATTAACAATCTTATAAAGTCAGAGTAATGGAACATATTGTTCTGCAGATCAGATCATTGTGTACATTTTGCTGTTTATACTTGAGTATTTTACTCATGTATGATTTTCAGTGCAGCACTTTTCCTTGTAATGGAGTGGATCGTGTCCTGATGTGACTTAACCTTGATGACACCACAAACTCTTGTACCCGGAACTAATTGCAACTCATTACCCAATGACAGTCGTCCTCCCACGGGCTGCTCTACCCATTTCCCCAAGCACTGGGACACGAGTGTGACCTGCTTCTTAAAATAAGACTGAAGTAAAGATTAAAAAAAGAGGTGAGTCCATGACATCCATAAACTCTGATTCCTCTTTACGAACTCTGACCTTTCCTCTCTCTGGTCTCACTTTCACACCACATGTGATGTTTAAAGTCAGATTTATAGTCAGACTGCACGTAAAGGTTATCTCATTGGCATTAATAAAAGAAAAGTATGATTGTAATAAATCCACTAACAAATCACAAACAGGCTATTATAGAAATACTAATGAAGGCAATAAAAGCAATCTGTCCAGAGATATTGTTAGAGCATATCTGAAATCTAATTTCATTATGAAATGTTGGTGTGATTAACGCGTGGCAGCTAATCATCTCATAAAGGGAATGACGATTCTCTGCACACCCATCTGAATAAAGCAAAGAGTGACGCCTGCTCCCCTGCGCCCATTTAAAATACTCTATCTGTTATTGTCACCACTGCTGTGTGTGTGTGTGTGTGTGTGTGTGTGTGTCATGTACTGTATATGTGCATAGGCTTATATCTCTTTCAAAGACACATTAACACCTTTTCACTTGGCAGCGTTTACAGGGTCCTGTCTTGGGAATAACACAGCTATGGTACAATACATCTGGGACTTGTAGCCTACTGTTATCAAACACCCACTCCCTCCATCGCCCCATTTACTCTCTTTTTCCCCCGTCCCTTCCTTCTCACCTCCCACCACAACCCCTCTTCACTCCTCCTATGATTCTCTTAAATCCCACAGGGTGCCAAAAAATGACTGTGATATTATGCAGAATGAGGAGAAGGGGGGGTTGTCAAACGTGCATCACACTCCACACTAATACTACTTTTAGGAGGCACAATACATATGAAACCAGTCTATTCCAAACTGCATTAGATCAGTCCATATAGGACAGCTGTCACCCTGGTTGTTACTGTTAGTGAGAGACTCCAGTTTGTGGTGGGGTTTTTAAACTTACCTATGGCAGCCCTGAGATTTTTAACACATTGTAAAGTGCAATGCAAATTCATGAAGCACAAACAAGTTAATGAAACCAAAATTTTCACTAGTTTCACAACACATGCACAGCATTTAGTAAAAACATAGCAAAGTGAGAAAACGCTGCCAGTAGAATTTCAGAGTACGTAAGCTATTTCCAGCATTAGCCAGCTTAGTGTGGATGTTGTCCTAAACAGTCACCCTTGTATGACAGAGAGTGTGTGTCCTGTATTCATGTATGCGCTCACACAGTTCTTCTCCCATTATCTCTTTGTTCCTCCTTTGTTCTGCTTGGTTGACTTGGGAAACGGCCAGGGAACAGAAAAGGTCAAGTGACTCTGCACCCTCTTCTCCTTTCTGCTCCTCCTCCTCCTCCTCCTCCTCCTTGCCATTCATCTTTCTAATGTGTGTGTGTGTGTGTGTGTGTGTGTGGGTGTGTGTGTTATGTGAGGAGGAGCAGAGTGGGTGGGGCCAGTGGAGAGCATCAGCATGAATTTGTTGCATAGTAATGAATTTGCAAAACTGGGCTGCATTTACGTGAATGTGTGCTGGAATTGACATGTATTTACTGCTTCAATGATCCCTCCTCCCCGTAAACTTGATTGTGCCTCTGATCAATAATGCAAACACATGGTTGAGGGGATGGGGCTGCAGCTGATTCAGCCACCGGCATGTGTTGAGGGGGTGAAAGGGGAAAAAAGTAATATACACGTGCAAAGCAATCAAGTAAAGTGGAACAGGAGCTTTTCTTTGACACTGAAGGCTGCCAATATTTGTCATATTGTCAACTATTTACATGGAAAGATCAAATAACAAGAAGCCAAATGTGTCAGTAGCGAAAGCTGATTAGCTTGTTCCTCTGCATGATAGACCTCAATTGTCCAAACACTATTGAAAACACATCAGTGACTCACACTGTTACACCTGGTAATATTCTTCATTGGCATAAACTTGGAATTGTACATTTTTTTTTTATTAATCTTCTGGAGCCAAAACTAGTCACTATTTTTTTAAATAGTCCCTGATTCATGTAGTATTTAGTCCTGATTGAGTAATGTTTGTTAAGACCTATAGTGCCCAGCTGCTTCAGAAAATTACTGAGCACTCTTTATGTTGGCAGTAGCTCAGTTTGTAGGGATATGGCTTGGGAACCAAAGGGTGGCCGGTTCAAGTATGGAAGGTGGACTGGTAACTGGGGAAGTGCCAGTTCACCTCCTGAACACTGCCAAGGTGCTCTTGAGCAAGGCAACAAACCCTCCAACTGCTCTCAGGGCGCTGCTCTGGGTGGCTGTCCATCACTCCTACCTTCTCTCTCTACATTTGCATGTCTATGAGCCCTTTGTGTGTGTGTGTGTGTGTGTGTGTGTGTGTGTGTGTGTGTGTGTGGTTGTATTCCTGGTAAACATGCATGTAAAAAAACTTTATTAATTAATGAAGTAGAGAAATTGCTGAAGTCAAAGGTCAATGGTGAGGTCAGGAAGAAGAAAGTGTTCAGGAGCCTCTGATGTCTTATGCTGTATTATTTATTGACGCTTGGCCAAGGAGAATTAGAGGCACTCTCATAATGCATCAGAAGTGCCTGAGTCGTTCTCACATTCTGCCCAACTCATGCTGGTGGTCAGACTTTAAACCCCAAGATAACACCACAAATACTATACGCCCAGAATTAGATTAGTTTAAAGAGATTAATTAAAGAGAATGTCTTTTACCCATGCAGGTGTTATTGTCAGCATATTCTAGTCTGGAGACACAGATGTCTGTTTACGGAGACTGAAATGTCAATGGCAAGCTATATATTATGTCTAAGCAGGCAGCACCAGATTTCTTCGACCCTGGCCCCCACAGTGTTGAGATAGACTGGCACCTACTGTTCCCAGTCAAAGCTAAACAATTACTGCAAATACTGCTGAGGACCTCAAGGCTCACACCTAAGAATAGAAAATTCTATAACAGTACCTATTCTATTTCTATTTATCTATTTATTCTATCTATTCTTCTTGTATTTGTGACTCTGTTCCAGATTGATGTTTTCAGGCTTTGGGGCTGAGTGCCAGAGACAGATCACAGAAGTCAGAAAGAATACGGACTAATACATTAGGTGGTTTTGGCCTAACAAAAATATTGAAAAATAGAAAACAGTGAGCCAGGAGCATGTTTAGGGAGTCAAAATTTTTGGTTCACCCCAGGTGCCAGCCTGTATTCAGATCAAATAGCTGTGGCTTTCTGCTGCAGGGCAGTGTCCATGTGTGGGGGAACTGAACAAAACCAAACAAAAACTAAAGTTGAATCTGACTCAACTTCTCTGCCACAGGTCGCTGTATTTTTTTCGGCACACCCTGCCGCCCACACAGCCAAAGCTCAGTACACCATTCAAATAAATGGAAAAAACAGAATTTCACCACAGCGCCAGATTTGAACTGAATCTGGACTTAACCCAAACTATGACTGGCTGGCTGGTCAGACATGGAATGTTTGAAACCTTTGCAGAATTTCTCATTGTGATATTTTCTTCACACAGGCTTATTTGATCTTTACTTGAATGTTGTTGGCATTGTATACTGTTAGTGTATTTTTGAATGGTGCCACTCTCTTGTTGTGTGATTGGTGGGTTTATTTATCTTTTGCATTTAAAAGACAGGAATGAAAGAAAATGTAAGATACTATCGGGTGTGTAATTAAAGTAGTTAGTGCTTAATGTTGTAGTTAAAACACGCCAAAAATGACACATTCTAAAATTTCCTTTTGAAAGCAGGCGTGGGAGTGTCGGACGTGGGATGTGAGACTGAGAGCAGAAAAGAGGGTGTTGTGTTCATGTAGGTAATGGAGTGTGAGGGGAGACACACACAAAGTGAGTGAGTGGAGCTGTTGGCCTCTGTCTTTGGTGAGTAATGACCACAGAGGAGGACAGATGATCATGTTCATCAGCTCCCAGAACTGAGGCTACTAGCCCCCCTGCTGGGGAGGATCAGTCAGGCTGATGGCCCATAATCTGTGTGTGAGTGTTTGTATGAGTGTGTGTGTGTGAGTGAGCTGGTGGTTGAGTAGAGAGAGCAGGGAAAGAGCGAGAGAGAGTGGGTGACAACCGTGATAATGAGTCTTACCTTTGATTATGGAGCATAGGTGAGTATGTGTGTTGTGTGTGTGTGTGTGTGTGTGCATACTGTTGCACACAGTGGGGGAGGTTGAGTGTGTGCGGTATTAAAAGTACTTAATACATTTATTACGGAGCTGTTTTATGTCCGGCAGTTGCAGGGCTTGCTTAAGGGGAAAATTAGGTGTGCTGACTAGACTTTTCATTAGCACGTCATTAAAGTTTGAAAAGTAGCTAAATAGCCGAGGCTGGCTGTACATACTGAAGAGCTGCCAAGTGGAGGCTCAGTATCATTAAAGCCAGTTTGTGTTTCTGAGGAAGTTTCAGCTCTGGCCTTTGAACTCGACTCTGATCAAAAGCTAAAAATAAGTGGAGCCTAAACTCCGTGTTCAGGTTTTCACTCAGGAGGCCGTGAGGATCATTTCAACATTCAACAATAAATCCAATGATGAATGAGGTTTTTTTTTTTTAAGCCAGAATGCCACATTATTTGGTAATTGTAATTTGCAGAGCCACTTTAACAGAAGAATGAGAACACTTCTCCACTTCATTCAATTAAAGGAGCTGTGTTTTTATGTTCTTCATGAGCTTTGTCGACAAGATCCACAATCTGAATGAAATTCTGAATGGACCACATGATGATTTAAAAAAAGGAAATGTAATAGAGACAGCCCATCTAAACTCCCACAGCTCTCTGATTTCAGCACTCAGAAAAGACTGAATTGATGTGATTCAACCTGTGTTCACATCACTAGTTTTCGCTTTGCAAAACAAACGCTATCTTTCTTTCTTGTCAATCATCAGTAAACTGTTTTGCTTTTCAAGCTAAACTGTGAGGATGATCAATTCTGGCCAACACTAGTGTGTGTGTGTGTGTGTGTGTGTGTGTGTGTGTGTGTGGCTATGACAATGCGAAACAGAGTAAGGGGCTGTTAAGGGTAGTCTATGTGTTCCAATGATGCAAACCCTTGAAACAGCACCCCCATGTTTCAATTTATCTCGCTCTCCTACCGTCTGTAGAAACACACAAACCCAGTGGAGAAGCTCGATAATATTTGTTTGGTTCAGAACATTATGAACATGTCTGCTCACTTTAAGTAGCATCTAATCAATAGTCCCCTGAGAAAGGAAGTCATTTCCATTACAGAAATAATCTCAAAGTCAATTTGTGGGCGATGTGTAAAAAGAAAATCCTGTTGTTCAATTATATTTAGGAATACTGCTGTTTCTGTAGTTCATTGTGATTTTTTTTTTTTTTGTCTTGTCAATGTTCTATTTGTTCATGTGTATGGTACTTTTGGACAGTGACACAAATTTATAGGATTTTGTTTATATATTTTCATATAATAACAGAGAAAATACATCTTTTAGATCTTTCGATCTGTCAAAGTAATTGCAATTGTTGTAATTGTTGTTATTATTTCACCTTCTCTAATAATTTGTTTGTTTGTTTTTGATTTGTAAGCTTTCCTGGTACTTGTATCATTTTTTTTGTCTTGAACTGTTGTGTGAAGACCTGTCAAACAATGAGATAATACCCCATATAAACTCTAAAAGTGGTGTAGTATCTGGTGGTGGTCCATGAACAGTATCTGTTCCTTTTAAAGATGAACCTTAAACAAAAACATGTTACCAAGTCAGATTTCTGAGGGTCCTTGATATTTTCATGGGAGAAAAAAAAGAAAATAACTCTCCATTGAAGTCTGATTCTTTACATCTCCCTTCATACAAATTAAACATGTTAATACAGATCAATCACACATAACTGAGAAGACTGTAAACTAATAAAATAACTAATGCATGTAATAACTGAAAGAAAATATTAAGCAAAGATTATAGAGCTGTCAGTTTGAGAGCTTCCGCTGTGTCTGTGGCTCTGTTCAGGCCTTATTGAAATATTAATATTAAAGTGAGGACCACCTGCAGCCTCCTGCAGGACCCCTATTGGCTGTTTAGAACCAAGATCATTAAACAAGCGCAGGACTGTGTGAAGAGAGGAGTAATCCTCAATGAACTCTCTAACAGCCACATCCACAAACCTGAGTCCTAACTCACCGACCCCCCTTCACTCCCTCTATAAAAAGACAGCCTGTAGAAAAAAAGACTGTTGACTGTAGTGGAAACACCTGGCGCGGGAGATTTCAGGTTGCAGCTCCTCCATAGGTCGACCCTCCCGTACCCTCCACTCCACATCCCACTTCATTGCGCTCGCTCGATGTCAATCTCGTCCGTAAAACCCTCCCCCGAGATATCAAATAGACCGCGTGGCTCCCTGGCTCTTGCACTATTTGCCCAGACGGCTTCCGCTCCATTCAAACACTGAGTGCGTCTCTGCTGCGGTGGTTGCGCGCAGGCTGGAGAGAGATGACAAGAGCCCCGCGGAACTGGCCAGACAAACATGGATCTCCGTAAAACGCTGATTTCGGTGCTTTGGATATTATTGCTGAAGCTAGAAGAAGACTGTAACGCCGAGGAAGGTATGTGGATGTTTGTACTTGTTCCCAAACCGGTGTCCGCAGCGGGCATGTTGATCGACAGACAGATGTCCGCGGCGGAGATAGTTTGGCAATTTGCGCTGGTCATGTGAGGAGGCGCAGGTGCATTGTTTCCACAGTAGAAAAGACATGAAAAACAGTGGAGTTCAAACAGTCTTTAAATGCCTCAAACCACACATGAGATCGAGAATATCTTTTTCTGATCACGGAGAGACGTGTCTCTGTATAAAAACTGTATGACAGATTTACGCGTTCGAGCTCCGTGAACTCGTGAACGCGTTTTCCTCCACAATCACCAGCATATGACACTAAATTTTTGTTTTTTAGACTGCATGATTTTTGTGCCACTTAATTACTAATATCAAAATAGATAAACACACACTTCAGAATAATCAATAAGCAAAACCCCGTGCGCAGCTGATTAATATTTTCAGCATTGCAGACCGTGAGCTAACTGACTGATATGGACAAGTTGTTTGAAGACACAAAATAAATAAATAAATAATAATAATAATAATAATAATAATAATAATAACAATAATAATAATAATAATAGAGAGCTGCTGTCTGCTTCATTATTCAGCTTCTGATGAATTCAGAGAGTAAAAGTCAGTTCAGTTCTCTTCCTCTTGAGGAATAAATGTGTTGTCACAAACATTTGGACTGTATGCTGCTCCTCTTGTCACGGCATTTTTGTGCAACTGGTTTCTTTGTCTTTTCACACTCCAACAGTCACTGATGCTGTGGCACGGACAGCAGGGCGCATTAGGCTTATTGCTTATCCCACTGTGTGCATCTCTCCTCCTCCCCTTTCCAGCACAGTTCTCCTCTAATAAGTGCTCCTCCTGTCAGTTTAAACAGCAGCACAGCTGTTTTCTCACTTTCTACCTTTGTCCCTCCATCAGCATTAAACAAAGAATCATTATCAGAGCCGTAATGCAGAGAAACAAATGCACAGTCACTGAGCGCTTTATCAAGATTTAATGCTGATGTGGGATCGGGATTTGGACTGCTGGCTTGTTTAATTGCTCCTGTGCATTGCACTGAAGTGTGTCAGAGAGTGAGGGAGCTGCCGTGGTCCAGCAATTTACCGGCAGCCTGGCTGATTGCCACAGATAAATACTTTCTGCACTCACAAGTTAGCCAACATATTGTAAACCTTCTATATAACTTCATACATCAGTTCAAACACCGCCGTTCTTACCGGCCGGCTCAGGTGAAACCGGGGAAGTGATCCTAATCAGGTCTGAGATTGTGTGAAGTGGGAAAGAACATAATGGCTTCAGACCCCCAGGCTCTGTCTAAAGAGGGGCTTTTGGCAAGGTATAGCTGAGTAGATTTCGGATACACGCTCATGCATGTGCCAAACACACACACACACACACACACACACACACACACACACACAAATGGCTACCTATATATACTTTAGAAATGCACATTTGCCACTCTTACACACTTCATAGTCATACATCATTGACATACATTGATGCACTACATGGCACACATGCAACTCTGGATCAAATGCACACGCTCAGTTGACACTTACATGTTGTGCTTGCATGCAAGCGTTCTCATGAAACACACACGAATTGTGTGACATTTTCTGGTACTTAAGGGCCCCTTCATTGCACGCACATGCAGATATGAACGCTTGCATGCACCCCATTCATTTACACACACACACGCGCCTCCTCTTGAGCATTGGATGCAACACACGCGGACTCATTGCCAGATTGATTTCGTTCCCTGGAATGCTGGGTAGTTGAATTTGGATGCTAGCTTTTGTTTAATTGATGTTGTGACAGTGATTAATTGCTGTGAAAGCAACATGCTCCTGAAGGCTGGTATTGGCAAAGATTCTTCTCACTGTTCGTAAGGATTTGAGCACTAGAGAAAACACTGGGGAGAACGTTCCCTTCTTTTAAATTCTCTGCTGTTGTATTCATATTAATTGAGGAAATTTACTTACCTGTCTATGTGTATTCTTCTGAGTGAACCTTTGCCATGAGAGCAGTGTTTAAACAAAGGAAGCATGCGTTAGGGATTTTTAGAGTATCTTTTAAAACCTCCTATTATATTATATTACAGCATTTATGTGGCTCTTCGTGAAATGTCTCTTTTGCAGACTGCCTGTGTGCCTATTTTAATGCTTTAGTAGCTTTTATTCACAGTTTTACGTCCCTTTGCCCTTATTTCTCCTTCTCTGTGTTGCAGATATACAAGACTGCTTTCTTATGTTAGTTCTTACTTGCTCTACACTTCTTTCCACCCTTTGTCTTCCTGTTTTCCTTTGTTCCTTCCACTCTCCTCTCATATGTCTTCTTTCTCTCCTTTTCACCCTCTCCATCCTCTCCTGTACATTCCACCTGCATCCTTAGCTGACTTTGCAAACACTAATGCAACCTGGTGTCCACTATCCCATACCGGCACCTCACACACAGTCGGTTGAGCCACTCCCCCTCCCTTCAGGCCGCTTTTCTCATTCCCCCACGCCTCACCGCTAACACACCTTGGCATCTCATCGGGATCTCATTTACTTCCCCCCTCTTTCCCTCCCTCCCTCTCTCCCTCCTGCATCCATCCATTCTGCAGCAAGCTGAGAGAGAGAGAGAGGGCACGGGCTCGGTACAGAACAATAGAGGCAGGCTGATGGAGAGGAGTGGAGTGATTGAGAGCGAAAGTCTCAGCATAACCTGTGGGATCATCCTGTTTGTGTGGCCGTGGCATTGTTTGATGCCTCGTGTCAAAATGGCCGGGGTGACTTGACTGCACTACATTCTTGGCAGGTGTTCAGCCTATTGTTTACCTGCAGCCTTATTATGCCGCTGTGCTTCAGAAACTTCTCATGTCAAGTGTAATTTCAAATTTACAGCTGACATTTTCCACCACAATGCTTTGTGATGCTGTGGTAGTTTGGGATAAAGTCACAGTATTTATAATATTAAATGTTTCAGACATTCACACATCTATCTGGGAAAAATATCCACCCATAGCTGAAAAGTCTATCTTTGTAGAAAACCATGAAAAGGTCCTCCATGTCTGCAAGTCATCTTTAAAAAGTGTTTTGTTTGAAGGCAATCCAAATCCAGCGCGGTCTGATTCTGCCGATGTTCAGATCAGAGCACGAAGTTAAGTAGCAAAGCAAAAACTAATAGTTGGAGTTGTTTTAGGTTTGAAAGGTTTGCAAAGTTTCCAACTTTTACACCAGAGACTGCAGTTTTAATTCCGTCTCGCCATACCCATTGACCCTATGTGTGTGTGAGTGTGTTTTTGTGACTGTTCAGCATATGACTGATCTCTGAACTTACTAGAAACTCTTGATTCCTTGGTTTTTCTCCAGTTTCTCTCCTTTTCTACTTGGCTCTGTAGTGAAGTCATAACGTCTTGGCATGAATACATACTTTTTTATTTTGTTTTGTTCAGCTCGCTCGGTCAAATCTCCACTTCGATTTGCACTGCCCAGGTGGATTTGGCATCTTTGGCATCATTTCACAGAATACATATACAGACCTTCACCTCATAAATCTGCATTGTGTTCTGTCGGAACATTCAGAGCTACAAGAAATGTTTCCTTCATCTCCCATGATCACAAACTGCTAGAATCTGGAGCAGGAATTTTGGTTGTTTAACCACAGTGATATCTTAACCACAGTTACACTTTCCACAACTGCAATCTTTTTCTAACAACGTAGTTTTACTGAACTGACCAAAGTCAAGTTTTTTTATGGAATGATCCCTTGGAGATGTTGTAGAGATGGTGAGTGAATTACTACAATTTCTAATTTCTTTTAAATTCCATGGTGACGCAGAGACAATGTATAATATATCAGGTCTACTGCTCTCTTAACTCTAACAGTAATTTACCATTCATTCTCACAGCATGTGACATCGAGGTGGTATTTCTATTTACTGCTGACTTGAACACAACATAATCAAAGCAACTATTCATTATTGAACTCCACTCATATGTCATATGATTGCTGAATTATATAATTAGTACTTAGAAGCCGTCTGATTGACTAATATTGGATTCACCAGCAATTGCCAGGCTGGCAGTGGCGTAGCACTCCACCCTCCCAGGCATCAATTGGGACTAATTGTCTGTGATTGATGCAGGTTTATTTCTGCTCTGCTGCCACTGCCGGGCCCAATGCACCGGTCCATCTTTGGCTGGCAGGGGCAGCCTTGGACCTGCGCATGTTGGATCAGATGACTGTGACCTCTGTGAGTATGAAAGGTCAGAGTGATTTGTGAAGGTGGCAGGCATAGCGCCACAACATTCTCTGGTTGAGGCCTCAGGGACAGCGTCATTTTCAGGAGAAATGAGAGGAGGGGCGAAGACTTGGAAGAGGAAGAGGTGTGTCAGGTCGAGGGGTGACGATAATGGAGGCTGATTTGGGGCGAAAGCGAGGAACGGTGAATGAAGGAGTGACAGAAAGAAAATTGGAGGCGAGTGAAGGTGAAGGGAAGGGCAGCTGATGAGGGAATTGTAAGCTGCCAACGCTGCTTTGTTCCACTGCTCCTGTATGTTACATGTGATCAAACACACCAAAGGTTTCTATAACCAGTCAATGCAGCAGCTCAGCCACATCCTTATTTACCTCCCACTCCACTGGAACACATCGACTGAGACTGATAGATGAATTGTGTGTGTGTGTGTGTGTGTGTGTGTGTGTGAGAGAGAGAGAGAGAGAGTATGCATGTCAATTGGATCCCAATAGGGTCACCTGATTTTCTTTTGTTCAGGGTAAGGACACTACTACAGCATCGGGGATATTCTGCTGGATCAGCAAGAATGAGGAAAGGGAGGAATGGGAGTGTGTGTGTCTGGGAGAGAAGGAGAGCAGTTTTTGTGTGTGTGCATGTGGAAGGAAAGATGGGGGTTTAGCAGGTGTTTCAGCCACATTGGACAGTGAGGAAGGGGTCTGTGCAGCTGCCTGCGATAGATGAAGAAACTGCAGACAGACTGCGCATCATTTTATTGATGAATCTATGCTGAAACGCGTGTGTGTGTGTGTGTGTGTGTGTGTGTGTGTGTGTGTGTGTGTGTGTGTGTGAGAGACAGACTGTGACAGCCTCTCTGTGTGTGTCCTATACGTACTTGTGCACATTCGCTCACCTCCTTGTTTCCTGTTAAGGACATTTTCTTCCCCTTCTGAGAAACATCCTTACAATGTGCAGTTTGTTTTCTGTTTGTGGGATTTCAATGCATCTTAACCAAATATGTGAATTCTATTAAACTTGGATGCAATGCTATTAATTTGTGCGGGTGATAATTAAATCACTGCAGCAACAACAAGTAATTTAGTCTTTAAAAGGGAAGCTGAGAATATAGGCTGAAATCATCTGTGGCAGAGAGAGAAATTAAAATTCCATTTAAAAAGCAAAATGATGCTCAGTTGGTTGATTAACACTTTTGGTTTAAAATCATTCATTAAGCAGAAATGTCAAACATTCACTGGTTTCAGCTTCACAGACAGATTTGTCCAGGTTTCTGTTTGTAGACAGGTAAGTTTAAAGAATTGATTCATCCAATAATAAGAAGTGATAATGAACATAATACAACAAAATTTGCCTTAGTTTTTGCCAGCATGTTCTACATGGTAAATTGTTGTATGACTTCATGTTAGTATACATTTGATTTGGTTTACTATTGTTCTTACACTATGAACTGATTTGGAACAGACATTTTTGTGCCATTTTCTTGCTTTAGTGACTTCATAGATTCATAGTCGAGCTCAGCTAATATCACATAACCCAGAAGATAAGTATGCAGCTGAAAGTATATATGAGCATGTTTATTCATAGAAAATGTTGATTCAACCTGAGGTGTCTACAAATTTAAAAGACTCATTCAAAGGTAACAAAAACAAAATGATTCTTATTTTCAGGTGATTATACATTAATGAAACCACTGTGTTTTTCCATTCTGTTTCTACCATACTCTGTAAATAGACCCCCTAAATCTGACACTCTGGACCTTTAAAGCCTACAATGAAGCTTCCAGAGCTACTATATGCACTTGTGCTTTGATATCAGGGCCTTAAATATCTCAGCATCAGAATCAGTGACAGGTTTATTTCCAAGTAGATTTTTGCATAAAAGGAATTTGTCTTGGTGTTTTGGTACATAATAAGCATGAAGTAAAGACAACATGAGCAGGATGAGGTCTCAGGGGCCTCTTCTCGAAAGGTTCTTCAAAGGTTATATGCAGAAAAGTCTAATAAAAAACATAGCTGGAAAAAAATTCAATTAAAAATGCCTCCCACCACCCACACTGCCAGCATCCCGGAGTTAAGACATATTTTTGCCTGATTTTTTTACGGATGCCTCAAACATATTATTCATCTTTTTGCTGCTTTTGTTGGGACACTAATGTATTAGAGGAGTTTTTGTTGGCAGGCATTTCAGTCCTGAGGTGTCTAAAGTTGATAAATGTCACTGGTTTGTATTTGTTCAGAGTTGGAGCTGTGCTCTTGGCACAAATTTCTGCTCAGGGTGTTTTGCATTGAGAGTAAACACTAACCACATTAATGCAAGACTTGATGTGGGTGGGCATGTTGGGAATTGAACTGACAACTCTGCAAAGCTCAGTCAGACTACCACCCTCACACTCCCCAGCTTTTCATTTAATTTCCTTGTTTTCAGATGGTGAAAACATCATCACCCACTCATTTAGACATTAGTATGAAAAACAGATTCACGTAAAAAGATTCATTAAGGCAAGCAGACCTTCAAGACTGTTTATTTCATCTGCGGTCAGACAAACTGGAGCTGCTACCCAAATACGTCAGTGGACAATGTGATGAACATACCTATAAACTAAGGTACTGTGCCTTTCAAGCTCTTTGCTCACCTGATCCAGGATCTGCTATTTCAAGCCTCATGTAATGAATGACCCTGTGAGACTCAAATCTTATCACCATCCTGCAGTTTGGAGCAGTGTGTGTGTGTGTGTGTGTGTGTGTTTGTGGAGGCAGCAGCAGTGTTTTACCAGAGGTTAAACATGTTGCCCTCCCTTTCAGATGTTGGCTTAAAGACTATCAGCCTCAATTCAGCCTGGTTTAGGAAGTCTCATCACACTGTCATGGAGGTGACAGAGGTCCTGAAATGTACAACAAGACAAACACACTGTTTTAGAAAGACAAAGTTAGCATATCACGAATTGCAACTGTGTGTGTGTGTGTGTGTGTGTGATTTACAAAGACCCTTGGTTAAAATTGAACCATAGCCACTTGGCTAATAAGGCACTCCAGATTTAGGATTTAGTTCTTTGACAAACTAAATTATAAATTTAATTTGAGATTACTTTGACATTGTGTCCAGCAAACAAATTACAAAGCAGTTTTGTAGATGGAAAAGAATTTTACAAAGCATTGTGAAAAAGAAACACGATGAAACCCAGTTTATGATTGGCTTCGCACATAAATCAGGTTTGGGGACTTTCCTTGTCATGGATACAATAATCATGTGACATGTGGTCAAGGTTAGGGAACAAATTGTTGTAATGAAACCAGAACAAACAGTTCTATATTTTGCTCACTGTTGCTGCTTTGCCACTTAAACATAATCTGATGCGGTCTTAATAATATTTGCCCCTTTACATGAAGAATGAAGAAATGCTGTTTTGGGCACAACATGCTCTGAACCTTTTGGACTGGCTGCAGCTGGGGCATTATTGTCCAGTACTGTAGATCAGATCCAGTTATGTAACACTTCCGTGAGGAGACAAGAGAGAAAAGATTCTCCTCGTTAAAACATGAGGCGCACTCCTTTTGGCAGTACTCTGTACATGTTTAAGACCCCGTTGCATCTACTCATGCTCACTGGTTCATGCACATGCTCCCAACAGTTTTGCTCTCTAACACACACACACACGTGGCATACTTGGAGACCCCACACACTTCTACAGTTAAACTCCCATCCTGCTACCATTAGCCTGTCCTCTTCATCTTTGCTCTGATGTGTCAGTGTCCGCCTCGCTGACTCGGGCTGAGGGTGGCTGCCCTGTGAACACCTCTTAATGTGCTTTTCATGTCTGCTCGTCCTCCTCATTGGAGAGGTGGGAGAAAAACATTGCACTTTACATGTAGCATGTTTATACATGTACATCTTTCTGTGCCTACCCTCATTCTTCTTCTTCTTCTTTGCATCTTTGTTAAAAGCGCCATGCTTCTCTGGTCACCTGCATTGTATTCTTTACTACCTCGATCTCTTGTCATATACATACAATAGAGATTGTAAGTAAAGTTAAACTCTTTCTATACTTTTGGCTAAAGCATTTTTTAAAGCTATGATGTGACGTTTGTGCATTTATACTGTGAAGAGTGGACTTCACACATGCTCAAACATGCTATTCAAAAACACCCAGAGGAAAAGAAAATCAGAAAAGAGGTCGCAATAGTATTTATTTCTCAGAGACAACTATGAGAGCTATGTGAAACCAAAAAGAGACTATGGTTTATTTCTCCTCTTGCTCAGTTTCTTCTCAGGAGCAATAAGATGCACAAATCTCAACTTAGACTCCTCAAGTTTGAAAAGAGATCTCATGACACTCTAAATGAATTCTCAGATTTCTCTCCACATTTGTGTCTCTTTTTAATCTCAGACAGAAGTAAGAGAGGTCTCTCTGTGAACTACCTATAACCCTAGATATGCACGTGCGCGTCAGTATTACAAAATCCCATTGGATAGCAGTTGTTGTCCGTCACAATGCTGCATCGTGATTGGTTGAATCGTAAGACTTGCTTAACATCTGCTGCGCGGACTTGGAGCTCAAAGACTGCCGGTCAGTGCCGGAGGAAAACAAACCTCGAAAAAGAAGGTAAGCTACAACATATATTATATTATATTATATTATAACATAACATATAATCCTACTTTGAATGAATTTTTATAACATTTATATGGCTGGTGTTTATGTACCAGGTCTGTACTGGAAAAATCTAGTCTGCATGTAGTAAAGTTAGGTAAAGCTAGCCTCAAACCACCACTTGTGACTGTGAACTTGCTAATGTTAGCCACGGCAGTACAGTCAAATGAGGGGAAATAAACTCGCAGGGAAGCCAGAGCCCAAATACTGTTGTTTCAGACGGTGTAGAGGCCTCCGTTTATAAGCAATAGCTATATATTAGCCTCAGCCAACTTTACTGTCATTGAGCAGGCTCATGTTTTATAAAAATAAAACAAACAATGCCTTGTTGGTACTTCAGATGTTTTACTTGGATAATGGACTATGTGTCAAATTTGATTTAGAGATTTTCTTTTATGTTTCTGAATTATGTGGTCAGAAATCCTCAGTACATCAACGTGTTTACATAACATGCATAACAATAACATTCATTTAGTAACTGGTTTACACAGAGCAGTTTGCTATGTCGAGTTGAATTGATTTGTAATTTGTGCTTTCCTTCATCCATGCAGCTTCCATCATGCACTGCAGCACACTGGATGAATGGACACCGGTTGACAAAACTAAGATTAAAAGAAAAAAGAAAAAAACTTTGACCAACAAATGCTGCATTAGACCTGCAAAGAGTCTTAATTCATGAATGTGGCACGAGAGGAAAAGACATTCGTTGAAGTGGCCATGGTCAAAAAAGCCCTCATGGACAAATGCTGCTCAAAGACTGTAGTAGTGTAGTAGTTGAATGTTTTGCATTGTTGTGCTGCTGAACACTTTTACAGACATTGTTTTAAAAATATAGTTCTTGCTGAGAACTAGGCGATGTATAGTTGTGATTTTCTAAATGATGAGCACATGAGACTAGCTGTTATTCAGAGTCATCTGAAATATAATTTTAAAGATGGAAGTTTTTGGATTTTGTGTATTATCAATTGTGTGGAAAACTGTGAGACACTAGAAGCCATTACACAGCCAGCTGAAATAGGCAATTGTTATTGGTCAGTTGTTAGATATTGTCAAAGCGTTTCACAAGTTCAGTTGGACATTTTAATAAATTGATTTTTTTTTTCAGCATTTTTAGGTTTCCTTCGTGTGTGTGTGCAAGTACACCTGTGCATGTGTGTGTGTGTCCACAGTTGCTCTAGTATTGCTCATTTTTTTTGTTTCCAAATGAGAAATAAATGAGACATCTCAGTTAAGAGACTTACGGCTCCTGTTGCTAACTGCCCTGTCTCACTTATTGCTCCATTTAATTTTAGGACAAACAAAAGAGGAACATCAGATAAAATAGAAACCAACATGAGGCTGAAATGAGCATCTCAATTTTGTCTCCTGAGCTGTAGAAGAGCAACCTTTGAGCAGTAAAATTTTCCTCTGGGAACACCAGCCATTAACATATTGAGTCCTTTTTTAATGGCCACCATATGACAACCATGGCAGTTACTTACTTTGCTGAGCTGAATCAAGCTGCAGCACTTGTTAACAAACTGCGAGTCAGACAGACAGAGAGACTGATGAACGCAAGCTGCTCTGTGTATGTGTGATGCATTCAGGTACTGGCTTGAGTCACGTGTTGGCTGATGAAGAACATCCCATTAAAAGAGTGTACCAGCATTGCACTCCATTGTTGGAGAGATTTTTTTTCTTTCCTTCTGCAAACTTGCCACTGATATTACCCATAATGCAAATCTAACTGCCACAGTAAAGACTGAGACTTGTGTGTGTTATGCTAATAGCAGCTAATGTAGCCTCAAGCGGCAAAGCCTCAAGCGGAGATGGGAAACAGGCTATGGAGGTTTGGTAAGCTCACTTCTTTCAACTCCACACCCACAGATTTATTTTTCAGGTTGCTAGTCTTCGGCCTCAATCAATGGAATTCCTCTTTAACAAACGTGTTGTCAAAAAACATGGACATTGTCACTAAGATACTGTATTGTTTAACATCCAAAAGGTTACCACTCCTCAGTCATGTTAAGTCTCCCACAGTACCTAAAGTCACAACAGTACATCATGTGCCAGCTATGCACAAAAAGCAGCCTGCAGCACACTTTTCACATCAAATAAGATCAAGTATTCACACCAGGGAAAATGGACACACACTGGATAGACATCCAGTTCTATTTATTCTAAAGACAAATGGCCTTGTTTCTTTTTTCATTTCTGTTTTTTAAAACAACAGATTTCAAAAATGTTGTTACAGATAAAATCTTTTTATAGCCATAGTCTGCCTACCACAGTTCATATGAGAGAAAAAAAAAACATTCAGTTGAATCTGTTATGTAAAGCTCATGCATGCACAAGAGTGATTCACACATGTACGCCAGGTGGAGAGACACACACTGTCCTCTTCCCACTGCCTGCTGCCCAGCGGTTTTATATTGTCCTTGTTTTTGCTTGTGATGCCTTCTTCCGCCTGTGCTCTGCGGTGGTAATGACCGTCATGTTAGAAATGTGTCCGGCTGGGCCTCGTAAACCATTACCCCCATGTCTAGGAAACCCCATTAATCTTTCTGAGAGGTGTTTGACCTTTCAAACTCATTAACCACAGCCGTTGTGCAGACAGACGTACACACACACAAACTGCAGATGTACTCTTTTTCTCTCTCACACATACAAACAGCATGTGCACACTCACAAACACACACGTGTGTCAAACTGCCAATATCACCGTCACCAGTTTTGGCATCGAGCTGTGCTCCCCCCCTCTCTCTCTCTCTCTCTCTCTCTCCTCTCCTGTCCTCTTCATCCCCTCGCTTCCTCACCGTGTGGGTTTGGTCAGTGACCTGGAAAATTGCCCGACCTTTTAATACGCAGCTTCCTTGCTGATGAATAAATACATAAATCGCCCGGCTCCGGCTCAGTCACTTTTATGATACCCCTCCCTACCCCCAGTCTTACCTCCCGTACACCTCATCGCACCCAGTCATCTGCACCTCTTCACACTGAAACAGAAGAGGGTAGAAGGGTGTCTTTGAAGAGATAGCCCCCCACGGAGAAGACTATCCATAATGAAAGGGTGTTAGTGACTGGGCTAGGGTGAGAGAGTGTTAGTATGAGCAGCATAGATGTCAAAGGATCTAATGGGGTGAGTGGGTGAGGCAGGTTAACACGCCAGCATGGGACCTGCTCTTCTCAGTTTATCAGAAGGCGAGGGCGGGAGTGAGAGAGCTTTGTAGGTGCCAGAGGATGTAATGTGGCGAGTGGCGAGGAAGGTTAACATAGCAGCATGGGATATGATCTGCTCAGTTTATCAAAAGTGCCAGGGAGAGCTGTAAAAGGCTAAGTGGTGGGGAGGGAAGGGATGAAACTTATTCTGCTCAGTTTACTGGAGGTCCAAATGAGGGAGGGAAATGAAGCATAGAGAGAATATGGAGGAGGTTGAGAAGGGACAAAGGAAAAGAAAAAAGGACATGGTACGAAAAAATGATAAAAGAGTGTGCAGACGTGCTGAGGAAGGCAGCAGATCGCTGCGCTGACCTGCAAGTTTCGCGCAAACCTCACCTCACCTCACCAATCTCAATCTCATTCAACAAAATTCCTCAGGCCTGAAGCACAAAGTCAATAATTTAATGCTGGGACGAGATATTGGGAATATCTGAAAAGCAGACACAGTATGCTGTACTGAATGTTCTTGAAACATTAAAGGTAAAGGGAGTCCACAAGAGTGTTCATGCTACAGAAAAATACAATGTTTGACCCCCAGAAGGCAGAAAGCAGCCTATCAGAGCAGAGCAGCTTGTCTCTTTGGTGTGCTGTTTGACTTTCTTTATCAGTAACCTCTTTACTTTGGCTCTTTTTAGGATAACAGGAAGTGTATAGTACTGTATGTATACTGATGTGTGCTACCTTTTGTCTTCTATACTGTATGTGCACACTGTATACACTGTTCCTGATGACTTTGTGCATTTGCACTCTTGCCTACTTCTAATGCATGTTATTATAGAGGCCATAAGCACATTTCTGAATACGTGTATGTGCCTGGTTGTGATTGCAATCAGTGTCATCAGTGCAGGATGGTTGGGTGGAGGGTGCTCCTGTTGTTTTTCAGCTTCCTTTTAGCTATAAATATAAATGAAAAAGTCAATTAGCCTGCCAACCAATCAGTGCACCAACTTGTTAACCAGCATTAGTCAGCTCAAGTCAGGCAGATACCCACTGCTGTTCTGCCATTCCATTCTGGCAGCCAATCAGAGAGCTTTGCATTTGATTAATCATTCATTCCAGATAGCATCTAGTGATTGTCAACAAAACAGCGTGAACACCAAAGGCATTTGTTCTTGTGCTGTGTCTACAACAGGTTCATACAGTGACATCTCACTGAACTCTAATCTTGTCACTCTGAACCTTCACAATGCATAATCATGCCTAAAGCATCAATCAATTCTCACTGGCACGTCAAAGGATGAAAAACATCATTCCTCAGGCAACATACAGATTCAGTGAAGTGAGTGAATCTGGCTTGTTTTGCATCACAGGTGCCAGAACCCCGACTACAGACTGTAGAGCCTTTGTTTGCAAAGAAAATATGCAAATGGAGTTGTAGCACCAACAGCCATCAAAAGAGCACAGCACAAGCAAAATAAGAAGTAAAAAAAAAAAACCCTTCACCAACTGTTGCAAGTACAAATTGTGTGCCTCAGCTGGAAGATTAATCCACATTCTGGCATCCAGCACCTTAAAGTAGCCCTTCTAACTGGGCCACACTGATCTGATTCTGACTCTGACTTTTAGATTCTTGGTCAGGATGTAGAGTGCATCATAGCACAGAGACCACACTAGTCATCACCATGACCATCAGATTCTTTTACAGAGACTGGAACATCAAGTCATAATTTTCTGATAAATGATAAATGATCTGATAAATTTTCTGTTTAATTCAGACAAAACTGATCTCATAGTTCAGATCTCAGAGCTCATAGTACCTTACTACCCCTCTAGAACACTGCGCTCTCAGAATGCTGGGTCTCTTGTGGTTCCTATAGTTTCCAAAAGTAGACTGGGAGCCAGAGCTTTCAGCTATCAAGCTCCTCTTCTGTGGAACAAACTACCATTCTAACTAAGTCTCTAGAAAGAGAGTTTCTGAGGTGTTTGGGTCCATTTACAAGAACTTCAGTTTTGTCTGATTGTAAAGCCCTCCAAGGCAAATGTATTTTGTGACTCTGGGTTATACAAATAAAATTTGAATTGAATTGATTTGATTTGATTAATCTGGTGAATTTGAAGATGTTAAATCTTCATTTGATTTAGGCACACAGTGGATGTGCCAGCCTAAGAACAAAACCAAACTGAAAGAGGCTAAAAGCTGATTATATGTGGAGCTGCAGCAGGTCTAGAATGATGAATAATTTAATTCAATGTTAATATTAAAATATGAATAATAATAAATTGACCTATGCTAAGTAAAATTCTACTTTGCTGGCTCACTTGCTCTCTTTCCCTATCCTATTTTCTGCTTGTTTCTTTGTTTCTGTTTTTCTCTAAGGGAGGCATTTACATTAATGGAATTTAAACATCAATAACATGACACAAAAACGCAAAATTGCTTTTTTCTACTCCCCATCTCACCTGTAATTCATGCATGCAAGCTTGTGTTAATGTTATTTTGGCCATAAGTGCTCACTACTAACACACATTGCATAAATGTAGCACCTCGCACTTTGTGGTACACACACATACATTTACACCATGAGCACATACTCCATTTTCAGCTTGCATGATAAATATGACATGTAATAATAAGAAAAATGAATGTTTGATATCAAATATTGAAAAGCTTTTCTTTTCCTCTGTAGCTTAAGCTCTGAAATTATTACACGCTTTTTCAGTATCTCCCCTTGGTCCAGCCTGTAGCTGAACGTTAGCTATGGTTATTATAGTTCTGCTGAGATGGACTGAGTGTATGGTAGCGTGTGTGTGTGTGTGTGTGTGTGTTTTAGCAAGAACTGGTTTATGTTCTGTAATTGGTTTGCCCTCGTATTTAATACATTTGCCATGTGTGGTTGGTGTCTTACCTCTGTTTTTGTGTGTGTGCGCGCATGTGTGTGCGCTAGATACACCTTCCATGGGTGAACTGATTTTAATGGGGTTACTAAGGGTTATTATGAGGGTGATTGTGATTGCGTTTAATCCAGTTTTCTGTTGTGTGCTTGCACGGTGGTGTTGTTGGTGTACTTGCATGTCCAATTTCTTTGCACTTGAATTAGCACGTGAACACATCAAGAAAACTGCTCTGTGTTGTTTGTGTTGTGTGTTATTTGCTGTATTTTTTCAGTGAGGATTATGTGTGCATTAATTAATGTGCAATGTGCAAGCGAGTCATCTCTATGTAAATATATATCTCTGCGGTGATTCATGCTGGAGTGGTCAGATGGTCCGACTGGTATGGAGCTGAGGTGACTGGGATACTCTCTCCAGGGCAGATGGGAAGGGATGCTTTTGCACAGGAAGTGGCTGAATAAAGTGCCTTCCTGCCTCTCGTCTTTTTTCTCACTCGCTCTGTCACTCTCTCTCAATTGCTCTTTCCATCTGTCTTTCTCTCCCTCTTTCTCTCATTCTCTTTCGCATTCTCTGTCCAAACTTGCTCGCACAATTGAAGTTGGCAGTGTTTCAGGGATTGAGTGGCTCGAGTTAATGGCGAATTACCTGCCTCTCTGAAGTCTTGAGTGTGTGTGTGTGTGTGTGTGTGTGTGTGTGTGTGTGTTTGGAGGAAGGTAAAGCAATGGACTTTCCTGGAAGGTCATTTGAAGGGGCCTGCCACTAAATCACTAAATGCCACTAAAGCATTCAATGGAGCCTCTTGATTGGCCAGGATTGTGCAGATTTACATGTCAATGTAAGCCAGTTTTTGAATGTAATTATTTTCCAGCACACAGACTACAGAACTGGCCCTTTTAATAAGTAACCTAGTTAACCTTTTAATTAACTTTAATCATGCTGAGAGCTACTTTTGTCTTTTTTCAGCAACCTTTAGCATCCTTACATGTTGTTTGTGTATACAATATAGTAAAGGTGTGCACGCTGGCGTTGATGCGTGTCCTTGTGGGAACTTACGGGGTGTTAAGAATGACGCAGAGTGGCAGCACCGTTCTGACATCTGACTCAGATCGCACCACACAAGACTTGAGTCAACTATCTAAACGTGAGGATGACTAAGAACACTTCACTTTAAAAGGTGAGAGGGAGAAACGTTTCCTGAAGAATCAAATTTGGGAAGTCCAGCACGGATTTAATGATAGCAGTTGGTCATGAGTGTTTTCACCTCCAAGAGAGTCAAGTGTGTAGATCACCCAAACTTGCTGGTCTACGTCGACTCTGGATTCTAACCTGTGGTCAACAACTGCATTTCTTTAATTGTTCCAACAAGCCATGCAAAACGCACAAAATAATTCAATAAACCACAACATTTACCATATAAATCTTTCCTATAATGAAATAAGATAATTGTATGTTAAACATTATATTGTATGTCAACATTAATAGTGAATATATTTCCATGTCTCCACAAGTTTCTTTCTCTCTTTCACATATTCTTTTTTTTCAATTATCTTTTTATTTATTTTTAACATTTCAGTAACTTCTTCATTAACGTCTTAAAGTTTCATATAGGACTTGTTTAAACAGTTTAAATGATGGGGGTCTTTGTTGAGGTACCGTGTTGGTGTAATGTCCAGCGGGGTTTCCACAACCTTAACAGTTAGATCATCTACCACCTTCCAGAAATGTTTTGATTTCCTGCATTCTAAAAAACATGCATAATTGACCCTTTACATATTTTACAACAATGACATCTGGGGGATGGGTGAGGAAACATTCTACTTAAGCAGAGCGGAGTAAGGTACATCCTGTGCATGGATTTATAATTTTGTTTGATTATTTTATTACAGGACAGTGAGGAAAAAACATACTGACATATAGTATCCCACTGACCTCCATAAAAACACCCCATATCCTTCTGCCATATGTTTCTAAGTGGGGTCAAAGAAGACCTGTAATGGTCCAACAAAGTTGGACCTATAAATTACAGAGATTCTTCCTTTTAATGATTTCACCAAAATCTCCTTGAGATTTGTCAGCCTCAAAGACAGGCGTTTTTCCCCTTTCAGGGTGTTTATTAGATGGCAAATTTGTAAGTATTTAGAAAAGTTCTGTTTTCAAATTTTCATATTCTGACCTTAAGTCTGCAAAGGACTTGAGTGTATCCTCAGCAAACAATGTTGGAATTGATGTATACCATTTTCTCTCCACTTTGCAAACAAGGAACTACCAATAGATGGTGGCAGATCCGGGTTTAAGGATAAGGGGAGATTTTGCCAAAATTCCCACAAAACTTATTTATATCTTGCCAAGCCCGAGGAGTGTTGTAGACTACAGATGTAGCAACTCAAAAGTTCCTGTGTTTCCGTGACAGGTCCTTCACTGGTCCTTGACTGGTCCTTGACCGGTCCTTCACAGGTCCTTCGCAGGTCAGTGACTGGAATGTAATCCCCCGCGATGACATAGTCAGTGAGGCCCCGACTGGAAACGCCCCTAAGCAGCCTGGGTGAAAACCAGCTGCAATGCCTCATTTGTCCACGGGGAGGAGCAGTGATTTTAATGTTCTGCTCTCACCGTAGACTGTATAGAGACACATCCGAACAGATACGCCGGTGAGCGCTTGAGCTGATCAGCTGAGACAGAGCACAACCATGGATGTGGCTAGTGGTGCAACGGATCATTATTGATCCACGATCCGTTCAGATTGCTCCCCACAGACCGGCACCAAGTGATCCGCGGATCGTTTGATGGAAAAAATAAGTTGTGATAAGATAACATAACTCGTGTCGGCAGGTCTGACACGGCAGCCCCGTAACGTCTGATGGACCGTGTGTTTTTTTTTTTTTTTTGTAACTTTTTTTAAGGGCCATATCTGTTTGATGCTTTCTGAAGCCTATGAAACACACTCGATTTATGAGTATTTATTCCTCAGACCGTCATAGCAGTTATATTGATGGCTATATGAACAGCTGTTATAGATCGGTGTGTCCAGCTGTGTACTACATGCAGATCAGGAGCGAGCGAGGAGAGAGAGAGAGTGCGCGAGCGCGAGAGAAGAGACGCATCATTATGTAAAGACAGAATGAGATGTTGTTGATTTAGTAAACAGTGACATGTTAGATATAAACACCACAAATACTCGCCCTCCTTTATAATGACTACTGAATAATAACATAACTAGGCTACATTATGTGTTGTCAGTTTTGGACAAGAAGGGCCATTTGCTTTTTTTTTGTTGTAATTTTTTTTGTTTTCATTTAGGCCTACTGTATTTTCATTTTTGTCCATCCCATAGGTTAAATCCTGCATAAATAAATTGAACCATAAATGAAACTCCATGCAGCAAGAAAGCATGAATTTCCATTTAAAGAAGAGGAATTACGGGTGATTAACAGCCTTTTGGAAGGCCAGGTGAGCTCGTACAAACACCTCATTAGCATTCTCATTGCTCAACCTTTTGTTTGCACTTAGAGGGCTTTTTGGTCTCCCAGTGTCACACCGATCACAGATTGCAGCTGGTTTGACTACTGTATACTATACAGTAGCCTTGTGATTTGAGTGTGTTCATGAAGAGGAGGATGACTCATTTACTGTATTTTCATTTTTGTTCATCCCATAGGCGTAATTGTAACTCCATGAAGCAAGAACCTTTTTTTTCATTATTTATGTATACCGATACATACTCAGCAAAGGCACGTAAATGAAACCAAAAAAAGAACAAATTGTCCTAGAGCGACAGAAGCCAGTACCCTGTCTGTCGGGGTCAGTCTGTCGGGGACTCCTTAGTGTTTCGTTTATTTGGTTTCGGACCTTTTTGGGATGTGGGGGTGCTCAGTGGTGAGAGTCTCAGTGGGGGTTGAGAGGGGGAGGAGTGGGCTGGTGGGGCTCAGGTGTTGAAGGTGGCAGGCTGAGGTGTGGAGGGGGAGGGGAGAATGAAACGCCATGCAGCAAGAACTTTTTCAAATTTATATGCAGACCAATACACACTCAGAAAAGGCAAGCAAATCAAACAAAAAAGAGTATAAAAAATAAATACGTTGTTGTTATAACAGTAGCGATGCCACTGTGACTCAGGGTCAGTCTTCCGGGGACTTCTAAGTCTTTCATTTATGAAAATACAGTAAATAAGTCATCCTCCTGTTCATGAACACACTCAAATCACAAGGCTACTGTATAGTATACAGTAGTCAAACTGTCACACGGATCAATCTGTCGATCTGTGTGACACTGGGAGACCAAAAAGCCCATTAAGTGCAAACAAAAGGTTGAGCATTGAGAATGCTAATGAGGTGTTTGTATGGGCTCACCTGGCCTAAAGCTGAATAACCTGTACAACTACAAAAGTCTTCCAAAAGCCTGTTAATCACCTGTAATTCTTCCTCTTTAAATGGAAATTCACAAAAAAGTTTCACTTATGGTTCAATTTATTTATGGTCGGCGTTATCCGGGGTTTGACTGACGCTCTATCCCGGCTCTGACTCTTTATCTAGTTTTAAGTAAGTTTTTAGCTCGTGTTACCGACACTTTAATGGACTAAAGAAGATTTTAGCCCGTTACACCTTTGATGGACACTAGTTGGTGATCGATCAGTTCAATGTCAACACGGACTTTCACGCGCCACTACTCGGCCAAACAAAACCTGCTCTTAACGCTTTTACCGATCACTGGATCATTTTTAACCAAACTGTGTTTTTAAAGTTTTTATTTACTTACTTATTTATTTATTTTGCCACTTTTGAGTCTTACTTGGACAGTACCAGCTGTCATGGCTGTGTGTGTGGACTGCACAATTTCTTACTCACAGTTGAAAAATGAGATCCATCGTCTTGAGTCTGAGCTCCGAAAAAGGGACCAACTGATCGAAGGCTTTGTCTCGGTTGCCGCTGCCCAGTCAAAGTATATCTCATAATTACAGGCCTCAACTTTAGCCGCTCAATCACCTCCTTCACCCATGTCTCCAGTGGTCTCGGTTTCCGTGGCCACCCTCCCCTGCCAGGCAACGATGCACACCGGCACCTCGCCCACCCGCCCGAAGGACTGTCCTTGTGAAAAGAGCCGTCTCTCTTCAGACTGAGAGCCGGACGTGGAGACCTCGGCCTCCACCGGGGCTGCCGCACTGGGCCTGGATGCCTCAACGCTGCCGATAGCCACCCTGACACCACCAGTCGATCCAGGGGTTTACAGCGGATACCGGCCAAACGCTCCGGGTCACAGCTCCACGCCGAATCGATCCAACACCTGGACCCAGCCTTTCTGGACTGAAGTGGTGCGACGTGGCCGCAGGACTGCCTCGGCTGGTCCCTATCCACAACCTCTGCTGGCCATCTACAACCGCTTCACCATTCTGCCGGAGGTTCTAAGCTTAAGACCCACTTTTTTAGAATGTACAGATTATGTATCTATCTGTTTATATTGTTTTATGACCTTGTTGTAAAGCACTTTGGGTACCGTTCCGGCTATTGTAAAGGGCTATACAAATAAACTTGATTGATTGATTGATTGATTGATGCAGGATTAGGCCTATGGGATGAACAAAAATGAAAATACAGTAAATTAAAAAAAAAGATAAACATAAATTACAAAAAAAAAAAAAAAGCAAACAGCCCATCTTGTCCAAAATTGACGACACATAATGTAGCCTACGCCCGCAGAGACCGATGATTGTACTGGACTGGAAAGCAGCCGACAGATTTATTAGGCTATGTTATTATTCAATAGTCATAAAGGAGGGAGAGTATTTGTGGTGTCTATATCTAACATGTCACTGTTTACTAAATCAACAAAGTCTAGGCTATTCTAGGCTATCCTTACATAATTACTAATGTTTCCCTTCTCTCGCGCTCGCACACTCTATACTGTATAGTATATGTATATATGATTAGTATACGGTAGTCAAACCAGCTGCATTTTCCGCTCTGTGATCTGTGTGACACTGGGAGACCAAAAAGCCCAGTAAGTGCAAACAAAAGGTTGAGCAATGAGAATGCTAATGAGGTGTGTAAGCTACATCATCTCCAGGTAGAACAACTGTAAAAAAGACTCTGTGAGAGAAGCGCCATCTTCAGGTCATACCCTGTAATTAAACAAATAGGTGGAGTTACAGTAAAAAATAGACACGCCCAGGAGAAGGAGGGGGGTCATTCCAGCACTGGAATTTGGCAGGCAGTTGGCTGGAAGTCGGCTGGAAGACGGCTGCCATTCGGCTGGCTTTCAGCTTGGAGGGGAACTTTTGAGTTGCTACTAGTGTAGGCCAAATTCAGGTGCATATATGTGCATATACAGGGCATATAGGTCTCCTATATTGCTTCTTTATATCCACATACAAGCCCTAATAACAGGGCTCAGGCTTAACTCAGGCTTAACTCAGATATCACTGACTGGGGAAGAGATAAGAATTATAATAATTTGTCCTCCATAAAACATAAACATACTATTTTCAAGTATATAAAAAGTGTCCAGCCATTAGTATTATTTAAAACACAACTTAAAACAGATTTTGATTAATAACAAGGTTCGTAGAGCCTATACACCTGCTGCTTGCATCCCATCTTGATACCATTGCTTGCTTCTATTTACCATGCTAAAAAAGTACCACATATCCAAAATAAAGTGGCAGTCATATACAGGGGCTGCAAGTGTTCACAGAAAATAAATAAATAAAATAGAGTAACATAAAAATAAAACACTGTCTGTTTGATATTAACCAGTATGTGCCTGCTGTTAATTGTTCATATTTCCGACTGTTGTAGAGCAAATTGGCTTAAGTGGCCACCACCGAGCCTGGTGATGGGTCTATTTCCCTGCACATAGTTAGTGCATTCACCCCTCTCCATGTATGAGAAACGATCCAAACCTGGTCATGTGTAGGCTATTTGGGATTGAGATTTTGCAGTAGAATTCCTCAGCCTCTTGTGGGGAGGAAAACATCTGGATCTTCCCATTGTGAAGCACTCTCAACCTGCATGGTTGGAGGTGAAATCCTCGGAAGGTCCCCATGTCAACAAACAGCTTTTTTGCAGCGTTAAACTCCCATCTTCATCAAATCGTCTCCGCTGTGAAATCCTGGACGAATGCGAGTTTGGATCCGTTGTGTGTGATGTACCATTGTCTTGTAGAGGGTAAGACAAATTCTTTATCTTAGTATTTGAGAAAGCAAAGGAGGACGGCTCGGTTCTGGTTAGGAACTGCTGGAGCCACGGTACAGTGGGCTCTTTCCAGTGTGAATACTTTGTCAGATTTGGTGCCCAGCCACTGGGGTGGCATATCGTTTATGAAGTCCAAAAAAGGACGCTTACCCTCAGCTCCCTCCTTATGACCAAACAGCTGGATATTTTTCCTCCTCCATCACTGAGATAGAGTTCGTCAGCTCCCCTAATTGGTTATTTATTCCATCCAGCTTCGAGCTGAACTCGGAGCGGAGTGATTTCAGCTCAGTTAGCACATCGGCCACATTAGCCATGTTGCTAGCTTCAGTATTCTCGACCGGAGATGCTGTCTTTGTTTTTGTGAGCTTTTGAGAATATGACACACAAGATGACACTCGTTTGCTGCTGAGGGTTTAGGCATAGTTTGTAATATGTAGTTGACCAGGTTTGACCAGGTTTGCAAAGATTTGGGGCTGTTTTATGTGCAAAGTTGTAGGAAGCCGTCAAGCTATGCTGCCATCTTGTTCGGGTTCTCCAGCACCCCCTCCCTTTACATATTCTGAAAATCTGTGAAAGATGCCAAGCCAAAAAGAAAAAGTCACATATCCTCATTTACCATACACATGTGACATGCCTGCAGATGCACATTTGCTGCCTCAGGAGTCATTCTTGTTTCTTGTTTTTTTTCCACTCTTCCTACATAAATACACATGCACAGCATGAGGGTGCAGGGGAAGCTTGCTTTTAGCCAACCACCTCCTGAGAAAAAAGCCGATGAAAAATTCAGCTCAGTTAGTCAAAGAGTGGCTTAAAGGATAGACTGTTTGGTTTAGTTCCTCTCTTTTTCCTTCTTTTTCTCCTCTGCCTGTCATTTAATGTGTCTGCCTGTCATTCGTTCTGCTCTCATTTTCTTTTTGTTTTGCATTTTAACTTATTTTCCATTCTCTCCTCGAGTGGTTACAACACTTGACTGTATCTGTCTGGTCAATGGAAATTGCTTGTGATTCTGCCATGATTCAAACAGTGTAACCATTGGTCACTGGGCAGAGCTTTGTGGTCAACATTTGCCCTCCGTTTGGCTTGAACTACAAACCTTCTGCTCACTGGGACCATGTGACCACAGCGGTTAAATATGTTTCTGACCCATGACTTGGAAAGGTTTGGATTCACATGGTGGTGTGGTGGTTTTGTAGCAGTCAACAATGAAACACTTTGTGCAGGTTTATGCTGGCTTGTAAAATTGTTCCTTTCTGTGCACAACCTTCTGATGTAAGGTACAGAAATGAAGTTGAAATGAAGTTGAATCTTTGACTCTTGTGAGTATCACAACTTGTCAAATAAAAAACTCTAATCAGTTTTACTTTAAATAGTTTTTTATAATCTCCTGTTTTGATATTCCTTCCGTGACGTTCACCAGGTCGAAGCCTGATGAAGGTCTGTTGAAATAGCTGGCGCACACAAGGGCAGGGGGAACGGCGGCAAGGATGACGATTGAAATGCAGCTCGGAGAGGACAATACTGAATCTAATCTGTTTATACAACCTCACCTCCAGTCTCCCTCCTGTCTCCTCTCATTTCAAACTTGACAAACAAACAAATATACACACTTGTGCATAAACGCACACTAACAAACACGCGTGCACTCATACACACACATCCACTTTATGAAAGAAACAGAGGTCCTTCGCTTATCTTGCAGGTGAAATCTGGAAAAATGGAAGTGTTGCATTTGCATTTTAATTTGCCCTCAATCAGGCATTGTGTTTGGTGTTGAAGTGAAATTGCCTGGTGTTTGCTCCTCGTCCCTATTTATAGGTGCTCCATGAGAGACAGGCCCTAAATTCAAATCTGCCTGCTATCACAGTGTATGGAGATGAGTCCTTTTTTTCTCCTCTCTTTGTCTTCTGCTCTCTTCCTCAGTCACTCATTCTCTGCCTGTCTGTCCGTCTCCATCTTCCTTCATTTTTCCCATCACTCTACCTCCATCTTTAATTATTTCTCCTTACTTCTTCCCCACACTTTCATACTGTTTTTTTATTCTCTTCCATTGCTCCCTTTCACCGTCCTCCCCTTATCCTGCCCCACCCATTTCTCATTGCTTGGAGAGTGAATGCACAGATTTAATTAGTGATGCCGTGTGCCACACCATACTCAGCTCTGAAGGGCTCCAGCAGTCATGGAATCACGACCCTACTCTGCCCTCATCATCTGTCATCCCAACCCCCTTTCCCCTCCAACGACACCTCTATCCCCCCTTTGATATTTTCCACCCTCCTTCCATACGTTCTTTCCGCTCTAGCCATCTATAACATGGCCATAAGCTGTCTGTGGCAGATGAAGGACCTCTTTCACACAGCTAACTGCTCTCTGGAGTCCAAAGCAGTGGAAGTTAAACCCAGTAGTAGTAGTAGTGACTGTAAGCTTTGACATGGATGTACAGTAAACGGTGCCTAACTGTGGTTTCACTGGTACAATGTAAGAAGAACAACACAACACACTCCATTTTTGTTTAAACTCATGACTACATGACTATCAGACAGTGCCTGAGGTCTTCTCCATCTCAACGGTGAGGAAAAATGCCTGAAGGCTTTCTGGTTGTGTGGAGATGTACATACATTTGATCAAATCCCCCTACAAGCCCCTCCAGCTGCTGATTGGTTCCTGTACCACTTGGCCGCATCAACGTGACCCTTCAATCGATAGGCCGAGGTCTCCGGGGACATGACCTTTGACCTCTACGCTGTGCTGGTACAAGGTGTCGGGGAGGACTTTAGAAGTCAAGACAGATGACCTTTCCCTTTTAAACCTCAGGGATCAGTAAGTCAACCGCTGGGCTTTAAGCTATCTGTGTGCCATGTGGGTCTGTGTAGCATCATTTATGTTCAGGAGGTGTGTGTGTTTAAAATGTAGTGGGGCAGAAAGAACCAAATGTACTGGTGGTCTTAGCCTGCAGCTTGTACGGCTATTTACTGCTGTTGTTCTGATTGCGGCTCATTGACCTTTTCCATTTAAACATCTGAGTTTAAGCGGTGTAGATGTTAAATGACAAGACTTTTTTATCAAAAAATCAAAATGTTCATGCCCTCTAGAGTGATAAATGGGTTAGGTTTATTTGCAAGTGCAAACACGTCTTTGTTAAATGGTTGATAATGGGCTGGAAAAGACGACTCAGATATTGAACTTTATATAAAATATGTTACTTTGATTAAATTTAGAATGAAATCAACTTCAAATCTCAGTATCACTCAGTAGCTATTATGTTCTCAAAAAGGCTTTAAGTGTAAAATATGCAAAGTTAGGCTATGTAAATGGTGTTTCTTCAACGTTAATCCTTTTGAGTATCCTGTTATACTGCAAATGACAGAATTCAAGGAAAAAAAAAAACAACCTTGCTAACTTTTAATTTCAAAGTGCTTGTGTCTGTTTAACAGGCCAACATCTCTGCCTAATTAGTCAGGGCTAATTATTAAAATGCTGTTTTTGAGGCAATATTGCAAGCGCGTATGTGTGTGTATTAATGGCATGATTAGTGAGAGCTGAATCGTCATGTTGATGAACTATAATTACCTAAGGCCCCATCTGCATTTTATCATGCAACATGTTGCTTCTCTTTCTCACTACACGTCTCGAGGATATGGTGTTGGCTCGATTCCCACACACATCCATGCATTAGTAAATGAACACATGCACAGTCAGAAAGACGCAGCTGTGCCCCAAGTTACACGTGTCACAGGTTTCCACGGTGACTTGTTGAAGTGGCTTTCAATGGTGACTGTAAGTGAGTACTGCAGCAAAGTTGTATGGGAAAATGTGAGTAGGTGTGTATGTAGTAATAACATAATGTAGTAGCATAAACAATGAAGTTAGTCTTTGTATTAGTTTGTAATGTTCTGCATACATACATGTTTTATTCTTCAAATTTTTGCCTGGTCCATGGTAAGCATGGTACATAGATGCTGTATCTCCTCGTGTAGGCATTTACAAGTGGATGCTGGTGTAGAAACAGATAATGAATGATAATGAAGTACACACATACATCATATACCTTGTATATTAATGACCTTGTCCTCATATCTACATTATAAACCATTTATTATATGTTCATGTTCTGCTTAGTAACGATAATTACGGGGACTTAAAGTAACATTTACCTATGAGTTTGGATTGGAGCAGAAACAAATCTGCTAGTCTGTTTGTTATTTTTCTTTTAAAGGTCCAGTATGTAGAATTTAGTTGCATCTAATGGTCTTATCGCTGCATTGCAATCTCCTCACATCACCCTCACCTTCTTAGTGTAAAGGAGAAACCACACTTGAAAGGCCCTGTGTAGAGTCAGTATTTAGTTCTGTCTGTTTAGTTCAGTCTGTTCTGGGCTAATGTAGAAACACGGTGTTTCAACATGGCGGCCTCCATGGAAGAGGACCTGCTGCCACTGTAGATATAATTTTGAAGTAACAGATATAAAAAAAAATTCTTATTTTCAGGTGATTATACATGCATGAAAATATAGTTATGGGTATTATATTCCATGTCTGCCTTATTCTGAAAATAAAGGGCCCAAATCTTACAAAAGATCATTTTACTGACATTTCTGCCTTCATTTCATAGTTTACAGTGTTGGATCAGACAGGAAATGTAGAATATGAGACAGAGGTCAGTGACAGTGTATAGAATGATGCAACAAAGGTCTCCAGCCAGGTCAAAATTGGTGATGTTTGACGTCAAATGGCATGTGTCCTGGACAACCAGGTGACTCTGTGACTGGATGGACACAGATTCTGCAGACACACACCGTTTTGTTGAAACCAGACAGTCACAGCAAAGTCATAAACCCCGACTCTGACAGGCTGATCATTTAGAATGGCAAGCTGAGAAAAGACACCCTTGTTTACTGTGGCGTTCTCTAACATGTGGTCCTTCTCATGAAACCAGTGGCTGCCTCAGGCATTAGCACCCAGGGAAGTGTAGTAGCAGCAGCAGTGACGGCCCTGTGGTTAACTGTTAGAGGAAAACAAGTGATTAGCCACGATAATTAAATCCTCCAGTCATCCAGCCAGCCGGCACTGTAGAACCGGTCCTGCTTTTCTGCCCATTTACATAAACAGTACAATTGGTCCGTTCAAAAATGAGGAATTAGCAGATTAATTCTGTTCCATTATCTGCCCGGTGATAAGCAAATAAACAATTGGCTGTGGAGAAATGAAATGGGATAATGACTGGTGGGAGGATGAGGAGGAGGCATGTGTGGAAGACGGGGTTGTGGTGCTTACCAGCCAGTGGTACAAATGAGGAGCATAAGCTGGCTGTGCTGTCTCACAGGGCTGCAAAGATTTTGTTAATTTGTGTTTGTGGCTAAACTGTGTTTGTCTCTCTGCCTGTGTTTGCAACTTTACTCTTCGCAATGTGTGTTCCCACATCAGTGTGTGTGTGTGTGTGTGTGTGTGTGTGTGTGTGTGACTGTGTGTGTGTCATTGCCTGATTTTGCATTCTGCCCTATTGGGTTCCGGTTTACCTGGGGAGGGGGTGGAGGATCATCAGTAAGGGAAGTGCTCTTTGTCTCTCATTAGAGCAGCTCTTTGATTTCATTAATTACTGACCTACTGCTGCTGTGGTTTGGCACAATCTGGCATTCTAACCACTCACAGTGTACCGCTGCTGCTGCACTCTGCATTATTTATTTAGCACCTTAGCTTGATAATTAATAACCATGATTTCCCAGGGAGACCTTGTGTGTGTGTGTGTGTGTGTGTGTGTGTGTGCATTTGTGTGCTTATCAAGAATGGATCATTTACTGAGGAGCTACTCTATATCTATAGATGACTCGTCAGTGTAACAGTGTCTTGGTTTGTCTGATGAGCTCCAATCTGAATCTAATATGACCAGATGCACAACCAGATCATCAAGGGTCGTCTGACATGATATCCATGGCACTATTCTACTACAGAAACTTTTTAAGGGATAAAAACTATTAGTGTTACAAAGCAAACTTTGAGAACTCTCCTCACACACACCATTTGACAGGTTAACTCAACTTCTGATTTACTTTTTTGGTGTTTCTAGTCTTGTTTATCTCCAAGGTCCTCATGATTCTTTTATTGGCCTGTACAGAGGTCAGATGTTGAAGATCAACATGTAGACAGCAGCACAGTTCTGGAAAGACTTTCTTGTTTTCATGATGCTTTCTAAAGACACAAGTCAACTGCAAGTCCTCTAAAATTAAACAAAACACATACATTCTTTGTAATTGGATTTTTTATCTGACACAGCTATCAGTCATCCATCAGTGTCGTCCAGAACTAGTTTCTGATCTGATGCAGCTATGCTAGTGTTTGGTGAGGTTTTAGAACAATCTGCATCCTGATTAAAGAAACTAATTTGAGCTGGACACAGGAAGTGGTCCATCCCAACCTCTCTCCTCTACAGCCTCTGTGGCTCAGCTCATCACACAGTCCTTTGCTCTTGATTGACAAACTTCACGTTCCCTTTAGCTGTTCAGGAGTGTAACTCTTGAACGTATTTAGGAATTGACTGATATTGCCATTTTTCTTGGGGGACTTTCTTCAAATAAATGCATCCAAACACAACATTAAATCTTTTATATCATTCCTCATCTGTCCATTTCATCTAACCCATGTTCTCTTTCTATCCCCATTACCCTTCACTCCTCTGCCATTGTTTTTCATGCCATTGATACTGGACTTGTGTCAGAGCGGACAGGCAGTCTGTTTTTCTGGCCTATTGACTGCTATGACCAGGCTGTCTTTTCTCCTCCCTCTCTCCTCTCTGTCCCTGCCTAGCAGAGCTAGTTATGGAGCCTATTGACTGATTGGCTGTCAGCCCCATCGATCCCCAAGGTCGCACCGCTGGCTATTGACAAATGGTCCTACAATGCTTTCCCTCCCTCGCTCCATCATCTTCCCTGTTCTTCACCTCTCTTGTATTTTGTCTCCTCTCAATCCGCCTTGCTTAATTTGTCACTCATCTCATTTCATTTCCAGTCCCCCTTTCTCCATCCACTTTCTGCAACTCATCTATCCGTCTGTTTGTTCTTTTTTTCCTTCCATCTCTTCTGCATCTTCTGCTTCTGCTGCTGCTATCGTTCATTGACGCACCAGAGATCAATGCAGAGGATAATGGGCGCTGGGCCGGCAGGGAGCCGGCAAATGTTGTACGGGTCCTCAGACGCAGTTCTGACATGACTCAGATGATAGGAAAAGGGAGTAAAGATGAATTTATGGTGTGTGAAGTAAGGTGGTGATGCTACTCAAGGTAAAAAAAAAAAAAAAAAAAAGAGGAAGAGAGGGAGGACAAACAGGACAAAGAGAGACACACAGAGAGGGAATCAAAGAGGAGACGTAGGGTGAGGAGTGTAATGCCTGAGGGCAGCTATGAGACACAGGGTTGGAAGAGACAAGAGAGGAAGAGACGAGGAAAGAGAGAGCAGGAGGATCCTGAAGCTGGCAAAATGCTGACTTTATTTTGTCACTGAATTAGATAGAAGTGGTTAAAATAGCTTTGTCCAGAGCTATATTATATATCACTGATGTTATAATATATTGAGGATTTATTAAGGATCATCTAGCACTGTTAGGAAGCTTAAAGGATTAGTCTACCCAAATGACAGAACACCATTATTCTCCCATGTGTCTGTAGGTATTGAGCCATTCACTTAGTTTTGGTTTTGTCAGGCATTATAATGTTTTTGTTTTGTTTTTAGGTGAATGATTTTTTTGTTTGTGGTGCTGAAAACATAAAAAAAATGATAAGAGGACCATCCACATCCAGAGGCTGCAGTGTTTATTCAAAAGTGAACTGAGCATTTAAATGTTTAAATTTCATTTAAGACTAATTCTCAGATTTCCTGTTACAGGCAGGTTGGGGATTTGTGTATCTGTGATCCACAAATCCTAAAAATAGAGTTAAGTGGGTTTAAAGATGGGAGGGGGGGTTCTCGTCTCATTCTTGAATGTGAAATTATCCACTCTCACTGACATGCTCACCAGATGGCTAATGCGTATGTATTGACCTAGTTTAACTGTTGCTTTTTCAAAACATTATACTGATGTCATGGCCCAAAGATGGAGGTTATTTGAAATGAGCTGATGTGAGACTGCTATAGGATGGAAGGCAGAAGGCAGGAGTAAAATGTCTTTTTATGTTATTTGCCATGGAGGGTGAGGGTGGGGGGTGGGGTAAGGGTGAGACACGATATGAGTTTTAGAGCAAGGTAATGATGCACAGTGGGTGCCTATACAGTTTCTGTGTACTGTCTCCATGCATGCAAATATGTACCTATGGTTTTCTCCCTCGAGGGGAACTGTCAGTCAGGGTGCTAAGTGCCTCAGATTGAGGGGGGTGAGTAGAAGCGCAAATAGCAATAACACCCAAGGAGGTTTTCTGTGTCAAGCACTTCTAGGTGATTGGTGGGATTTCACATAGAATCACCTGGTAATGTGACATGAAGGCCAGTCACATGGGTGTGGACAGATGAGCATCTCAGTGTGACAGATTTGAAGCCAGTTTGTGAGCAGAAAAAAAAAAAAAATCTATGAATGATGAATATTTGTGAATATCTGCATTATTATTAATCTTGACAAAAGCAAGGACATGCTTGCATAATACCCTGAGCAGAAAAATGCATAGAAAAATGTGAATTAATATAAAGTGGACAAGCAAACACGGCACTCTTTCCTCCTCAGGCAGTGGGTGTTCTCTGCCTATATTTAGTACGGGGAAAGTCTACAAGGGTCCTGTAACCCCTTCATTCCACCAGGCACCGCTTTTGTTCGTTCACGTGTACACATGGCTTCATACTTCACCAGGAGGGTTTAGAAGTGAAGCATTTCACTTTATCAACTTGCTCAGATTTGGCCATTATTAGCTATTAAGTTAAATTGTTTCCCTTTTGTCATGAGTCTGTACTGTTTTTATTTTGACAATTGACCATACCCTCTATGCTGTTTATAAGTCTGACTTCCAGCCAGCTCAATCTGCTCTATGCTGGCATCTGTCAGAGATCAACCGTATTCTTTGCAGAGCACAGACTTGTTCTGGGACACTTCTGAAATGAGTTGTGGCGTTTCTGCTGGATTAACCAGATGTAGCAGCTGTCCTCGGTGGAATTAAGGGGTAAAAGACAAGTGTTACTATGAGCCTGTGTATCATCTGCTAATTGTATTTTTCATTATGAACTATAAATTATGGTTTCCTGCAGCATTTACAGTGATGAACTCTGCCTAGCTTGAAATATTGAGTGCCTCTACTCAGCAGAAGAAAGTATTATGACTATATAAAATATATTTATCATTTATTTATGGACCACACATTTAACGAGCGTTGACTGTTTAAACTGTCATAGTAGAGATTCTTCAGGTTTTGTCTGAATCAGCACAGCAGGTGATTGATCACATCATTTGTTCACTTTGCAGTAATTAATCAGAGCAGCAAGTCTTTGTGACAAACTCAGGAAAAGTAGAGACAATCAGACACAATCAGGTGCTGATGTGTGAGGGGAAACCACCAGGCTGAGGTTTGCGTGGACGTACTTTATGGCTGCACTTACCACCGCCACTAATCAATACCTTGAGGGAAACCCTGCATACTGTATATAACATTCAAACTGTAACCATGTTACATTTCTCACTGTGGTGACTTCTGAAATACTATTTGTGTGTGTCTTTGGTGTCTGCTCTAGTTTATTTGTGTCTTTTAATATAATGACTGTTATTCACACTAATGACACGCTGCTGTCTCTGAGACCTGATGATGTTGATGTTTCTTCAGTTGAGTTGAATCTGACACATCACCTCTCACCACCTTGGAATCAATTTATGTGTCCTGAATGACAGGTTTCTGAAAGAAATTGAATGTTCCAATTGCATCAGAAGTGCTCTGTGAGCGGGAGCGCTACGACACTGCAGAAATGATTCTGGGGGACAATTGCTGGTTCACCCACTTTTTTCTTGCCAAGGTTTTTACACGCTACATGTTTTTAAGACATTCATCTCGCTCTAAATCTGTTTTTGAAGGCTAATTTTCCGTGAAACAGCGTTGTTGGTGTGTCTGCTTTTCAGTGACTGTATGGTGTGTTTTGTTTACCTCTGCACAGTGGGATGTTTGCTTTGCGGTGCACTATGGAAAGATAGCAGAGAGAAAACGCTGTAAGTGTCTGTGTGCTCACTGTTCATTTATTTCTTTAGTTTTGTGGTCTTCTTGAACCCTGGGGTGAGTGTTGTATATATGCAGGAGGAAAACCGTAAAAGTATAAAGTATGTTGGGATGCTATTGATTATATTGTATGCATCCAATAATTCACGCCGCGCATACAGAGAGAGGCAGAGTTTTTCTGTGTATGGTTGTATATGCGTGGTGACCCTCCAGCCCTGTATACATCCGACCCGCTGCAGGTACTTCCCCTTCTTTGAGCGGTCAGTGAATAAAAGAGAGGGCGGAATAGAGCAAAGCAGGGAGAGGGAGAATGAAAGAGACGAGGAGAGGTGAATGTAGAAGAAGACGACCTAATTTAATCTAAAGTGGTTCTCAAATTGAACCAGAGGGAAAACAAAGTCAGCACAAAACCTTGGAGCTCCTCTGCACTTATGTAACCGCTCTGCCCTCCCCTCTCCTCCCTCACTTATGAATAAGAGAGGGCGGAGGGAGGAATGGAGGGAAGCATAGACAGTAAATGGAAAGAGGAGGGCAGAAAGAAGAAGGTGAAGGCAGGTAAGTAGGATGGAACTGGAGAACAGAAGGAGAAAGGGGATGTGGAGAGAGAGGACAAAAGTGATGGAAGGATGAACATGACGAGAAGATGACAAACAAAAACTTTGACTTCTCTTTGTCACGCACACTGCTATTCTGTCTCTTTGTCTTCCCTGTCTTGTCATGTTTCCTTTCGTTCTCAATTGCACTGACATCAAACTATATAAGGCCCCGGCAGGCTCTATTCAAGACAGTGGACTGAATGAGTGTCTAGTTAAATAATGCAGTCTGCTGGCTGCCTAGCTGGCTGGACTGAGGAGAGACTAAGGGAGAAGATGGGGGAAGTAGTGGCACAGTGCAAAGATACAGACTTCTATTATTTAGCAGTCCTCTGAAAGGCTTGCGAGCGAGGCATTCCCAGAATTAAAACCAGTTCTCAGTGTGTGTGTATGTGGGAATTTAAACACAGAGGCAGGGAGCAACCATGCACTCACATCCATACATATATCCAATTTAAAGGTTTATACCTAATCATGCATGACATGCGCTGATGCAGGAGCACTTGTATTATGCATGGACAAATTCAGTTTGTGTGTGCAAACAGGAATGCCATGCATGCCACTTTAGCTTCGTGCTCTGTGTTTTCATGACATTTGAAACAGTTTTCTGCACTCGAAAAAGGTTAACGTTGGAGCTTGTCACTGCAACAAGAGAGCATAATTATGTGTTTGGGAGTGAGTGTCATTGTGAGAGAAATTGTTGAGGGAAACTTTCATTTACATTTTTCAGTCTATTTTTTTTTGTGTTTGATTTGTGTAGTAGAACACTCATACTGCACAACACAGCCTAATTCAACTTGTTTCCATCTTCAGACATGTCTGTAATGATATCTAACATGCAGTCCATGTGCACTCTTTCTTCATGTGTGGCTGTGAACTCTGTGAGCCCTGTGTTATGCAAGCACATTTGAAGCCGGCTCACTGAATACCACACATATGTACACTTAGTTGGTTAGCAGAAATGCTAAATGATGTAGTCCAGTAAGCAGGGCAAGACATAACGTAAAATAACATATGGAGATCTGTTTGCCAGAGGAAATGTAATGACAACACACTGAAAAAGGTTGCTGCTTGTTAAATTCTAGTGTTAAATGGGAGTTGTTTGGGAACAAGCTGTGAAGCACTAAGCTCAGTTCAAGGCCTGTTGTTTCTCCAAAAGACTCATTTTATTGGCATAAACATTTTGTCACTGCTTGATTTGAAAAATTGCAGACTGGATTGATTACTTTAGCAAGGTTGCACTTCTGGAATGAAGAGTTAATGGAAAGGCGATTGCAGATAAATTGTGTTGTGTTTTGTGAGCTCTGTGTGTGCAGTAAACCACTGGATTATGAAGCCTTTGAACTGAACTCGTACTGAAGTAACATCTGAATTTGAGTGCTGCAGGTGAGAATGTAGGCTATCATACAGGAACAGCTGTCAGTGAATGAAGCCCCTTTGGAGCTCCACATTGCTTGCTCCATTACAACAACTGATGCTGCTCAAATTGTTCTTTTAGAAGTTAATTATTTGTGTCACGTTTAAATGCTAATGAGGCGAAGACATAATGAACTGTCAGTTTCTCTTTCAACTTGGTTATTTAAATAAATAAAAAAGTTCATTGAGCATAGATTCAGTCCATTTCTGTAACTGATGTGTTCATTGTTTCGCAGAGCCTTTCAGACTTTTGTGGATTATTTTGCACTCATTAGCCCATGAACCCAAACACAGAGTGGAGTCATTCCAGCACAGAGGAAACGTCTCTCTCTTTGTCTGTATTTGACTCTGACATATCTCTCTTGTCATCTTTCATCGTCTTGCTGGTTTTTTCTTTTTATCTCTATATCTGAGTCTCTTTCACTGGCATATTTGCCTGATTTATTTCTGCAATGGAATATTCTAGACTTCTATTTCCAACACTTTGCTTTTAGTGCTGCGACTGTTCCTGGAGTGGTTTCTCCATTTGTCCCTTCGCTTACCGCTCTGTCCATCCTTTAAATAGTTCTACTTGCATGGTCCACTCGTTCCTTTAAACGTCTCATCCCTTTACTAGAAACCAGTGTTAGAGTGGCTCACCTGAACCTCAGCCAACAAGTCACAGAAGAGATGATGGTATTTTGGATGTCTGTATCCTGAATATAATCAGATGTACTTTTTGATGAGTGACTTTAAAGGTAAAGCTTTTCATAATCTTTCTTTTCGTTTTAAAGTCAGGTTGCTGTGTATGTCACCTTGACCTGCTTTGCAGAAGTTGGACCTTCTGCCGAGCTGCCAGTAAAGCTCTGTTCTCAGTCCTGTACCTGTGAGCCACTCTGCAGTAACAATAAGATCTGACAGAGCTCCCACCGCTCTCAATATATCAATCCAGACAACCAATTACAACCTTTTACAAGACCCTACAAATGAAAAGAAGTTCCTTTGGCCTCTGGCCTTCTCTCTTTCTGTCTTTTGCTCTGTCTCTCGCTTCCATTCTGTCGGCATGTTCTTCCTTTAGTTACTGATCTATCTATTGTCATTCTCATTCGTGTATGAGAAATAAAAAGGAGGGAATATCTTTCCTCTAAGCTTGGAACATATTGTGATAAAAATGCCTTGTAGGTGTGTATTTATTCAGTAACAGGAGGTATGACTTGAATAGCATCTCTTTTTCTTCCTCAAGTGCCTGACTCAACCTGTCCTTCTCATTTTTTTTTTTTTTTTTTTACAGTCAGCCCTCACTCTTTGCCTGAATTTTCCTTTTTCCTCCACTCCTCTCCATTTTTGATCTCAAACACACTCCCTTTGCTTTTGCTGCCTCCCTGACTCACTCAATGACTCTTTTCTTTCATGCCCTCGTGCACACATAAACATGCATACACACACACTCGCTTTATTCCCCCTGGAGGCGATTTGTCTTAACAGGTGGTCATTCAGATTCAAGACTGGCACTGCAGGAGAGGTAGAGAGAAAGAAACAGGCAGGGAAAGGAGGAATTAGAGGAGGAGGAGATGAGGAAGATGAGGTGGACATGTCATTAGAAAGAGAAATTATGTGCTGGGAACATAGAGGGTCATCATGTACCATGCAGTGTGCTGTGCCTCACCTCTAAGATTGAAATCATAGAGGTTGTTACTGTCATCAAGGTGCTGCAAAACAGCCGCAGTGTTTTCTGTACAGCTCCTGCTGTCTTTGTTGTTTTTCTTGATAGCTTTCTCTGAAATGTATTCTGTACTCTCGTTGCTGATGTTTCCCTGCACTTCTTTTTTCTTGGTTTTGCCCAAGTCTGTGACAAAACAAACAAAAAAAATCTTAATTTTGAAGTTAAAGAAGAGGAAATGTGATCATAAAATATCCAATGTCACATCAGTACTCTATTCTACTGCATATCATATAAGGAAGATTAGCATCCTGATCATCAGCCGACAGGACAGAGTATACGTCCTGACCCATCAAACTTAAAAAACAGCTGTACTAACTTTATCACCGTGCACTGTGTTGGCTGGCCCAACAAGAGTTTAGTATAATATTATTTTAAAGAAATGAATCATTGGTTTTATTCTGTTTTATTATTGCACATTTTGTTGCAAATTTTCTGCACCACCATCATTTGTTTCCTCCATTTTCAGGGTATACGCAAGTATACTGGGTATACCTACTTAGTTCAGTCTGTATTGGGTACTTCTAATTTCCCGCTGATCAACAATACTCAAAATGCATAATTAGTTCAAGTCTCATGTGTTGGACAAGAGGAACCGGTCAGCTCAGCACTAAGAGCACTAATTAAGTGGTTGTCTCACCCGTTTCAGAGGTCATTTATTGTTAAATAAATCATTTATTGTTAAATAAATGACCCCTTCTCAGCTGATGATGATTTCAGAATCATCCTTAATCATCATGATTTCAGAATCATCCTTAATCATCCTTATTCCCTGAAGTTAAGGGACAGTGTGTAAATGCCACCAGTCCATTTTGGTGAGCTAAATATACAGGAGTATTCTTACATATTACTGTTTATGGATAGACACTTAAAAAAATAAATTACTTATAGTTCACACTGTTTAGAACTTATTATAGCATGATGTACAGATGAGAGACGTGTATTGTACCATGATAGCATTTAACCGTTCACCACATTGTCATGCCTCATGTGGGTAACTGCAAGACGGGCTTTAGAAAGAGGACAGCCAAGTCCATTTACAGTTTGTCACATTACCGAAGTTGAAAGTTTAATGACTCTGTTAAAAGGAGAGCCACGTTTAAAGTTAATGTGCTCTGCTGTTAGAACTGCTGTCATGGTACTGGCTGGCTATCTGAGTGTGTGTGTGTATGTGTCTGTATATCAGGGACAAAGTGAGCTCCCTGACACCATTTGTCTCAGAAGGTGGTGCGTATGTGTGTGTGTTTGTCCCTGATTTGTGTATGTGTCCGTTTATACACAGCATTTATCTTTTATATGCCTGTTTGTGTTTTTATGTGACACTTCATATCCCCACCCATTTATCTTTTTTTATCTGTTGTACAGCAATATTACTGTATTGCTTCTGTCCAACTATATATTACCTTCCCTCCCACATCTTTGAGCAGCAGGGTGGTGTAGCAAACAGGAAGACCATTCTTCATATGAATTGCTGCGATTCAGGCTCTCCAGCTCCCATGTTCTCACCCTGCTGTAGAGTCCTCGAGCAACTGTAAATCCCAACCAGCCTCAAGGGTGCTTCTGCTTCAATAATTCTGTTTAGGGGGAACGTGAAGAAGCAGTCTCTCTCCTTAGGGATCAACAAACTATCCCCCGTGAAAACTCTCGGGTACAGTTGTGTATGTATCTATGTATTTTTCATTTTACATTTGATATGTACTCAGTCTTTCTCGTTTAGCTCTTGGATACCTATTTACATTTCCCTCCATCTGTCAGCCAGGGCGATTTATTTCATAGTTACTTCATATACAGCAGTATTTTTTGATACATCAGCACTGCTTTTAAAACTTTTTGGGAAAAATCCAAGTCCAGTCTCAAGTCATTGTAATATGTCCAGTCTCAAGTCATTACATGGAGTGTCTAGTCTGTCATGGCAAGTCTTAGGGCACTTTCAGACCAGCACTGTTTGGTCTGGACCAGAGTTTGTTTCCTTGGATAGTCCACTTAGTTTGGGCAGGTGGATGCTCATCCGAACTCTGGTGCAGACCAAACAAGAGAACTGTGGTCTGGCTGAAAACATAGGTCTCGGTGTGCTTGCAAGTAAACCCTGGTTCGCTTACAGTAGGGAAATGCAAACAGACTATACAGCGAACCAAACAGGCGTCAAAGAGCAACATGCTGGATTGCTCACTGCCTCGCCTGCTGCTCATTCTGGGCAGCTTCTTGTGAAAAAAACAATTAGGTTTGAACACCAAAATAAAAACAGAAACCTGAAGACTGCATACATACAAACAACTTACATACATACAACTTGTGTCTTAAGTCAGTCTTTAGTCATGTCATAATTCATAGAAACAAGTTGAATCTGTCAAGGCAGGTCTCAAGGCACTGAGGTGAGTCCTAGTCAAGTCTCAATTCATTAAGACCAGTCCTGGTCAAGTGTTAAGTGATTCAAAGCAAGTCTTAATTCATTGAGATGAATCTAAGTCAAATCTAAATGTGTTGAGACATATCATGTAAAATCTGTGAAAGCCTCATGTCAAGCCTTAGGTCCAAGCTAAGTCTCAAGTTATGGTGACAGGTTCAAGTCAAGTCTCTAGTCTGTGAAAGCAAGTCACATGTTGGAGGTAGCTACAACATGTAAGTCATTTGATGCAGGTCCTTCAGGTCTGTATTGTACTTTTTTTTTTTCAAAGCTGTGAAAAAGAGTTTCCCCCATAGGTAAGATCAAGTATTGAATGCATAGGATATTTTAGGTGTGTGTGCTGTGCCAGGTCCTGTCTTACTTATTTTTTTTTTATTGTTATCAGATTTTAGTGGGTACAAACCTGAGGCTTTACTTTAGTTCTGGCCTGTTTAGCATCTGAGTTTCTCCTCTTCTCTCCTGTTGTATACAAAGGATAATTACTGGACAATGTCCCAGTGCAGCCTGTGCTTCTCCCTGTCCCTGTGCTCTCTCCCTGGGCAGGTTGAGCGCTGTGGTCTGTCTTGGTGTAGGCTGGCAGATAAGCAGTCCACAGGTCATAGTGAGGACAGAGCTAATCCTGCCATGAAACTACAGTACAGAACACTACCAAGAAGAATTATGAAGCGAGCGTCATTCACTGGGACAGATTTAAATCTCATTTAAAACGTCTTTGTTTTTTGATGAAACTTGAATCTTTATGAGCTGTTTCAGCAGAGACAGCTTTCTTCATCTGTAACAGTCTCAGGTGAAACGAACAATATTAACTTTGTATTTTAGGTATATAGGGCATCATGCTACATTTCTTTTTTGTTCTCTCTTTGTGCTCTTTTTACACTCCTGTCATATTAAATACTTGGCCTTGGAAGTCCTCCCTTACTCAGTTCAAGAGTTGCACAGATCTAGTTCTAGAAGAAAGAATGAGAGCCCTTGACATTGGAAACCCTTGAAAGCCTCTGTGATAGAGCTGTCTTCCTGTTGTCATAAAACCCTATAAAGGAAAAAATAGCTGTGTAAGAGCTTGCTACACACTCAACAAAGGGCACTTTTTAGTGTTTGCCTCTTCTGTTGGTACACCAAAATCCCCACTTGCTTTCTTTTGAGTACTTGACCTCAGTGCTGTAGTGTATGTCTCTCTACAGCTGGCTCTTTCCGCAGTGCTCGCTTTGTATCTGTGACTGTGTCTCATCTTTGTGTGTCAGTAAGGCTGAACAGCTCAATTAATACATCACACAAACAAGAGATGAGATGAAAAGAGAGGGGGAGGCGAGAAAGAGCGAGTTAGAAAGAGATGCTAACACTTTAGATACACTTTTAATGAAATCCCTCGCTGCAAAACGAAGAAGAAAGCAACAGAAAACCTTCCTCCTACACGCTCAGGCACACGCATGAAGGCGACCACACGCATGATCTCAAAATCTACAATTTCAAGCAAACACTCCAATCGTCCCATAATGCATCCTGCAGCTTGAAAGCCTTCATGAAGCTCTTATTTCTCTGGGAAAAACATAGAAGATGTTTTTCACTTTAAAGTGCATAAAACATTCCACTCAGCGTGGCTGTTGTATGCAAGCTGTTGCATGCCTCTCATCCAAAAGAGTGCTTCACGGTGCCTGAGAGTTTTCTAAAATGAAGGGCTGGATAGCCTTTGCTCCATGATGGGGGCAGTTTCTCTGCTCTCTTGTGGTGGTTTACGTGTATTTGAGTTTTTAGAACAACTTTTAAAAAATGTTTCTGTAGTCCACTCTTTTACACATTCTGATGAAAGCTCTTTGGTGCTCTTTTGTCCTCTCCTTTAATTCCACATTCAAACCTTCTTCTTCTTGCCTGACATAAACTGTGCTCTCCTTATTTAAACTCTTCACATAATGCGACAGAAGCAGAATGTTCCTCTTTGTCTATCTGCCGTCTGGCTGTGACTGTTTTATCTATTGGTGATGAAAGTCAGCCTTCTCTAGTGTGTCCTTAATAGGACAAAAAAAAAAAGCAAAATTGGCTCACAGATCCACATTGGGCTGATAATGATGGGCAATTATTTATGAAACAACCATTGAAATTGGTGGTTAGTAGCTAATGTGTCACGGTTATTAGTCAGAACTATGGGTAACAGAGAGGGCCAGCTTTTGTTTCTTTGTCACATGTTCTTTTTTCCTCTCTCCTTCTTTTACTGACCCTCATTTCTCCTGCTTTGGTTTTCTTCACTAAACTTTTCTCACTGTCTGTCTCTCTTATCTGTCTCTCTGTATTTCTCCTGCCCCTAAAGGCCCATTAGTCTGTCTAACTAGGCTGTGATTATAGGACTCATGTATTCAGTGTGATCATAGTGCCAACTTTATCCTCTGAGTCTCACTGACTGACTGATTGACTAACTTCTCTCTGAGGCACACTGATCCCTCAGAGTATTCATTTATTTGCACTTCATGTGCTCCTTTTCCTCCTCCTTTCTTTTTCAGTCTCTCCTGACGACTTTTTTTGTCTTTCACTCTGGCTCTCTTCTTTTTTTTCTCTTCACTCTGATTATTTTCTCTCATCGTCTGTCCTCGCCTCCCGCCTCAGCCTTCCTCTGTGTCTCTACACCACCCTTGGCCTCGCCCGCTCTAATCTTCTCCAAATGCCTCTATGTTATCAGCTAACTACAGAACCACGCTTTGGGCACCCAGCAGTGTTAACCCAAAAACAATAAAGTTAAGTGTTGAGTAAAGGATCTCTCGTGGTCCTTTACGAGGCTTGCCTGCACTCTTGCCAAGGCACCACTGTCCTCTTTTCAAGCAAAAGCAAGAGCAAAGCAAAAAAGTAGTCACTCTGATCAGCCTCTGAGGGTTTTGGCTATCCAGACTGTTATAACACTGAAGAGCATGTCTTTTTTTATTTTTATTTTTTTTATGAATTTCAAATAGTGTTTATGTAACCTTGTATTAATATCCTTCCCCTGAGCAGATGAAGTCATGGCCCTGAGATTGAAAAATGAACCCCTCCTTAGAAAATGGTTTATTTTGCTGAAAGTAATCTGCAGGTTTGTTCCAGTGTATTGATGGGTATATTTTTTAAAGCTAAACTTGTTACTTGGTGCAAGTGTACAACATCAGAAATCCTTCTTCCCTTTTTCTACATCAGCACATCTTTGTGTCAGAGTCCACAGCCTCCTTCAAGGAGCATGAGTCACAAGATTACAGGTCTTGAATTGGCACATCTTACAAGGCCTACAGCATGAGTCAGACTGCGTAGGTCTCTACTCTTTGCTCACAAGAACGTCCATGTACACAGTTGTTAATGTCTGTATGGCTGCATATGTGTCATGTAGCAGCAGGTATCAGATTAAAGTCATTTCAAGAACGGCAGAATAGCTTAGCATGAAGAGAAATGGTTACTTGTCAACTTCCTACTTGACACTGTGTCGTGCAGGTTATTTTTGACAGTCTATATGAGGCTCCTGAAGTGGTTGGTTTTTTTTTTTACATATAAAATCTTAATCTGAATTTTTGTTTTTTTAAACGATAACTTCTAACTACAAGTGCTAGATAATTGTAGTACAGTATGTCCTCCTAAACATAGTAAAGTACTTCAAAATTGTGCACAAGGCAGCAAAAGAGTAAATGTAGTTCTGTACCTCTGCTGATAGTGTAGTGATATCACTTCTGAAAAATAAAAACAATGTTTAGCTCAACTCCTTTTAGGAAGCGTTACCTTGCTGTGTGGCCTTTCTTTGAGCAGCTAATGCTAAATAAGCAGAAATCACAGATTGTCTGGCTTCCCGCCGTGCAGCTGTCTGTGGTCCTGAAGCAGATTCAAAGCTCGCTCTTGCTCCCTGTCCATGGTTCTGAAAGGAAAACGCTCAGAAGTCAGGCTCACAAGCACAGATTTTCTCTGCTGCACCACTGAAAGCTAACTGAGGGTACGCTTTGTCTTTGACTTGTTTTAAAAGTTCCATCTTAAATCCTCAACAGATGCTGCCAGTGCACTTATCCGAGGATATTTATCACCATTTTGACAAGCCTGTTAGATGTTAATGTCTATCTTTCTTCATTCCAGATATAATATGTCATTTTGTGTTTACATTGTTGTCTTTATGAGTTGATCTTTTATCATATTTTGTTGTTGCACACTGATGATGAACTTATTTATACTGACAAGATGAAAAAATAATCTCCATAATCCCTTAATCCCTGAATTGACCTCCTACCTTTGTCTGTTTTTCCTCTTTGTTACCTGCAGTGGTGCTGCTGAATTCAAAAGAGACTCAGGCAGAGCTGGGCTGGACATCATATCCCCCCAATGGCGTAAGTATGCCTACTTGCATTTTTCACTGTCTGCATGCTTTTCTTTGCTTGTCCGCTCACTAGGCTCCACAACACAGCTGCTTGTTTAACAGCAGGCCCACACCACCTTTTTTATCCCTCCCTTCTCTTTGTTAATGCTGTTTCTACTTTTCTTCTTATTCCCTCTCTTTCTTACACCTTGCATTTGCTTCTCTCCCAGTGCAGAGCGTATCATTATAATGAATCGATGGTGCTAATCTGGACTAGGATACTGCAGTGTCCAAAGCAGCCACACAGATATGCTGCCACAGATAAATGCCTCCCCCTCAGTATCGATCGATTTAGCACTAAGTTATGACTGCAAGACAAATGCAGGAGCTCTTTTTCAAGAATCTGCCACTGCTGAAGCACTTTGTCACCCTCTTCCCACCTGGAGGTTGGCGTTTCCGTGGACAACACTCAGGACATGTTTGCTATATAAACAGCATCTTTTGGGGAATTGTGCATGTATTGATATATACAACACTGCTCATACGTGGAGAGTGTTTACCTTGAGGTGGCTGTTGGACCTCATGCAAAGCTAAAAGATAAATGGACTCACCTACCAGCCCCAACTGAGAACCGAGACAGAAAACACTGCATCCACTTTGATTTAGTCACCTTGGCAGTGGCACAGTATATCACATTACCATCACAGATAATCTATTTTCACTCTCTGGTCTGCTCTGTTTGTGTGTGTGTGTGAGAGAGAGAGTGATAGATCCACATTTGGTACTCAGTTTACTTTCAGTTTTATCAAGTCAGAGTGTTTTGGTAATTCAGAGAGTGACATGGAGTCGTAATCATTCATCCACTGGACAAATAATATAGTTGATGAATTTTATTCTCACTTTTGTGTTGCTGCAGTTTTTCTCTCTGAAAGTAAATTAAAAGTAGAGTGGTGAGAGAGGATGCAAGGTCTTCTCCATCATTAAGACTTTTTTTTACATTTGCGACACACACACACACACACACACACACACACACACACACTATGTACTCAACATAATTACAGTGTTGTATGTATTAGATTAGTAGATTAGTACTTGTATTAGATGTAATGATTACAACAAATTTTACAAAAACATAAATCTAATAGAAATGTTGCCACTCCACTCCTCCAAAAAGAAAAAAATGTGAAACCCTCACCACGCCTCCTAAACAGTCCCTTAAGTGATGGTTTGATCTAAAATGAACTCTTTAAACTCTACATAAATCATTTAGTGTGGCTTTAATCTGTTTCACTTTCAACATTTTTTGTCAGCAGATGGACCAATGATTATGAATGATATGCTACAATAAAGGAAAAAACAACTCTCAACCACCAATAATAACAGTTATTAGTATTTTAATACCACGTTGAGACTAAATGTGAACAAAAGAAGCTGTGAAAAGGTCAAATTTACACTTTAAGATCTTAAATGCTGTGAGTTACAGATATATTTAACAGTCATAAATGCCATCATGTTCAGTACCAAAGGCAAGAAGAGATCAAAAAGCAACAGGCTGAAAAAGTGACTAAGATCTGTTTCAGAAACACCTCTCAAGGCTGATGACTGATGTCAAACATGCTAATGACTGTGCAGTTTGTCATTTTCTCTGTGACGTTGTTAAATAATGGGTGGCAGAGCTTTTTCAGACACCCACTCATGAGATTATGTCATTACCCTGAATTATTTCTTTCTCTGTCCTTTGACTTTGTTTCTCATGATCTCTGCTGGCTACCACCCACATCCCTTTTCTTTGTTTTCCTTCTTTTCATTCCTTCATATTATCACATTATTTGTATTTTAACTATACCTTTGCTTCTCTTTTCCACCTGCCTCCATCTCTCCAGTGGGAAGAGATAAGTGGTGTTGATGAGAAGTACAAGCCAATCCGAACTTACCAGGTGTGCAACGTGATGGAGCCCACGCAGCAGAACAACTGGCTACAGACGGGCTGGGTAGCGCGCCGAGGCGGCCAGCGCATTTTCGTGGAGCTCCAGTTCACTCTGCGCGACTGCAACAGCATCCCCGGAGTGGCGGGCACCTGCAAGGAGACCTTCAACCTCCTCTACGTCGAGACAGATAGGGACCTCGGGGGTGTGACCCGAGAGGACCGCTACACCAAAATTGACACCATCGCTGCTGATGAGAGCTTCACGCAGGGTGACCTCGGTGAGAGAAAGATGAAGCTGAACACTGAGGTGCGTGAGATCGGCCACCTCAACCGCAAGGGCTTCCACCTGGCTTTCCAGGATGTGGGTGCCTGTGTGGCCCTGGTGGCTGTGCGAGTGTACTACAAACGCTGCCTTGCAACCGTCCAGAACCTGGCAGTGTTTCCCGATACAGTGGCTGAGGCAGCCTTCGCCACGCTGGTAGAGGTGCGCGGCAGCTGCGTCAACAACTCTGAGATTGACACAGACAGCCCACCCAGGATGCATTGCAGCGCTGAGGGGGAATGGTTGGTGCCCATTGGGAAGTGCAGCTGCAGCGCCGGCTACGAGGAGGGACACAGCAGCTGTGAAGGTAGGAAATAGATGAATAGATGGTGGACACACAGACAGATGAAAGAGGACAGAAAACAAAGAAAGAACAACAGAAACAAGAAGGGATTGTGTGAGAAGAAAAAAAGAGAGCAAAAGAACCGAATAAAAGAACAAGACAGAGAAATGTTGCAAAGCAGATGTGAAGGGAGGAGAAGAAGCAGGGATGTTGATTTGATTGATTCATCTACTGTGGATGTCTTTCAGTGCTTTGACAGAGTAACAGAGTCTACCAGCACAGTGTAAATATTTCTGTTTTCACTACAGTTCAGCTGTTTTTTATTCAGTATGGTAAAAGAAGTCAAAATAATATTATAATAATTGCATTTTATTAAAAATTTGATTTGCTATGGAAACTAGTTAATCATGGCGGAACTCAGACCAATGTTTTCATGTGTTAGTGAAGTTAACATTGGACTCATGTAAGTCAAAGTTGATGCAGCAGAACAAACGAGATCATCTCTTTAGTTCCACATGTTCCTTCTTTTTGTCAAAATCTGATGTCTACATTACCCACAATTCAAGCTAGCCTCTAGCGGAAATGAAGTGTCTGGTAGACAGACTTCTTTCTAACTCCACACCTGCAGATGTTTTTTTTTATTTGAATGGCAGACAGAAAAGGGAGGCGACAGGTTGGAATTGTACCCAGTTCGCTGCAGTAAGGACTTTTAGCCTCAGTATATGAGGCAGCAGGTGAACTACCCGGGCGCCCCAGATGATGTGTTGCATCTTCAGACGTCTTCTGCCTCAATGCCACACAGTTCACCCTGATGTTTTTTTCACAATTTGAAGAGTATTAGTATATTAAACAGACTCAGGATTTGTAAAATTGGTGGAGTACACTTTTAAGAAAAGAAGACTCAATAACAGACAGAACTGACCAAATGAAGAGTTCTGCAGGGGAACAGACGAGAGTGTAACAGTTGAGGAGAGAGAGCAGAAGATGGAGATGAGAATTCAGGCTGTTCATATTATGGGGAATAGAAGAGCAGATTAAAAGAACAGGAGGAGGATGAGAGCGCGGCAAGGTTGATGTGTATGAAAAGACACACAGGAGCTGCAGAGATGCTGTCGTAAAGGAGAATAGTAGAAATAATTGCATGTCAGCGCAAGGAACGCAAGGAGAAATCAAAGAAGTTAACAAGGGCTGAGACAAAGAGAAGGATAGAGTGGACATGATTTTTAAAAGACAGACAATAGAAGCACAGAAAAGACTTTCTCACTCGATTTCCTCTTTTGTTCGACACTGACGATGGCGTCAATGCTGAGGGCCTTGATGTAGTGATGATACTACCTCGTTTGATGTGTTCGTGTTGGCTGTTTTCACACATATCGACATGTGAGCCGTGGTATGTGAACCGTAAGGACTCAGTGGCTTTGTGTGTGTGTGTGTGTGTGTGTGTGTGTGTGTGTGAGTGTGAGTGAGTGTGAACACAATGACTAATGTCCTTTTTCTTCATCTGGCTGTATCTTATTGAGTTTAACACCACCGCCTTTCCTTTAACATTTGCCTGAATGTCCTACACACACACACACACACACACACACACACACATTTGCATGAAGCATTGTGTGACGCTGGTGGGTGGCGTAGGGTGTTGCACTCTGACTTAAACACAGAGGGACAATATTGGAATCTTTTGTCACAACCCATTGCTCAAACAGCAGCAGCAGTTTGACCACCTCACTGTTGCTGTTAGCTTTCTCACTCCATCTTGCACTGTTGTGCAATGCAGTGTGGGTGTTGTAGTCGGTAGACAGCAGACTGTTTGCATTCTAATGGCAGCGTAATTAGGTAAGAGTGCTGAAGTTGATGGTTGCATTTGATTGCTATCAAATGAACATCTTCTGTTTTGTGTTTTTTCATGGCTGGAAATTACAGAACTGACTCAAAGCTGTGTTTTTCTTATCTAAGGTGAGACATTAATTGTGTTTTTAACCTTGACCTCAATGTGCCAGTAAATGTTAAGGTGTTTGAGCTACATAAAAATACTGACAAGGAAATAACAGATCATGTACACCCAAAGAACATGCACCGCGAAGAACCACACTTCATGCAGGTATCACTACTTCATATAGTTATCATTCTTTTTATTTACATTGGAGGCATTATTTCATTTCTTTGTGCTCATAATTCCTTTTTTTCTTTTCATTGTCTCCGTTTATTTGTTTTGATGACAGTGCTCTGAAGTAAATAATTGAGTACTGATGTCGAATGAATGAGATATCACAACAGATGATGGGTAATAGTTACATGTGATATGTGTAATAATGATGTGGGTGGTATGAATGGCCACAGCAGGGCGACGTGACAGCTGCTCTGGCATTGGTAGAGAGCTACAAACACTGTGGCACAATTGATCTAGTTGTGCCTCTTCTTACTGTTGCTCTAATGATTAGTGAAGCTGGCAGAAGTACTGATGTGAAAACATGTGCGAGTGGAATTGAAGCTTGATCTCATGCACCCAGTTCCACAAAGATTAACATTGATCTAACATCAGTGTATGCAGATGAAGAAGGGCAGAAGTTGTAGGATTGCATGACCATGGTGTTTTTAAAAAAACAACAAATGAAAGAACAGGTGGGAAAGAAACATACCAGAGCAAACTTATAAGAACAGTTGCGTTCATGCTGTTCATGTTTTAACTGCCTTTTGAACATCAGGACAAGTTAATGAAGAGCTTAGTATTAACAGCATGTTGTCTTCTCCCAACACGCTGCACCTCTTTCTAAATAATAAACTCGTCTTATTGGAGAAAGCAATAGTCGATTACAAAAATCCAAGTGAAAATGGAAAAAAAAGAAGTATTAGTAGTGTAGTAGCAACTATGCTGATCATAAATCTTGCAGAGCTTTGGTTGTGCTGCAGAATTTCCTCCAGTAAATGTTTGACAGTTGGAGATAAGTACTGCTCACTGATATTGGCAGTTGGTCTGTGCACAAAGTATGTGTCGCTTGACCTGTTTTTTGTAATTACCACTAATGCTTTTTCTATAATAAAAGCAGAGCTGAGGACAATAAAATCTGACGAACCAACAGAGACTTTAAAAAAAACTTTTGAAGGAAAAGCTGAAGGAAAGGAAGAACAGGGTGAGCCAGGCATGCTGCCAGAGCAGCGAGCAGACAGCAGTCCAGTGACAGCACCAGTGAAAAGGGGAGATGCTGTATCTTTGGTGCTCAACTTTCCCTTGGTACAGTTTAGCGAGAAACAGTGTGGTCTGCTCTGTGACAGGACCTGTCATTCTCCCTAGTGCCATCTATCCATACACACACACTTAGACACACACACACACACACACACACACTCTACCCCTTTAGTGCCTAATTTATCATTTCAGTCGTAATGGTATGAATATGCACCCTGAACCCCGACATCTCCCACTGCACCAGAGCTATTGATCAGCCGTAATGCTCCACTAAACTGAGGAATTGCGCCAGAACTCCTCAACACACATATAATACACACGCACACACATTCAGCGGTATACGTGCAACAACTATACAGCAGTTTGTGTTGATGTGTGTGTGTGTGTGTGTGTGTGTGTGATAGAAATGGATAGCATGATTACAGCAGGGTGTGTTTGTGTGTTTAGACAACATGCATTACTGACTGCTGTGAAACTTCATATAATAAATGGCAAACAGGCCATCACGTAAACATAACGTTCACCTAACCTCTGTGTTTGTTTGTTTGTCCGGCCCTCGTACAGGTTCTGTTACTACGTCTTATTTACTCCAGGGTCTATTTGTGTGACTGAGTGAGTGCAAATACACCAAGCGTCTCAGTGCAGGTCAATAATATTGAATAGCCAGTGAGTAGCTACTGATAATGGTGTAAGCAGATAGTGTTCTGCGGTCGAGAAGAGGATTATTACCAACGCGCAAGGAAAGCAGCCTGTCAAGCCAGACCAGACAAGACTGGATTATTTTAGATTGGAGCATCTGTTGTCATAATGTTCCTTCTTTAACCTTATCTGCTGTTTTAATGCTGGTTGAACTGCTGAGTAACTGAAGTTAATGTTTATTTAACAAGAAGATACAGTAGGCAGTTAGACCAGTGTCATCCTATAATATTTTCCTGTAAGACTCTAGGCTGTAAATATTTATATGGTGTTCATATGTTAGTTTTTACACTCATTCTATATATTGGTGAGCTTGGATGCACATAAAGAATATGGGAAATATGTATTAGCATCCACTCAATTAGAATGTCTTTCTGCTTTGTGCATAGTATTTAATTGTAGTAAAGCTGAAGCAAGAAAATATACATGGTGTTAAAATTCTGTTCTCAGTCCTCCTTTCTTTAATTGTCTCTTAAATTTGATTTACCACAAGTAAACTATAGAGTGAGGGAATGAATTAATAAAATCCAGACATCTAAAGTAAATTAGAAACACTTAATCCCCATTTGCTCAGAAGACTGGAAGGCTGTGGTGGCAATTGACCAGCTTCTCGTAGTGAATGTGAAGGAGGATGTTATTGAAAATTAGTATTTGTGCCCAGTCAGCTTCCTCTTCTGTAATAAAGGTTGAGAAGAAGAAGGGAAAAAAAAGGAATTAAAAACAGAGCAGTTAGGAGTGATATACGAAGGTACCTTTTGCTCTCTGTCAGCATCTGCACACACACACACACACACCATTGTTACTCTATATCTTGACCCTGCATGCATTCATGAATTTGCACGACTTAATTGTGGTGATGAGCACACGCATGTTCTCCAGTCTCATTATGAAATGCTACCAGCAGGAACAGACCAAGGGGAAAAATAAATTATGTAATAATTCACCTCACAAATGCTGCGTCTCATGTGCATGTGTATTTGTGTGTTTTTGTGTGTGTTTCTGTCACACTCATGAGCTCCATCCTGTTCTAATTAAGGCAGGCTGCTCTTTCTTTATAATTACTGAGTGTGGCGCATGCCTTCAGCAGATTCTCTTATTATCTCTGTTGTTTGCTGCTCCACAATCCGGCTCCAGGCACATTCACCACCCTGCTATTCCTTCCCATTGCTCTCCTTCCCTCTGTAATTTACTACACGCCTTCCTTCTCCTCCCCTTTCCCCCTTTTGCGTCTTTACTTCCCTCACCCATTTACCCCCCATGTACTCCCTATGTCGCCAAGAAGTGTGCACTTAATTTCTATCCCACTGATCTCAGCGGTGCTTCACGACTTCCTCTAAAACCACTGTAGTTTGCTTTCTTTCTGTAGTCCTCTACCTCCTCATTTTCTCTGTTTCCCTCTGTATTTTTTTCCCTCTCTTTGCTTTTCTGTCTTCATTTCTACCCCCTTCTTTTCAATATTCTCCCTAACATGCTGTTTCTGTCTCTCCAAACCTCTTCCCCTGCCCCCTGTGGGGACCATGTGGCACGGCAAGATGGGGTGAGGCAGGGTGAGTCAGGTTAACAGGCTGAAATCTGCTGGAGAAGCTTGGAGGTTTATCTGATGTGTGTATGCGGGAGAGAGAGAGAGAGAGAAAGTGTGTGTGTGTGTATGTGTGCATGTGTTCATTTGTGCTCATAATTTGGCACCAGAGCCCAATCATATGTTTCTGAAGTCGCTCCCTCTGCTGCACTCATCTTCCCCTCTGTCTGTTGTCACTTCTTGTCATGTCCTTATCAACCCTCCCTAAGTCTTTTTGTCCCAGACAGAAGTCGCCTCGTGTTTTCTTCTTTTCTTGAGCTTTCCTTTTCCTCTCTTCCCTCCAATTGATTTGTGCCTTACACAAAGCCCCCTCTCAAAGCTGCTATCACTTACCACCCCCACATTCCCTCTCGAGCTTCTGACTCTTGTTTCATTCCTCTGCTCTCTTTTAACACACTTCTTTTTACCCCTTACCAGCTCTCCCTGGCTCAGTGCCACCCATGCCCATCTGGTCCTCCCCCCTTCCTCCATCCTTTGCCATCTTTCTCCTCTCCAGCCACGTCAGCTGCTACTGTTAGTCATCTCTCTCCCCAGCTTTCATGTTAAATAATTCACATTCTCCTGGGAGAAAGACAAATGTGTTCTTTTAAGCCCAGCATCTGATGTATTTATTAAGTTGGCCAGCCATACAACAAGTGGACAGACAGCACAAATATGCAGTCGGACCAACAAACACAGTGATACAAAAGTAGAGACATTCCCATTTTAGACACACATGCACCTCCATGTGCAAGCTCATTTGCAGAAGGGCCGTTAAAATGTCTCTTGGATATTGACAGTGTGAGCTGGAGGGAGGCCAAGCATGCACCATTCACTATTTTCATGTCTCCCTTCACCTAGGGAGAATGATGCTAGGAAAGAATGGAAGGAAGCAAAGGAAAAAGATGAGGACATTATGGGAGGCGGAGATGAAAATGTTTGTGTTGCTCTGCATAAGAAGTGAGTGCATAAAATATGAGTTGTAAAAACAGAGGTTGTTTTCAAAGACATGCAATGGGAATGAGAAAGAAGAGAAAGGAGGAGGGAAATTGAGTGTTGGATGAGAGTAAAGATAAGTAGGCAAAGCAAAAAACAGAAAAAGTGTTAGTGTGGAAGAAAGGGAAAAGTGCAGGTCAAAGAGGCGTAATGATAAGTAGAAGAGACTAAAGAGGGGGAAATAAAGCGGACAGATAAAAAGACGAGGAAACGTTGGCCATGGGCAGAATCAGTCGGAAGATGTGATAAACCCACAAATGTTACCTCCATCCTGCTCCTCTCCTCTCTGCCTCCATTTACCACTTCCAATCTTCCACACCGGACTCATGAATTAAATACAGCTGACATGAATGCATCAAAGTTAGAAAAGGTTGACATCCACCTTAATCATGTTGCTAACTCGGCGGACATGACAGCCTCATTTCTCCCTGCCTCACTCACGACCACTGATCTGAAACAGACATTCAGTTAAGGAGAGAAATAACCTGCATGAGAAACTAAATGACAGGCATGGTGTTAGTAAGGCATAAAACCAGATTATTGAGACAAATACGACAACCTTGTTTTTTTGTCAAACTGGTTCCTTCTTTCCTCTGTTTTTATTTCCACTATCGTAGGATAACTCCAGTAGATTATTACCGGGCACGACACAACACGTGCTTGTTTAGTTTGTTATAGTATTTTTCACTCTATGAGTTGAAATGAGTTGCTCTCATTTTAAGTTGCTTATGATTAAATCAACAGGTAAAAACCTAATATGTAAACCTAGCATGGTGAGAAATTCAGTGCATCCCTGTGGGGCTATTCAGCAACAAATACAAACTCTACACAGCTGTGACAAGAAATAAATAATAACTCAAAATGGAAAAATGAGGGATGATGAAGATTAACAGTGCAGACGTTCAGTGTGGCAGCATTTTCTTCTCCTCACAGGAGACACATTTAGCTGACTGTTGGTGTAAGAAGTATGTTGTTTTCACAATATTGTGCATGTTTCTACCAAACGAAAACAGTACATCTCCAATTTTGGTGATTTTATGTATGGAACAATATGTGGAATGTTTATAGTACAAAAACAGATGAATAAATCATATGCAAAGTCAAGTGCAAGAGAAACTCACACCCACAAGTGTTGAGTCAAATGACTGCTGCCCAAGGGCCGTTCACACTCATGACTTTGGGCCACAGTTGCTGATGAGGTTCAAAGTGTAAATCCTGGGTGAAACACTTGGGTTGGGTGAGGACAGACTGCTTCTTAGCCTGAAGATAAGTCTGATTATGTCGGACTGTAATTCTCTGCGTCCTGAAGTGACACAGCAGTGGGCCGCTGGTGCCCGAGACAGCTTACAAGTGTTTCCGTGTTATTGTGAACATGCTTGTGTGTCATGTCGGGACAGGTTTGAGAAGAAGTCAACAAGTTCTTTTCCTTTAGCTGCAGAGGACGGAGTAGTGAGACAGATATGCACATATGCATGGAACATGGCTGCCATTCATGTGCCCCCCCCCCTTCTGTTAAAAATGATATATTGTAGGTGAGGAGGCACTGTCGAGCAATTGCCCTGTGGTCCCACAATCACCTCTTTCCATCCCCATTCAGCCTCCACTAATAACTTTCCATCTGTTCAAAATTGATGTGAGATCAGTCTATAGATCTGTCTGACCCCATTTAACCTCTGTGAAGCGTAGGTATTCTGTCAAAATGGTCAAAAGACGAGGAGTACAGCGCAGCGCTGCATGCACGCACACCCACACACATATTCATAGTAATATTCAAGTAAGACTTAACCTGAATCGCATTAAGTCAGTAATTATTTTTAGCATATGGGTCTTACTGTGGTCACAGAAGTGAAATGAAAAAATCTATTTTAAATCTATCTAAAAGTAGGAAGTCAAAGGTATCCTATCAGAATTAGTCTTGGAGAGAGATTGTCAGTCAAACAGCTTAATCAGTTCTGTTTATTGGTGGGTTGTCAGAAGGTTAAATGCTTTTCATTGTTCACATGTTGAAGTCACACGAGTGACATGGCATGTGGAGAATTAAAGTCAATGAATAGAAAATATGATGGGAAAACAAGTGCCCTGGAAGAGATATCAAAATGGAATTGCAAGTACTTGCTGTGCAATCCCAATATCCCACCATGGATGAGCCTCTAACTACACCCAGCCACTCCATGTGTGTTTGGGGGATTAGCTATCCAGTATTCAAGGTCCAGTGTTTAGGATTTGGCCTGTAGCAGTAAAATTGCAGTTTACAGCTGACTGAATACCCCTCGCCTCATCCTCCCCTTCCAAGTGTGTTAGAGAACCTACAGGCCCTCAATGGGCCTCCATTTGGAATTCAAGATTGCAGATTTTCCAGAGCAGAGTGTTTGATAAAGGATGTGCGAGTTACATAGATTTGATTGTAGCAACTGCTTTTAATCCAACAATCATCATGTGGCATTTGCATGTGGTTGATCAAAAAAGGTTAAGAAATGCCTGAGAACTCTACCAGTCACCAAAAATCTCTGGAGAGTGACAAAACATCCTCAAGACCAAAGCCTAAAACCCATTCCATCTGCACCTTGGCCACCACAGCTGATTACACCGATTCTAGATAATGCTTGTGATTCCATCAGAAGTGCCACAGCACATTTCAGATGGATCCCTGCGCTCTGCTCAGCCGAGAATATGCACCAAACTGCACAGAGCAGAGCCAGCTGGCCAGAAGTCAATTTTCAAAATAAAACACCCTGTACAGATTATTATGACCGATCTTCATAATTACATTTGACTTACTGTACAGTCGTACTTCAAGATGCTCAACGTTACAAAGCAAAGAGCTTTAACGTAACATCACTGTGCAGCGGTCATTTATTAGATATCACAAACGTTTTCCTCATCATGTTCATGTGTACAAAGGTTTATGTGTGTGTTTGCATGTGACGGGCCGTGATGCCATGACTGTTTGTGGCTACTCTGCGTATGGAACTGTGTGTGTGTGTGTGTGTGAGTGTGTGTGTGTGTTTGTATGTGCCGGCTGTTGTCTCTGTATTCACAGCTCTGCTGATGGGCCTGCAGTGAGGACAGAGTGCCCGCCCCCCCTGGCTGCACAGGGGGCCTGGCATGGCAGCCTGTGCCAGCTTGGCTTTCCATCCCCCTGCTTTCCTCATTTTGTTGTCATTTGTCATCACCCTTTCTATCGCGCACCCTCCATTGTACAGTACACACTGATACACACTCAAAACAGCCCACATCCCAGTGAAAATGGATGACATTTCAGAGACACCTGCGCCCTCCTCCCCCCACCCTTACAAGCACGCACATAAATGTACACGCCCACACATATGCGTGTGAATGTACACCAGGATGGACACGTGTGTTTGCACATCCACACACAAACATGGCCACATGCATGCGCAGAAACAAACAACCCCTCATATGCGTGCTCAGACACTCCCTCAAAGGCTCATGTGCGTTATTTGTCCATAACCCACTCCATCTGTTTCTGTCTTCACGCCTAACCAAGGCCTGCCTTCCACTCAACACACACACACACACACACACACACACACTCTGATTGTTTTGATGTATAATCATGCATAGTTCCTCAAACACCTGTAGTCCTCTTATTAACTAGACAACCCATAATCCCCTTGGATAGACAAGCTCATTAGCACTCACACATCCCTGAGCAGAAAAACATAAATCTAGATTTAGACTTCCAGAGATGTGTGTGATTGCATGCACACACTCTATCAATAATTGTTACATGGTCTTTTTACACACATGGATGTGTCTGTGGTCTCTCTCTCTCTGGTTCTTTCATTTTCTCTCGCACTCACACACACAAACACACACTCACAGTGGGGAGCAGTGTGAAGTGATTGGCATCCTGAAGCGAGTGTTATGGGTGACATTTCCACTGTACTGTGGTATAGAGTCGTCCTGCGGAGCCTCTGGTCCACTGGCGCACCGAGATATGTGGGGGGTGTGAGGTGGGTGGAGACAGAGGGAGAAAGAGAGAAAATGGTAGACATGGATTATTGCCAACGTGCATAAAATCAGTGCAGAGCCACTTAAAGCCTGAAAACTACACATGTAGCTTCAACCAAAGAGGAAAATTACTTTTATTGAATGATTTCTTTTTTCATGTAAAATGCTGAATAGTTTTATTCCTTCGGGTTTCTAAAACAATTTTCAAATTAACAACAAACAAGTGAGTGAAAGAGGTCACAAATACACAAGGTTCTGCTCCTGACCGTAGCCAGCCTAAACACAATTCTTGATGCTGTGCGAGACTTCTTTAGGGTTCTCTCAGGAATAGCAAAAGCAGGATCACCATCAGAAAACAAAAGCAACAAAAACAGAAATAGCTTGAACATCTCAGAGCTTTTGTGTCTTGGCTTGATGAGATTTTAATTCCTGTGATGTCCTAACACCACACAGAGGAGAGCTGGACACATGACCTGAATAGAAAGTCAAATCTCTTCAGATGTTCAGATGTGAAACTTCCAGCACTTTAATATCTCTTTAATATCTCTCTTATATTTGTTTATCATAATTCAACAACTCTTCTTACTTTTTGTCTTGAAACACATAAAACACATAAACACATAAAATTCAACAATAAATACTATTCATTTCTTAGAGGAATATTGTGGATGTCTCTTCTAAAAGTTAGTCTCACTTTATGGTTTAGCAGTATGTCTTTTGATGAAGTGACTTGGCTCCACCTAAATTCTGCACTTTGGACTAATTTGAATCTTCTGCATTCACTTAATCAAAGCTTCAGACAGCTTAGATGAAGTGAAAGTCAGTTAGCATCACCTCTTTAACCCATTAATAATGAAACTATGCGTATAAGCAAATACAAACCAACATATATCCATTGGCCTGGTTCCCTTTTTCTCTTTCTCACTGTGTCCCTCTGTGTGTTGTGTTGTTCACCATCCAGAACAATGTAAATCTACTGTTGAATTAGTTATTTTCCCTCCCTATCATCCATCACACAGGACACACTGAGAGGGCGGAGTGCGGAGCAGGGAGAGTCTGTGTGGTGCAGTGAACCATCGCAGTGTTTGCGCAGACTGAAAAATCAGACACAGGAAAACACGAGTGCACACATGCCTGCCCATGCACATTCAACCAGGCAATGCACACACACACACACACACACGCTTAATACACACACTCATGTGTGTGCAGAAAGTCTAGGAAGGAATTATTGGTTGACCTGCTCATGCTCAACATATACGTTACACACACACACTGTATGCTACAGTGTTTGGTCTCTTTGCTGGTGTCTTCTTCTTGTGTGTGAGTTCATAATGCATGTATAATATCTATATGGAAATATAAACACACACACAAGAACATGGTTGTTAACACAGTTCCTTTTCATTACACATGGAAACAGTGTGTGTGTATAAGCACAGCTGAATGCTCACATTTCACACTGTGTTCTCTACTGTATATATTGTGTGTTTGTGTTGACGTGGCATTGAGATGATACACACACTTACCAAATCAATGGTGTGCGTGTCATGTGGCCCTGCCGGCGGTGATGGATGGTGTTTTTATAAAGCCCCTTTCCGTCCTCTGGATCAAGGACTGCGGCATCATCTAGTCAGACTGCGAGAGGGACGGGTGGATCAAGGGATGATGGAGGCAAGGATAGAGAGAAGGAAGAAGGATGGATGGCTACAGAGGAGGAGGAGACAGCAGAATGGAAGGATTTAGGGATGGAAGAAGAGTCGGGGGGGTTAGGGTGAGAAACAGGGCCGCCTGCTTGGAGGGAAGGTCATAGTCAGCAGGGAGGGTTGGAGTCCTGCTGAGCCAGGGACATGTAGAATAAATGCACACACACAAACACACACGGATGGGCCATTTTTTAAGTCTGAAAATCGTCCCACATCTTCCACTGATGAGCTTTAGTTACATTTTCAGCATTTTTTAAACATGGAACACATGAAATAAAGCACGAGTTGTCACCTCATTATGACGGGCTGTGATGGATATTCGTTGTCTTACCAATTAAGTTGACAGCTCATACCTGTGCCGTGCTAATGTATGTGCGCAAGCTTGCACACCCACAAGCAGCTTCGCCCGCTTGCTGTTTTTTATTTATCTTTCTCCTCCCCAAGTTATCTCATCTGAGCCAGCCTCATCTATACTGTGTCGTTATTCTCGTTTGGCACAAGGATAAATCTCATCTGAGTTTACGAGGCAGCAATTGTAAGCCAGATCGAGGTAGAAGCAGCCAATGAACTATTAGACGGAAAGACAGATGGGACGAGGAAGGACAGACGGCAAAAACAAGCAGACTAGCTGCTAAATGGGAAGTTGAATTAGGAGGCAGGGAGACTGTAAGACAGACAGACATTTGCTAGCTGTCAGATAGACAGATAAATAGATACAGATAAACAGTTTTGGTTACACAGTCATATCAAAGTAGAGCTACTCTGGAGCTGAAGCCTTGAAATAGTTCAAAAATATTTTGTCTATAAAGGATTGAGAGAAAGAAGAGAAGGGGATGACATGCAACAGGGTACACACACATGCAGTAGTACCTAATCCCTGGCCACCAGTAGTTTGCAAGCCAAAAAAGTGATGCGTGTGGGAGTCGAGCTCAAATCCCATTCTGGCAGGCAGCAACAAAAGGCAGAGCTGCTTCTTGATTTCCTGAACAGCATACCTGCTAGCTTCACAGTCACAGTTTCCTTTCCTTTAAAAGGCCTCTGCTCTGTGTGGTGTATCTGTGAGTGCACTGGTCAGGGAGGCCTGCAGAAGGCAAAGTGTCGGTGCTGTAAGTGGCAATAAATGAACTGAGCACTTCCACTTTCTCCTCTTTATATTTTTTCTTCATCCTCGAGGTGCCCATCTCCTCAAGGATGAAATTGACAGGAATGGATGTCCGGCTGGGTTTAACTGAATTATGACCACAAATGAGGCAAGTGGCATTGTCAATTGTTGCAGTTTTGTTAAATATATAATATACTTTTGTAATATACATTATTATACCATTGTCTTGAAGATAAATCATCTTTTGTCAGTTTTCAAAATAAAATCTCTTTGCTGAGCTTGCTGCACTAATTGTGCCTTTAAAGCTTTTATATAAAAATATATCATTTGTATTTTAAATTGATATCCTATTTCCCCTTAGTGACTGCTAATTTTCAGAATGAAAGAAATATATAATTTCAGTGGAATTAAAATGGTGTACCTGATTTTAGGCTTGCCTCATATTTACTCAATATTTGACAGCACTATTAAAGAAAAGTGCTTCCAATCCCCCCAATCCAACTTGTTAATTGAAAAGAAATTGACCAGCGCTGCATGAATCAGTCAGTGCTGCTGCAGCAGATGCCTTTCTCTGTGTCTGCCAACCTGGCCGGCTGTCATGGAGGTGATGTCCTCTATCAGGCTAGGACAAATTGACCTGGCCCCCAGGGCTGCCTGAGGGGACACTGCTGACTGTTTCTATACCGTCTTCAGTGGCTGTCATCTGCAGAAAAAGCTCAGCCAGCACATCTTACTTAACCAACAAGGGAGAACACACTCAAGCATAGTTTACAGTGAAATGTCAGGGTAGAGTACTCAGCATGTGGTTTATCGCCATAGAAATTGTAAAGTAGATAACTTATTTATGGCTCTTATAATTTATTAATAATAAAACCACTTTCTGGAAAAAAGTGGAGGGAAAAAAAAAAATTATGAGACTTAATTTTGATAAAACACCAGAAAATATTGTTATTATGTTCAGTTTTTAAGTAGTTGCTGACTTCCAGTGGAGATTCTGAGAATAGGCTGCATGTTTAGCTGCTGTGTGGTGAATAAAACACTCCAGGTATAATTAATACCAAATAACACAATCCTTTCTAAACACAGTCAGTTTACTTTGAGGAAATTATTGGGAGCTGTGAAGTATATATAACGTAATCAATTAATTTTTTGTGTGTTTTTTGCCATGTGCCATAAAATATGCTCAAAGTCAGATTGCTTGTTGCTGAACTTTGACTAGTGGCTGTGGTAATGCCGCTAAAAGTATCCTGCAGTATTTAGCAAATATGTGTCTCAGAGCGCAGACAGTTTTAGTGTCATAGTTCTATGTGTATTTGTGCGTGTGTCTTGAGGGAGTCGTGTTAGTGGCAGGCCTGCTTTGGCGTGCCCTCCATCTGTGTGCTTTGTGCTATGGTTCCCCAGAGGCCCTTACACACTCTCTGATGGAACATCAGAAGCCTCCACCTGTAAACACCAGCATCAATAATCTCTCTCTTTCTCTCTCTCCTTCTCTCTCTCCACTGGCTGACTGTTGTTTATGTGCCTGTAAAATTCAATTAGGCTGCAGGGGAGCGGGCCGGCCTGCATTACTGCCTGCCAGGGTGACATTTCATTTGCAATGAATCATGGACCAGAGGAGGACCGGGCCGGCGAGCAAAACAACACTTCTCCTATCTGTCCCCTTCCTCTCTTCTCTTTTTTCCTCCTCTGCTTCTTCACTTACTTTACACCCTCTCGCTGTTCCTCTGGTGCATAAACCCTTCCGTCCCTTTATTCCCCGTCCAGAGTCCTGACACTAAGAAAATCTCCAGGGTTCACTCTTGTTTACCGTCTGCTGTCCACAAGAATGTAGCTGTGTATTCACTGGGCTTTTATTTTCTCAGTCTTTGTTTGTCTGCTTCTATTTCTGTTCCTGTCGTATCTCTTTTATCAGGACGTTTCAGGTCACCTGATGTTTTTTTCCCTTAGTCCCCGCTCTCCATTTCTTCTCCAGCATCTACCTTTTTAAAATGACATCATCTTCTTCCTGTCTTCCTCACTCATCTTCTCCTTCAACCTCTCTACCACTTATGTCAAGATTTGGTAGACCTGCCTCATTTTGCCTAAATTTAATTGAGGCCATTTCAGCCCCACTACAGCTCCAACCAAAACCCCTTAAACAAACAAAGAAACCGTCTCATCAAATTTTAAAATGCATCACTTTGCCCAGTAAAACAGTGTCACCGCCGAAGGGGGCCGGCTTTCCCCGGGGACATTAAGCAGAATTAGATAGAAGGTTTTCCAAGAGCAGGAGTGCAGGTGCTTGTAAGTTGGTTTATGGAGTTTCACACTCAACCATGCGAGTGTGCTGACTACATTCTTTTAGAATGGATGAGAAAAAAATTCTGCTCAAGGCCACAGAGAGAAGTGCTCTGCTTGTGTGCTCATTAAAGCGATGTAAACAGAGAAGAATGAATGAGGTAGTAACGTGCAAGCATGCAATAATGCTCTAAATTAATGCAAAACTGTCTCTGATTACACAGTGAAGGGATTCTACATAAATCAAGGATAAACTGTGAATAATCTTACGCAACGCCGTCCACGCTGAAGAGGTATTAGTGTCGCCCCTGGAAGCGTGCTCATGAAAACATACCAGTACCTCTCGTAGAATTCAATCTACCAGAAACAGAACTGCGACTCATTTTTGGGTTCTGGCATGTAATTCAGGGAAACCCAGTGTACACTATTAATAATGCATGCTGAGTGCTCTGATTTTAGCATTGCTTTGTTCTTTTGTTCTTTCTCTGAGAACAAAGTTTAGATGTTTTAGTCTGTTTCTGTTTGTTTGTTTGAGTCGTGAGAGGAGTGCTTTTGGCATTTGTATGAGCTTTGTGTATGTGTGTGTCTGCGTGTGTTTCAGTGCATCAGCATACATTTATTAGAAGAAGTGTTGCTATAGTTCCCCTCTACTCAAAAAGTGCATTTTACTTATTAAGCTCCTCTTTTCAGGTCTAGTATGTATATTGTGTGTAACTTCAACTTACAGTACAAATAGATAGAAAGGAAATTCAAGAAATACACTAAAAACAGACTTTACAGTGAGACACAGTAGTGGCTGCGTGCAGCTGTGGCCCAGGTTGGAGTTTCGATCCCCGGCTCCTCCAGTCTGCACGTCAGTGTATGAATATGGGTAAATGAGATATGTAGTGTAAAAGTGCTTTGAGTGGCTTTTCTAATGAGATGGTAAATTTATTTTTACATAAATACATTAGTTAAAATGTAATTAGTTATTTCAACTTTTTTTTGTGGGTAAACATCCAAAACAAATTATTATTGAGAGCTGTGGGGATCTTTAACCATGCCATGGCCCTGAAGTATACAAAGCAGGTTGTTGATGAACTGCTCTTTGCTATGCTCAAAGCTGATGTACAGACATACACACGATATTGTTTTCAATATTGATTCATCTGTCAACTATCTTTTTCCAATTAAGAAAATTGTGAAAAATGCCAATCACATTTCCTGAGAGCTCAAGGCTCAGTCTTTTCAAATCATTTTTTGTTTTGTTTGGAAAAACATTCTAAACCCCCAAAATATTCAATTAACAATGAATAAAAGAGAGAAGGCAGCAGAATCTCACAGATGGAAACCCAAAATCAAGAAACGTTTTTTACTACAGCTGTCAACCTCTAACAGTCGATTAATTGATGAAATGTGTGTGTGTTTCTCGTGTGAGTGTTTAGATGTCTATCATTATCAACGATATAATATCTGACAATGTCAACACTATTTACTGGATCAAATGTAGGGATGAGTGTGTTCAGCTTGTTGTGGGGAGTGGGATGGGGGCGATAAATTTACAGGTCCATCAGAGAGAGAAAGCGCTGTAGTAGAGGCAGGCTGACACCTCTGATAAGGCCAGTTCACAGACCAAACTGTAAATTCTCCAACGTCTTCCATAATGCTTCACAGTTCAGCGGGAGCGGGTTTGGCTGACCATCAGGTGTCCGTTTGTGTCTGTTATCAGGCATCTGTATGTGTGTGTTTGTGTTTTAAAAGGGTTTTTTTGTGGGCAAGTTTTTCCTCACTGGAACCGAGGGTCTAAGGACAGAGGGTGTCACTCCCTGTACAGATTGTAAAGCCCTCTGAGGCAAAATGTGTTTTGTGACTTTGGGCTATACAAATAAAATTTGATGTGATTTGATTTTCACATTGTCTGAACTCAGCCAACTCTCATTTTATATTCCAATTGAGAAGTTCCATTCAGTTACACACACACACACACACACACACACAACACACACATGTCCACAGTGAGTCCATCCCCTCTCCCAGTTTAGTGATGAGCCCCGTAGGGAAGGTGATCTTTATTTAAATCCAGTTGTCTGTGTTCACTCCTAATCTCCTCCCTCAGAAAGAAGGGATTTCACTGCTCTGCTCCGCTCAGTGATGTGATTTACACCAGGAGGGGAGCGGGAAAGGATGGAGGGATGAAGGGGTGGTGGTAAACGTGAGGAAAGTGGGGAAATGTTATCTTTTTTTTGAAAAGGCTGTGGACATAAAGGAGAAGGACTGCAAATGAAAGATCACGGGAAGTGGCACTGTGAAAGAATACCACATAGTTGTGTATTTCTGTGCTGTTAAACTTCTGGGGGTGAGTGTGTGTGTGTCGTTGTGAACTGGCATTAAGTATGTTGTGGTGACAGCATCTTGATAAATTAATAGCAAATAGTAGTAATAGTAGTAATAGTAAATGTATGTCCATTGTGCATCCATTGTTGTTACAGTGCAACACAACATGTGAATAATAACATATGAATTCACCCAGTAAATTCAGGTTTAGTCCAAAGCTCACTCAACAGATGCAGTGTGTCCATAAAAATGAGCTCACATGATCATACTCAATACACTCCATAGTGTGAAGGTCCTTCTGCAGGAGGTGGAGTAGGTTGTCCATTAATTGCCATTTACATTAAACCCAAATTGTACCACACTCTGTATGTGTAAATGAAGTGAGTGAAAGAGAGACTACAGAGTTTTCATGCTCTAGTTAAAACAGCAGCATTTAAAGGATAAGTTCAAATGTAATGGATGTCTTAAAGGTAGTGAAGGGATGTGATTGTGACTAAAAGGAAAGCTGGAGTCTTGAGGAACTAAAGTTCACGGGTTCCGTCATGTCCCAGTTTTTGTCTGTTTACTTTGTGGATGTGCAGTGTAATATGGGTTGGATCAGTTATTTGCACCTCGAGGGTTCTTCCTGCATGCATGTGTTCTGCAGCTCTAATTAAACTTTGACTGGCACTCTGGGTGACACACTCAGCATGTTCTCCACTCTGCATTGCCCAGGCCTTCTGCATGGTCAAACAGCATTACACAGATAATTCCTAATACGCTACCACCCAAACGGTTCTCCCCCTTGAGTCTCCTTTCAACTTTCTCTCTCTCTCCTTTTCTGTCCTTTGCCTGCTTGCTCGCTCACCCTTGCCCCAACTTTCTCTGTGTCTTCACCACTCTTCTTCACCCTTCAGCCATTCTTTCTCAAAGACAAAAAGTTTTTCCCCTGCCCCTGTCTGAGGGATTGGATCGATCCATACTCAGGCCTCCTGCCGGTGCCCTCGACTGCTGGGCTGAACCATTAAACACTGCATGGGGGGATTACGCCTCGTTCCTCTCTGTCTTCCCCTTGACTTGTCCTCCTCTGCTTCCCCATTGCTCGCCCATCCCTCTAACTGACACTTTGATACCACCTGATACTCTCTGTCTTGCTCTCCTTCATTTACGCTCGCTTCTTCTCTTTGATCGATACCTTTGCTTCCTCTCCACTTTTCTCCCTGCTTGCCTGGTCTTCTCCCATGCCCCCGCGTCCTTCAGCTGTGGTATGTGTGTGTGGTGTGTGTGTGTGTGTGTGTGTGTTTGTCCATCTGAGGCCCTCCCTGCATCTCACAGGAGGAAGATGCCAATTAGTCCATGGACACGGGGTACTTTGGCTGCTAGCTGCTGTGTCTGTGTGCTCCATATGACTTTGTTTTTGTTTGATGAGTTCCTCATTGTGAACTGCAACAAACATACAAGCAGAAAAGTTAGAAAAGATCAGTGTCTGTGTGTGTGGTTGGACATGTTCGACACTGCGACCCAGAAAAGCCTGGCCCCCTAATAGGATGAGTCAATACACAGTGTGAGAAAGGCAATAACCCCCGGTGGCAAACCTCTTATCTCCTATCTGTTCCTCCCATTTTTACCTCTCTCTTTCTGTCTCTCCTACACTCGGTGTCACACTGTCCCACTCTCTCTCTACCTCTCTCTCCACCTCTCCCCACTTCCAGTGGTGTATGTCGTTGACCCAGAGGGCATGGTAAACACCCGTGGTAAGAGGAACCAAACAGAACACACAAAAAATGAGAGAGAGAATGAGAATAAGAGAGAGAGAGAGAGAGAGAGAGAGAGAGAGAGAGAGGGAGGAAGAAATCAATAGAGGGGAGGTTGGGTTGACATGGTCAAGTTCTCAGGAGAGTTTGTTTGTGTGTGCGTGTGTGTGTGTGTAGGTATAGGTGTGCATGCGTGAGTCTGAATGAGAGCAGCATGTTGAATGCCGTTTGAGTCCATAGTGACATGTGCTGTCACCTCTCGATCACAGGCATTGGCATGTGTGACAGAGGGTGACAAATGTAGATAAAACCCACACACACACACACACACACGCGATAAGATAACAGGATGTTCATACAGTGTGCCCGACCACCGGTCACCACCGTCACTCTCGCTGTCTGTTTGTGTGCATGTGGTGTTTTGGGATTCGTGTTTTCCTCTAACCCTGCAGAACTCTCAATTCCTGCTGTCCTGCTCCCCGAAGACACATTTGTCACTTTGTCATTTGTCATTCTGGAGTCCCCACGGCTGGCTGGCTTCAGTGTGTGTGTGTGTGTGTGTGTGTGTGTGTGTGTGTGTGTGTGTTCTGCTGGACATGACACAGCTGCAGCACTCATTCTGGCCTCATTACTCCACACATCACCCCTCTCCTCTCCTCCCAACTCCACATAATCTCCATCTCCTCAGCTTCCCCTCTTCACTTCTCTTGTCCATTTTTACCTTTTTTTCACTTGAAATGTTTCCTTCACTGGAGTTTATATAGTTTTCTTCTCAGGCTCTTGCCTTGCCTCATAATGCAAAATATAACCTGTAACTTTGTTTGCAGTCGCCTAAAGAGCCCCGTTGGGTTTTCAGCAAAGACTTTACAAGGAGAGAAGAGACAAAAGTTAAAGGCAGACTGGATAGAATAATGGGAAACATGGTGAATCTGTCAGTTCACTGGGTTCAGTTCACCCAAATTTAAAAAGATATGTATTGATTTTCTCACTTGCTTCATGTTATCCAGCCATTCACATAGATCTCTACTCAGAAACAGTGGCACACTTTCTCTGGATAATCCACAAGTGTCACGTTTTTTCCTGGAAATTCTTTCTCTAGAAGAAATTCCATCGGCAGATAAAGTTGAATTCAGTTCAATGTTATTTATATAGCGCCATATCATAACAAAAGTTATCTCATGACACTTTCCATACAGGAGCAGGTCTAGACCTAACTCTTTAAAATATTATTTACAGAGACCAACAGTTCCACCATGAGCAAGCACTTGCCAGATAGATAAATAGAGCGATGGAGAGACAGAGAGAGACACAGAGAGTCCACGAGAGAAAAATCAAAGAGAAGAGTAAAATACATCATTTAGCCCAACAGTAAATGAACAGACTTCAGCAAGACCTCAGACAGCTTGTAGTATACGACGGCTGGCTTCAAGTCATCACTAAATTCTTCTAAACCAGAAATCAACAATCACAAAATACCTGGAATAAAAAGAGCCCTACAGATAATCTACAAAGAACAGATCGCTGCTTTATATTTGCTTTGTCACAATGTTAAACTGCATGATATCACTCAACGTAAGTGAGGCAACTTTTTAGTAATTTTGGTGCATGAGCGCTTTATTCCCCTCCTCTGTTTTTCAATCTATTTGTTTCTCTGTCTTTCATTGTCTTACTCATTTTCTAATTCATTCCATCCCTTATCCTTCTTGCCCCCACCAGAGTAGATGACATATTTAATTTATCACGTTGTGTGTACGTGTTTGAGCTTATGTAGAATTTATTGCATTAGTATTATGATGAGATAGATGTGTGTCTGCGTGTGTGTGTGTGTGTGCGTGCGTGTCCTCCTATAGCATCAAACTACCCGGAGGCACTGAGTGAAGGCAAAACATAAAGACATACACATGACATGTTCCACACGCTATGTAAGAGCTGAACCTTTCACACACACACACACGCAAATACAAAATAGCATGTGGCCTGTATGCTCGCTACAGATTAGCATTCATGCATGCACTGGGAATCACCCCACCTCCCCCCATATTCCATATTCCATGGATATTCCAATTACCCAGTAATACATATCTCTTTTTTTTACGCATGTAGTCCCAAGCCAGTCGTTGTGTATTCTCAGGGTTGTCATGCTGTCTTTATCTCAGCTGAAGCCTCTTCAGAGCCGTGCGTGGTGCCTGTCACAATCCCTTCACCTCAGCATTAGTGAAACCTTCCCAGGAAAAACACCATCATTAGCTCCTCCTTAAGGGGCGTCTCTGCAGGGGCACAATAAGTGGGTTTTTACATTTGTTAGACAGTGCACGAGCTGGAATTCCTATTCCACTCAATTTGAGGAATAAAAACAAGCATCAAAGCTTATCACTGGGCTGGAGTTGTGTCTGTAGGGCTCTATTCTGTGCTTGTAACTCTGGCTGATCTTCCCTCAATTGATTAAAGAAGCAGTATTATCATCGTTTCTCCTCCGAGCTTCTATCCTTGGCGATGAGACAACAAAAGGAATTCCATCTTCTTTGAGATTTATTTCACACGCGTGACCAGCCATGCATTTTATCAGTAACCAAGAAATGGCTAGGCGATTGCATCGAGCTGTCATAATGACAGCAGTGCCATTAGCGCTGGCTCCATACATGAATAAGCTTGGCTGTGTGTGTACGTGAGTGTGAGCGCAAGGTTTATAGACCATGCTAAATGTCCCCAGGATGTGAGCCATGTCATGTGGCCACTGTCTGTCTGTCTGTCTGTCTTTCTGCCTGTCTACTTGCCATATCACAGAAATGAATGGACATTTGATGTGTCACCTTAGAATCACAACCTTGATTCTGTTCAGTAAAGGTCACAGGAGGTTGCCTTCATAGGAAGCCTTAATGCTATTGCAAACAATGATATTTTAAAAAATGCGCACCTGAGGACAGCCAACTTGACAGTTCTTCTACGCACAAAGTAATGTCCAAAATCCCAAAGAGTTTATGGCTGAATAACAACAAATCACTGCATTTGGTTGTAAAGCATTCACAGTGTAGAGACAAATGTTTGTATACTGTAAATACTTGCATGCAAAGTGTTGCATGCAATGTTCATAAAAGCAAAAATTCATTAGCTGTCCATGTATTTATCTTCTGACACCTCAAATAAACTGCTATGGATTATGTTGTGAGGGTGGTTTAGCATGAGCTGTTGTACCATATTGATCTCAAAAAGGGAAATTCTATTTCCGTTTGCAGCCCGACTCCACAGGGAGGTCAAAGGTCAGGGTCAGACGCTCACCAACAGAAGAGCATTTTGTGTGTGAGGTGCAATCCACTCGTACCTACTTTGGGTTTAGGTAGAGTATTGACTCACTGATTGATTCATGCATGTGTGTGTTTTATTGTGCTAGCACATTTCCCTGTAAGTGCTGTCAGTTAGATTGAAGTGCGTTTTGTCTCACGGGGGGAAAACAAGCTCCCTGCTGCTCCAGACGAGAACAGCCTCTTTAATTGTATGCTCTTTATTCATCTAACACACATACACCTGTTTGTGCACAGGCTGCGCTTGAAATGAACCCTTTATTATGTGTTTGTTATGAGAAAACCAGGGTGCATAGATGAAAGAGAGGAACATGAGTGCATATGTAACACTCTGAGATGAAGGGCAAAAGGGAGGAGAACAGGGAAGGAGTGATGCCTTGGAAGAGTCATCTGACTTTTAAGTAGTTGTCAGACTGTGAAATATCTGTCCAGGCAGATCTGAGAGCCGAGCCAGGGTCATCGCTGTCGTCCGGGCCGTAAAAAGATGAAAGATTCTCTTTGCATCTCAGCCCTTCGTATTACCATATTACCAGATTTCCTGGCGGTTAGTGATGGACAACACAACTTCAGTCAAACACTCACGTCCACAGCGACTGATGTTCAGCTCCCAACGTGCCTTAAAAGTAGTGCCCTGAAGTTCAGACCAAAGCCTGTTGCACAGCGTCAAAACAATCACACACACTCTGTCTCTTCCTCCTCATCTCTCTTTTTAATGTTAAAAAGAAAAGCACTTGACATCAGAGAGCGATTTCGAGGGCAGAGAGCTGTGAATTAACACCCTCGGACTGGAAAAAGAGAGGGAGAAATGGACGAAGATGATGATGGCAGATGTGTAACGCCTACAGCTGCCAAAGCGCTTACCCTCCATTCCCTCCTTCCTTCTCCTCCTTTTCCTTCATTCTGTCTCTTCTGTTCTGCCTGAGGCGCTTCCTCTGGATCAGATCTGACTTGTCACGAGAGCACAGTAATCCCTCCATTACAAGTGACCTACCCATGGTGTGTGCGTGCGTATGTGTGTTAAAGTCAGCGTCTCAAGGGCTATGGCCTATATTGAATTATTCATGAAGCATGTTTATTCCCTCTTCTTTACTCTCGTTCTCTCTCATTTGCAGCTCTCCATCCCTGCACCACCCCTTTATTCCCCATGTGTTCACCCCTCTCTCCTTGTCTGACCCTGCTGCTGGGTGCTAACCGACAATCAGTCTCACGCCATGTCAGCATGTTTTATGAATGTGTGATGTACTATACACTGCATACATGCAGTACAGTATAGACTTGGTATGTGTGCGTGCATGCTTGGACATGTGTTGAGGGAGGTTGAGGACAGAAATCTTTATCTCTTGCTCTCAGTGTGTGAGTCTAAGTCTAACAGACAGGTGTGTCAGCAGGGTGGCTCGCTAACTGCAGCTCTGCCTACACGCATAGAATGACATTAATGTGATGCAGACATACAGAAGGCACACACACACACACGCAAAGGAAGGATGAACTAAGCTGACCCAAGAGTTCATTCAGGTTCCACTCTGCTTCTCTGACATGTCACATTTTCTGCCCTGGCACGTTTTTTTTTAAAATTTTTGGTACACTAAGGCTAGTTTTTTCATTTATCTGTTTTTATATAGTTGTAAATGCTAACTTTGGATTTTTGATTACTGATATAAAATAAGGAAATCATTCTTAGAATTATAATAAACACTATATATACAGCAGCTCAAAACAATGTTTCAAAGTGCTTTTCCATGAACCACGATGAAAACATTTAGGTAATGAGGCGAATAAAAAACAAAATAATAATAAAAAAAAAAAATGGAACCAAATACCAATAATAGAAGATAAAAACAATGCTAATAATAATAAACCCAAAAAGACAAACTAAACTGTGCTCTGGCATATCCCTGATTCCAACCCAGTCTCATGGCAGTTTGGGAAGCTGTCACAAAATTGAATCTACTGATTCATGCTTGATTTTGATTTTAATATTTTTTTTCTGTGCTGCTCAGGACGACATTAAAACTAATGTATTTCAATAGGAAGCATCTTTTGTGCTTGTACCATGTCTTTTACAGTAGATTAAATTTTGTGACAGTCACCGCTTTGGATGGACTGTAAGCCCGTTCAGCTTTAGACTTGATCCGGGACTTCAGAACAGCCAGCAGAGGCCTGCCTGAGGATCAGAGGCTGCACAATGGGTCATGGGGGAGCATTAATTAAGAAATATAAATGGAAATAAAACCATGACACGGTTAAACGGTAATCAGTGAATTGTTAAAATCAATTCTTAAACTGTTAGGTGACCAGTGAACAGAGGCTCAAACTGGTCTGATAGAATCTTGTCTTCTAGTATTTATAGAAAGCTGAACAGTTGAGGCCGTGAGATAAATGTTTGGGCTAACCCTGACTGCAATAAATTACAATAATCTAACCTGAGATGACCACGTGCCTCATTGATTAATCAAAAAAACCCTCATATCTCATCTCAATAAACGCTGTTCTTGAAGTGAGAGCAATTTGTGTGTGTGTGTGTGTGTGTGTTTATTCGCCTTCTCACATATGTGTATGAACACGTGTGGGTGCCGTCTGCTCTTATTGATCTGCAGCGACCTGCGATCAAACACAATTAGGTGTGAATTCTCCAGATTGTATATCGACATGTCTCCTTCTGCTGCCGCCACCGCTGCTTCATGTTTGTGTGTTCATACTGAATCAATAGGTACGCAGACACTTCACACACACTTTAGAGGTGTTTTCACACTGAGCTGCGCTCGGTACAGTAGTAAGAGCTTCCAAATGAAATGCGGGTGCTTAGTATTATAAATGGCTGACTTGCCCATTTGTAATATGGCTCATGCAGACATAAACACGCGCCCATGAACGCACCATTTTGTATCTCCAGATCTGACCTCGTCTCTTTGGGGCTGAGCCTGTCTCTGCATTGATCAGAATAGGCTGTATCTCAATCCGTTATTGATTCACCACTCAGTGCGTGTGCGTGTGTGTGTGTGTGTGTGTGTGTGTGCATGTGTGTGTGTCTACTACAGGCTGGCCTCATACCTCTACCCGCAGTTAAAAAGGCAGAATGGAACCATCGGTGCCCCCCGCCTCCTCCTAGCCTCCCCTGCTAACTGTAGTCTTGGCAACCTTTGTTTACCCCTTCATTCCAAGATCAATCTAATTGGCGAGTTTGTCTGGTTCAAACCCCCCCTCACCACCCGACTTCTCAGCTCTCACCCACCGCCAGCAGCCAATCACATTCAATCAATGAGAGGCAGGTATAAATAAAAGGAAGGATGGATGGAGGAGTGAATTGTTTCTGTCATTTATTGACCACTGTGTGTTATCCCTCCGCATGTTTTGGTCTTGTGTCTCACTGCATTTGTGTAAATGTGTGTGTGTGTGTGAGTGTGTGGAGGGGGTAGGCGGGGGTTGAAATGTGGTTTTGCAGCTCAGCAAAGGTCATGCATTATTCGGCTGTGCCAGTGTGCCTTTCCTTTTTTGTGTGTGTGTTTGGCGCTTGGTGTGTGAGCATGGTGCAGCATGAAGCGCCTGGCTCTGTGCCAGCTGAAAAACAAGCAGACTAATTCAGACAAAGGTACTACACTTGTTGTATCCAATCACAGAGAGGCATGCCTTTCTCTTTGTTTGAATACTACCCAGCAGGCTTTGTGTCCATTTAGCTCAGTAACTGTGAGTGCAGGGCCCATTTAGAGTCATCAGATCCCATTCTGGTCCAATTATACGGGCTCTCAGTGGTAGATATCATAGTAACACAACAAGTGTCTTGAGGAAATACTAATGAGCACTCTTCATAGACACAGTGGGGCTCACACATTCAAACACATGCCCAAATACAAACCAGCCGAGCACAAATAAATATTTTGGTACACAGAGTAGCATAGCTGGGCAAGCCTGGCAAAGCTAATGCATTAAATTGAATTAGCTCCAGTTAACAACTCATTACATTGCGACAGCAGTTATGGAATTTATTCATCCATCATCCAATAAAAGAACAATGAAAGCTCAACAAACAATATTAACAGTTAAAAGCTGCTTAATCATGTACAGTATCAGGATGATTATGTACATTTTTATGGTCTGCTCTCCTCTGTGGGTGTTTTTGAAGAGTTGGACTATAATCGCAACGTGCCGCTTGTAATCAGCCCACATCACTTGTGTTGTCTAAAGTAATTTGCTGTAACATGTTCAACTAGCAGCACAGCTCATGTTAATTGTTTGTGTTTGTTGCCAGTTCCATTTACAGCTATGATATAATATGCTGAAGCTGAGGACAGTATTTCTCCTGTGTAACTCACTTTCTTCAGTCCTGTAGCTGCTCAGAGTGGCAGTACGAGCTACCTCCAGGCCTGGTCCAGACCTGAACCTTTGGTCTCTGCTCTGCCCCTACCAGCTGCCTCTACTCCTTCCCATGCCCACTGGCTCCCAGCTCTGATCCCCATGCAGTCCAGTAATAGAACGGTCATCCTTCCATCCTCTGTGGACTGCAGTTGAACCCAATTCCCATCGAGGGTTGAAAAACATCTTCTTCTTTCTCATTCTTTTTCTTTACCATGTAATATATATACATTATAATATAATGCCAAATGTTCCACTCTGTTCACCAACGACATTCTAACTTTGTTTATCTGCTTGGCAGATAGTGTACAGCAGATATATCAGATCATAAAATAGAGACAAAGCTGCATCTGGAAACAGTTCAATGAGAGCAGTGAGAATCACTCAGAACAATGAGCTGACACTATGACCTGAGGTATCAGGTGATTTTCTGTTAGTTTCACCCATTGTTCAAATAAAAATATTGATCAACAACAACAACAACAATATATGACGATATTGCTAATTTATGCACAACATTATGATACAGAGACGGCTGAGCTAGAATGACTTGGGGGGAAGATATAGAGATGTTAAACGGGGATTATTATTTATTATTATTATTTTTTTCAACTTTATGGACTTTTTGAGTCAAGAGTCCTTTAAGTCTCTTGAGTCAGTTTGTCCATAAGCATATAAATTCTACCAGTGAAACACACAAGTCTCACTGTCTTGGACTACAAATAGGGTAATTATTAAAACATTCTGAAACATTAACTACGGGGCTGAATGTAGTTACAAATGTTTATATTTATGTGGCACAAAAAAAAAAAATCATTTTTCATTAAAATTTATATGTATCTGCACTTCCGTCTGTGTGCATCTCCGATAAGCCCCACTCACTCCCTCACCGGACAACAGCCCATACTCACCTGGCTTCAGATCTCATCTGGCCTGACTAGTACTGTCAATTATCCACTAGAGTACAACAGAATGTAATATTCTTACAACCCACAGTGAACATCACTCCTTCAACTGTACAGTAAATGCCACATAATATAGATAGAAAATACAATATAACCCCATAATTAGTGGTGACAGATAATGCTAATGTATAAAGCTGCATTTAAAATGCTCCTCTCACAGTGTTTAGGGTACATTAGCCTAGCTTTTAAAGTTCATTTGTAACACAACACTTTATTGTGTTAAACCAATGAGGTGTGGTGAATAAGGTCATTATTATTTATGATATATAATGCTGTAGTTAAAATTATGTTAATCACATTCGCTACACTTGCATTGCATTTATCCTGTATACTATATTAGCCTCAGCTACACAAAAATGAGTGTTTGTGTTTAAATAGTAAGTATCTATCATCGTGGTTATTGCTGTATTTGGCTACTTACGTTTGACTGGGAGAAGTCTTCAAATCATCATGAAATCCATCCAAGTCTGAATCTGCCTTGTGCCGCTCTGTGTGGAGGAAATGATCCACTCATTTCCTTACTGATTCACAGTTGAATCAGTGAATCTGGGTCACCTGGGTCTGCTGGATCTGCCATTCACGATTCTCTTGAGTCTCTCGAGTCACCGTGTTTCGGCTCTGTACAGATTTATTCTTGCAGGATGGATATGTGGATCTGAATCTGAATCCGGATCTGTGATTCTGAGTCTGCAGGAAGTTACACTGATCCACTGTGTCAACTCATCTCCCGAGCTTCGGAGTCGGAGTCCCAACTCCTGAAGCTATTGCTAACGTAGGCAACAACTGCTTATTGTCTACAATAATAGCAGGATTTCTGGCAGCTACTTAGGCCGATGGACTGGGACATGTTGAAATGAGATTATTCAGGTTAAAAGGAGAGTAGTGAATGAGGCAATTATTGTTTTAATTTGAACATGTGGCCCAGTGTTAAGCAGGTGTAGGGTGGTAAGGATTCAGGTTAATGGAGACAACAGACTACAGATACCGGGTCAGTAGGGATGGGGTTTCATGACGGGTGTCAAATGTTAAAAAAATGTTATATAAACTAGAACATTTTTGGCATCTTCTGCATTATTGTGTGCACATATTGCAAGAATCTTTGAAGTCCAAGAATCTTTGAAGTCCAACTCTGTGCGGTAGTCGTGTGACAGAGCTGACATCATGTTGTGTGTGTGTGTGTGTGTGTTTTGCATTGAGCAGAACTGGACTTGGCTGTGTATGCGATGTCTGCACGGTTTCCTGTCTTGCTCATGTCACTTCCTCCCTAATAATCTGTCATAGCATCTAATCTGCCCAGCTGGCACTGTCAGAACATGTGTCTGCATGAGCAGGACAAAGATGGCGTTGGTGTATGTAGGTGGGTATTTTGAATTAATTCATTTTATTCTGTTCATCTGAAAACAAGGACCGATAAGAATATTGAACTTACTATATTTTGAAAAAACAATTATGTTTGCAGTAATAGTTAAACTGTTGAAGTCTTGTGAAAGCAGCAGCTCCACAGATTCAGACTACCTATATATTGTTTGAAGAGCAGTGCTAACAGAAAGAGTGAATTCTAATAACATCTTTCATCGAGCTGCTGTGATACTCGATGCTGAAAGGATCATGTGATGCTGGTCTGCTATCAAGGGCTCAATTTGAGTCCAATATTTGCTGGCATCTTGTTCTTTCACTTATCAAAGCCCACACAGGCTATTTAGCTCAATTACAGTCTGCATTTGTGAGCACTTTGTCGTTCATCATCTGAGTCCTGGTCCAAGTTTTAAACATTTGCTGGGAATCCAACCAACTTTTCTCCAGTCAAGGTGAACACAAACTCTACAAACTGATCTCTCAAACTGCAATCTGTTTTTGTCATGCTTTCTTCAAAGATCAGTTCTAAATACAGGTTCACTCTCACTTCTTTGACATTTGTCAGCTGACTGACAATTAAAGCACGCTGACTTCATTCTCTTTTTTCATAATCTGTCTTGACTGTCTTTGACTTTGTATGTGTAGATCAGTTTATTAGAGAGTGAAATATTTGATTCAGTAAAGAAACAAACTACTTCAGCTCACACACAGGGTTTTGGTTTCATTTCATTTCATACATGACTTGGCCAGAAATGTAACTGTCACAGATTATGGTTCACAGCATTAATTGGTGGTGTGTGTGTAAACAGCACAAAACCTGAAATAGCAAGTTGATGGATGTATGCGTGGGTGGGTGCATGTTATGTAAATGATAACAGCTGAGGTCTGAAAAGTCCAATTTTCTTCAGCCAAATACTAAAAATGTATGAAAGTAAAAAGTATGTAAAATGCAATATTCTTTTCATTTAATCTTTTCCAGTTTCTCCCTTGTCATATATTATTCTGCTGTGGTTGTAATTTTTGGGATGGGCAAACGTATGACTGCAACATCCACAGCCTTACTGCTGTTTTAGCTCTGTCAGTGGGACATTTAACTATGTCAAAAATGGACCCCTAAAGAGGAAGATGACAGTAAGACATGGAGAGAAAAGAAGAAGCAGAGGGAAAGCTTGGAGACACTGAGTTTGTGTGCATGTCGGTTTTGAGAGCCGTCACAACTTACCCATGGGCTACCATACGTTTATTTCCCTCCGTTCTCACATCATTGTTGCAAGTTTAAGTTTGTCCTCTGACATGCAGCAGAATGTCTGCAAGAACTCTGTGTGTCTACAACCCACCTGAATACTTTACAAGCACTGTGTTTGTGTGTGTGTGTGTGTGTGTGTGTGTGTGTGTGTAGCACACTTGGTGACAAACCCTCTTGGCAGAGAAGAAACTAGACCTTCGTGTGAAAGTTGGCATTGTCCTGGTAGGAGGAACACTGTGTCTCTGCTTTCACTGATCTGTGTGACAGAGATAAAATCCAAGAATGACAGAGAGAAAAGGAACATTAAATGCCATAAACCCTGCAGCCTAAATATTCAAACTGTCCATGTAGTGTATCCTTCCATCCTTACATCATGTAACCTCTCGTGCCCCCTCCAGCCAGCCACCTCCTTGTCCCCACCACCCAAGTAGTTAAACTTGCCGGCAGATTCAGTCCAGACAGGCTTGATTTCATTTGGTCATGTTGTGGTCGTGTTGCATGACGCTCCAGCGGCTCATGTCTCAGTCTCCGTCAGCATCCCTCTTTGAGTTGTTTACAACATTCAGCCTCCAGTCTGCTTATTACAAGTGTTTATTCGCCTGCAATGGATATCTGTGTGGGCTGGATCTTCTCTTTCTATACAGCCGCTTGTCCTTGAGGCTCCAGACTCCAGACTTGTTCTGTGACACTGAATCTAGAGTCCAACTGAGTTTTATTTTAGCTTTTCATTTTCTTTTCGTATTGTGCCATCCTAACCACATCTTAGTCTTCCATACTCCTGCCAGAGTAAAAAATCTCCAGTGTCAGAATAAAGCAGCTGAAAGGAACCAAATAAAGTTTTTTAGTACAGTAACTTTCCAGTGCTTTCCAGCTAGATTGAATTCACATCAAGGCTTATTAATAACTGTTCTGACTCTTAGACACTCAGATCGAGTTCTGACGACCAAAATATTTAGAAATTGGGTTCAGGTTATTGACGGTATGCAAATTCACCAAAAGGTGGACAAATCACCATGTTCAGGTGCAGCACACATCTAACTCACTGATTCCATGGCAGCATTACATCCTGTGTTCACAACATCCAAAGCACGATGACCACAAAATATATTCATCCCATATGAAAACAGTAGAAGTGTCGAAATCCATGAAAATTGCCTAATTTAAATAATAATAATATATATGGGCGCTTATGTTCTGTTAACATTCTTATGTCTGAACCCATGGCACAGTCCTTTATCCATATGTGCTGCATCTTGAAAATATATTTCCATAACCTGACATGTAATTAGTACAGGAGTGAGTATTTAAATGTATCCTGGAAATAAAAATATCTGGCACATTGAGCCTATGGCATATAAAGAGAGTAAAACATCCTACGGTTCAAAGTGTTAATGTCAAGTGATGATCACTGATAGTTAGCAGTTAATTCCTTGTCCCCAGGATGTGTTTGGGCCCTTCAAATGATCTCAGTTTGGAGCTTGTAATCATCATCTTGTTGCAGTTTTAGCCCTCACACTGATTCCCTCATTACCATGGCAACAGCTCACTGCACTCTGTATACAATCCCCAAAGGTTCAACAGGGCTCATTATTCTTTTGCAACATGTGTAAAACTCAAAACTTCCCTTCCAATTTCATCAAAGTATATTATTTCTTATGACACCAAAGCATGTTGTGCATATGCTTATTTCATCTAAACTGTAGACAGAGGCAGGCTGCAAGTTAGCAAAAAGGAAATGACATTAAGCAAACTGCCACCTCTGTGAAATTTCAGATGTGCCAACAAGAAAGCTTGAAGCGTATTTGGAGAAAGCCTGTAGATTATTAAGTAGTGGAAAGGAATGGTGGTGAGTGTTTCTGCTTCTAGGTTTCTGGATGACTGTGTGCGTGTGTGTGCGTTGGGTTCTGTGTGTGCGCGCGGATGTTTTCATTTTCGACTTGGATCGCGGCTGCTCCTCACAGAGTCGAAGTGATCCCACTCACTCTCTGCTCTGTCCTCGGGGCACGGAGATAGTGAGAGGGTGGTGGGAGGAAAGAGAGTGAATGAGCAGGACAAAACATGTTAGAATGAGAGGGGAGATGGATGGACGGGGATGATGAAATGAAGGGGGGGGGGTGAAAGAGCAAGATGGATGGATGGAGGAGAGTGGGCGGATGAGGTCAGCAAAGAGAGCAATGCAGATCAACAGTGGACAAGAAGAGGAGCAGAGGAGGTGGAGGAGAGGAGAGGCTTGCATTCAGATGGGAAGGTATTTTGGCAAGCAACCCCGCTGACTGGTGCACAACTGAAACTGCTTGCAATGACCCATCCAGCCCCGCCAGAAAGCAATCATAGTTTCATCTCTTCTAATAAAATCGCTCTCACTCACTGTCTCTACAGCATCTTTGTTTCTTTCCTCCCTTCCGACCTCTCACAAGTAGTTTCAAATGGTTCTATCTGCTCTCATCTTTTGTCATTCTTTATTTATAATCAGGACAATCTGACCAACTGTTTGCGCCATGCATGACCTCCACAAGAAGAAACAAGAGACTACATTTGAGCTACATGTGCTGAAAGTGAGAAAAAATAAGAAAAAATCACACTGAGTATTTATTGCCGCTGCATAAGATGGAGTTGTTGTGTACCCGAGTTGACCCTGTGTGCGAGGACAACTGCCTGATGTGCCAATGGCAGGACTGTAACAAGGACACAGCACAGCAGAGGGCAGGGAGCAGGCCTCGGCATGTTTCTGAAGTGGGAGAGAGCGATAGAGACAGAAGTGTGTTAGTGACAGAAAGAGAAAGGCTGTTATGCGTAAAAAAAATAATAATAATAATAAAAAAAAATAAATAAATATACACAATGTGCAGTGATTTTTTTTAAATTTGCATCTTCAGTAAGAATTAATGGGCTAACAGCCACTGACAGGATATAGAAACTGGAGGGTACTGAAGAGGATCTGTTGACAAAAACAAAAGTGCCCTTTAAAAAAATCTGAGCAATTTGAGCCGAATTCAGATGCTTAGTTTGTGACACTTGTTAAATGCTACAGTAAATGGACTGTACTTATGTAGCTCCTTTCTAGTCTTCCAACCACCACTCAAGGTGCTTTCACACTACATCTCATTCACATACATTCATACACTGATGGCATTGGTTGCCATGCAAGGTGCTAACTGCTCGTTTGAGGAGCTAACCATTCACACACATTCACACACTGATGGCACAGCCTTCAGGAGCAATTTGGGGTTCAGTATCTTGCCCATGGACACTTACCCCCAAATCATAACTATACTTATCTCAACCACTGTAATATGTAGTTTGCCTTAAGCTAGGGAGAGGGAGAACTCTATGAAACAGCCTGTAACAGATCAGCATTAACATCAGAACAATTGCACAGCTTGAAGAAAAATGTTATTTTCCCTGCCTGAGTTCCACAAGCCTTTTCATTTAGTCGCACTATTCTTACAACAATATAGAAAAACTCAATAATGAGATTGTGCACTGCATTTATGATCCAGGTCTTTTGTACCAAGTACAGAAATATCCTGAAGTAAATCATTGGGAAGCATGGTGTTGGATCGATACTGCATACAGTTTTGGTTGTATGGAGAACAAGGACTTGAACTGTATAGTAATCACTGTAGTCTTTTTCTCACAGCAGTGCCCCCACCATGAGGCTTCGTTATAAATACGGAGAGAGGGAGTTATATTGAACCTCTGTGCTTATACACACATACACACGCACACACATACACGCACACACACATACACACACACACACACACACACACCTACGCTACCAGTCCACTTCAGCTCGCCTCCCAGCAATAGAGAGCTCCAAGTGAGGAGGGCGCCAGCCAACAGGAAAGCAGGACTGAGTGAAAAGAAAGCACAACAAATGCAAAGGGAAGGATGGTGCTACAACGCTTCAGGGGAAGGACAAATCGATACACTCGCACACATAACACTCCCACGCAACAGCTAAATAATGCGGCTAGTTTGTCTTCCCTTCTCCCTCTGTGACCTCTGTCATCTTTACACACTGTGTGGAAGACTATTCTTGTTTTTTTTTAAATTATGGAGTTTTAAACAATAGTTTCTGCAAATTTGTTTACAAAACTTCTGCTGCCTATGTTCTCTCTATTAAAAATTTTTTATTAGCTTACAAGTCACTTGAAGGACTCATTTAATATTTTCTGTGTCTGTAAAGCCTCTCTTGTCCCAAATCGACACTTCCAATGTGTTCAGTGTGCACATGGTTTCCATTCAGCCATCAGAGTATGATGAAGCTAGATTTACATGTTTAAGTGTTGCACGGTTTTGGCTCCAGTCATAGCTGACAGCTTGTTGCTCAGTAACTTGACTCTGTGCCAGCATTTATTTTGATAATTGGCCTTTTCCCTCACGGTGCCAGTAACAAGGCAGCGAGAGTAGATCTTTGAGCCTTTCAGCAGCTGTGTCTGCAGGAAGATTGAGGAAAATGTCCTATTCAAAGGCTCTCTATATATAACCTTCTTTTGGCCAAATGTGGAGGACACAGCAGTGTGTCCTTTGAAGCACCCAGTATGTGCTTCAAAAGACACTGATATGTGCTTTAATGATATGTTCACCCAGCCCTTATTCATAAATTTATGAAATGAGTTTTCAGTCATTTATTCTTAAATGAATGTGTCACACTGTCGATGATTATTTACCTCACCACAGGCTGTTAAAGTTGTCATAAACTTTGCTGTGTGTTCATATTAGCTGCCTCGACACTGCAGTCACATAGTTACTGTAAGTACAGTAATGGAAGTTAAATGGAAAAATTGACTTTTAGTGTGGCATATTGCCAGTCAGTTATCTTCCACAGCTCATACTGTGTTATAGTTTCCTGATTCTGACAGTGTGTTGTATTTTGAGTTTCCTGGCACTGCAAGGTTCTCTTCTTTTTTTGCTCCCCTGTGAAGGTGAATTCATTTAACATTTACTAGTAGCCATGACAGAGAAAGTAACACAGACATCATCTCTTAATAATGAAATGAAGCTGAGGCAGAGGAAGAACGCTGGACCAGTAACAGCTCAGTGTGGATGTGAAACAGGTCTGTTTAACTGGACCGCTGTGTCAGTGTGTCAGTATTTGATTGTAACTGGTGCTGATGGGCACTGTGCTGTGAATGTCTGCCTCTTCCACCCGAATTATGACAAGCAGTGTGGCTGCCCGTTCAGTAGATTTTAACATCAGCCAGTGCCTCTGAGTAACTGACAAGTCTTATTTACCAGCAATTTATGTTTGACTCATGTTTAATATAGTAGCTGTGCTTGATATCATGCTTTATATGCACAACTCTCGGCAATTTCCCGGTGACGTTGAAAATACCTAGACTGGGCTATTAAGGATTAATTAGAAGCTAATGAGCCAGGTAGTGTTTATCCATATTTATTACGGATCACCTGAAGGTTTTTGCACTGGCACAAATAACACAAATGAAGTCATGTATGATGAAATAGACCAAAAAAAAACCTCACTGAACCAATGGCTGCTCTGTCCAAAACATGTCTACTTTCCTTTTTGAAGTGCATCCACCATTTTAAAGTACAATCTGACTGTGCAGCAACTCTCCGGCCACCTGTTTGTCTACTTCTCCTACCTGTTTCACGCTGAAACTCACCACGGCTCCCTGCCTGTACTAGGCAATGGTTGGTGACAACACTAAGTGAGGCAATAAATAGCACAGTAAAGTGGGTCTCGGAACGTCTGTCGTGTCTGCTTGTGCAGCATGGTTCTTTTTAGTTGCTCTCTGCTCTGTTTGAGCAGTTGGTTTGGAGCAGTAAGGCCTCTTTTAAGCACAGATTGTTAGCATCACTCTGCTCTGCGAATAGCTTGCTGTGTCGGATGCACTTTGCCTGCCTTAGACCCTTGTGGACAAGCGTACACACACATAAACAGCGTTGTATTCACACAGAAACGCACACATTTGACATAATGCTTCCTGAGTCACTTTACTCGATGAGTCACTGTCTGGTTCAGTCTGTCTCCACATGCTACAGCGTCTCGACCATAATTTCCAGCTAAGACCTTTGAAGAGTATTCTGAAAGCCTGTGTATGTGTCTGTACATTCTCGCTTGCCAGGAGGAAGATTGCACTTGTAGTAGAGTGAAAACCCTTTCAAGCAGCAACAAACAAACAGTCACTCATAGATTCACATGATAGATGACTGTAAACTCTCTGTAAACGTTTGAAGAAATGGTTGGAGGGTTCAGAGCAGAGGATGTGACAGATACTAGCAGTCAGTGTAGTAGACTGAGAATATGCAACAAAAAATAGGAAATGAGTACATATCTTATTTTGCACCTCTTTCCTCCATCCTTTCTCTCCTCCATCCTTTAATTGCTTGACTTCTATCCCTGACTCCTCGTGACGCCATCTTGCATGTCTTAATTAAACGGCTGCTAAGAAGGAGGAAGGCGCTGAGTGAACGAGGCGATGTGGGGGAGTGGGTGGATGGGTGGTGGGGATTAATGAAAGAAGAGTCCGTTAATTACACAACAAGGTCAAGGCCGCTTTACCTTCACAGCTTAATTGCAGCCCCTGATTGTGTTGCAAGGCTTCATTTTTAATTTCAACAGCAGGCGGACTAAACTATGTTAATTGTTGGTGTATGTATGTGTGTGTGTGTATGTATGTGCATTTATGTTGATGTGAGTGTGTGTGTGAGTGTGTACATCAGCTCACCCTTGATGGTGTGATTTTAGACCAGGGTTACATTGTTTAAAGAACTTGTTTAAAGAGGTGCATAAAGTGCCTAGTGTGCATGTTAGAGTTATGTATATACTGTATATATGTTTATGTACAGCAGTTTTATATGACTGCCATTATAAAGAAATTCTGGAAGAAAATGTGATCTTAGAAAAACCATTTGCTGTGCAAAATGTTTCTTTTTTTAACTTTCATATGGAGACTTTGGTGCATAATCAGCATCCCCCTCTGCATTTTTCTCTTCACTTTGAAGCAATTTCTGAGCTGTGATTTTTGCAGACAGACCTTGTTGACTGTAGTCTGCAGTGATCACTGTGTTTTCTCAGCAAGAACTAGTCATTTCTAGATGCTGGGAAATGTCCTGCTGAAAATCAGTTTAAATTGATGCTCTTTTTAACAATTGGTTTCATTTTTCTCACTAAAACTCAGCAAGAGCTGCAAACGTAGAGCCTCACAACACTTAATGCTTGCTGTCCATGTTTAGGTATGTGTGTTTTGATCTCTGACACAGAGCTCAGGCGTTAAACCCAGCAGGGGGTGGGAGGGATTGGACGATCGGCCCACCTCATCCATCTCCTTGATAGACCAACTGCTCCTCATCACATGGGGTCTTGTGCACACACACACATGGAGTATACACACAGTCAACACACACTTCAAAAACATTTTAACTGTTGTATGCTGTGACCGTGACTCCCCCCTCCAGTGAAAACACTTAATCAGCCTTATGGTCCAAGTGACCCCCTACCACCATCTTCATCCATCTCTGAGCCCGTTCAGCTTTTTAATAACTTTGGATCAGGTCGCTGGATCTGAAATGTCGCAGGGGATGAGAGATGAGCAGGGATTAGGTTTGCCTTTGATGGTCAGCTGAACATGGGACTTTACAGTCAAGGAACCATACAAACTTGTTGGACTTTAATGTTGTATAGCAGTGGTGTACAAAGAAGTGTGCCTGGTAGCATCAGTAGCATCAGTTTAGATCATTCTATGCTGCCATTTTTATCATTTTTTAGATTGAAAAGGATTATCCCCCATCACATTAAGAATTTCCTTTTGTCCACTTAACTCCTGAGCCAGAGCAAATGCCTCTTTTTGATTTCAAGATGATATTGAATAAGATACATCAATAAAGGGGAGTTTACTACTATCACCTATAGAAGAAAATGTACCTATATTTTGGTAAATCAAGTCCAATACCTGCTGAAACGACTTGTTTGTGCATGCATGAAAATGAAAGAAACATTGATTCCTACTTTTCCCTGGAGACTAGAGACCACTGAGAGTTGACCTTATGGCCTTGGTTCATACATACAGGTTAAATGTCAAGTGAGGACCATGCAGATGAATCAGTGAGGCTTTCATCATGTTTGCTAGTGTTTGCATGTGAGAAATATAAAGACAGAACAGAGCTGAGAAGTTTAAATAAAAGCAACATTAACGTGATGAGAAAATTGCATGAGGTCTACAACAGGTCTGCATCGAATACTGCCTTACTTACCTAACTAATGTTAAGTTCAGTTGATGCTGGTTGTTTGTCAGGAGTTGTGCACTTTGAATCTGCAGTCTGTGGCTGTGTATTGGATGACATCATATTGAAAGGTGATATTTAATCTGCTTCATTGACATATTTAGAAGCCAAAACCTATAGAAGCACCTTCCCAAACCAGCAGAAACCTCCCTTGGAAAGTGTCAAAAAATACAATTTATAACGTTCACAGGGTTGTATTTAAAACAGAGCTGCGGCACTGGAGTGGATTACAATGTACAATTGTTACTATTATGAGCAGATGGTTGTATCCTCTCAGTAGTCTGTCAGGAGCCTAATGTTTACAACTAGAATATGCACCTCTAATCCTCTTGCTGCAATTCATGCACAAGCACACACTTTTTTCATTCACTCACATTAGGCACTAATATGTTGTAAAAGATGCACATCACTCTCATATAGGCACACATATACATAATTACACTGCATAAGCACACACAGATATGCACCTTTCTCTATCGCGTTCCCCTCTAAGTGAGTCTAATCGGTGTGTCTTCCAGGGTTGAGGAGCTATCTGATTACCCTTGACCTCCTCTCAATACTAGATTGAATGAACTGCTCTACAGTACTGTTTTTTTTTTTTCTTCTCCGTTCTCCTCTTCTCCGCTGTACTTAAAGATATGCAGCAGTACTCATCTATCCACACTCTTTGGAATCAAATTTATCAGGCAGATTTGTCTACATCTGGGTCACAGGCTTTATGAAAATGGCTGATTTTGGATGAGGCAAATGAAAATGCAATGCCATTAGTAGGCAAGGCTCATTCAAGTTCACATCTCAGATTTGAATAGCTGATTCAAAAGAATCAAATGAAATTGGCATGTCACAACAGACTGCACGCTGAAGATTATACTTAATTTCCATAACCAGGCTATATTCAACACACACAAGAGGTCTGCAAGAAAACAAAAACTCTCTTCCACTCCAGATCCTTCCTAATGCTTCCACCAGTGAATGTGATTAGCTTCCAGTTGCATATATTATTAAATGTTTAGGAAATGTATGATCCAGGCGTGTGTCACAGTGAATTCTGATCTGAATCGACTGCAGTATTTTTTTTCTCAGCATCACTGGCAGTTTTCTGAAGGTTCTACTTTTTATTTCAAAAACACACAAATAATGGCAGTGTTCTCACTTAGTGCTTTTTCACCACTCTGTGGTTGTTATGTACAGCGTACTCACAGCACAGACGTACTGTAGACATTGCTCTTGATGCATTTTTCTACATAAAAAATTGGAAGTAGAGAAGAATGACATTACATATTGCTATTGCAAATGGGGAGAGATGTAAGTGTCTGAAATGCTTCTGCGTGAGTGTAACCTTCGGCAGCATTACCAATCAATATTACTTCTCTTACCTAAGCTTATCTTCGCTCTCAGTTTGGAGGTGGAATTGTATTTTAGTGAAGTATGACAGGCAGGAGAGGCAGCACACACAGAAATACACACACACACATACACACTGACGCAAACACACACACATACAGCACAACGGCGTGACTGTTGAAAAAGAGCAGAACATTGAATCTCATTTTGCGAACGCTCGACCTGAAATTGCCTGACATTCACATGCAAACATGTTTGCTGACTTGTGGCTGATATGCTTGTAATGTAAATGATGGGGACGCTCTCTACCATTGCTCATATGCACGCACCCAAACATACACACATACACAGTATATTACCCTAACGTTACTTCCTCTTACATGTCGTCTGCTGAAAGCTGTTTTCCGTGCAGGCTGGCTGTACGGAGTGTGACACTGTCCATCTGGATGTGATGCTGGCAGCGGTGATGATAATGGGTATCAGTGGGAAGTGAAGGGTTGAGAGTCTGCAGGCCACCTTGCAAAGCTTGACCGATCCGATCAGTGCTAAATTTCTTTCTGTCCATCAGAAGATCCATTCCATGTCAGTCCACTTCCGAGTGTGATCCTAGGTTCTTAAACCGCGGTGTGTGTTCACATTAGCATTTTGAGACATGACCTTCATTGTGTGTGTGTGTGTGTGTGTGTGTGTGTCTTAGTTGCAGGCTGCAACCTAAATGCGTTGCTTGCTTTTCCCACACATGTGTGTTTGCATGCAGGTGCCATGTTGCTCGGGTAGGCATGGACATAGATAAATGCCTGTGAGGTTTAGCTAAATGGAAACCATCAATCACACACAGTGAAACAAAAACACCACACACACTTCAACACAGTGACTGCTGGACAAGGTTGCAGATGGCACAGTCAGGGTCTCACCATTGAGGTTTGATGATGTGAGGCCACAGTCTGATGATGTCACCACAACATTTTTTTATTTTTTTTTTTTTATTTTTTTTTTACATTTTATTTAACAGTCAACAGTGGAGACAGATAGAAGTGTGAGAATGATGTAGAAGCTACACAAGAAAAGCCCTGAGCCAGAATCAAACCAGGGACACTGTGCTCACATGGCATACATCTCAGACCTTTTGGTCACACAAAATCAGAATACATTATAGTATGGTGATGACTGCCTCCAGCTTGGGTCAGTGCACCGTATTTATTGTCCACCATTGTATTTGAGTGCTTGAGTTCTGTATGAAATGTATGCACAGAATCAGGGAGACTCAAACTGCCTGGAGGACACTTTTGGAAAATGACCAAGAAGATCCAAAACACTAATAATATATATCAGATAAAATCAGTAAACATTAGGGTCATTGATGTCATGATCTGACCAGGCAGAGCATGTTTCGACTTGTGGTGGTGTTTGATATTAGCAACTTTCACTCAGTGATTTATACAGTGTGGTTTAGGATTGGTATGAACTGGTAAAACCTCAATTTTGTATTTATAACAATGCAATTTTTTTGCACATGATGAATGCAAAAATGAATGAAGTTCCTCAAGGAGAAGCTTCAGCTTCAGTCAGGTTTGTTGGTGTTGATCATTAAATGCTTCATGCCACAGTCACTGATGTGACAGTCACGCTGTACAACTTGAGCCCTAATCTGTGTCATGTCATCCGTGCCATGAAGCAAAGATTTAATTCAAGGGTCAGTTGACCCAAATTACAGAACAGCATATTTTTACATTCGATGAACACAGAGAGCAGTTTTAATGCATGCAATGAAAGAACACAATTGAGCCTAGTCACAAGTTCAATCCCCCAAACAATATGAGTGCTTATTGCAGTTCAACAGCTACAGCGAACACCTGAAATGTAAATGAACAGTGTGTGTTTGTGAGATGAGTAGAGGTGAGGAGGCGATAATATCCTCATATTGTTCTCTCTGTCTTTTGTTCCAGCCTCTAATAAATCCTGTAAAAATGAAGCAGAAAGTGGCTAATAACAGACAAAAAGAGAGGAAGACAGTGGGAGAGAGCAAACACGACAGAGGGAGGGAGGCAGGATGGGCTGTTAGCTGTTAGCAGACAAGAGCTATTTGAGGAGATGAGATTGGAGCTAAACGTCAGAGTGACAGAGTATTGGAATGAAAGGAAAAGATGAAAACACAGGAAGAGGAGAAGAGGCTCTGTGATCGACATCCAGGTGTGCATGTGTTGTGTGTATGTTGCATTTGCATCATGTCAGAGCCCGAGTGAAGTGAGTCAGTGTGTGTTCACTAAAGAGAGATATGCATCCTCCGTCCATCTATCTACTCCAAACGTGTACACATGAGAGAAAATACATTTGGTTATTTTTATATTCATGTAAGGGGATTGGAATACACACCATAATACCTTCTATGAAACTACTGCATACGTAGGCTTCCAGCAGTTGCTTTGTACCACATAATGTACTATGCATATTCCTTAACAAATAAAAATGTTTTATACATTCACGGAGTAAAGAGCAATAAACAACAACATAAATAAAACACTTTCAGTTTTTGAGTTGAAGTCAAAGATCTATTTCTTCTCTGCACACAAAATGTATTAAAATGTGTGTTAGTGAGCACTTCTTTGCCAAGATAATCCATCCAGCTGACAGGTGTGGCATATCAAGATGCTGATTAAACAGCACAACTATCACAATAAAAGGCCGCTCTAAAATGTGCAGTTTTATCTTGAAAAGACAAACAAGTAAAGTAAGTGAAGTAAAGTTAGGACCTGCTCAACTCTGCTTCTCATTTTCTTACCCTGATATTCAAAACATACATAACAACTCCTGATGAAGTGTTTGTGTTTCATGTGACTCTGTAACTGATGGGAAAGTTAAATCTCACTTGTGCTGTGCTGCGTTGAGGTTATTTCCTGTGTCTTCATGTGTTTGATGCGTGCCCACTTGTACTGTACATCAGGCTCAGTGTGTGTACATGTGTTTGATCCTCTCCTGGATCAAGTGTGTTTGTTGGCCTGTCTGTTCCTCTCTGTACTTTCTGTCTGATACAGACAGTACAGACCTGGCACTTCAGTCCTGTTATGTAACATTTGCTCTTTGTTGTGTTTGTTTTGTGATGTAACCACTCTGGTACTGTTAAATGTTCTGTGTCTAAATGTATGTCTGTGCGAGAAAGCCGGTGAATGAATCCGTGGGTGTTTACATTCATACAAGTGTGTGAAATTGTGTGTTTTTGTATGCAATTGCATTCAGTGTGTCTTTGTTGGCAGAATTAGATGTATCTCCAGCGTAAAGCTTGCACGCGGCACCGCTGACATTAATGCCCCCGACGGCATTGTTCGCTAGTTATCCTTCTGTGTTCTTTGTGTGATGTCAGTCCGTACTAACCAGGGCAGAGCAGAGAATAAAATGATAAAGCAAAGCATTGACCTGAATGGCATGGCTCAGAGCTTTCTCCCTGATTGCACTGTGAGGTAGCAGCCAGTCAGTGGGTAGACTTGAATGAGGTCTTTACTTTGAGCTGATAAGAGGGATTTATGCTGTAATTCAGGGCTTGGTTATATCTTCAAAGCAGCTAGACGCACAGACAGGTTATGACACTGCGTGTAGCGCGAGAGAAGATTGTTGTTTCCAACAAGCAAACCATGGAAAGTGTTATGAAATTGCTTTTCTCATCAGTCACTTAATGTCAGGCTATAACACTAGGGAACCAAAGCCTTGAAGGTTAAAGACTGAAGACGTGATACCTCACCAACAATCAACTACACTGACGGTTTCACCATTTTGTACAGAGCCCAGGAGATGTAACAGAGAGAAAAAGACATATTCATGCTCTCAACTTAATTTGCGCTCATGGATTTGTTTTGTTCTCTGTATTTTGTGAACATGGATTACTTAATCCATGCTTAACAATCTAAGATTGTTTCTGGTATGTAAATGCTGCTTTCCATTACTTGGAACTTTCTCTAAAAACATACAGTAGCTCTTGGTTATTCGCTCCTTATTATTTGCTCTTATTGTCTCTGTGTATCGGAACTTAACATAAGGCGTATTCATGAGCCATGAATAATACAGATTATATATAGGACAGATTATAGAAATATTATATTATAGAACAACAATTACAAAGGCCAGAATTTGTGCACTTTAGTTGGCAGAAGGGCGCACACATAAAGACCTTTCTAAAGCTACAAAATACCTTCATGTTGAAGTTTGCTACTTTCGCTTTGTTGAGTTAATGTTCACGTCACAGAGTAATCCATTTCTTATTAATCATTAAATACCTGAAGCCATCACACAGCAGCCAGAACGCCACGAGTGCCTCCAAATTAAGAATTGGTGTATTTACACGGTGCTGTGGCACAGCAGCAGTAACTTTATTAATTACTTATGAAGGAATATATAGAATTGTTGGGGTACAGAGGGGAACTGAATCTTATATTTTATTTTATAAAACCTTCCCAATCTTTATTAATGATTAAGGGATTAACCTTCACAGAGACTGTATATTTTTTATTGAGTGGGTGCACCTTGAAGGATACTTTTTAATGTTTATTATTGTATTTCACAGCGCTTCCATGAGAAGGCTATGAAAACAGAAACATCACACTTCTGATGCTCTGTCTGCTAAAGAACATTAAATAGAGATGTTGTATTTGAACACGTCTAACATGTCTTTATGTCGTGGCAGGGCTGGCACTGGGTGCAGTCCGCCATTCCCACAACTATTTTAACAGCTAAATGATAGACAGCATGAAGTGTTGTACAAACATTCATGGCGGCATTGCAGTTTTTAGCGTACAGTTGTTTGAAAGATTCCTATGAAATTTGCCCACAAATATTCTTGTTTTAGCACCTCATGCTGTCAAAATAAATGTTTCTGTTCAAATCTGTCCTAAACTATAAGGGCTTTCCCATCAGCCCTCTGAGGCAAACTGTGTTTTGTGACTTTGGGCTATATAAATAAAATTTGATTTGATTTGATTTGATCAGCCGCAGCCAGTGTTGGGTATAGTTACTTTTTTACCCACAACACTGGCCGCAGCTGTACTTTGTTTTTTGTGCTAATTAGCAAATGTTAGCATTCTAACCAGCTAAGTCACCAAGATGTGTGACAAATATTAGCATGTTGACATTTGCAGTTAGCTGCTTTTAGTTAACTGCTGACATCAGCATTCTTCGGCCACTGGGTCTAACACATCCACACATCCTGCCTCACAAACATTAGAGAGAACAATGTGTGTTTGTTTCTAGGGAAACAGAGAGCATTTTCCGACAAGTCTGGGGATTCACACTGGCAACCCTCCAAGCCAATTTCCCTAAGCTCTGGATATTCTTAAATCTGCTCTACATTTGGGCTGGAGTTAACATCTTTAAACATTTTGTTCTGGTCCAGTGTTGTCCAAATCCAATTGTCTTTAGCTAAAGTCTCATTAAACTGGCTCTTTTCTTTTTTGTGGGTTTCTGGTTCAGTCCAATTTCGACTGGTCCACTTCAGTCAGACTCATCCTGGTACCATAACATCATCATCTACAATTTAAATTTGATCCAGCCTTAAACGCACCAATCAATCTTTTCTCTCCATCCCTCCAACCTGTCTGACCTGTGTGTGTGTGTGTGCATGTGTGTGTGTGTGTGTGTGTGTGTGTGTGTGTGTGTGTGTGTGTCTGTGTGTGGAGGAGACCTTCAAAACTGTTTGATGGTAATGAGAATTCATTTTGTGGGTGTTAAAGCTGCCTACCAGAAAGAATTAGCATCAGAATCAGCATCGGTGACACAGAGGGCACTGATCTGAATGAAAGTTCTTTGAATTATTGATTTCCACCTGCTGGAATCACATCCTGTCTCCCTTGTATTTCTCCTTCATGCCATCACTTCTTTTCCTCTTTTTTTTTTGTTCTGTGCATTGCACAATTTCAAACCGAGCCAAACTATAGCCAAGCAGTTGTCTTTGTGTTTTAATGTGTGCAGAAGTTTGGTTTTTAGTTTGGCATATTTGTATTTATCTGTCAGTGGATATGTATGCATAACTGCAGGACATAAGCTCTGTGTGTGTGTGTGTGTGTGTGTGTGTGTGTGTGTGTCTGCATGTGTGTGTGCAAATGTCTCAAGCAAAACTCTTTTAGTGTTATTAATATTAATTAATGTGTGCTGTCAAGGAGGCAAAGAAACAATTTATTGCTCACATTTATTGTATTAAGTGCTTTATGATTTATTAATGGGCATGTTTAAGGTTAGAGAAAAGAAAGAGAGAGAAGGGCAAACTATAAATTGATTCCTCCCACAAAGACAAAAGTCTGTTAAAGTCATTTGTGAGTCTGAAATGTGGATTCTTTTCTTTTTTTTATCTTTACTCATCAGATGATGAAACATCTGAAAAGTGTCATTTTGATCATGAATATTTCATTTTCTTTCATCTGATTAGATGGATACCAACTTTTGTTCTCATATTTCTCATTTTATTCTGACACACACAGGCTTTTAGCAAATATACATGCTGAACAATACAAATATTCCCACTATAGACGACCTCAGAATTCAGTCTGTCATTGTTTCTCATCTGTATGCGTCACATGTCTGTGTTTATCTGTCAAGCTGAAGAAGTCCACTCCCTCCATTTTTAATGTCCTTTCTTTGTACAGTACGTAGCCTACCTTCTTTCTGTCTGTCTGTCACACACCATCTGTCTGTCTGTTGGTGTCTCTGTCTCTCCTAACTAGCACACTCTCACAGCAGTTGGTCTCCTCCTTCATCCTCTACCCCACCCTTGGCATGTCGCTGCATATCTATATTATTACACCTTGTGGAAATATGTCCGTATATACAGTGTGTGTGTGTGTGTGGGGGGGGGGCATGTGTGCGTGCGTGCGTGCGTGCTCATGTGCTACCATGTTTCATTTAATTGAGCCTCCCCGTTGGCACGCAGGACAAATTGATCAGTTGGTTTGCCAGCTGTCCTGGCAGATCTCTCCTTCTGTCTCTCTATTCCTCTAACCACCCCCTCTCCTTTCCCTCTCTGACGCTCTCATTTCCAGTTTAACTCGTATACTTTGGCACTGAAAAGGCAAAGGGATGAAAAAACAACGTGTCTTCTAATGATTGGAGTGGTCTTCCTTACAAGCATCTTTTTTCTCCCGCTGTTGGATGCATTTTAGAGATTCCACATTCTCCCATTGGCAGATGGCTGCTGGCCCATTTTGACTGATGTGACCTTTCCTGGCATTGGTTGTTGGCGTGCCTTCGAATGATGCCTTGCTGTGGAGAATGATGGGCGGCGCACAAAGCCAGCTCCCTTTTGTTATTTGAGTGGCGCATATTGTCTTGATACACCCCTATCATTAGACACACATTTCGAAGGTGGGCCGGCAAAATGTGTATTCACACTGAATTGAAGCGATAAGTCCGAACTGCAGCCAGCCATGGGGATGGCTATCCTGCTTTCAAGCATGATAGGTAGAAAATACGAAACCCATTTCTGTCCTCATAGATCTATGCATAATTTTGCCTTGATTCGGATGCTATTCACGCTTAATGGCGTGGCGAGGGAAGGATAGTGGCAGCACAGTCAGGAACAAAGCAAGTCTACTCCAGAGCCATTTGACAGGGTGTGAGTGTGTGTGTGTGTGTGTGTGTGTGTCTGTTTCTGTTGTCCCAATGCTTGGCTTTGCTGTGAGCTGAAAGTGAGAGGCTTTTCTCTGTGTAATGACAGATATTAGAAAGTCCATTACAAGGTTCTTACAGTCTTGGATCCGCATACACACATGTACACAGGCACACAGAACACACTCGCATGCACACTCACTCTGGTTGGTAGCAGAAGAGGCTAACGAGGCCCACTAATCGATGTGTGATGGCAGGCCTTTTGTGTGTGTGTTTTGTTGGAGTGGCTGAGTTAAAGAGGTGCGATAACCCTTCGTTATTGTGCTCGCGTCTTGATGAACGTCCGTAAGCTAAATGGGTTTTGGGACAACAGCTTTTGTGTGCGTCTCTGCACCTGCTGTGTGCGCCTCAACTTGCCTGTCTCACACATGGACCTGTCGTCTCGTCTCTGCCTAATTGACTGCATTGTAGTGTGACACAGTGAAGAGATGGGAGAAATGCTCAAACATGTTTTTCCACTACCTGTTTAGCCTGGTTCTAGAGCCTTGAATCAGGGGTTCTTAAGCTTATTTGTCTCACAGACCCCTAAATTGCTACACATAGTACAGACCCCAGTTTGATAACAGATTTAGGTTGTTAAATATTATCAAGTACAGTAAAGGAGAAAAGTGTGCTCCTTCTGATCAGAGTGATCACTCTCTAATAACTCTGGACTCTCTTCTATAGTGAATAAAAATGGTGTTAATGAACTATTCCTCATATTTCTGTGTACCTCCATTAACTCCTTCATACATCGTCCCTATACCGTCTTGTTGAGAACCACTCAGATTTTGTCAGATTACTCTCATCATACGAGAGCTGACTCACATTGCTAACATTAACTAATAATTTATTTAACTTCAACTTGGCTAGCTTGCTAATGTGAGACACTCAGTAAGCACAACCTTGAATAAATCTTCTTGATTGCTTTAATTATTTGTCTCGACTTCATTAAGCAGTCTTCTCTTTTGGTTTTTGGTGAGTGTCCAATAGTGAGATTGCTCCCTGAGGTGTCCTTACACAGGAACACGATGGATTTTGTGAGTGGAAGTCTTCAGCTCTGTAGTGTCTGTTATTTTCTTAAATCAGGGCAATTATTTAACCGGCAAATCAGGTTATCTATCTGCACATTTATTTATCCGGCCACTTCTTCTCGCCAAGTTGGGGAATTGATACAGGGAAAAGGAAGCCTGTTGGAGGTTTCATGTTTGTAACTGGAGGGATAAGACAAGCGCGACAGATGAAAGACAAAGCAGAGAAGAAAAAGAAAGCCTCAAAAAGTGTGATAAGAAAGACAGATGTGTTAGGAGAACTGAAAGAAGAGAGCAGAGGAGGGAAAGGAAAAGAGGGAGCGAGCACAACTGAGCTGTTAAAGAAGGTCTGCTGTTTAGAACACAGTCTCATAAGAGAGGAGGACCGGAGCATCGAGCAGTATCCAGCTCCACGATTTCACACCCATTATCACCTGCTACAAAGAAACAGCAAGTGGAAAATGAAACTGCATTGAGGAAGAGTGTAAAATAACCTGTTTTATTCTGTGTGTGTGTTTATGCACTGCCTGCCACACATACATTGATAAGCTTCTGTTACATGGAGTGTATTCTCGTGTGCCGCACATGTGAGGTCATGGCTGCTTATCACCCTCACCCAAATTCTCACCTTACATATTTTGTCTCTGTCATGTGCAGTAGCAGATAAAGTGGAAACAACAACAGAACTTTGGGGTTCTGCAGCTGTGTGTGTGCACATTGTCTTGGTCTGTTTGAGGTCACTGATCACATGCAATGTGAGAATTGTGTTTGTCAGATGGATTAAGCCAAAGTCTCCTCTACTTTTCTGCCTGTATGATATATTTTATCTCGTCTGTACTTCCCCGTGGATTCACTTGCTTTCTGTTTTTTTTCCCTCCGTTCATTCTTAATTTCCTCTCTGGTGAATTAAAAGGGAGATTAGGCTTTAAAATGCTGCTCTGCTTGGTGGAATACCAGAGTTTCCTTGCAAAGACATAAAAACGCTGAAGGGATTTTAAATGGATTTAAACTACTCCTTGTGGAAATGTGTCCGTATATATACAGCTGAACAGCTGAGCTGAAGAATTTTTATTAGCCTCTCTGTATGAATCTAGTTTGAATTTCTTTTACATATGATTTACAATATGTCTCTCTGTGGGATTTCCCTTGTTAAGATGAAGATGAGCGTGAATTATTAGGTCGTATTTGTTGTATATATCCTCATATAATGTGTTTCTGTGTGTTCTTTTCCAGCTTGTCCCCCTGGCTCCTACAAGATGTCCTCCAGGCAGCAGGAGTGTTTTCCCTGTCCGGCCAACAGTGTCGCAGAGGAGGAAGGATCTGTGGTGTGTGTGTGTGAGGAGGACCACTTCAGAACCCCCCTGGACACACCCTCAGCACCATGCACAAGTAACACGATTATATATGTTTATATTTGTGTGTGTGTGTGTCCTCATCACAGCATATCACTCATGCACTGTATCATTTCATCTTGACATTTCTGCATTAAGTGGCAATTTCATGTTTGTAAGCCATCATTATCACACCACCCACTCAGCCTTTCATATATCTGCGCTTGCCAGTTGCCTTTTTATCCCTAAAGACCACGTTGCCCCTTTGGTTTAACCCGTCCTTCACCCTGCATCCTTTCATCCGCCTCCCCCTTATTCTCATCTCATCACCTCTTCGTCTGACCTGCGCCCACCTCTCCTTAGTGTCTGCCTCACCATCCATCCTCATTCTCCCATCTCCGGTCCATCCTCATCATCCCATTTCCATGTCTCATCTCCCGAAACCTTCACCTCTCCTTCACCTTACATCCCTCCAATAGTATTGTATTCCTGTCATGTAGAAAAATCCACCCGAAGCACATCTGGTGTTGTCTGCCCCAAAACTAAAGACAGCTTAGTGCCTCGAGCTGCTCTGCTGATAATAAAGTTGTGAGGTGGTCAAAGAATTTGTACAGCTACAAGCTGAAAGGATGTGTGTGGTCAAGCAAGCATCACTTTCTTCTTTCTGCTTCTCTTATTTCCCCTCGACAGTGTCAGCAAACACAGAACATTTGCCATCTTGTTTGAGTGAGAGTTAACGAGAATGTATGCATTCTGACAGGCGTACTACTTTAATCCAATCCGTGTTTGGCACATTTGCAGATATTCCACAGAGAAAACCTCCTCATGATCATGCAAGTTATTTTATCTCTCCACCCCACCTGACCTATACTCACACCCCTTTCCATTTCATCTAATAGTATACACACATTATGTCTCCGTCCACTGCAGCACATTTCCTCTGCCCCTCCATCTTTATCCCTTTCATCAGCCATCCAGCCAAACATTAGGTCCACATTATGTGTCCGTCCAAAAAGCCCATCACCCAATTCTCTCCACCATTTTGCTTAACCTTGGACATTCTCTCCATATTCCTCCACCTTTTCTCCTGATATTACAAATCCATTTTCTGCTATACATCCATCACCCCATTCAGCAACCCCACCACCACCATCCTCGTCTGGCTGACCTCTGAACGCACATCTTCCTCCATTCTCTCTGTCTGTCTTCTTAACCCGGCCACTCATCACTCTTCTTTCTACCAGCTGCCTCTTCACGTTTTCCTTCCTCTACATCCTTTCATCCATGCATGTTATCAGCCCATCGTTCTTGCCTCTGTCAAACTGAAATCTCATCCCTCTATCCTCGAGCAACAAACCCTATAATCTCATCCCCACTGTCCGTGCGTTATCCGCTCATCCCTCACCTCTTTTCTTTTTTCACTGTGTCTCACGTTCAGAATACCATTCTCCTCCAATAAAGATGCACTACAAGGCCAATAAGACAAAGACCATACAGGGTAGCCCTATTGATTCCTGCTAGGAGAACCAGCCTATTGATATAGCTTAATAATTAGATGGAGGAATAATGGGCTCTGTATCCTGGGAGTACTCAGGGCTGTAAAACCTTCGGGTCACAAGGTCTGAGTGTGTGTGTGTGTTTGTATACATACACTTTCACTTGTGTGTCCATATATATGTGTAAGTGTGTGGTCATACTAGCTTTTATGCTAACTGTGTGTAATTACAATATTGATCGCTGAGCTCTCTGATCCTTGTGTGATAACATTTATAGCAGCCTAATGACCACATTAATTATACTATTGATTCTGTAATTATGATCATCCCCAGATTCGGCTAATCCCCCGCACGGTGCGGACACAGAAAACAAGAGAAAAGCTGAAGAATTAAGAATTATAAGAATAAAAGAGAAAGGGAGATTTTTCCAGATGAATGAGGGTTGATATGTACACCTTATTATCACAGCAATTAAAAAAAATAATACCAGTGTAATTTTATTCTTTTGTCTTTGCTATTAAGGCCTGTGATTTACCTAAACCAGTTAGAAGCTGCTGTTGTCTCTTTGAAATAAAAGACTTTTTGTTTCGAGAATCCTTTTGAAAGATTTGAAAGAACACATGGCTACATTATTTAAAATGGGATTCATCTTTTAATACTCCTTGAAATGACTAATTATCACTGCTAATGGCAACTATTTACACTTTTTTTTCCATTACAGCACACTAAAATAGTTCCTGGTGGCAGTGAAGAGGCAAAGTAAAAGTTTGGAAGCAGTGAAAGGAAGTGCTTCTTTGTATTTTGCCAGTTTTGGCAGAGTGGAACTACTGCTGACAGGACTGCAATGGCAATGACTGTCGCATAATAACTATAATAAAAACGATATCCTCAAGTAATGCATAATGTTTGCCAAAGTATGCTACTGCAAATGGATTTTTGCAAACAGTGGGAGTTCATCACTTCCAGCAGGAAGGATAGTTGCAGCGTAACAGTTTTAACGTCTGACGAAGGCAAATAAATGCGTTAAAAAGAGTTTTTGTGGAGCTAAATGGCGAAAATTTCTGTTTGTCCAACCACGTTTTTAACATTCTATTTAAATTTCACTTAAACTAATACTATAAATGATCATGGCAAGTTTTAAGTTACTTTAATGGTGTAAAAGTCTAACTTACCTAACTTAATATATTTACTTTGCTTTAAGTTGACAAAAGCCTCGTGCACTGGTCCTGAATCAGATACATAAACACTGAGCGCCACTGGTTTTGCAAGTTTTTCTTCCTCAGTCAGTAAAACCAGCGTCGATGCTGTCAACACATTTGGGGCTGTCCATCTCTCACACTACAATGACATGCTTCAACAAATCCGGATTATGTAGTAAAAGCAGCTCACAGACACACTTTTATGGACAAAAGTGCAACATCATATCGGTATGGTAATTGAACACTGTTTAAATGTTCATGTAAACATATGAAATTTAACATGCATGTTCCTGAACATGTATAAATTACGACTGAACTTGCAAAAACAAATCCACCAAAAGTCGTGATAATGCATCAGGCCAGAATCCAACTCAGGATACGTATATCCATGCTGGGAGCAGGACCAATAATAGCTAATAATTTAACATTAGCTAATGTGGTAAGCAAGAAAATGTTAGAGATAAGAAAAGATTACACACAGAACACACTGGTTCTGTGCGTTTAGATTATTTGGCTCAACTTAACTGTTTCCCATCTTTTTAGTTGATTGTCCATGTGATCATAATTCACACAAAAACACACTTTGATTTGCTGTGATTCAGTAGAGAGGCAGTGAACAGGGAGTCAAGAATCATTTGGATGGAGGGGTGAGGAGGAGATGGAAGATGGAAACAGATGGAGCATAAAAGAGGGCAAAACATGGGAGAGAGCGTTGTGGAGGGCAAGTTTTAATAAACAGCACTCTGATTCAAAGATCACAAGGAGAGAAGGGACAAAAGTAGAGAGGTGTGAAGAAAAGGCCCAGCTGTGTCTACATCAAACGTGTATTCATGTTCACAACTCTGAATGCTCTCTGAGCTTATGTAACACTGCTCCACGTGTGTCTGGGAGCAGGACACAGCTGTGCTGTGTGACGTGTTTGACAGCATGCACGGAGCAGCACACCTTCATTTATTCATCACACAGCACATGCACACACATAGACGGACACATCTAAAATTCATGGCCTTTAATGGACCTAAGCTCTACTCAGCCTCTGTGTGAGAGGACCTGCAGGAAACGGCACAGGTCAGTCAGGACACTGACTCAGTGATGAGATACAGCCCTGCAGCCTGACATTCTACAGCAGTTTAAATACTGGACTATATATATTTTATTCTTAGCTCTTTTGTCACGTGTGGTGGTTGACTTTCGACACACAAAATGCTGTCCATCACACAGTGGATGATGTTATTCTACAGATTTCATTGGCTTTGAAAAGTCAACTATAATTCAGAGATATGTTCTAATTGTCACACCACAAATTTTGACATACACATCTTTATGGGCAACTCAGACTCATGTGATGCGTCTGGCATATCACAACCCTCATTTCAAATCAGATTCGCTGGAAGTTAAAAACCTTCTCTATGACAACTCACCTTTATTTACTGATGGTAAGTGAAGGATTTTTTCCACCATGCTCATGCACGCACATGTTCACAGAGAAGACAATGTCATTGATAGGCCAATAAAGCTGGAAAGAGTTGTTTTTTCACAATTACACACACAACACAATTACAGCTTTCATACCTGCTCTGATTCTCAAGTGCTTTCCTATCGGTCTGTGTCATCAATAATCCATCCTCCTCTTCAATCCAATACATTTTTCAAATCAAATCAAATCAAATTTTATTTATATAGCCCAAAGTCACAAAACATAGTTTGCCTCAGAGGGCTTTACAATCTGTACAGGGAGTGACAGTCAGTCGCCTGTTCCCATTACGGTCATGAAACCAATTTCTTAACACCAAATCTGGGATAAAACAATATTATCATGGCATGATGTGCAAACTGAGTTCATGCAATCACACAGAATACCCAGTGCACTTAGTCCATGTCATGTGAAACATTTCCAGCTTCATGTTTGAGCAGGTAACATGTTACAGTCAAACATGTTACGGTCAAACGTGTTACAGTGAAATGTGTTTGTGCTTTTATGCATCCAGAGAAGTTTGATGGCAAAAAATGGCCAGCTAACAGTCAGAACAATTGTAATTAGTGGACACTATAGAGAACATTTGGAAGTGAATATTATTGCTGCTATGATCACTCCAGTGTGTGTAACGGGCATGGATTGGTATCTTTTGGAATGTCATGTGACATGATCAGTCAAGTGTGACATCCTTTGCTTAACAACCGCAGAACAGAGGATGTGTTTGATTAAGTATTCATGTTTACAAAACAGGGAATACATATCGCCTCTCTATTTCTGACGACTAATAACTTCTTTGAACCTCAAGAGCCCAGTAGAATTCCAAATGTTGCTGCAGTTCACTGAGAACCGTTACTCAATCAACAAACAGCACCTCTCAAAAACAGAAAGAAACTGTCAGAAAAAGTTATTTTTATTAAAAAACAAAACAAAACACAAGTTCCTCTTTAATTTCATAACTAGCCAAGTTTCATTCAGCATCTAAACAACAAAAAAAAAACAACAAAACAGTAAAAAGAAATAGCACTGAAACTATTCTCCTTTATGAGAACAGTACAGCAAAAAAAGAAATGCAACTTGGTCTGTCCACATTGTTCTAATAAATAACAGGGATGTGGTAGAATTTGTGTCATGTGCAACTTATATCAGAAAAGATCTCCTGAAAACGGCCTCCGTCTGGGCAGTGAGAGTCCGCTGTAGTCCCGCTGTATCAACGGTGGTTACGTGATGAGATGTGAGCAAAACACTTGAACTCACATTGTGGGTCAGGATCTCCGTCACAACACAATCTTACAGCTACCATAAGATTGTAAACCATTTTTTTGCCACAAGTGGAAACAATGTCAAAACCCCTAGAAAAAAAATCATAGATATCAACATAATGACGTATATTTATGGTCCTGATTATTGATGACTTGATATTATATTGAAAACTTAAACTATGTACAAAACAAAGTTCAGGACTTTTTTTTACTCTTGTCCCTCCAGGGCCCCCCTCCCCACCCAGAGACTTGGTGTACACCCTGAAACAGTCCACACTGATCTTGGAATGGGCCGCACCGTCTGACACAGGTGGCAGGGCAGATCTGACCTACAGCGTGGGGTGCCGGAGGTGCGTCGGGAGGCAGTGCGAGCCATGCGGGGCAAGCGTTGGCTTTGTGCCTCAGCAGGTGGGCCTGACAGAGAGAACTGTGACAGTGGTCAATCTTCTCCCCAACACCAACTACACATTTACAGTGGAAGCCTTGAATGGAGTGTCAGAGCTGCTGCCCAACAAGAGATTCTACACCCAGGTCAACGTGTCAACAAGCCTGCCTGGTGAGTCCCAGTTTGCACATTAAAAATAACCACACACACACGAACCACAGATTCTCATTCTCACAGATTCTCATGCAGCATTTTATATTTTATAAGTCTGCATTTAACTATAAGTGGAATTTTTTGCGGTCGACAGAAGCATTTCACCAACGCAGTGTGCATTTTACCGTTATGATGTTATTAATAGTAATAATGTGTGTACTTCCACGATTCAAAAGCTGTCCTCTCTGCCATCTTGCAGGCTGCAGTCGGAATTTTTCTTTCCTTATCTGGTAAAATTCTTAAAGCAACGGACTGCTTTTAAAAAAAAATAACAAAGTTACTGATTACTGTTATGTTGCAAGTTACACGAAAAAACTAATTAGAGTAGAGTATCCAGAATAAGATGCAACAAGACAAATGAGCACACATGGACATCTCTGATATGTTTTGTGCATTTAGACTTCATTAGGATGCATTTTTAATCAGCCTGCACTGCATGTGTTTCTCAGAATGAATGTCTTATAGTAGGCCATATTTTAAGGAAGTCCCTTTCTGATTTGAGACAGCTTGCAGCAGCTCTTCTAAAAGTTAATATTTGTGCTCTTTCATGATAGAATGTGCTCATGTTTAAAGGCTGGCTGTGGAGAAAATATGATCCTCACAACTGCAGGATGTATTGTTTTGTAATCAGTGTACTGAAATGTATTATAAAAAAAGAGCCTCACACACTCTATGGCCTTTATTATGTGAAATAACACCTATGACTTCTGAAGTTTAAATGCACATGTATTTCTTATAACGTTAGTAGAGACAGAGAGTTCAGTTCAGCAAGGGTATATGCATATACATTGACACACACACACACATATATACAGTGTCTCTGCTCATGAATAGATTCATGGACACTCTCAGGCACACATGACCTTTGAATACGTTGGGAAAATATGTAGATTCTTGACATGCGTTCAGCATCATACACAGAGGCTTTCAAAAGTGTGCATCCTGTAGTGTTTTTCATTTGTGTATGTTCTCATAGCAACACAGGCCGCTTCCCCATACTGACAGTGAGCCCATCACTGCAGACAGAGCAAAAAAAAAAAAAAAAAAAGGCCTCACTGGTGGAGGTGATCTCATTTTCATCAGCAGTAGACTTGACTTCAGCAGGCCATTATCTGGGGGCTTGAAAAAGCACTTTGCCAAGTAGTCCTGTCAACCAGCTCTGCAATGGCACTATTTGGAGGAGCTCAAGTGTGAAAAAACTAACCACACACACACACACACACACACACACACACACACACGTAACACATTCTGGCTAACAAACAGACTGTACCTTGCTTATTTATTTTCTGAAAGAAGCTTGTTGACTCTGTTTTTATGCATCTTTTATTTCAAAGTGCTGAAAGAAATATTATTGTGAAACATGATGAGGCAAATGTTTTATGAAGGCAGAAAGATTGAAAGGTGCTGCGCAGAGGAAGCAGGTGATGGAGGAAAAACAATGAGTGTGTTTTTGCCACTAATTGGAAATTAGCTTTGAGAAATGTGCTGCATAATGAATGGAGAACAGCAGCACTCAGCGCGGGTCTCTGGTTAGTTTCAAGAGAGCTAACAGTTTGCTTGTGATGGGGAAAAAAAAAAACACTCTCGCTTTATTAAGAGGTTTGCACGACTTGACACTTTTTGTTCATGTGAACTAACATGTTGTGTCATGTTGAGAGTATTTGTAATTAATTTGTGTGAGATTATTACCACAGGTTATTGCTGACCAACTGTAAATGTTATGCAAGTGCATCATCTGGACATGTGATAAGAGGCCAAACGACAGCTTTATGCACCACAGCGCCTTATCTTTGTGACTTTGTTGGTGTAGTTTCATTGACAGTGCTAATATTTTTACTACACAGTTAAGTGATTGAGTGACATGCTGTTGTTGATCATTCCTTTTTAAGAATGTGTGCTGTCTTGTCTACTCACAGCAGACCCCTTCATCTGACATCAGTCGAAATCTATGATAGCACGGCTGATGCTAACATGGCTAACAACCTACAGCTGTCTTCAGCTCCCTGAGGCGATTTAGTTTGCCACAAAAAACCCCCCAAAGCTACAAAGTTAGGGACACTATATCAGAGAAGGACAAACCCGTGGTGATTATATTTCCTGTCCCCGCGATACTTTCAACCTCCATCCCCTTTATCTCCCTCTTCCCTGTCTGTCTTTCTTGTCAGCAGTTGCCATGGCGTTGATTTGTGGTTATTATGGGGTATTAGGATGTGAGTTGTCCTGCTAACCGTGTCATCCAGAGGGATTGGACAAGGGGTTAGGAGAGTGTGTTTGCATGGGTTTCAGAAGACTTTCTGTGTCAGGGAGGATTTAGACTGACATTTAGTGTAGGGTGTTTAATGCTGCCTGCCTATGTGTGTGTGTGTGTGAGTGTGTGCGTGCACGCGTGCATGTGAGCATGTGTGTGCTTGCTTTAAAAAAATGGTATTTGATTTTGAAATGTGCTTTAGAATTACTCCCCATGTGCCTTTCCTTATATCTCCTGTCTTTACCAGTCACATATCAGCTTTTGAGGTTTCCATACCTGACCAGCAGAGCGCGGTTCAGATCAACAGCTAACTGACTAAAGATCATCTTGCCTTCTCTCCTCAATCTCCTCTCCCTTGAGGTCAACTCAATGAAACGTCATAAAAAAAAGCTATGCTAAAATTTAAGTTTCTGTTACACGACTACTAGTGTATAGGATTTAGTGGCATGTAGTGGTGTAGTTGCTGATTGCAACCTCCTCACCTCATCTTCTTCTTTCTAGTATGAAAGAGAAACTATGATTACTGCAAAAAATACATAATACATACATAATACATAAATATCTGATCTATTAAACATTAACACTACTTCTACTTCTACTCTGAAGTCTGATGTTTTAGTATTTGTTATCCGTTGCCATGGGAGACAACAAAAACTAGAGAAACAAGGACAGACTCATCAGGCTTTTGTCTGCTTTTTATATCTGCTACCTCAAACTAAATCCATGAGGACTCTGCGTGTCTTCCATTCATGTTCAGGAGCAGGCGGTAATGGTCAGAAAACTGTGCAACCAGGTCAGGCACAGGACTGAAAGAACAATTCCTGCACATACCTCAACCTCGTGTCCGTACATGTGTGTGGACCTCCACACCAAGACTTTACACCATCAAAACTCACTGACCTTTATAAAAACTGCAGCAGGGATTTGGAACAAAGCTATCAGACATACACACACACACTTTCTCTCTTGCCACCTCATCATCTCTTTATTACTTTTAGCTTCTTTTTTTTCCTTTTTTTACCCTCCTCCCGTCTGTATCCCGATCTCTTCTTTTTTTACCCTCTATTTCCTTCCTCATTTCCCCCACCTTATCCTTTCCTGTTCTCCCATGAACTCACTATTCTTAGATGGTAATTTCTCTCCTTCCTCGTCCTCCTGCCTCTCCATCCGCAACCTCTCTTTCCCCTATCTTCTCCTTCTCTGGCCGCATGTCTTGACATAATCACCGCTGGCCTGTTCCTCCTCACCTCTCTGCTTCCCTCCATCCTCTCTGCAACTCTTTCTCCCCATCTTCTCTTACTGTACCATGTTTTTCTGGGCACGGTAAGCTTGTTAGCAGTGGGTGGTACACTTTAGCTGGCAGCTGAGGGCCAAGAAAGCCTGAGGATTTAAGGGCACAGTCTGAGAAGGTGCTAACGGGTGTTATATTATGAGCAAAAAAAAAAGAAAGAAAGAAAGAAAGAAACACAACACCCCCCAACTCTCTCTCACACAAACACACACACACACACACAGGGAGTCAGTTTACATTTAATCTATACAGTAAGATTTTCTCTCTTAGTGGATGAAAAGCATCTGAAACGGCATTTCTAATCTCATGACATTAAAACCCCTCCATTAAGAGCAAATACAAATTCAATTCTTTAAAAGCATTGGTCTGAACCAGATTCGTGTACATGCACAGCGGAGGAGTGGATTTCTCCCAGACAGATGGGGTTTTATCAGGACTCTCCAGGCCACCAAGGGGAAGGGGGGAGTTTTGCATGGCATGTGAGGAATGGATGGATGGATAAAAGGGAAGAGGAGAGAGGGATAGAAACATGACTGGGGTTGCGTGAGGAGATGGGACCTGGGCTGGGTAAAATGGGGGATCATTTTTGCCCAGGGCTCATGGGGCCCCTTATCCAGCTGTGGATTAGGGATGCATATGTGTGTGTGTCTGCTCTACATGCACCAGGCCATACACATATTTTCGTGTGTGTGTGTGTGTGCTGTACCGTGCTTACATGCCATACGCTCTGTGCATTGCTTCATGCTTGATTAGTGTATGTGCAAAATGACATCTTGCCTCATTATTGTTCAGTGATTGTGTGTTTTGTGTGTGTGTGTTTGTGCGTGTGATGAAAACACACTTGGGTTGAATGTCTCAGCCCCCAGTGGTACATCCAAAGCGCTTTAGCTGAGGCAGAGAAGAAGAGGGGGGTGCAGCCAGGCTGTAAAGATGGGGTGGAGGTGTGGGTCAGGGTAGAGGAAGGATTGGCATTTCAATATCCTGAGAGGATTACTGGTCGGGCTTTAGATGGCTGGTCCCTGAGGAGTTACATGGGCCTGAGAGATGGGAGGATAAAGGGAGGAGAGGAGAGAGGGATGAATATAGAAGTGGAGGGATGGAGAGAGGTGAGCGGTGTAGCATTGTGAGCAGGGTGCCTTCTGGGTGCAGGGGAAAGGAGGCATGGGGTGAAGAGAAAAAGCAAGAATACATGTATTTCTTCAAAAATGCTGTGCATTCAGTGGAAACTTTTCAGTTTGAACTGTCTGTGAAAACTGCATATGGAGTACATTTCTAAGTTGCGTGTGGATGAAAATCAGGAGATGAGAGGCAGACATTAAGGCCTAGAGATGAAAACAAGGAAGTAGAAGGGGAACATAAAGTCAAAGACGACCAGGAGCAAGCAGGGACAAGTGAGACGAGCAGCACAGCATGTATAGTGTCTGAATAGCAGGAGAAAAACACATTGTAAAGTTGAGTAAAGGAGAAATGGGAGGGAATGTGGTGAAATCCTGGTTCTCATAACATTTACTGAAGTAAAAATATCAAAAGCAAAATGTGGAAATACTACAGTATTTACTTAAATAAAACATTGTATCATCAGCTAAATATATTTACAGTCAAACCAAATCAAATCAGATTTTATTTGTATAGCCCAAAGGTTCCTGTCAGAACATGTGCAGCAGCATTCTGAATTAGCTGCAAGTCCTAAGAGACCTATTGGAGCAGCCTGATAACAAAGAGTTACAATAGTCCAGCCTAGAAGTAACAAATGTGGGCTAGTTTTTTGCATCTGCTTGAGACACAATGCGTCTGATTTTGGCGATGTTATGTAAGTGGAAGAATGCAGTCCTCGAAATTTGTTTTATGTGGACATTAAAGGACAAATCCTGATCAAAAACAACTCCAAGATTCTTTACGGTGGAGCTGGAGGCCAGGCTGATCCCATCTAAAGTAACTAAGTCTCTAGAAAGAGAGTTTCTGAGGTGTTTGGGTTCAATTACAAGAACTTCAGTTTTGTCTGAATTTAACATCAGAAAATTGTAGGTCATCCAACTTTTTATATCCTTAAGGCATGCTTTGAGTTTAGTTATCTGATTGGTTTTATCAGGCTTGATCAATAAATATAATTGTGTGTCGTTGGCATAATGATGAAAATTAATGGAGTGATTCCTAATAATATTCCCTATATAAACTGAATAGAAGTGGTCCTAGTACAGAACCTTGTGGGACTCCGTGATAAACTTTGGTATGCATGGAGGATTCATCATTGACGTGAACAAACTGAGATCAATCCAAGAAATACAACATAAACCAGCTTAGGCCGGTTCCTTTGATGCCAGTTTGATGCTCCAGTCTCTGTAAAAGAATTTGATGGTCATTGGTGTCAAATGCAGCACTAAGATCTAACAGGACAAGTACAGAGATGAGTCCTTTGTCTGATGCCATTAGGAGGTCATTTGTGACTTTGTCTAGTGTGGTCTCTGTGCTATGATGCACTCTAAATCCTGACTGAAAATCCTCAAATAAACTGTTCTTATGGAGAAAGTCACACAGCTGATTAGCTAAAGTATCTTAGAGAGAAAGGGAAGGTTTGATATCGGTCTGTAATTGGCTAAAGCCTCTGGATCTAGAGTGGGTTAACAAGGTAGGCAATGAGAAAAACAAAGTTCTCTAATACAAATTTGTATTCATTTTCTTATATATCCTCTAATGATTGTTTGCTTTTGTTTTTTGTGGAATATTGAGGTTGAGGTTAATGAGGTTAATCTCTTTAGACCTTGAACATGAATTATGAATCTTAGAAGGAGATCTCTCTTGAGATGACAAAAGTTCCCAACCTGACATTGCTTTTATTAAGTTAAAAATGTTTGGATCCATCAGTAATATCTGGAACAATGCTCAATATTTTGAAAGCTGATGTGTTTTTTAATGTTAAACCTGAGAAGTAAGTCAAGCTGTCAGGTAAATGTAGTAAACATTTCCCTCTAAGTTGTAGTGGAGTAAAAGTATATTATAGATTTAATAGGAAACACTCAAGTATGGTATTTCAAGTACCACAAAACTGGACACCTATTGTTCAATACTTGTACCACTGGCTGATATCATTTCCAAAAGACTTCCAGAGACTTGTCTCTGACTCACTTGATGTAGCACATCTCAGATTTCTGGCGTCTGAATGTTGAGTGTTTCACTTAGACTCTGTGAAAATATATGTTTAAATGTGAATTAATTTTGGATCGCACCTTCAGAAAAAAACCTGTCAAGTAATGCTTTGTTTTCCTCCACTGTCTCTTTGTCATTTTGTTTCCAATAGCCTTTTTTTCTCTCATTTCACACCTCTCCACCGTCTCTCCCCTCATCCCCCCCTCCAGCCCTCTGCATGCTGCATGGAGGCATTTGGATCCTTTTTGCCTCCTTAATTAGAAGTGATGGGAAGGTGAGGCTTCAGCAGACACCAAATGAATAGAGTCATCAAGCTACTTTTCAGGACTATAGCCCAGCCACTTAAGACGCTTTTTCACCCTGTGATGGGAATTTTAATTGCTTACCTCTTGGCTTATAATTGTCTATGAAGAGGCACTCTTTGGGTCTTTAGTATGTGTGCTCTGTATGTGGATTTTAGAGGCTGTTTCTTGTTGTTCGGGGAATTGCAGTGTTCGCTCAGGAATTCAAACAAAGCTTGGAGATAGTTGATGACACACGCTCACAGTGTTGTCCTCATAATCAGGGTATTACATACAGCTCGAGGGCTGTCTTTGATGCACATCTTTTGCCAAGAGAAGCAGGTGAAAACACAAACTCTTATAGTCGCAAATAGGCTAGAAAGAAAAGTTCAAACTCCAAAATCATTCTCATCTCTCATTTTTCCCAGTCTAATACCTTGTGAGGTCTTTTTCGTGTGTGTGACTGTGTGACGTATTTCCTGGGTTTTCTGTGTGGCTTCTTGCTGGAGGGGAGAGAAGGTTGGCGGCGTCCTGCGGTGAGCAAGAAAGAGAGGAAGTTGTGTAGAGATGCAGCTGTCTCTCTGAATGACAGTGTGCTCTGATACAGCAGTAGGTGGGTGACAGACAGTTCAGCTCATCAGACCAACATTGCACACACACAGACACAGACACGCCTCTACATTTACTGTGCCGCTTCTACATCAGTTTCAATCAATACATACATACATACTTTGTGCCAGCACTGTGTGTATTTACACTTCTCTTCACCATCTCAGTATGCCTTTAAACAAAAATCACCGGTAGACACACTGTGTCACATTTTCAGTAGGTCGCATACATATATTTCATGTTAATTTATGCCTCTTCTCCTTAAGGTAGTTGTATTTCAGAGGCAAATATTGTTAATTTTTACACACTTTATTACTCCACTACATTTATTTGACAGTTTAGTTTCCATTACAAATAAAGATTTAACATACACAATAAATGTTCCACTCAAAAAATATGATGCTAGATAGATTAAACTGCACAACAGTATATATGACTAAAATGTGCTGCATTTTGACCAACTAATGCATGAATTAAGTCTGTCACTTGTGTGGAGTGTTTTCATATTGCAGCATTGCTTTTCATATTTAAGTAAAAGATCTGCCACTGTATTATTCTAACCCATACACATGTTTGAGATCACCACCTCTCTTGACATGTTAGACTTGCACTTGACTTGAATTTGCACTTGCCCTGTGTGAGTAGTAAAGCAAAGAGGATGCAGAGTGTGAGGGGTATGTGCATGCATTTGCTCTCCCTGCAAGTCTGTCAAGGCAGATAGAGCTTTCTTCACCTTCTTAGCCAATCTCCTGCAGCAGGCGTGGGTCAGCCACTCTGTGTTTGTGTTTTTTTGTGAGTTTGTGTGTGTACGTGTGAGTATGTGTATGTGTGTGTGGGCCATGTTTTTATTTGTTTGAGGCTTCGGGCTGAGGCTGTCTGGCTTGACGGACGTGTCATGATCAGACCATGCCTCTGCCTTTAGGCTAAAGCACACTGGGCCTGAAGAGTGTTCAGAATCAGTCAGTGTGCAGCTGTCAAGAGCAGTTTAAGGAAGTCGGCCCCAGTCGTTCTCCTCTGTAAAGGTTGACAGGTAACAAGTAATAGGTGGTTTTTCACATATAGCAGATGCTTATACCTTCTCGTCTTACATGATTAATGACAACTGTTTAATTGCATGTGTGTGCAGTAATGTTTCATCATTTTATTGTAAGCATATCTTCAGGAGCTGGTGTTTTTGCACAGCTGTATTATGACGATCAGGCTCTTTTTGAATGTATCATACAGAGAAAAAATTCTGTCCCGCTTCCTTCTCTCACCCACCCACCTGCAGACTGACACATTTAATCATTCCATCACTGAGACTCTCCTCTCTGGCACACGACACACACGCATGCACACCCAGGTGGATCAAGTCCCTGCAACATATAATTTTGAAGTTTAGAGGAAAGTGAGCCCTATCCAGGTGTCTTCTCTGCATCGCTCAGTGTCTGTGTATGTATGTGTGTGTGTGTTACGCTCTAAACACCTTCCCTTTTCTTTCTTTACTGATATGAATGGTAATAATAGCTGTCATCTGCTCACCTCTCCTCTGTAGCAGCAACCTTGAATAACATCGTTTTCCCCTTTCTCCACTGTTCCTGCTGTTGTTCTTTCTAACAGTATGCTCCTGCTTTGGTTATTTGGAGCAGAGCAGAATAATTGCATGTAGGTATTTGTATTTGGGATGTGGCGTCCAGGTGGTTGGCTGCTGATAGGGCAGATTAGACTGAGTGTTGAGCGGGGAACAGGTTGCCAGATAGCTCTCCACTGCTGGGGCAGGCTGATAGCCCCAGATTAAAACAGCAAGACCTGCTGCAAGATAGTGAGACCTTGGTTGGGGTATAGCTGCTCTTATATAAAACATCATTAGATTAGGATGCATGCGCATACAACCACCTGGTGAACTGAAGGTTGCTTTTCTTTGTTGGTGATCTCAATGCAGAGCTAGATGTAATTCTTCAATTTTCCATCCTTCCTACCTCCTCTGTGTGCTTTAAATTGAGTCAGTCTAAGGAATGCATTGCTTTGAGGTCACCGTCTGAGAGGATGCTGCAGTATTTCTTCACACAAATGATGGTTGAAAGAGTGAAGCAGTGAGATTCTGGTTTCACACAGTCTAGCGTAGGATATTTGAATGGTTAAAATGAAACATTATTCATTTTCAGATCTTTGCATTGATGGAAAGTTTAGCCTGTAGATGCATGTTACAGCAAAGTGGGAGAAAATGCTCAAAAAAAAAAAAACACACACAGCTACTTTACCTTTTGAAACTTTGATGACTTTGTTAAGGAGGTGCATGTGAAAATGCACACTCCACTGGGATTTTGGAGCCAGTGACAGAAATGCTTGTGGCAGTAGGTGTATAAAAAGCCCCAGGGACAGCTGAACCAAAAGAAACGTAATGTTCCCACTCCTCTGCTGTCAGTCACATAAATCGTTGCACTATCAGTTTAACCCCAGGTAGAAGCCAGTGGTGCTGTGCCCAGAGGGAACAACACTCTAGATTCACATTAACCCTTTGAACATGAACAGGCCTGACAGATACTGCTCACTCAATCATTCCTGCCTACGACTTACTGCTACACACTCTCTACCACCATGTGTTTCCATTCCTAACACACATGCAGTCACTCTTTAATATGCATAGGCACACAGGAGTGAGTAAAGGGGCACGTGGTGGAGATGGCAAGAAGTAGAACAATGAAACCCCCCGCCGACAAGATGGATGTCATCTCAGCAGAGGCACAAGCAGGCCTGCGGGGAACAGCAGATTCCCCCGAGAATAGAGATGGAGACGGAGACTGTGCTGGGAAAATGGGAGAGATAAGGAGATGGATGGAGAGAGAGAGTTTCCAGAGAAGAAGAAGTGAGGAAAAGGAGAAAAGTAAGAATGACTGCAAGATGTTCAGCCGTGGTTGTGCCGTCACCCCTGGGGAGAGCAGCTCCTCTGCCTGTATCCTTTGATAACGACACACAGATGCCAGTTGCACCTCAGCTGCCTCTGTACACATGCAAGAGCCTACAGCAGTGGCTGCCATTTTGTGCCAAAGTCTATTCATAGATCTACCTGCCATAGAGAGACCTGAGCATAGAGTTTGCCACATAACCCCCAGTGTCTGCAGGATTGGGTTTCTGAAACTGGGTCTGAAATGAAGCTCATGAGAACCAGAGGATGTGTTAAAGCACACTGTGTGACTTTTTAAAACCATTTTGATACTACACTGACTTGTAATCAGGCGAATGGTGTCTCTGTCATTCCCACTTTACATCTGATCGCACTGATCTCCTGCAAGAAGCCTGGATCATATTTTATGGAGAAAATGTTTTCTGGTTTTCCTTCTGATGTCCTCCAGCTGCTCCGCCTCAACTCTCTGTGATTTTCCTGATGTTTCCTGAGTTTCCTGATGGACAGTGAATTTCAATTGAATTCAATTCAATTTTATTTATATAGCACCATATCATAACAAAGTTATCTCATGGCACTTTTCGTGCAGAACAGGTCTAGACTGTACTCTATAATATTATTTACAGAGACCCAACAGTTCCACAATGAGCAAGCACTTGGTGACGGTGGCGAGGAAAAACTTTTTTTTAACAGGCAGAAACCTCGGGCGGTGCGCGGTGAAGTAAACTGTTGACAACTGTAGCTGCTCTTAGCTAATGTTAGCTCAGTTTGTTAGCCAAGCTGCCTGGACTGTGAGCTCAGAACACCGGGGGAGTGTTTGCACCACCGGGAAGAAAAAGGTTTACAGGCCTGAGGCACGTGGGCATTCTGACAGGGAGTGGAGCCGGTGTTGTGTTAGAAAAGAGCAACTATAAATAATAAAAATAAGTAAAAATAATCAAAAGACTCAAGTGTTACCTCTTAGGTTAACTTATACCTGCCAGAAAAGAAAGAAAGTAGTTTTCTGTTGTCTTTGTTGTCTTGAGTTGTTTGGCCCTGAGTTTGACTAATCTCAAGAGTGTAGAAATGAACTAACAGTTCAGCTTCAACAAAAAACTTAGCAATCAGAATCTTTAAAAACCTAAATAGCTCGTACTCACAGATGATAGAAGTTTATTCACTGAGAGGAGCAGCCTTGTGCTCCCTGTTTGCCATTTTTGTGCCAAACTCCATCTATTATTCCTCATGCCTCACTTTTTTTTTTTGTTCTCATCATAGTGTCTCTTTGAAGTGAACAGACCATCATCTGTATCTGTGATTGATGTGTGTACAGAAAATCTTTCATGCTGGATCTTATCAGGAGCCGTATATCTTTGTGACAAGTACCTATCTGTGTGTCTGCTGTGTGATTTCTGCTCTATGATGAGGCTTTGAAAACGTTTACGGTGTACTTCCACAGCGGAGCTGGAGAGGCTTATTGCCCACAAGGCCATCACCTCTCCTATATTACCTGTGAAAATCATTGTACAATCGTGTGTGTGTTTGTGTGTTTGTCAGCAGGCAGTTGCCATTGATTTCTTCCTCTCAAATACAGCACCAAACCCAACACTACCCACCTTTTGCTGCCATATACTCTTGTGTGTGTGTTGTGACTGTGTTGAAGTTGTGGGTGTATGGTATTTGAACATATGTGTGCATAAACAGCTTGTGTGCACAGTATGTCTTGGAAATTATTATACCTACTAGCTCCATAGTTGTATCCACATTCTTAATAGATGGTATCGAAATGTGAAAACCCAAAAGGTAGATTCTATAAGAACTGTACCTCTCTCATCATTCTTTGTGACTTCTTCCTGGAAGACATTTCTAGATGATATGGTAGATAACAAAATGGAAGCAGCAGCAGCAGACTGAAATTCAGACTCTGGTATGTATTTGTTTTTAATTTCACAATAAAATGCATTTCAAAAACTACAAAAGAAAATCAGTTTTCTGGCCCTCAGAAAGATTTCTTCCACTGTAATATGAATGTCTGATCATCTGATCAAGTATTAGTGTACATACTGTATTCTGCAAATTGTAGTAATATGTACTGTAGTTTATATTGGATGGGTTTGGAAAGAGTTGAGGTACTGCTAGTTTGTCTGCTATAAAAGTTCATGCCTATTTCTTTTGAGCTCCAGAGGTGGAAACATCAGCTTAATCTGTGTATTACTTTTGGATCTGAGCCTCCCAGTGATTGTGATGGAGCCTGATGGACCCACACTGTGTGTGTGTGTGTGTGTGTGTGTGCACGCATACTGATAGGAAACTCATGCACACCTGTTTTCATGTGTCAGATTGAGCTGTGTGATCTGGGGTGTGGAGTCAGGCACAGGCTATGCATAATTCAGCATACAAGGAAGGAAAGAATAGCAAACAATAGCCTGCAGTTGTAGGTGGGGAGAGCAGGTTGTGTTTGGATGGCATCTCACTACATATCTCTATTCTTTCTCTCAGAGTTTGTCCTTTACCACACGCTCATCTCATCTGTACACCTTCACTTTTTAGGATTTTTTTTAGGATTTTCATGTACTCTGGGAGTAATTCCTTTATTTTTTTAATGAATACAGATGATGAATATGTTTCCTCCACACTAAACACCTGTAGAAATATAGAATCATTTCGCTTTGAGTGATTATTTACATTCCTGTACACTGTTCGTTAGCATGTTTTTTTCTCCATCTGTGCCTTTCTTTCCTACAACTACCCTCTGCTGTACCGCTTACTGTACATGTCTGCCACCACGTTTATGTACATTCACATTCATATTTTTCAGAATGTTTTGTGTCTATACATTCAAAATGTCATTAATTGGCATCATTGAAGTTTTATTTATTATGTTTAAAATCAAATCAAACATTACAGAGCCACTGAAACAAACAATATCTTCTGAGTTTGTATTTTATACATCATTGAAATTACATTATGATCTTTTGGGGGCAGCTGTGGCTCAGGGGTTAGTCAGCTAATCAGATGATCGGTGACTCAATCCCTGGCTTCTCCAGTCTGCATGTACTTGGGCAAGATACTGAACCACATATTGCTCCTGATGCTGTGCCATTGGTGTGTGAATATGTATGAATGGTTAGCTCCCAAAAACAGCCAGTGCCATCAGTGTATGAATGTGTGTGAATGGGTGAATGAGTAGTGTAAAGTGCAGTGTAAAAGCTCAGGAGACTAGTCCATTCGAGTCCATTAACGTTATACTACTGGTCTTTTTTTTTTTAATCTTAATTGAATGGAGTGGATTGTATCCAATATGTACGATTACAGTTATTTTATTTTTAAGATCAGAAAAATGCCAAAATAAAAGCATGACAAAAGTGAGCAAGTAGTCAGATTTGTTTTGCATATACTGTATATAATGCTAATGACACAAGTGATTACTACATGTATGTCACATTATGTTTTCATATTCAATAGAGAAATGAGCCCAAGAGAAATGACTCAGAGACAATGAATCCAAGTGAATGCCACGTTGACTTGTTCACCTGCTCATTAGATACACACACACACACACACACACACACACACAGGCCTATCATACTGCAGTCTGGATTATCTTCCTCCTCCATTCAGCTTGATTGGGAAGACATAAAGCAATGATAGATTCAGCTTCAGCACTGCCTGGGACACACGCACATAGTAACACACGCACCTTGCCTCTATGGTACAAAAATCACACCATGAATAATGGATAAATACCTGTGTTTCCAGGGACATCAAAAACACAGACAGATGGAGATGGACAGTGAGAGATGCAAACAGATCAAGTGTCTTTAAGCCACTGCCTAAAATGACTGAACAAGCTGCACAGATGCTGTGTGTGTGTTTGTGTGTGTGTGTGCGTGTGTGTGCATGTGTAGTTATTTTGTGTGTTCACATAGTTTTGCTAGTTTTGCTTGAGTGACAGGCATAACATTTTCATTAGTGTGGCTGTTTTCACTGAGGACAGAGATGAATTCACGGTTAAAGGTCGAGGAACAATGAACAGGAAGTTCGTGGAGCATCAACTGATGGGACCGATTACTGATGGGAGGATGAGAAAGCGTGGAACAGACGAGAAACTGCAAGAAAAGTAAAAATGGACTGGTGGCATAGAAAATCCTAAAGGATCACGTCTTTCTGAAACAGGGCCATTGAAAGGTGTTTGACTAAGTGAAAAACAGCAATAATTACCATCCAGTACAGAAAGATGACGGAGCACAGCCCTCACCCTCCCCTTCTAAAGCTAACCCTAATGGCCTTAATGGCACGGCTCCTCCCAGACAAAAGGCCTTTTGACTAAGCTAACTGCACCCCTTTATTTTTCTTAGTGTTTTTGAGTGACAACCCACTTTGCTACTTCATTATACATGGAATAATTAGCACTTAAGCAAGGGTGGGTGGTGCTTGCTGATCATCATACTACGTGCTGCCTGTCACTCTTTGACAGAGAAACAAAAGAACTGGTCTTTTCTCAGTAATGAAATTGTTTGCTTAGCAAGCCAGTGCCATTACACACTGCGTCTAAATTTGTCCGGATAATTCATCTTCTATTTTGTTCTCCACTGTGATCAATACGAGATGAAATATCTGTCAGGACCGTTTTCACCACGGGTCTCTGAGATTGAGTCAGAAAAAGTTCTGAAGTTCGTTTAATTGAGAGACTCGGGGAGGAAACGGGGAGCTCAGTCTCCATCTGTTAGTTTCTTGTCGATACAGACTTGTCAGTCAATCCATATCTGTATGGATCTATTGTCAGTCCCAATGTATCGACCCAGGCACTTGCTCAATGCCGCCCGCACACACACACACAAACACACTTGCTCAGACAAAGAAACACTGTTTGTCCATTCAAGGAGTGTGATGAAGTTGTCTGCTCTTACTCGTCTCAGCTTCAATAATTAATGTGCTACCTCTCTCCTAACCTACCTCTGTTCTTCTTCCCCATGTGTCCTCTTATGTCCATGGTCCACATTTCTTTAGCTCTCTGAAGTACAGTGAGACACAGTATATATATATATATATATAAAATATATAGAATTCATTGCAGTCCTCTCTTGACCTTTGCCTGAACGATCCAGCTTTGTGTAAAAAAAAAAAGAGTAAAGACTGTTTCTGATGTCCTTGAGAAAACCCCTTAAGCTATTGAATATATATTCAATCCCCAAACTCATTCCTCTTCTTGCTTCTCTCTTTCTCTGTGTGTTTTTCTCCTTCTTTGTAGCACCATCACTGATCAGTGAGCTGCGAGCAGAGAAGATCGAGCAGAAGAGCATAACCCTGGTGTGGAGGGAGCCCTCATACCCAAACAGCAGCCGCACTGAATATGAGGTCAAATACTACGAGAAGGTAAAATCCATCGTTATATCATAACCTTTTTTCACTTATTATTCATCCTAACCAGTAAATTCAAGTAAACTCGAAGTCCTCATGTTTGCTGTTGGTATAAATTGACCAAGAATCCAGCAAGTAAATGGAGAAAAGCACTTAAGGAATATAAAACATAAAGAAATATGTATACTGCAGTGATTTAGTGTTGCACTTTCCTAAAGATATCCTGACTGGCACTGGCTCCAAAAATGCTCAATCCTACATTTCCCATACACAGTGTCCTTTTTTAGATGCTCCGCACCTCCTAAATGTTATCTTATCAGCTGTGAACATCTGGTGTCAGGCCCTCTATGTCTACACTGGACACACAGAGAGACCACTCGAACTTTGACAGTCTGAAGCACGTTCACATGTGTCGTATTGTTCGCTCTCAAGTTGCTGCTGTGCAAACTCTCCATACCTGGTGCTGGACGCACACACACACATACACAGACTCTGCTGGAGCTTTGACAGTCTCTGAAGAACATTCATTAAAGTTTCTGCGTGGTAAATGTGTTGTAACATTACCTCAGAGCTAGCGGCCCCGAGATGGATGCTAACGTATGTTGGCACCATGTGAAACCTGCCTCCAAATTCAGTCAACAGCAAAATTCAAGTGCAGGTTTCAAACAGTAGGAAGGAGGTCACTAAACATATTTATAGCACAACATGTAGATTTTAAATACTTTACACTAAAATGTCAAGATCTGAGCCTGAACAATACTGAATACTCAGACATTGTTTTTTTATCTAAAAAAAAGTGGTTTGAGGACAGCACATCAATCACCAGTCTTTGGTGCACCACGCTAACAGCAAACCATGTAATGAGTGAGTGACTGACTCAGTGCATGTAGAAGAACAGAAACTCAGCATACCGACTGATATCTGATTTATTTTTACAGCCCTTTCCAAAAGGTGAAATCATCATCTTGAACTGCTAACTATTTACTGTAGAAGTGTTTCAAAACTCACTGTGCGTTTCAGGGGTAATTATGTCAAACCCAGGGGCCCATATTACTGCCACATTTTGTCTTGCATTTATGAATAACTGCTGTAATTTCATTGGCCCTCTCATGCTCATTTAAGCGAACACTTAGTCAGATTGTGGCCGCCCCGTAAACAGTCATAGTCTTCACAGTAAATCTGTCATGCACGTAAACCACAGCTGTCACGCTCACGCCTCTCCATCCTCATACGCCACATTTTCTGGCAATGCCAGGTCTTTGTATTTGGCTTTGTCACACTCCTCTCACCCATTTTCACACCTCCTTCTCTTCTCTATGCTTCACCATATTTAATAAAGCATTCGCTCCTTGCTGCTCTACTCCCACATCTTTAAAAAAAAAAAAAAAAAAAAGGAGGGGAAGATTTAGAACCACGATGCTTGAGGACAGACAGGAGGCATACAGTAGAGGGATCTGAAAGAATGAGATGCCTGTGTGATCAAACCTCACAGAGGGGTATTAGGGACAGATGAAGGGAAGATGACTCAGTGTAAAGATGTTGGTAAGAGCACGGTAACAGAAAGAACTGAAGGAAGGCACTTTGTGAGGGAAGCAGATGAATGGAGGGGGTGTGAAGGATAGATGGAGAATAACTGAGATTGAGACACTAAGATTGTTGACAGGCCATGAAATGAAAAGGCAACACACTGCAGCAAAGAGCCTATCACAGGATAAAATATGGCAGTGCTGAGTCAGCGTATAGTCACCTTCTTCCTTCTTTCTTTTCAAGATGCAGCTTTATGCTAGTCTGAGCTCACACAGTGACACTCACTAATAATTATAGAATCACTTGTTAAACATTAACAATAATAACAGTGTTGACGACAATAATGACTAACTCTGGTAATGATTGAATCACTGTTCATTCATAACTTAATTTACAAAGCGTCTCCATCCTTCTTGCTCTCTTCTCTCTGCTTTCTTTATTCTCTCCTCGTGCAATGAAAAAGCGTCGTCAACACAAAAACTCACTTCCACTTGCTTACCTCGCTGGCTTTTTGCAGATAAATCAGATTTATGGTCCGAGCTGTACCCTCACTTGGATTGATCTCATTGACATGCAGAGGCATGACATGCAAAGAAGCAGTAAGACTGTTTGTTGAACAGAGGCAGAGAAGGGAAACGGGTTGTCACTGAACAGGTACAGGCAAACATATCAGACAACACAAGCGGAGTAATTATGTTAATGCATGTGACCCACTCACCGACCCAAAGCCAACTGTAAACAAAAACAGATTTATCCAAAAATTTAAAGGACTGATATATTTGTATTTTTTTCAATTTATAAATTTTATGTTTGAGATTAGAGAATTTTCTCTCTCAAATTGTGTTTTATTCTCTCTTAAATTTGTAGATTTGTTTGATAATGAAGAAGTTTTGTTTGGATTGATTTGACACAAAAGTAATTCCATAGATGTGCACTGTCTTTGGCTTGTGTTCTGAAGACCTCTGGAATGAACCATGAGTCACACTCTTTGTTACCGTCTTGGATTTTTTCATTATTACATTACATTATGAAATAGTTCTGCACTTCCCTCAGCATCTCAAACTGAGCCTTGGAAATGAACAAGGCATCTCACAAATGGATTCCACCTACTCGTCTCACTCCTTCCTCTCTTTCTCCTCCTGCTTTTCTGTCTTTGTTTTCTCCGTCTCTCACTTTCACTGTCTGTCTCCACAGGAACAAAAGGATCAGAGTTATTCGACTGTGAAGACTGCTGCCACACGGATCAGTGTCAACAACCTCAAACCTGGCACCACATATGTCTTCCTCATCCGCCCTTTCTCCACGCCCGCCCCTTCCTCACCCCTGTCCTCCTCCCCTCTCTCATCCTCCTCGTCTTCATCCCCTTCCTCTTCCTCCTCATCGTCCTCCTCCTCCTCCTCCTCATCGTCCTCCTCCTCTACTTCTTCTTCCTCCTCTTCTTCATCATCCTCTTCTTCATCCTCCTCCTCTCCACCACCCATCGACTACGGAGCGTACAGCGCTCCCCTGGAGCTGCAGACACTTGGCGAGCGTGAGTACCCGTTTTACGCCTCCTCCCCTCTTCTCCTCACTTTCTCTCCTTTCTCTTCGCTCCCTCCTCTCAGCTCCACCAGGCAGATCAGGATGGGGGTGTTGTAAGCACCTGGCAATCCCACACAATGAGGCATGCTGCTAGAGTGAGGGAGATATAGTGAGTGTGTCTGAGATTATGTGTGAAGATTCAAGATTTTACCAGTAAGCTGTGAAATGGTTCTTCTTTGTGAAAGTTGATACCGTGTCCCTCGTGCCACCTCAGGGTCTGGTTGGGATTCTGAGTGTGCTGTGTGCTCCGTTCCTCTCATGAATTCTTATACTTCTCCAGGACAGGGCTTTGTTGAGCTTTCATAGTTTTATAGTTCTGAGCTTTACACAGTTATACAGTGAACTCACCTGAGAGCTGCCCTACACAAACACCATCTTCCACAGTTGGCCAAATACCAGCTCTACCACAAGATAATTTATTTATTTTGGAGGGGATGGGGTTGCATACTTATTTGTTTTGCTGTTGGGTGAGAGGTCGTGTACAATAAAGTTTTTGGGCGATGCATATTCAGTTTGCTCACTTTGCCTCAGGCGAGATCAAGTGTCAAATAAGCGATGACCTGAGCTCTCACAAGGCAGAAATACAACAGCCTCGAGTGGCTACTTAGGAAACACCAACACACAATACAAGATTATGACATTCATGTGTCAAGTGAATTATGCATTAGGAAAGTTTAACTATTGCTAGATTGATTGTATGCAGACAGTAAGAGTTGGCAGATGCACGGCTAGAGCACAGAGGGGCAAAACTTTACATGGCTGTGCCCAATATATGTTCTTTGTCCAGTGTCGCCGGACATTAAGGTCACATTAACTCCATCTCCGCTGTGTTCCTGGATTGTAAAAGCATCTGTCCATCTGTTGACCGTAGAAATAGCAGTTAACAAAACAATTAATTCATAATTTAGATCATTGAAAAAAAGAAAGAAAAACGTGGATATGGGTCAAAACTTTGAGCCTGAACTTTTAAATCTACACAAACAGTACACAAAAAGTTTTCCTACAACAAAGACCATGTTGTCCTTTTATTTCTGTTCCTTTGAGTGAATTTAGTGAAGCAGAATTTTAGTACATGCTAGTAGAAGTAGTAGTAGACAGTGTCATACAGGTCAAGTGTGAATATTAATAATCTCGAGGAGGTTGCAGCTCTCTCAAACAGGAAAACATCAGTTTAGCCTCCGCTAAATTCGTATACTATGAAATTAATTTGGCCTTTAAGGTCATCGCCTTATTTTAGCACTCGTCTCCTGTTCTTGTTCACACTTAATATACGGTAATTGAAGATATGCGCGCTGCATGCTGGTGTGTTAAATTGTGTTGTTATGGTGTTAATATATGTCGAGTACACTCAGGCGTGTCCATGGTTCATTCATGTGTGTGTTCTTGTTCATGTGTGTAATGAGTGTGTTTTGTCATTTTCAGTGGCACTGGCGTCCAGTGAACAAAGTCCAGTGGTGATCATTGTCGTCGTGTCCGTGGCCGCCCTGATCATGCTGCTCTCCATGGGAGTCGGACTGCTGATCTGGAGGAGGTAGATATGAATATAATACAATGTGCATCTCCTATGGCTCATTCTAAGATTTTAATACTCTTAGCATGTTACACAAACACACACTGACACGTACATGTGTGCAAACACTCATAGACTCCATAGAATCATAGAATCATAGACTCCATCACATATTCAGTCACACGCCATCCATCATAATCCAGATTACAGTAATCCAGTGAGAGGAGGAGTCCCTTTTGTGAAATGAATATGCTGTGACAGCGAGCAAATGGCTCAAGCTACATGATAAGCACTCATCATTTAATATGCGACATAAAGAAGCCAGTTTGATAACAGCTCTGTCTGCATCAAGGGGAAAATGCTGGCAGCGTCAAACCCTTCTTTGATATTTTTATTTTTGGCCAGGAGTTCATAGTTCTCTGCTGTCTAATTAGTTTTCACATGGAGGAGTGAGAAACAGAAAGAAGCTGAGATGGAGGTTAAAGCAGTGTTACTTGTATAACAGCTCATATACAGTACATGCTTACTGACCAAAAGTTTATAAAGAGATCAAAACTATTTTCTGCTTCGTACAATAAGTGTCCACATTCATTATTGCTCCATTTTCAAAACAAGATCTACAGACAACTATCTAACTTGGAAGTATTTAGCTTGGATCAGATGGTTGGAGTTAACCACAACCACTTCCTTCACTACGACTGTGACCTGATTTCCAGCATACCGCTCCACTCCTATTAAATCAAGATTCTTTGGATTGGCAGAGTTTGTGGTGGCAGGAAGAGACCGTTCAGACGGCAGCAATCAGAGTAAGACACTTCATTTCTATTAATTAAAGTGGCAGCCTGGTACGCTCGAACCCAAACACTGGCTCAGTTTTAGAACTAAAGTATGATGAAATGTAATGACCAGCATAAATTAGGTTAAGCAGGTTACATGTTATGATAGCATGACTTGAAAAAGCTGTAAAGTAGGGCAGTTTCAAGATACTCCCTCAAAGCATGAAATGTTTTGCAGTCTCGGGTGATTAGCAGACTGAAGAATGAAGCCATGACCAACAACACACAGACTATTTGCACCAAACGGGCAACACAGCACTTTTTCAGGCTGATATAACACTGGGCTCCTACCTGTGGCAACATTTCAGTAGACAACATAATAATATGACGTTTAGCTGTGGAATGCTCAAAAAGCACCCTTCCACAGGTAAACAGGTTCATTGGTAACAGGTGATAGAACAGAACTGGTTCAAGAACCAGAGCTAATGTGGTGGTAAAGAGGCACTCCTGATCTGCACTGCTCTTCATAATATTTCTCATTAGGAGCCACAAATGTATTATACCACCATTGCACCATTTTTCATTTTTACCATTCATGTATTCAAACAAAACATTACTATTATATATATATATATATATATATATATATATATATATATATATATATATATATATATCTGTAGTATTTTGATAGTATTGTGTGTTTTTAAATTAATTTATTTCAAAAATGATTTTAGGGACTCCTTTAAGTACCACCACAAGGAGGTTTGAGAACCGGTGGTATAAAGGATATTTCTACATGGCCTCATAGAGACAAATGCAAAATTTATATTTTACAAAGCATTCCAACTTTTTGGGAAGCAGCAATCATACTAAGACAGCAAAGTCCGTCAGACTGATGAACAGCTAGACTGTTCATGTTACAGAGGCATTAAGTATGGTATGAAAGTTTTAAAGCTAGAATAATAAATACATTCACAGTTTGTGATCCTTTGTTACACTGTTGTCAATCAGACAGCTGCACAATGCATTCCTTGTTTCAGTCGGTGCTGTTATTCTGTCATTTCTGTGTTTCGGTGCATGGTTTGTTGTCTTGTTTATTGCACTATATCTTGCCATATACTTACATGTTTTATTCATCTGAGCCGATAAAGGGTGGTGTGGAGTGGATGGGGGGGGTAAGAGTGCGTTTCTACTCGCCGTTCCAACCACTTTGCTCTTTGACTCCTGTCCAATTCTATATTCTGCCAGCTCGCCTCACACACGCCTCCCACACACACACACACAAACACACACACACTTGCACAATTTACCCGGTATACTTCATCACACATGCAAGCACACGAGCAAGGAGCACATATCCACTCCCACACAGTTACACACTGAGCCAGAAAACAATCGTTTTTTTTTTTTATTTGGACAGCATTCAATTGGTCCTATCCAGGGAGTTTTCAGATACACTGCAAATGCGTAGTTTGTGTGTGTTCCCTCAGTGTTTCGTCTACACAAACGCACACACAGATCTACAGCAGTGCCATCTCTCAGCCTGCACGTACCTGTCTAAAAAGGGGATTGTGACATTGGAACCAGCAGACAAATTCGAGATACACACAAAACAGTGCAATGATGGAGTCAGCCGGGTGTAAAAATGGGTTCTATTCACTCACAGCGACTCCATACAAACCTGTGCTGTCAGTCAAACGTCCATAAAGAAATGTATGGGAATATATAGATGTCCACAGACTCACACACATAAGCAGCTGTGTGAAGGCGACAGCACTGCAGCAAAAAAACACAGAATATGCAAAAATTCACAAACCCTCAGTCCACACACACAGACACACACACACGTCAAGTATTTAAATACACTGTTGCTTTGAGGGAAGGCGGCATCATCCCCTCGTGCACAGACCGGTCCTGAATAATAACGCTTATCTTTCTCTCCTTTATTCCCATCACTGCATTCATTGCAAGTGGTCTCCATTGTTCATCGCTGCTGGACCATTAACTTGCTCTTCATGCTTTGCATAGAGACAAAGAGGGAATGGCTTGATGCCTCAATTACTATGCTCTCGTGTTTGCAAAGACAGCCAGCTCCCAGCCACAGCTGGAGGGTCTCCGTTACATAGATCGGCCTTCTCGCACAGACACATGCAAATGAGCCCTGCAGGCAGTCGCACACAGTTAAGGCACACGTTCACATGTGTGGAAACTCCACTTCATCTTTTAATGTACAGTAAGGTGTGTGTGTCAGCGGCAGGTTGGCTCTACATCCTTTTAAACTGTTCCTGCAGCCCAAAACACACCAGCAGCTTACTTGCAACACAATGCACCGTCTTCTGTATTTTCTGGTATTCTTGCCCATTTTTATTTTGTTTGGTGGTATCATGTCTTTTACTTTGGTCTTAGATGTCAAAGAGTGGATGGGGTGAAAGTTATGAGGTTATTGAATTACATATATACAGTATAGATACATTTTTTGGACTTTGCCAGGTTCCTCAGTGAGGATCATATTACCATGACGTACATGGAACATTATTCAAGACTTTCAGTTAAGAATAATGTGGGGAATAATAATAGAGGAAACACACGTGTGTGTGCGCGCAGACACACACACACACACATAAAGTCCATTGATGCCTGACAGGGTTTGATAGAAGCAGATTTCCAGGGCATTGCCCAAATATTCTCCAGGAAGCCCAGGCTCGACTGGTCAATGCAGGGATTGCTTTCCCCTTCACTGGGCACACCAGTGTGCATGTGTGTGTGTGTTTGTGTGTGTCTTGTGATTGAGTGTGTGTGTGTGAGTGCACACCCATGCCTGAAGAGTGAGTAACAAGTTATCAGGAGCAGGAGATGGAGAGGAGATGAAGAAGAAAGGAAGAGGCGGGAATTAAAGCAGGGGGTCATTTCATTGACACTCGCTGACACAAAGTGGGATTCGAAGGGGAACAAATGAGACGCGGGAGAGATGAGTAGGCCAGGAGGAAAGGTCTGAGCCCCTTAGTGGAGTTTTTCATGTGTCTTTTACAGATCACTGCTTCCATGTCTCAGGAAGCCCCCCCACCATCAGACATCTTCCAAATGTGAAAGTTGTCTTTCTAAAGGGCTCTGTATCTGTTCAGGAAGCCTTTTTCCAATTGTTATTCTTCAGTCATGAATGAATACATGGTTGCTGTATTTGTAATTATGGACCTGATTATCAACCCAAACCCAAAACTACAATATCTTTAAAAGAGTTCATATAATTAGCAGGGATTATTTTCAAGGTGCCGCTCCTAACAATGCAGGAAAACAAAGGTGTCACCTCTCTATTTATAATAGTTATATCATTTTATAACCCAGTCTTACTCTTTGAATGGATAAAAGTGGCCTTTTGCGTAATTTTCCATGTATTTTGCCCTACATAAGTCTCTGCTGGCCTAAATTCCCTCTGCTTCACTTTACCTGTCAGCCAGGATTCTGTTCCGGCTCTCTCGCCTATTATTCATATTATTTCCATAACCACACTTATTTCAGAGGAGAATTCATGTATGGAGAGGGAAAAAGCAGCCGGTGAATAGGCTTCATTTACATGGCATCCATTCCTTGCTTTAAAGTTGTCTGCTGAAAACACTAATGTGTGTGCGCGTGCGGGCTGATAACTCCCTTAAAAATGAGCAAAAATTTGAATTTGCCATTGAGATGCAGCAAAGTGTAGGGTAAGGTTAGTCATAATGTCGTCATCTTAAGTCAGCCGTCCATGATGTCTTGTATGAATAACAAAGTCAGAGTTGCAGCTCAGACACCTACTGTATGGAAAAGTCAAATACAACATACTGTATGCAAAATGCACTGAGTAAAAGAAATTTGATCAAAATGAACAAATGTTCAGCCTGTAGCCTTTGATCACTGTTGTACTGGGTGACAAATGTCTTCATTACAGTGAATACAGCCATAAATACTCACTAGAGCACCACATCCACAACAGAAAATAGTCCCCAACAAATACTATTATTGTATGTAATGTATGTTTCCTGTCAGTGATATAATGACTAAAACTAAAAATTAAGATGAAAATTCTTGCCAAAATTAACATTTGATGAGGCTGAGCTGACAGTGACGGAGTTTGGCCTAAATCTTCAGTGTTTTGGCATCCACGCATTTCTTTCTGCCATCTGGTTCTTCTGAAGTGTGAAATTTTCAAAAATTGGTCCAGAATTGGAGTAAAAAAGCATGAAATTGGAACCAGTTTGGGAGGGTTTAATAGACTTCAGGATATATTTTCAAAATACAGAATATATGTTTTCATAGGAATGACTATCTATGGTCATTTTATCATTTCTGTGTGTTTTTTCTGGCAACATCTACCATTAATTGATTAGATTTGTGCGAATCTATTCATCAATCCAAAGTTGTGTTGACTGACCATCTTTTAAAGTCATAAACAGCCAGAATTGACACAGCAACCCCCCCTCCCCTCCCTTGTTTTTTCCCAGAAGCGTCTGCTCGAGCTCCTCCAATGTAACTCCTGCTAGCGTGGTGCTGCTCTCGACCTCCTTCTCCACTCTTCCTCCTCCTCCTCCTCTTCTTTCTCCTCTTCCTCCCTTCACACAGCTGATGCCCAGGTACACTGGCATGTCTGCACTTCCCTCCCCCAAACTCTTCCTCCTCCTTCCATCTCCTTCCCAGTTGTCCTGCCACCTCTTCTCCCTCTGCGTTACTTTTTCCTCGTGTCGCTAACTTACCTCATACCAAGAGACTGATAATAGGCCAAAAACCATTTCTCCTTTTTCTTCCTTTTTGTCAAGCTGTTTGGCCCAGTTCCATATTATACCCTCAGTACTGTATCTGAAATGAACTTCAAAAATGTGATGGAGACTGTTACTGTTGAATTCATCCCCAAAAAGAAGCTACCCTCTAAAAGGAGCTATTTTGCATCTGCCATTTCATTTTTGTCACATCTGTGACATTTCAAAAGAGGTAATGGAAATGGAATCAAGTCATGCGACTTTGCCTTCATGCAGCCCTGCCAATTATACTTTTTCTTCCTTATTTCCTTTCTCCAGGGCTTAGTTGCCTCCTTGTCTCCTCTCTTCCTTCATATCACTCCACTTGTCCTTTTAAATCTGTTATCTATGTGCGTATGCTTGCTCTTTTGCTCATTTGCCTCTTGTCATAACATTAACGCTTCCTGCTGTGTGTCCTAGCTGATAGTTTTCCATCACTGCCTTGCTTCCTTCATGTTTAGCATCCATTCTTCCCACCCTAGACTCCTCACTACCATCCTTTCTTTATCGCTTTGCTTCTTCCTCTGCCCCTAACCGTCTACTTCATGCCCTATACTGTGCACCTCTTCAACTATTTCTCCTTCCTTGCATACCCTTCTGCCCAATTATCCTCTTACCCGTAACCTCTTATTTTCTTGTCACTTCCTCTGCCTCTCCATTTCCTGACTTCCTCGCTGATTTATCCACTGCTTTGCCCTCATCCCTATACCATGTTCCCTATTTGCTCCCTTACCTCTTTCCCCCTTAGGTCTCTTGCATCTTGTTTCTCTTGGTATCGTCATCTCCCTCCCGCTCCCTTTTCTGCTGTGCTCCCTTATCTATTAATTCTTGTCTCTCCTCCCCTGTCTGGTATCTCCTGCCCTGAGGATCTGTGCTGCATGTGTCTGCTGGTGTGTTTTGACAGACAGGGTCCTGACCTTGTCTCAGACCCTGCTGCTACACAGGCTGAGGGGATGTGTCAACCTCAACCTCGATCACATCTTATACCCCCTTCCCACACCCATGGGGATATGCACATGCAAAAAAAAAGAAAAAAAAACACAGCCCCGTAAACACATGCATAATGTAAATAAAGAAAGCACACACACACACACACACACACACACACAGTGTGGGTCCATCAGGCTCTCTGTGAACTCTTTCTGCAGAGGATCAGTTCTGTGTGAAGTCCTGATGTGTTCTGACATTCACATTAATGCACACACACACACACACAACATGCAGATTTATAGACACCTGCATGGACAACCACCTCACTGTCATCAACTTCTGATTCCCTGAAAACATGGTAACAATAATTCTGTTCTATGTTTGGTTGATATGCTTGCAGATAGATTTAGAATATATAAAATATATTTAAAATATATTTAATCAGCACCGTTTGTTAGCAGATCTACTGCAGATTCAACCATCCAAACTTCCTTCAGTTCCTTGGCTGTGTCCCTCTTGTCTTGTTTTTTCATCCCTCACTGTAATCCAAGTAAACACTTTGCTGGCCGTCCAGAGTGTCTGTTCATTACTTGTTAATCTGTCACTTACAGTGTGTGTGTGTGTGTGTGTGTGTGTGTGTGTGTGTGTGTGTATTTTTTGTGTGGATTGTGTATGCGTGTGAGCATAAAGAGCCAAGTTCTTCTCTAAGCCGTAAAGCCATCACCAGTCAGATCATAGAGAGCTGTGTCCTCTTTAGACCCCCCCCCCCCCCCCCCATGATGGCAGGGGATGAGAGATAACTGAGTAGAACATACAGCTGAACTGTGTGTGTGTGTGTGTGTGTGTGTATGTGTGTGTGTCTGCGACTCGCTCAGTCAAATCAGGTAGGATTTCCACTTACTCAGTCTCAGATCTTTCTGCTACTCATCAGTGGCGTCACATCAGGGGTCTCTCTGAAGGCTTTCCTGTATCCTTTCCATCTGCACCACCAATGCTCTCGTCTTCGCTTCCTCATCTCACAGTTATTGCACATTCCATATAATCTACTATGTCGCAAGATAAACAAGCGTCTGATGCTCGTGTTTGTTTGTGTCTGCCGATTGGGATAAAACACTGTCTGATGCCCGTCTCTGTTTCTCTTTGCAGACAATGCGGCTACAGCAAAGCCTCTCAAGAGGGAGACGAGGAACTTTACTTCCAGTGTAAGTGACAGCGGTGATCGCTCTATGTTGCACATGTGTGTGGGGGGGTGTGTGAGTGTTAACTCTAGGTGTTCAAACTCTGTGGAGAGGTGGGAGGTGTCTTTCCTATTCCATGTGCTGGAATGCATGTGAATACACACACACATGCGTCCGCCTTACAGATGACTTTTGAGGCATTGGCGCCACAGCATTAATTCTTAATTCAGAGTGCACGCTTAGCCAACTCTGAGCACACCAACACACTGCATTCGGTGGTGTGTGTGTAGCTGAGTTCGATGGGGAGAGATTGAAATCAGGAGGAGGAGAAAGATATAGAGCTGAAGATCGGAGGGGGGGGCGGGGTTAAACCTGCAGAACAAGGCAGGCAGGCAGCAGAGATTCCAAATCGGACGTTAAATGTTGTCGTTGTTGTGTATGATGTTGTACACGGCTGCTTTTTTTAAACTCTGCTCAGAATGATTTTTTGTTTGACAGTGACAGAATGGAAGTAGTTTGACATATCTCTTCCTGTTTGTGTGTACGTCTGCGTGCCAGTGCTTTGCTAATGCTCTGTGTGTGTGTGTGTGTGTGCATGCTCATTTAAGTTGTTTAATCTCCCAGCATGCTGAGCCCTCTGGAGAGGTTTGGAGCACTATGCCTGATGAATAATGAGCCGAAGCCATGCGGCTGGGAATTAAATCTGCCCAAACAAAGACATGCCAACAGCTGACAAGCACGCAATACACACAGAAACACACACACAGTTTTGGCCTGCTTTTCAAACACACACTTTTTTTTTTTTTTTTTGTAGAACACGGACACTCGCATAAATAGGCACACAAGACACGTTTGCCTTCTCTTTATCCAACACACACTCTTTTCAGTCCACTTCCTGTCACGGTGCTGCAGGTCTACTTGAAAATACAGAGTGTGTGTGTGTGTGTAAGATTGTGTCACGTAAGCTTGATTAATTTTTTTTTTCTCCTCTCTCTCCCATCTGTCCACCTGCAAGACTCTTAAAACACAGCCCACAACCAAAGTTTAACATGGAAGGACGGGAGAAGAGTGAGAATGAGTGAATAAATGAGTGTGCAAGTCATAAAATAGAGGAATAAGTAGTGAAAAAAGAAGCGCTCAGTAAGAGGGGAAGAGGGATGGAGTACGAGGCGGCGAGCTGGCAGAGATGGAGAGACTCATCATAAGTGACACTGCTCAGAACATTAGTTTTATGTCGGAGTATGTGACCTAGAAACATGTGATGGAGGGGGATGGAGGAGCGGCTCATCTGCAATCTCCATTAACGGTCCAGTTTTAGATATCATCCGGAGTTTGATTGCATGTGAGAGAGAGACAAAGAGAGGGTTTGTCCGGGGAAATAAATGGAGAAAGATAGCAGGGCGTGTGATAAAGAGTTTGCAGCATTTTGGAGTGGAATGAAAATATTTGGGTCCGGGCATGCTCACTCGCTCGCTCACTCACTCGGTGGTCCACTGAAGAACTTGCAGCCAAGCGTGAACATTGCTTGTTTCCCCTCAATCGCTCATGGTAGTGACACAGTTAACCCTGAAACTAATCAGCCACAGAGCCAATGAAGGGTGTATCTATGTGTCATATATGTGTCTGAGCCATCTCAGTCATTTCCAGCCTTTAGAGTTCGTTTTATCAGGCATGTGAGCATCCCCTGTGTGTGTGTGTGTGTGTGTGTGTGTGTGTGTGTGTGTGTGTGTGTGTGCACCACACAGCTGGTTTTAAGCTACAACAGTGTGGTTGAAAACCCTATTTGACAGAAAAGAGTCTTCGATCCTGCACTCAGCCCTGGCCTTGAATAGATAATTGTCAGTATTGGACTTTTGGCTTTATTTGTCGATGTTGTGTGTGTGTGTGTGTGTTTGTGTGTGTACGCAAAAATATCTGTGAGTGTGTTTGTACACAAGCAAACCTGTGTGTGTGTGTGTGTGTGTGTGCATGTGTTGGATCAATAAGCCGTTATGAGGCAGCCTGTATAGGCTCCCTCAGGTCGATCTAGAGCTGTAATCACATTTCAGAGGCTCGGCCTGGATTTTGGGAAAACTACCAGGCCTTTTCCAGGAAGATTAGCCTTAACGTGTAGTAACAAGGTTAAAAGGTCATCTAATTGAGAACAATAGTCCATTGGTCAATGATTATTGGCTGTCTGCTGGCTGGTTTATCTACTAGTAGTTAGTGTTAGTCAATGGGCAGTTGATAAAGAAAACAATAGAAATCTTTTGTTTGGTTGTACACAGTCAAACAGCTGAGGCTGATATCAGTTCACTTTGAAATGTCAGCTCAGATTTGCAGTCGTTGTGTCTCATTAGTGTCACTGAAGCAGTTTTGAGGTCCTTGAAGGAAATTAGCTGCAGTAATGGTTAAGAAGTCGTCAGATAAGCTTCTGTTTGAACTTCTATTGTTGTTGTTGTATGCTAACACAATGTGTAGCTCACAATACATCACTTTTATACTTACTCTGCTATTTATCAAATGTCACAGAGCGCATGGAGGATGTGGGCTAATGTTATTTTTGTAGATCTTTTTTGCTGAGGTACCTGAGCTGTCATTATTTTTGGGGAGTACGAAGCAGTCCTCAAACTCTAAAACTAACAACAAAGCAGCAAGTCAACTACAAGTGAGGTGGCACTTTAAGGTTTCTCTGCCTCAGCGCTTTACTGTCTATTATGTCCTGTCCCAGTTTCTGACTGAAGATTATACTGTGTGTGTGTGTGTGTCTGTCATTTTGCATATCTGTGTGTGTGTGTGTGTGTGTGTGTGTGTTAGTGAGATAACAAGAAGCAAGCAGAAAGACAAAAAGCCCTCGTGGAAGAGCCCTGTGATCTGACAAAGCCGTGTGGAGGAAACCCGGAGTCAGATCTGAGCACTCGCAGGCTTTGATCTGGCTTTTTTCTCTCTCTGTCTCTGGAGTTCGCAAGGTCAAAACAAACAAAACGCAGAATTAGACGTGTTCTGAGTACATAAACAGGAATATTTTGTATCCTTTTAAAATATGAAACATCATCCTTAAGCTACTTGTGAAGAATTGAATGGTTGTTAATACGACAGATAATTGCCTAAACACGCAAACGTGAGAGTTGAGCACAGAAAATGTTTCAGCTAGCTCAGACATCAATGGTCAGAACTAAAATATTGATTTCAGCTTCTGGATCAAAGAGCACAGGCTTTTCCCCAGACACAACATTTTTGCCTAATGTTCAATAATCGTACAGAGAGATATTCTTTGTTGAGGAAGGCAGAGATACCAGTTTCTCCTCTGACTGCAGCCTTGACAGAGCACAAAGTGATGCAGAGATGAGAAATGTTTCGCTTTGTGTTAAGAGAGAGAGAGAGGTACCGCCAGGGCCACAGACACCTCTGTGCTAAATAAACAGTTGGCTAACAATCTGCATGTTATTTGCTCATTCACAGTTTAATAGCATCTGAATCTGAGAGTTGTGCCTCATGTGGACATATTGCTGCAGGGACTCCAGGCTTTTATGTTTCTTTTAGCAGACAAGCATGTGGACTTAAATGTTGTGTTGCTGTTTTGTTGATTTTATGGACCATGGAAAGTCTCGCCTCACCAGCACACCTCTAAATACATTTTTTTATGTTGTGTGTTTGTGTGTTCAGTTAAGATCCCAACACGGAGGACCTACATAGACCCAGAGACCTGCGAGGACCTGCTGCAGGCCGTGCACGCCTTTGCCAAGGAGCTGGACAACTCGAGCATCAAGATCGAGAGAATTGTGCACACAGGTACATGACAGGCTGGATGTTTGCACTCTTTTTAAAGGGGGACTTCAGCTGTTTAGTATTTAAAGAAGCAAAGGCTCCTGACGTTTAGTCTTTAGTAGGAGTCAAGCTGAATTAGAATACAAAAGCAAAAGCAGCTTTTGTTTGACCCTCCCTGCATAACGTATATCCACATCCCGAGTTCAAAACACAGGCTGCTTTAAGGTCTCAAGCCCAATCTGAGATAACCCAGAGGACGTCGTCAGAGTTGTTTTCACTCTGACTGTAGAAAGCTCTCTTCAGGGCCACAGAAGCCATTTTACAACATCAAGAGTCTTGCAGTGCCTCTTGAGACAAGCAGAATGCTTCATGTGTAAAATAGATGGAGTTTCCCTTTAAATTTAAAGTGAGTGTCACATAATGCAAAAAAATATACATTATATAAATATACAATATACAAATCTACATATAATAAGTATGGATGCGTGGCACAGCAGGAATGATGAAATTCTTGTTTCCAAAATGGAAACAGAAGCAAAAATAATTCTTGCTGCCATTTCTCATCTGAAATACGAAAAAGTTCTGAATCACAGTGTGAGCGTAGACAGCAGCAGGAGCGATCGACGGTTGCAATAATCTCGAGGCGACTCAAAGTATTTTTTTGCACTTTCTCTCAACCTGCCTTGAGACAAATTGAAGAAACCAGTTCAATCAGTCAGGCATCTCACTGATCTTTGCCAAACTCGAGCCCCACTGCTCTGGCTGTTATATTTGCCTTGTCTCTACTTGATGTTCCACTGTTTCACCTGCACCCTACGCCATCTTTGATCTCCCTTTGATCCCTTTGTATTTCATGTCTCTCTCTCCTCGCTCTCCTCTCTCTCACTCTCAATAGTGTCTGTTCATTTGCGTCATCTCTCTTCCTCCCCAATATGTTTGTATTTCTCCACCTGATTCTACACTGACCTCCCCCCTCCTCCCTCAGCTAACTCCCGTTCTTTCCGTCTCACTTTCTTTCACTTTCATCTGTGCACAGATGTTACTCCATTTGACCTGCAACGTTTTGCCGTGTTCTTTTTCCGCTCCTTCTGGTTGTTCGTCGATCAATAGAGATTGTGACCTCTGCTTGTCTGTCTCCCCCTACAGGTGACTTCGGGGAGGTGTGTCGTGGCTGCCTGAAGCTGCCCAGTAAGAGAGAGCTGCCAGTGGCCATAAAGACATTAAGGGCTGGCTGCTCTGACAAACAGCGTCGATCCTTTTTCAGCGAGGCTGGTATCCTGGGGCAGTTTGACCACTCCAACATCATCCGGCTGGAGGGCGTCGTCACCACCGGTGAGGAGGATGGGAGGGAGTTGAAGCAGAAAGCAGAATGTTAAAGGCAGTTTGGGTGGAAGGATGATACCACTGGGAAAAGAATGAGAAAACAAAAGGAGAGCAGGTGAAGATGAAAGGAAGCAGAGAGGAGAGAGAGGTATCCTGGGTATTCGATGATCAAAGGAGGAATGGGACAGTCTGACCACCGCCAGTATCATAAAGGAGGTTCATCACCTCCATTACTAAGGCGGAAGGAATGGGGCAAAGAAAATCAGGCTGTAAGGTAGCAGAGTGGGGTAAAATGGGGAATTGGAATTTGACCATTTTAATATCACACATGCGGAGGGGGTCATCACTTCTAGTAACTACGCAGAGAGACGCGAAGAAGACTGGAGGAGTGGCAAAGGCGATGGACAGGAGAGGATTGAGGGAGAGCGCTGCGATTCTCCGACCACTTCAATATCACACAAATGGAGGGGGTCAGCACTCGCAGCGAGGAGGGCGGGACGGGAGGATGGAGGAAGAAGAAAAGGTTGCAGAGTGGAGAGCAGGGTGGTAGGACGGATGGCGTACGCTAGCGGCAGCTGAGCCACATCAAGACCTATTTTCCGCTGACAGATAGCAATTGAGGTCCTGGAGCGAAAACAGGATGGAAGGAGGGAGGAGGAGAAAAAATCAAAGGGACATGGGAGACAGAGAAGATGAGGTAGAGGTTAATGGGAATGGCAGGTGAAGGGAGAAGCTTTAAAGAGTTTGTGAAGTTTTTGTTACTGCCGCAGTGATGCTCAGTGTAGTTTGTGTGTGTGTGTGTGTGTGTGGGCATGGTGCCTGAACACACTCTGTGCTCAGTAGGATGGCAGCAGATGTGCAGGGTACAGTAATTGGTGCTAGAGACCCAGCAGGGTCCTGAGAACCACTCCAATCTCTCCAACCATCACGTGCATAAACACACACACAAAACTCACAAAATTCCCTCAAACACACACAAAGTCAGTCCCATATGCTCATTCTTTCTTTCACTATCATTGACACACACACACACACACACCTGCCCACTTGCCTCCTCACTTGGCATGAAAACACATATCCATGCACACAAACAGTACACACACCCCCACCAACTGTTAGACTACAAATCACCTGCTTTACATCACTTGCCTCCCACCAGATCCTCACTCAGCCCTCCACCACCACCTGCAAACAGCAGCCTCCTTCCTAATCTTCCATCCTTTCACCGTCATTCAAGGCCACACGAGATCATGGGTGTGTCCCATGAACTTGAGAAGCTTCCTCCTTCCCATTCCGCCTCTCTGGGCTACTTTTTACAACCCACCGTATGTTCCACCCCGCTGCTGTCAGTTCCATGACTGCAGGCAGTGGTGGATGGAGTACTGAGGTCCTTTAGTAGTAGATGTCCGGTTACTAAATCTACACCTTCCAGCCAGTCAGAATTCTCAGTGGCTAATGTATAAACTCCATAAAAGTGATCCAACTTCTTCACAAACAAAAAAAAAAAACAGATTTTAAAGATTCTGATGCCACACTGACTGACTCAGGTGAATCAGGTGAATGGTGCCTCTGCAATTCCCACTCCATGTGCTGAACTGTAACACCTTCCAGCACTAAGTCACACACCACTGAAATATTTCACTGATTTTGGTGAAACTGGATCATATTTTATAAAGAAAATGTTTTGTTTTCCCTCTGATGTCCTCTGACGTGATTTACAGCTAACTGTAGCTGCTGTTAGCTAATGTTAGCTCAGTTTGTTAGCTGTGCTGCCTGAATTGTGAGCTGTGAGCACTGAGGGGAGTGTTAGTGTTTGTACCACAGAGACAACTGGGAAGACAACGACAGATGAAGCTAAGAAAAAAAGAGAGAGTAGAGCGAGCAAGAAGCTGCCAGACAAGAGTAAATGTGGGACTGACTTTTAGTGAGAGCTTGTGAAATAAAAGGCTGAAAGACAGACGCCGAGCTGGGCTAACTGCTGTTGGACTAGTCAGTAATATTAGCTGGCTGCAGGGCTCTAAAATAACTTTTTTGATCACCAGCCAACATGGCGGGTAAGTTTCTGAAGTTACCAGCCAATCAGAATTTCCACTAGCCACATTTTTTCCTGTGCAAAAAAAGACAGATTATGAGAGCCAGTGAATTCATTTGATCATTTTATTAACTAAAGCTTTAAATGAATCTTACAACGAAGTTGGGAATGTATATCCAATTAAAATAATAAAAATAAAATGAAACTTAAGTACATACAAAAAATATCCTAACATTTCATTAGGCTACTCATTAACCTCTACATACTATTCAGGGTCTAATTTGACCCATTTTTTGTACATAAAAATAAAATAAAAACATTAAAACTTTTCTTTTTAGATATAAATGTGACGATTTATCTTAATGTGACCCTGAATGTACAAAATGAAATATTTTATAAATATTGGAACTTTCTAAACATGTTTTAGTGCAGATAATGCACAAAATTACACACAAAATTAAGTACAGACAGACTAATTATGATGATTGATTATGTATTATGTATATGTATGTATAAGGTATGTATCATATGTCATACAATTAATTAGCGGGCGGAAGCCAGACACAGAAAAAAGCAAAGAGAATCCGGAGGATTTTCAAAACACCCGTACAAATTGCCGGTCGTAAAAACAGACAAAAGCGAAACTAATTAACTACGTAGTATATTTACACACGTAGAAGCATGTTCAGAAGAACATACACCGGGAAATGACCAAAACTGAGCAAGTAAACAAAGTCTGGCGGGCTAAATGCTCCTGAAACGCTCCAGGTGGGTTTGAAGTCGCGTGCAGGACGGACCAAATACGCCACGCTCACGCAACACGCTGCGGACGGTCCCGGTGGGTTTTCCCAGGAGAGGAAGCCCGTTTGACCAGTGAGAGCCCACGCTGTGCGGGTTCCCATTGACTCACGCGTCCCGCAAAATAGATGGTAAAGTCATTTATCACCGGTCAAGCTGGCTAGTGAGTTATTTTTAATACACGCCAAAATGAATTTTCACCCGCATTTGGCGGGTGTTAATTTAGAGCCCTGGCTGGCTGCTATGTTGTTGATCTTGTGGCTGTTTCTGATCATAAGTAATGTAATCAGAACAAATACTCGAGTACAGCTGTCCATATTTACCACAGTGGGATTACACTGAAACTGGAGGCGACACAAGTCACAAAAAATACTAAATTCTATACAATGTTTCTTTAACTTTATTGTTAGCATATATACATTTTAACATATTTGCTGATGTGCATATTGGCAGAGAAAAAAAAATATCTGCGGTTAATTTGACAGGAAGTGGCAGCCCTCGTTTTTTGTCTGCTTTTCATTGAATTGTTGTTCAATTGTTTTATTGGCCGCTCTTTATTGCTTTATGGTGGATTCAGTGAGCCTGTAACGAGATCAGCTTATTGAAAATAATCTACTGACCACTGACACGTTCTGTGATGAAATCCTCTGGGTCCTATTCAGCTCTGCCAAGCGCGATTGGCTGTTATGATGTTTGTTCCTTTTCCCACAAGAACATCTACAGTAATATCTGTTCCCCTCCTCAACATGTGGATATTTCAGTTTTAATCAGACAGAAACCTGATTGAGTCAGTACGAAAGACAGTTTTGTAACACACTGTTTGAAACAGCAAATGATTTGTTTTTCAATATGTCTTAAGATGTATGAATCCCTTGCATGAATGCCATGATGGCTGGCATATTATAGCAGATATTACAGAGTATCTGTGCTGACTCACAGTTCCCGAGTGTTATTGGTCACCTTTCCAAAGAGCTTCTAGGAAGCCTGCTAATACTGGCAATCCATGAATTGTGTGCCAAGTTATCATTTTTGTAATAAGCAATCAGTCAGTGTGACAGCCTGGTATCACAGGTATGTATATATTTTTGAAAGATATCAGGTTGTTTATGTATCTATCAAGGTTTATCTTCTGTAATCCACTCTTTCTCCTTGTTTCCTCTCTCCTCTGACTGCTGCAGTCTTATTTTCCTCCTCTGTGCACTTCATAGCACTGCTGGATCCCTGCCATCTGTGCCTGGGCACACAGTGTGTGTGTGTGTGTGTGCGCATGCGTGCGTGAGCAGGCATGTGTGTCTATGAACGTGCATACCTGGACTGTGTCGGTCAGTGTGTGCGCTCGTGCACACATTGAGTGTTTGAGGGTCGTTAAACTTGCTGAGACAGCCAGGGCAGCACACAGGTTCTCCAGACTTCACCACAGTTCACTGGGTGAAGAATGGCTTTGCACAACGCCTGCCGTGCTGCCAAGTGGACTCGACTCACTTTACCCCCCCCCCACACATGTCTCTGTCTCTATTAACTCGCTCATTTTCTTTTTTCCCCCTGTAGTCTCTCAATTTTTGCCCAATTTCACTCATACACTCCACTGTCTCTTTGTCTTCCAGGTAACACCATGATGATCATTGTGGAGAGCATGTCGAATGGCGCCTTAGACTCCTTTCTTAGGGTAAGTCCTTCTGTGTGTCTGTGTGTATGCATTCATCTTGAATATTTGAATATATATGAAAATTAAACCTCATCATCCTGCCTTTTTTTTTCACAGTTGCAGCTTTTTATTCTCATAAACATAAATTCACTGTTATTACACTGCAGGCAGCAATCCTTGTGCTTCTTACAGTAATAAGGAAAATGTAACATAATTAATGGCATAAATGGAGTGTTTTGTGCTTAAAGATGCTGTAAGCTTCTGTAAACTGTTAGTGTTGCCCCTCTGCTCTGTGAACCACTGCGCCGTGGTTTATAATGATATGAATTAATGGCCTGTTTGTTTTTATTCCCCAAATAAAGCGATTCAGCTCAGTGAGCACAACATTGCACTGTAGTAACAGATGTGTCGGATCACTACATGCATACTGTGCATACTCACCCGCTCCTCTCTTCTTTCTTTTCCTTTTCTCTTCACCCCTCCCTGTTCTCCGCTCTTTTTTTCCTCATTTTCCGTCTCCTGTCTTTTGTCTCCCGTAACCTCAGAAACACGAGGGCCAGCTGACTGTAATGCAGCTGATGGATATGCTGACTGGGGTGGCATCAGGGATGAAATACCTCACTGAAATGGGCTTTGTCCATAAACGGCTGGCCGCACACAAGGTAAGGGAGCAGGTGGGAGTAGATGCTAGAGGAGAGGGTAATGTGTGCGTCTCGGGCTAGTGCGAGTTTTGTGCAGGTGGGCTACAGAATACAATTTGTCCTTGTCTGCAAACATCTTTGACAATCACTTACCTGCAGCTTTTCATTTGAGTGATACATGAAGCCGAACATGACGAGACAATACTGTCAGAAACGTTTTGTCACATCCAGGTTTCACTCAGTGCCTTTTTCCTGAAAGTAACTGTCTGTCAAAGTGCAAATGCAGTGGTCACATTGCAGAAAATGAAGAAACAGGACTGTTCTATGTGAACAATCAGTTGTCCCTGTTACAATAAGAAGTCCCTGTTTCCCCTCTAAATGTCTCCAATGCTAATTTGTTTTTCCTGCTCACAGGTGCTGGTTAACTCCAACCTGGGCTGTAAGGTATCAGGCTTCCGACCTCTTCAGGAGGACAAGATCGAGGCCATCTACACCACACTGGTAAGAGAAACACTATGTGAAAACGGCAACTTAACTAGATTCACTGTTTTACATTCCACTTCTCTAATTAATGACCCTCAAAGTGGCATGGAGACTGTTGGTCTGAAGTTCACACATGTAAGGGTGATATTTTTAATGAGCTTTGCACCGAATGAGAGTTAACTCATGTCCTGTCAGGTTCAGTGGAGGTCATATAATTAAGCTGTCAGAGAAAACGTATTTCATGTGCTTTATTTCTCTGGATATTTTTGGATTCCACTCGAGGTGAACCCACTCTAAAGATTCTTTTGATATCCTGAAAATATGTTCAAAGCTTTTCAAAGAGAATATTAAAGTGTTACTTTTGTGAACCTTCCACGCCTTTTTTTTTTTTCCACCTCTCCACTTCACACCTGCAGCATGGAGGGAAGAGCGTTGTGCTGTGGACCGCTCCTGAGGCCATACAGTACCATCGCTTCTCCTCAGCCTCAGATGTCTGGAGCTTTGGCATTGTCATGTGGGAGGTCATGTCCTACGGAGAGAGACCCTACTGGGATATGGGCAACCAGGATGTAAGTGTGTGTGAGTTAGGATGGTGCTTTCCATTAATCTCTCCAGTCATTTTCTTTCTATTCCTTTACCAGTTTCTATCTCTCTCTTTCCCCTCACTCTATGGATGGACTCTGTATCCATGCCCAGCTTGGATCTTATTAAAAGAAAGCCAAGAAGCCACAGTACCCCTGAAAGCTTTTGCAGGGGCTAAGTCTTTTTCTTTAAGTCTGCATCAGCTCCATGACCAATCCTGTTTTCTCTTAAGGACGCATTGACCCCCTTCTAGTGGCCTCTGCCTGTCCCCGAGAGCCCATTCTGCTCTTAAAAGTGTTCAAATATCCCTCTGGAAAATTTCAGGAAATGTAAAGCGCTTGCTGCTGTTTGAGGGTTGAAGAGATTGTCCAGCCGATAGGACCCTGCCTGCTTGTCACTAGAAACCTATAATTTCCAAGTCAGTGTGGGTGGGTGCTCTGTTTTGCAGCATTGTCACTCCTACCTCTTTCTCCTTCAAAGAAAAAAAAAAGAAAAGGTTGTTTTATTCTAATATCTGAAGGAAGTCATGCTTTAAAGTGTAGCTGAAAGCCTGATGCAAGTTTGCTAAAGAGATGAGAGAGCGAGCGGAGTATTCTTTGTGACTGCTGTTCTTTTTATTGGAAGCTGATGACACACAGAGGATCACAAACTATGAAAAGATTGTGATAATTTGAAGAATTATTATTGTTCATCAAGTCAAAAGTGCAATCCATGCTAATGTCCTCTTAAAAATTGCTGTCATTGTAAAAGAATGCCTTCACTTTATGCAAGTAGGCGCAGAGTTAAAAAAAGCAACAGATTATTAGCATGTTCCATTTTTGAATGTCCAAAATTAATATGCATGAGTTATTCAGCAGACACGGGAACAGCCACTTTTTCACACTCCTTTCTTCTGGTGCCCTTTCATAAAGTTTCCTCTCAGCCTGCTTCATATTATCAAACTTTCCAATTGAGAGGGCAAAGGTCAAGCTTGTAGAGTGCCAGGGATATTAATCCACTTTAAATTGATACATTATATCATAACGGAATTGTTGGTCGGGCTGTCCACCTGTGATCCATCGTGACCTTTACCTACCGACTTTGATTAAATGGAAAATGTCAAATGCTGAAAAGCATTTTATGAATGCTCTTTAGAGAGATAGGAGCTTAAGGGGCTGAGAGGACGGTGGAGTGGGGCGGTGTGCAGAGAGAGGGGGAGCGTTTTAGGAAATAATGCAGCTGATGGATGTCATTTTTGTGATTATGCTCTGACTTTATTTCCTCCTTTCAGGAGATTGTATTTCTTAGTACTCAGGAGGAGGACGTATCGTCCTCACATAGACTGAGAGCAAATCTCGTGCGAGGTGTTACGGTGAAACATTAGCGTGATGGAGGGGCGAAGAACGTTTAGGAGGTCTGGACCAGTGCTTTCATGCTCCGCTATTTGAAGACGGCGAGGTTTCACAGGGCCACGATGAAAGCCGCTGAGCTGAGATCAAAACAAGCTTATCTTTTAGAGTGTGAAGAAACACTGCACATTATGGTCTGTTTGTTTCTTCTCTGTAATTTCTCCTTACAACATATTGTATTATAGGAAATTAAAATATTATAATACAGTTTTCTGCTGATAGGAGCCCTACTTTCATGATACCCCATCAAATTTCCTGTGATGTGAGACTATGAGATATTGAATATCCTGTTAAGTGACCTCTTAATCCACAGACAAAGTCGGTCAGTCATGGTGGATTTTGCATTGTTCGGCTTCTGCAGAGATAACTCTCCTATCTTTCAGCTAATAGTCGAGTGTTTTTGCTGTCTGCTTCTGTTTTTTTATGCTGGTTTTAGTCGAGACATTACTGCAGATTTGTATTCAGCTCATATTGTTTAGGTTAGCAATAAGTCTCTTTTTGTTTTGCAGCTGATGCTGGTTTGTAACGTGACCTTAAAGGATGCTGCCTAAAAATACCTTCAATTACCAAAAAGCAAAACAATGCAATAGAACATTACAGGTGGTGTAATTAGCGACAAAAGAAAATGAAAGCATCAGCACTTTTCTATACTTATTTATCCAAGTAGGACCTGTACTGTCCAAAGGCTTCTATTCTCAGCAAGTAAGCAACTTTTTTTAAGTAGGACAAAACTTTTTTACTCTCTTTCTCACTTCCCTCATCTTGCCCTTCAGTCACAAACATGCTCTTTGGGGAATTGATCCAATTATAGGATAAGCACTGAAAAAATCACAACACTAATTCCAGATTTTCTAACCTCATGTGATTGTTTTCCTTCGTCTGCACACCGTGTAGGTGATCAAAGCTATCGAGGACGGTTTTAGACTGCCGGCTCCGGTTAACTGCCCTCAACATCTCCATCAGCTGATGTTGGACTGCTGGCAGAAGGAGAGGACAGAGAGGCCCACATTCAGCCAGATCCACTCAGCCCTCAGCAAGAGCATCCGCTCCCCTGATGGCATTGGTTCCTCCACACTAGCACGCAGGTAAACTCTGGTAATATATGGGCTCAGTAAATGGATGGCTGTACACATTCACTTCTACAAATGTAATCTCCATGTAATCAACCCTTCTTCTTGTCCTCCAGAACCCTGAGTTCATCCATCACACTAGCAGAGAGGCCTCTCCCCTCCTTCCCATCCTTTAACTCAGTGGGAGAGTGGCTGGACGCAGTGGACATGGGCCGATACAAGGACAACTTCACTGCAGCAGGATACTGCTACCTAGAGTCTGTGGCACGGATGACTGTACAGTGAGTGGATTTATACGTCTCTGTCTCTGTGACCTTTCATTTCCTGCTTTATAGAAGGTGGCTAAGTGAGATAATAAGAGACGAGATCATTAAACAGATAACTGCATGGATAAATAAATGACCTGAGGGATGATGTCCACTCTTTTTCTACATATTGCTTCTTTTTTTTGTCCTTGACTATTAGATAGGAGATTTGCACTTATGTGTCTTACGTGAGGGATGGAGATTTTCTGCTTGTTTGTCTTCTGTAATAAATTTTATATTTTTAGGTTTTAGTGTGCAAGCAGGAATGACATCACCTTGGGATTTATAAAAAGGGCAATTTCCATTCCCAACAATTTGTTTCAGTCTTAAAATAAGGTCAAATAAAATGGGATGACAATAGGCTGAAAGGACATTTCTAAGTTCTTTAAGTTCATGGTTTCTTCTTTACTCATAGAAACATAAGAAATGTATAGAGTACAATTATATTATTATTAAAAAATAAAAAGAAAGCAAAACAAATGCCCTTGAATGCCCATATGAACAGTGTCTCACAGTGCCTTTTTCCATCTTCACCACATTGCAAGACTGCGCCCGTCCCTCGCTCAGTGCCGTGCAGAAGTCCTTGTAAATTCCCATGTTACATCCCACATTGACTTCTGGTAAACCAGGAAAGATGGAGTTGGTTTACCAAATAAATCACTTCACTGCCGTCAGGATAATAACATGCTCTAGGTCCAGAAGCCATGTAACACCCTTGCTGATGCAGCTAGACACTGGCTCTGGGATTTTCATGTTTTTCTGCACATTGTGCAGCCCAGTTCACTCCTTCACACTGGAAAGGAGATGGTGAGGCAAGGGAGTTGCAATCTCCAACTACAGTGTTGGATACCACTACATCTCCTGCACACGGCTCCTTTAACTTCCCACCTTCTTGCACCGATGTAGCGGTATACACGATGACATCAGTGTTGGGTGTGTTTATAGGAGCAACTTACTTGAAAATGGCAACTAGAGACGGCAAAGAGACACTGCTGTTCAGCCTCATATTACCAAAAAGTACCGACCAGGTCAGGTTCTCACAGTGAGCAGCAGGGTCCCACACCAACCCAGAGCACTTCAGTTTTGGTTATTTTGTCATTGAAACATCCATTTTTGTCTGACATCTTCTTACTGGTTTGACTCACACTGGAAAAAATGCACACACCAATCAGGATTTAGGAATATTTGAGGTATGATGACAGTTACATTACATTCCGAATGAAGAGAAGATGATTTTTGACTGATAAAGCCATAAAGACGAATGTTTGTTTTTTTTTTCAGGTCATGGAGTCTCTCCAACCAATCACATACAGTCCAACAAATTAGTTTGTTTAAATCTGTTTTACTAACTAAACTCACTAAACACTCACTAAATCTCAATCTGTGTCCACAGAGATGTACTGAGTCTTGGCATCACTTCCCTTGAGCACCAGAAGCTGATCCTGGCTGCCATCCAGACCCTCAGAGCCCAGGTCATCCAAATGCACGGCCGCGGCGTGCAGGTCTAACAATCCACACACTGCTGCTACTGCTGCAGACCCACATGTACGTGCAGATGGATGATGGGGTGGAGAAGAGGAGAGAGAAAGAGAAAGCTCTCCCAAACTGAAGCAAAGATGAGCAGATCTTTCAGCTAACAGCACTCCTCTATCATGTACTCCTTCCCACACTTCTTCATGCCTTCCTTGATTCCTTACTTCCTTTTTTCTATGAATGCCCTCAGAGACGAGCGCTGTTCCCTCTCGCGATTGGGGGGGGGAGCAGCAGAGGAGTGATGTCACGTGACTTTTTTTCTTTTTTGTGACCTCTACCTGCACTTTGACCTTCAATAACTGTGTCACCTCTATCTCACTGGTTCTGGATCAGTGCGTAAAGACAAATGAACTGTCGTGTGTAGCAGGACGGGTTCTGTCTGAGGCTGACCTCTGAACTGCGGGGGGGGGGGGGGACTACGCTGCAAACACACCGGTTACGGACTAGTGCTCAAAAAAAAACATTTAGGTTTTTGGGTGGAATTTCCCTTTACCACAGCATTGATTCACTGAAAACAAAATACTGTCAAAGCTAGGAAGTATTTCTCTGGCCTTGGATCATTTTACTCTCTGCTCAGAACTGGCACAGCTGATTACACATCAAAAATGAACTGATGTACTATGAGGACGCAAAATCAGATAATTGTACATCAGAGATGATCTCAGATCAGACGAAGAAGGAGCATTTTCTGAAGATTAAACATGGCTGGAATGTAACTTTCAGAGCAGCAGCTTAAGAAGACTGTGCTGTCCCACGTGGAGGGTTCAGTGAGTCTGAGGCTGAAAGAGCTGGATGAAGCCTCAAAAGCATTCAGTATAGTCCTGACAGGATGGACAGATGTGGGTGATGAGATATACTGTATCTTCAGGAACATCAGCCTGCTTTTTTTTTTCTTTGTGGCCACTGATGGTTAAACAAAAGCTGCAGGATACAACTGTAAAGCGAAAGGTCGATCACGTGTTTGATTGTTCATTCATATGTTGTATGTCGGTGTCTGTTTGGCTCCTCGCGATCCTTTCTTTTCCTTCCTCTTCTCCTCTTGTGCTTTGAAGTTGTTTTTCTCCGTGCTTTTAAAACATCCAATTTTCCCTTTTAGCCTGCTGGATGTCATCTCGCTAACATAATCCTCTTCTCCAAAAACCTCCTTCACTACTTAATACTGTACAGAGCACGGGCCGACTCTGGAAGATGGCCTGATTCAGATATTTATCCATATTTATTTATGTTTACAGACTGGAACACAAATCTGTCCAGAAAAGAGGCTAGGAAGGTTTATTTATTTAACTAGTATTTAAAAAATTGTTGAGCAAAGCGGTTGTCTCCTCTTGTTTTGTTGCTTTCTAATATGACTGAAGTTTATACCTGAACAGATGTGTTGTTTTTGTACACTGGAAGTGAGGAACACTGGAGGATTTTTGCTGTCAACACACAGTATCTGTGTATTCTTGAACACTGGATTTGATACAGTTGATTTTCTGTCCATTCTCATTGGATTTGCTGTATACATGACAGTGTGTGTGTTGCAGTATGGATACAGTTTTAAAGAATGCTGTGGGCTTTTTCCTTTCTCTGTAGCTGTTGGATTTTCATGTTTATTTTATGTTGCTGTTAATATCATGCTCTGCCATACTACGTGGTTGCACTTTTTAACAGACGACTCCCAAAATCCTCTCTGTACAGTGATCTGCCCCTCGCCTTTTCTGACCTATTTCAATACACGAGACTTGAAGAAAGACGTTTATCGGGGCATTATTTGGTTATCATACAGTTTCACAGTTAAAGGTACGGCTACATTTTGACAGGAATATTGTAACTGCTTTGTATTTGGTACAAAATGACTTTTCGTTCTCTCTCCTCGTACTCTCCTTCTCGCTCTGTAACTGTTTTTGTCAAATTAAATGAACTCATATGTCGTTATAGATGTTATCACGCACATGTTAACATATCTGAAGAAACACTCGGATGATCCCTTTGACACACACACACGCACACACGAGACTACAAAGACATACAACAAACTGGACCTCGTCACCACGATGAATGAAACTCCAATTGTTATCCCTCTCTGTTACTGTGACCATTCTGATATATGTTTAATACTGTAAATATGTATTTGAAAATGCTAAATCTATTTTTATAATTTGTTTGAAGAACAATGTGTTGAATATAATATCTGCTCACTGTGTAAGGGTTTTATTTGTTTGAATTTTAGGGCCATAGTCGAGAAACTCTGGTGTTTGGAATATAAAACAACAAAAAAAAAAGTTTCTTTTTTCGTTAGTTTTTTGATGATTTTTACCTGTTAGAAGAAAATCTGATGGCTGTTGCAATATTGAAACGTGTTATTAAAAAATCTCCAATACAAGCAAAAGTTTTTGCTCCTTGTCTTCTATTTTGGGATCGAACATAAACTTTCAAATTAAATCTACATATTATAACCTGACTGATACTGGACTTTTGAGGCTGATATTGATATTTGAAAATAAAAAATAAAAATTAAAAATCAACAGAAATTTGATTTTAATATAAATCTGCTGAGCAACATTTTACTGTTGATAATTTAAAGTCTGTAAAGTAAGAATAAATGTGTTCTGAGTTTGTCAGACCAAAGAAGAACGTGTTATTAACCACCCAGCCAAATTTGAATGATTAAAATATCAACTAGTTTATAAAATCAGGTGTCAAATCAGGTAAAAGTGAATTCTCAGCTCCTGGACTGTGGGGTCTGCTGAATGCACTGAAGACACGCCCATTGATGGGAGGAGCCAAGCAGCATTTTGAAGTGACTGAAACGTGTCAGATGAGTTGAGAAAATGACATGACTAACTTTGAAACATTCTGAGCAAGATGAATCCATCTCTGTCTCTCTCTCTCTCTTTCTTTCTTTCTTTCTCAGTATGTCATGTACCTCAGTGAAACAACATGCTGTCTCGAATACTATCCCTGGTCACACCCAGCCAGCGAGGTGTACTGGTCTGTGCGGGCTGTTACCGACACACGTAAACTTCAGATGTGACTACGTATATTCTCTATCATAGCTACAGGCTGCTAGTGCATATAAAAGATTGACTTTTGAAAATGCTGCTTTTGTGACACACACTTTTATGAAGAAGAACCTCAAACAAAATATGTTTTAGTGAATTTAAACTTTGTTTGCGAGTGAACGCTGTGAGACACCTTTCATTTGTCCAGCTCTTGAGATTTGTTCTTCCACCCCAAAAGAGAGCAGAAACGTATGTCTGGTACTCAATGTACTGGAAATTTACATTTAAACAGCTCTCATTGGAACTATTTCACTGGTATAAATTAGTCCTGATAAATGTTTTTCTTTTTTGTCAACTTCACAACAGAACTTGGATTTCAGGGTTGTGCCTGAGGGAACAGAGTGGCTGCGTTAATGATAAACTCCAATTATTTGTCTGAATTTTAACTTCACATCTGCTGCAAAGAAATGAAGCGCCGGCCTTTAGAGCTCACTCATTCCTCCAACCTTGAGGCTACCTCTTCCTCTTGTACTTACTCATGTTACACCATGTTACAGCGTTAATGCCCCCATATCCATTTACTCCAGAATTCAACTTTGGGTTACCTCTCCTTGCTTACTCCACTCCCTTTCTCTTCTGTACTATGTGAACTTATTAAGTCTCTCTCTTCAGGACTGAGGTTATATTACTTTCTGCTTTATTACACAACACCCACCTTTAGAGCGTATGAGAAATTATTGTAAATGCAAATTAACTGTGCGTAGGATTGCTGTGGGCAAAACTGTGTGGGTGGGTAGAAGTGAGTGTGCCGGTACGTGCCTCTGTGCCTGCTCACATGGGTCAGTGTGTGCGCAGAACACTGTGAATGTGTGCATGTGTGTTGACAGTCCACGGGCATACATTGGAGAATGAGATCTTTTTATTTATCTCATAGTTTCAGCAGCAATCCATACTTTTTATATTACAGTCTTATTGGAGTTGAGGATTGGAGTTTGAGACTTAATGAGTTTCATCTCCGAGCCATTGCTGGCTGCAGCTTTCTAAACCTCCCACGCAATCAAACATCAACTGCCTCAGATGCTGCTTAGCAGAACCCAGCATCTGAACTCCCACTGGAGTAACACTGGATTTGGATTATTCATTATGGGAGGCTTTTCGTAGATTTCTCACTTGCATTTCAAGATGGAATGTGATGAAGAAAACACAAGAAAAGCTTATTTACATGTCAGGCTCATTAAGATTCTGTCTGAGACTGAAACACAGAGAATGTGACTGAATGTTCATGCATTTAGTTAGATGCACAAATTAAAATTAGGTTAAAAATAATTGATTGCTTAAAGTGAACACACTCTAAGCAGACTGCTGTATGTGACATCAAAATATTGAAAAAGATTGTTCCCTGTCTGCATATCATAAATTATGAAATCCCAAACCTTGACACTTCCCTCTGCCTGCTCTGGGTCACGAGCCATCTCAGCAGCTGCACACATGCTAAATGAGCCGAATAGCCGGCCTAATCAACTGCTTTCTGCCTCCTATTCCCTCGCCATACAATATAATAAATGCTATTCATTTTAATGTGATGTCTTGGTATGCAAACATCACATCCACAGTAGCTCTCATCAGCAGCGAGGGGGTTTTCTTGTTAGCTGGTATTTTACGAGGCTTCTCACGGTTTGAGTGTAAATCTCCAATCAGATTTGGCTGTTTATTCACTGTAAATGAGACTGGGACAGGGCAATGGGCACAAGGTTCCTGCAAGAGATTAAAGGCCGTTTTTCAAAATGCAAAAATATAGATTGTTGTACCTGAAACATTTGAGGCTCTCAGATGACTTAAAGTCAATTAAACACTCAAACTTAAATTAAACACAGCTATAAGTGTGAGTCATTTTTTAAAAGATTTTTTTTGGCCTTTTCAAGCTTTATCGTATAGAGACAGCTGAAGAGTGACAGGAATGTGGGGAGAGAGAGAGATGGGGAATGACATGCAGCAAAGGGCTGGAGGTCAGATTTGAACCCTGGGCCACTGTGGCGAGGACTGAGCCTTTGTACATGAGACGACTGCTCTGCCAACTGAGCTAACCAACACCCTGTGAGTCATTTTTTATGTGATAGATTTCCTTTTAGAATCAAACTTCACAAAGAAATATTAAATACTACTGCAAGGCCTCTCGTGCTGAAATCATTTACCAAATATTAATTGACCATAATTTACATGATTGCAGAAAAATGACAAACATTTGTGATAGAGCTGAGATGATAACCAATAAATCGATTAGTCAAACAACAGACAAATGAATCTGTGCCAGATTGTAGAATTGGTGGAACTGTTGGTCTCAGTAAATAAACGGTCCAGACCTGCTCTGTATGGAAAGTGTCATGAGATAACTGAAGTTATGATATGGCGCTATATAAATAAAACTGAATTGAATTGAAAAATAATTTAATGTTTAATGTTTAATGAGTGAAAATGAAGAAATCTTTTTGTTCCAGGATCTTCAGTGTGAGAGTTGTTTTTTCATTGAATTAGATATCTTTCTTTGGTCGGATAAAACAATAACATTTGAAGAAGATTTTCTGAAAAAATAATTCATATATTTATTGATAATGAGAAGTTGAGTTTTTTTTTGAGTTTTATTAATAATCATTTCTAGCTGTAGTCCTAATTTTCAGGTTCCAGCTTCTAAAATCTGAGCATTTGCTACATTTTTATATAAGCATTATTTCATTTTTTGGATTTTGGACTAAAGACATCACCTTTGTTTCCAGGAACCAGAAATGAGAATTTTTCACTAACTGTTAGATAAGTAATGAAAATGACAAGCCTATACACAATTATTGGCCCTGGCCAATAATTTGATTTGTCCTCAAAGCATTCATTGTGACTGACTGTCACTATAAAATACACATGCAAGCTTACAATGTCAAAACAAAAGACAAAAACATGTAAAAGGAAGAATGCCAGAGAGGTAGCAGAAGAGGCGAAAGGATTCGAAGAGGCACATGAGAAAGCAGACGGCACCTCTGTAAAGACATTAGTGATTCCCAGCTGTATGCTGAGAACCCTCTCCCCTTCTTGTCCTCCCTCTATCCCCCTGCTCCCTCTGCTCCGTGTGAAGATTAAAGCGAGCGGCATAAAGGGGAGAGCGGTCCACCTCTAAGCTACTGTGAAGGGGAAACTTCCCCGAGCACAAAAGTTCTGCTCTCCGCTCTTTGCCGAAGCGTGCCACAGCTCAAATCGGCTTTTAGAAATTAATCCTTGCATTATGGAGGGAGTAAAGTAAACAAACGGAGGACAGGACAGGGACCTGAGCGTGAGACGAGGAAGGAGAGGAGCTGTGAGACGAGACGAGCTGAGGCTTTTGTAGGTGAAAGCTTGCGTTTCCTCCAGAGAAAAAAAGTGCGCATGCTTGAAGATGTGTGAATGTGTGTGAAGAGAGAAGTGAGTGAGCTCATGAGGTGATGAGGGGGTGAAAGAAGCAAATGAAGCAGAAAGCCTGTCCAATCCTCTGGGACACTCCTGGGAGAAGAGTCACAGCCTTTGTGCTGCATGATCTTAACCCCCACTCTATCCATCTCTCATATGTCCAGCTTATTACTGGCTTTGTCTTTCCAAGCTTCATTCAACCACTTTGCCCCTGTGGCAAAGAGTCATTGTCTGCAAATCCTCCTGCTGCAGTCTCCCTACTCCTTTTTTACTGTCCTATCTATCCACAGAGAGAGTACTTAGAGAAGGCCCGGGGTTCAGTCTGACGAAATCAGAACTTCCCACTGAGCAGAGATTAAACTCTGAGTGACCGAACGGACAACTTCTCTCGCTCTCTGCGGTTGGTTGGCTGACAGGCTGGAGGCTGGTGGAGACTTTCCATCTCTCTTTTGACAGTTTAAACACCCGTCTGTCTGAGCGCCTCCTGAATCTCTCCATAAGTGCACTTTGTCTCTCTCCACTTGTCTGCATGTTGCCTCTCGCAGTCGCACCACACATCTGTCGTCTATCATCCGCTCTTCATGTCTCAACTTTTCCTGCACGCATGTTCACACATCTTTCTCTCTCCTCCATGTTCCCTAAGAACTGCACAGGTCCATCTCGCTCACATAGGTCCTCATTCTCGTGTGTTCCACTACTTACCTCTGTCTGCTAGTGATGTCATTCCCCCTACCAGGCAGAACAGCAGATAAACAATAAAAAGGATTTAGCAGAGAGCATCCTGCTATTTTTTATATATTTATTTTATACTCCACAATCTCCTCCATGAGCAGAACAACACTAAAATGACACCCAACCTTTGACCTTGAGGTGTGTTGTAGTGGGTCAAGCTTGCAGTAGAGGTTTATAGTCCCATACTGCCACTTGGTGGAATACGTAAAAACTGCACCATGCAGTAATGGAGTATGCGACTAAGGACAAATATATTCAAGTAATGTGCTGAAGGTACACCTTTGAAATACTAGGGAATACTGTCCCTTTTTTGATTCTCACTTTTATCCTTCTTATACTATTAAACCGATCACTGCCGTACAAACATGTGACTGCTCTTGATTTTCTCATCAACTTTTGACGAGAAAGTGAATGAGTGTAATTATTCATCTAAACTGTTCAAATTACTTATTTAAAGCAACACTGTGTAACTTTTCTAATGTGAACTAATTTTTCTACTGTGAACTTAAATCATGTTGATGCTACACTGACTTGTAATCAGGTGTCTCTGTCATTCACACGTCTGTTCTTGCACCCTCTGTTGTCCTCCAGCTGCTCTACCACAACTCTCTGTGATTTACAGCTAACTGTAGCTGCTGTTAGCTCCGTTTGTTAGTCGGGCTACCCGGACTGTGAGCTCAAAGCACCGGGCACAGGGGATTGCTGACAGGGTGGAGCTAGTGATGTTCCAGAACCGAGCCACTGGACAAGAGTAAATGTGGGACTGATTTTTTAGGCTGAAAGACAGACGCCGAGCTGGGCTGATTGCTGTTGGACTAGTCAGTAATATTAGCTGGCTGCTGTGTCTGCTGTTGGTGACCTTGTTGATGTTTGGATGTTAGCAAAGTTGTCGACTCGCTAGTTTTTGATCAGAAGTAATGTAATCAGAACAAATACTCGAGTACAGCTGAACATATTTACCACAGTGATTACACCCTGGAGGACACTGGAGGTGACAAGTAACAAAAATACTAATTTCTACACACATTTGCTTTAAGCAGGGCAGATTAAACCACCTGGCTGTAGATAAACAGCTAAGAGACCTCAGAGAGCTGCAACAATAAAAAGCCACATACATTCTAGTTTCTGAACACCCGAGGCGCTTTTACAGTACATATCTCATTCACCCATTCACACACATTCATACACTGATGGCACTGACTGCCATGGAAGGTGCCAACTGCTCATCAGTTTGAGGAGCTAACCATTCACACACATTCACACACCGATGCTCCTTCAATTTGGGGTTCAGTATTTTGCCCAAGGACACTTCAGCATGCAGACTGGAGGAGCCAGGGATTCAACCTTCTGAGCCACAGCCGCCTGATGGCTCACTGGAAAGGCTCTAAACATCATCGTATTATATCAACACCTGTGTTTGTGTGTGTGTGTGACCCTCATGTTAAAATGGCTGCTTTGAAAAAGGTAGATCTACTTCAGAAGCGTGGATTTTATGAAGCATTAGACAGGAATAATGATACAATGATTATAAGATTTTATTGAAAATACTCCAAAGTCAAACATTAATTTCAAACTTACAGTTTTTTTAAAAACAACGTCAAAAGCTCTCAATTTTGCAATTGATTGGTTAATAAGGTAAATGACAGGTAAGAGTTGTTTAAGGCAGTATGGTGAGTTTTAGCACACTGGTAGTTTGTTTTCCTAATATGTCTTCATAAATATAAAAAGTACAAATCACTGAGCCCCTAAAATTCCCTTCATTGTGTATAACCTTTACCTCCTTTCCCTGCCATTATCTCCTCAGTCCTTCCAGCTGAGCCCAAGTGTCTCAGCGATGAAAGAAAAGATGTGCGTGTCTTCCAAGATGGCCTTGGCGGTGGGCTTCCCTGCGCCGTGCCCACTGCGGGTGTCCACCCTGACCATCAGAGGCTGCATTTGCACAGGGCTGCTGCCCACTCCATGCTGCAAGGCAGCACAATACTTCAGGGTGTGTAGAGGCACTACACGATCGTCGTGATCGGCTGTCAGAAGCAGGATGGCGGGGTAAGGATGGCCAGAGTAAGGTGGGGGAGGCAGATTGTGGAGAGGAGAGTACCTGGAGAGAAGGCGAGACAGACGGAAAATGGGAGGAGAGAAGAGAGAGCATACAAGTGACTCATGGACTGTATCATGCGATTCAGTCACTCTACTGGGATTTTTTGGCACATGCGTGCGTGTTAGGCCAGCAACAGACCTTGATGAGTGTTTACACCAACAGTCATCTTAACTAACATGTTCTCATGCACAGGTGTAGTTTAGTGATCTGTGTGTGTGTGTGTGTGTGTGTGTGTGTGTGTGTGTGTTACTCATACTTGATGAGCCACTTGAACTGCTCCGGGTCGTCAGAGCAGCCGTAGTCGGTGGTCCAGGCATGGCCGATGGTGAATTTGTGGAACTTCAGCATATCCATCACCCCCACCTCTGCCACAGCGCAGCCAAACAGGTCTGGACGCTGGTTCACGCATGCCGCTGTGTGTGTATTTTAAAAATGTGTTACAGATTCAGTTTGCTTTCAAACACACATACATCCCATTTACTTCACACTGTGGAACACAATCACTCCTAAATAGCCACTTACACACCAGGGAAGGCATTAGTTGGGTTTGTGCGATGCCATATGGCAGCCAGCCGTTGGTAAATGATGTGACTAAGCACTGTTTAATGTGCTGTTTAATAGCTAAATTAATTGAAGCTAAGCAGCTAACTACTGTTAGATGGATTTGACATTAGCAATTATGACAAAGATGTAATATAAAGGATACAAAGCATCATGATCAATGCAGCTGAGCCGAGTGATGGATCAGTGATTTGACTGGCTAAAAAACAGGAGATATGCAGTATTCTGTTTCTACTGTTGGTGGCCTCAACTGAACGGGAAGAGGAGCTGAGTTGTTAAAGTAGAGCAGATGGAGAGGTAACGCTCCATTACAACACTTCAGCTATAAAAAATGAAGAGCAGGATTGCCCCACCTTCACAATCAGCGCCCTAATGTAACAAGAAATGGTCTGTTGCATGACAGTTCACACAGCTGTCACTTTGTATTCGAAATTTGAACATTTGTTCAAAAGTGATCAATATTCAAACTTTAGTCTGTCACAGACCTTTTGAAGTAGTTTCCCCTAAGATCCAGCAGAGGGCGCTCTGCTACCAGCTTGACCTAGTGCATGCCTTACTAACCTACTCCACATTTACATTTACATTTAGTCATTTAGCAGACGCTTTTATCCAAAGCCACTTACAGAGAAGGGAACAATCAAGGTATATTGCAATTAGAAAGTGTCAGTGCAGCAGCAAGTGATGATTCTTAAAGGGGTAGATCTATCATGTCCAGTAGTTGGTAGTGTTGGAGAGAAGGTAATCTCTGAAGAGCTGGAGGTCTTCAGAAGTTTTTTAAAGGTAGAGAGAAACGCCCCCGTTGGTAGGAAGTGGTAGTGCGTTCCACCAATGGGGAACAACCAACGAAAAAAGTTTGGATTGCCTTGAGCGAACAGGTGGCAGAGCCAGGTGTCGCTCATTGGAGGAGCGCAGCGGTCGTGAGGTAGTGTATGCCTGTATAAGGGCATCCAAGTAGGTAGGTGCAGTACTGGAGACAACTTTGTATGTGAGCGTTAGCACTTTGAATTTAATGTGGGCTGCTACAGGTAGCCAGTGGAGCACAATGCGCAGTGGAGTGACTTGTGACCTTTTGGGTATCAGGCGCGCTGCCACATTCATCTGAAGAGGTTTCACTGTGCAGGCTGGGAGGCCCGTCACGAGGGCGTTACAGTAGTCTAGTCTTGAAATGACCACAGCTTGTGTCAGGAGTTGAGTAGCATGTCGAGTTAAGTAAGGTGGAAAGGAGGAAATGACAGATAGAGCTGAGTGTCATCTGCATAGCAGTGGTAGGAAAAGCCATGTGAATAAATTAACCATTAAATTAAACTATTAAATAAACCATTAAATAAACTAAGCGCGTAATGTTCAACTGTTCACTACAAAAATGCAGCAAGCAAAGACTTCCTGAGAAAACTATCATAACATCATCTGAGACACTTGCCTACCGTTCAGCACACTGAAAATCATTAACATGCCAACACCAATGAGATAGGAAGATTTATATACAAGTTGTTAATAGCGAGAGAATACGGTCTTTCATTTTTATGTGTTCTCATACAGTTATAATACGTTTTTTTTTTTTTTGCTGAGGGGGAAATTCAGTCAAACTCTGAAAAACTGACATCCCTCCTGTGTACTTACCCATGAGCAGCCCTCCATTAGAGGCTCCGTTGATAGCAATGCGGCTGGCTGTGGTGTACTTCTCCTGGATCAGATACTCTGCTGCACACTGGAAGTCATCGAAGCAATTCTGCTTGTTCCCCAACGTACCGGCTAGAAAACACACGATGAAGCAGAATTAGCATAACATTATGATTACTCTTTGCTAACGTATACCGACATACTCTTAGTACAGTCATGTCTGTACCTTTGTGCCAGGTGAGGCCGTACTCTCCGCCCCCTCTGATGTTGGCCACTGCCAGGATCCCTCCAAGGTGTCTAACATACACCAGGTAAGCAACACTGACCACAGACAAGACAGGAGGAAATAAAGCCATTGCAAACAAAGTTATGGGGCATCATGGGTGATATCTGCATAAATGTGAACATACACTGATGTTTTAGGATGTCAAATGTCGTATAAGCTGCATTTGTAGTTTTTACTTTGAAACCTTTTTACTTTGAAATCACATTAACATCACTATTAATCACATGGGGCACATGATGGGCATGTGATGTCTTGTTTATATCATTTGTTTTATTTTGAGCTGAGTTTGATCAGTGTTATTTTTGGTTCCATGTGTAGCACTGTGCCATTTGCTGTAGATACCTCCTACTACAGCCACTCTGGTCAGGCCTCACACACACACACACAAACACACATTCAGGCATTTTAGGTTGATTGAGATGAGATTTCAAGCAGAGCAGTTGCACTCACTTGTAGTATGGTTGTATGGAAGCCTCAAAGCCTCCGTAACCATAAAGGAAGACAGGATGAGTCCCATCCTTCTTCAGGCCCTTGGCATGAACTAAGAACATGGGGATCTTGGTTCCGTCTTTGCTGGGATAAAAAACCTGTAAATGTTTGAGAACAGCTGTGTTTGTCATTCTTTCACATGTTATTAAAGAGCATGACTTTCACATAGATGTGTTTTTTTTGTTTGTCAAGTAAAATGAGCTGTTCACACAGACCATTTACCACTTCCTCATAGTGAATAAGATTCTGGGAAATCTGCATCATGATCCAGCAGATGCGGAGAGAGATGGAGGGGAAGTTTGAGCATGGAGACAGATTGTTACAGAAACAGAAGAGATAAGGGAAGCAGGTAAAACAGATTACCTGGCTGGTCTGATAGTCCTCTTGCTTGATGCCTTTTACCTCCACCTCTCTGAACACTCTGGGCTCTGGGTTCGACTCGCTCAGATCACAGTGGTAAATGACACCTGTGCACAGGTTAGAGGTTCCAGTGTGTTTAACTTATTGCACAGGGGATATTTTTTATTCAATTCAGTTTATTACCTGGCGTAGTGAAGGAGGTGAACTTGTAGAAGAAGTCAGAGTGTTTCTTCTTACAGCTCACTCCGCCCACTGTGCCCACATCCAGTGGCAGGTCTCTGACCAGCTTGCCTGTGGACAACTCATACACCTGCAGGATATCCTTCACGTCATGGAGGTAGTTGACCAGCAGGTGGTGCTGGTTAACACAGGAGACAAAGCCTGCAGACGAATATAAAAAGAAGCAATAGAAAGTGAACATGACAGCATGTAGTTGGTGTTATGAAAAAAGTGTTCCCAAGTCAAACAGTTTCCTTGTTGTCTGACTTCCTGTTTCTTGTTATTAGTATTAGTAGTATTAGTTAGTGTCACTGATAGTATCATCATCATCATCATCATCATCATCATCATCTTCTCCTGATCCTGAGATGAAAGCAAACAGAAGTGTAATACACACTCACAGATCACAGATCAGTGCAGCTGCAGAGGCTGCCTTCTCTGGGTTTGCCTGTTTGTTAAAGTTCCATATATGGCATTCAGCCTTTGAGTGTCATCAGTGAGAAACAATGAGGAAGGACAAAACCCTTCTACGCAACAGTCTGTGGGTCCACAACCACACCACACCACCGTCACCCTGACTATATGGAGTTTAAATGGTGTGAAGAATATTACTGACAGTGCAGTCAATATAACAGCTGCATGAATATCACAATATGTGATGTAACCATCAACTCCTTACTATGCATATAATGACTGTTTGATACCATGGCAACATGTGTACATTACAGCTACACTCAGAGAGGACGTGCACACTTATTGATTTCCTCAAAAAGCAAAACTAATGATTAACCAACAAGTAGTATAACTGATGACCTATGAAGAGTTTTATTATGTTGTCATTCAGATCCTTCCACCAGTCTCTACAGACACACTTATTGGATGCCCGCAGAAGGAGTTATAGTGGTTGACAAATGACATTTACATTACAGTGCTTTATAAACCTCATATTAAATGTTCATATACTGCTTATACATGCTAAACAGGAGGCCCAATCAGGGGTTGGTTTGGTCATACTAAATGCCCCTCAGATATGATTGTGTGCATATATGTATGTGCTATATGGCCGATGTTGTTTGTATTGTCTAACTGACTAAAGAGAACCTTCTAAGTTCTAGATCAGCTAGTTCATTCTAGTTTTGCACACATCTCAGCAGTACGTGGTGTGTGTATGTGTCTGTGATGTGTGTGTACAATTACCATCATTTAAATGACTCACAGCAAAAAAAAAAGATTTGACAAAGTGCTTATTAGCCAAGTTTCACTTTTTGAACAGAATTCCCTCTGACGAAGACCACAGACAGAACTTCCCAGTTGTGGTTGGGCTGTCATCGAAACATTAGGACAGATATTCAGTGACAAAGTGTTGTGCAAGATTCGAAGGGCTGAATTGTGGAACTTTGACTCCACGCACTAAAGCTTGGTGGAGTTTTCACACAGTCTCACCCACAGCTGTCACACAGACAAAAGTCTGTCTTGCAAACTGCTGTATGAACCTTCAGACACATTACATTTATTCAGTAGACAACTGATACTATAAATAGATGCATCTCAAAAGATCTGAATATCGTGGAGAAGTTCATTTATTTCAATAATTCTATTCAAAAAGTGAAACTCATACGTAGATTCATTACACATAAAAATATTTCAAGTGTTTATTTCTTTTCATTCTGATGATTATGGCTTACAGCTAATGAAAAAAAAACGTCGACCTACTCAACAATATGTCCATATATAGGCACTCAATACTTGGCCGGGGCTTCTTTTGCATGAATCACTCATCGATGTGGCGTGGCATGGAGGCGATCAGCCGGTGGCACTGCTGAGGTGTTATGGAAGCCCAGGTTGCTTTGATAGCGGCCTTCAGCTCGTCTGTATTGTTAGGTCTGGTGTCTCTCATCTTCCTCTTGACAATACTCCATAGATTCTCTATGGGGTTCACGTCAGGCGAGTTTGTTTGCCAATCAAGCACACTAATACTGTGGTCACTGGTAGGCATTGGTACTTTTGGCAGTTTTAGCAGGTGTCAAGTCCTGCTGGAAAATGAAATCAGCATCTCCATCAGCAGAAGGAAAAATGAAGTGCTCTAAAATGTAAATGTAAATGTAAAAATTCCGGATAGACGGCTGTGTTGACTTTGGACTTCTTCATAAAACACAGTGGACCAACACCAGCAGATGACATGGCTCCCCATATTTTCACTGACTGTGGAAACTTCACACTGAACTTCAAGTAATTGATTTCCAAATAAATTAAACTGAAAAAAAAAAAAAAAAAGTTCTTTCATCTGAAAAGAGGACTTTGAACCACTGAGCAACAGTCCAGTCATGTTTCTCCTCAGCCCAGGCAAGACACTTCTGACTTTGTCTCTGGTTCAGGAGTGACTTGACATGAGGAATGTGAATGTTGTAGCTCATGTCCTGGATACGTCTGTGGCTCTTGATGCACTGACTCCAGCCTCAGTCCACTGTGAATCTCCCCCAGATTCTTGAATGGCCGTTGTTTCACGATCCTCTCAAGGATGCAGTTGTTCCTGTTGCTTTGGCATCTTTTTCTACCACACTTTTTCCTTCCACTTAACTTTCTATGAATATGCTTGAATACTCTGTGAACAGCCAGCTTCTTTAGCAATGACCCTTTGTGGCTTATCCTCCTTGTGGACAACTGTCAAGTCAGCAGCAACCAGACTTAAAGGCTCAGGAAACCTTTGCAAGTGTTTTTTAATTAGCTGATTTCAGTGCGACATTGTGAGTCTATAATATTGAACTTTTTCACAATATTCTAATTTTCTGAGATACTGAATTTTGTTCTGTTTTTTCATTAGCTGTAAGCATAATCATCAAAATTAAAAGAAATAAACACTTGAAATATTTCACTCTGTGTGTAATCAGTCTATATAATCTGAGTTTTACTTTTATTTACACTTACTAGATTCTATTAAAACATCCATTCACTCTCACCCAGGACATCCTTGTCGTGCTGTGGAATGAGGGTTGTCCAGTGCTGCCTGTTTGGTTTCTCGATGTCTATGTTGATGAGACAGTACCGAGGAGCGTCCAAGTTGGAGTGGAATGTGAACACACTTCCTTCATTGGTGACATATGAGTACTGGGCGTCAAAGTTGTCCACAAGTTTGACCCATGGCAGCAGTCCTGGATTAGAAGAGGAATAAAATAACATCAAACTCAATAATTAAAGTTGCATTCATCTCTATTATTGACTATTGGGAGTTGCAATGAATGATATTTGTGGTACAGGCAAGAACAACACCACCGCTCCTGTTCAGATGAATCATGGTGGCTTGGTTAAGATTTAAGTGTGGCAATGTTTTAGACCAGGGATTCCCAAAGTGCGGTGCGTGCACCCCTCGGGGTGCGTGAACTGCTGCTAGGGGGGTGTGCAAGGTGAAAAAATGTAATGGCAGTCTGATAATTATAGAATTACAATGTTTTTTTCCCCACACAATAAAGACGTGTAAATAAATATTTCCTTTGCGGGTAGAAGAAGATAACATCTTCTACGAATATATGCGCACCTGACTTGTGGCCTCTACGAGAGCTTTGTGCCAAGGTGCAGGCCCACCCATTGCATTAATATGGTTAAGTATTTGGCCAAATGGTATTGATATTATTGCTACAAATATACTGGAAATACTCACACATCCCCCCTCCCTGTTTCTCCCTCTCTCTCTCTTTCTTTCTTTCACGACGGGGTTGTGTTAGCTCCACGGTCATTTAAACTTGCTGCAATTTTTGTTCAACGCGGCTCAGAATATTTTAACATTTTCCCCGACTTATCTGCTTTCTGCCTCTGCTCCTGAGCCTGTCATCCATCCTCTTTGCTCTTAAAAGTGGAAGCTTGTGCATAACTTTGTTGCACTATATTGATATTTATATAAATATTTATTTATATATTGATATTTATATCAATATAATGCAACAAACCACCCCCTGAACTATATATATTGATATCGATATATTCTTATGTGACAAATAGGGTCTATCACTATTGTTAATATCATAACAAAGCAATGACGTGCAAATTTGACTCATTTAAAATAAGCTTCTATTATGATGTTCTAATGGCTCTCTTTTCCATAATGATGACGATCATCATATTTAATTAATTAACTTTTTTAATAAACAACTAATAAACAATAAATATTCTGAATAACTGATATATTTAAAAATAATCAATGGATTAGTCAATTAAAATAATAACTGGTAGGTGCAGCCCTCAGTCATACAAAAAGGAAATAAATATAGACAGTGACTCAAACCTGACAGGAGATGTTGTTCTCTTGTGTCACTGATAATTAAAAGAGTAAGAATGCTACAGAAAAAATAACTGCTGACTGTTTTGATTTTACTATTTGAACTATTTTATCAAGTAATTATTTGATTTACTTTTCATCAGCAGATTAGTGAAAATAAACATGAATCACAGCTGCAAATAACATTCTTTAAAAGAAAGAGATTTCCATCACTGATGCATGATGTATGTATAGTTTTTCTATAGAGACATGAATACATTTTTGTTTGCACACACATCCATGCATCCAAGCCATCAACCAACAATGTGGATTCTTTCCGTCAGTGAAATCAATAAAAACATAGTGTGGAGCTTGTTTTATGTCACTTTAACATAATTCAAGATTCACAAATTTGCCAGAGCCGACCTGAGCATTAATTCTGTATGTATTTATCAAGATAATAGATGAATTGTTGTGTTTATGGAACGATTAGATACGATTACAGACCTGTGATGCCGTCGGAGAGCTGCTGAAGGTCACAGTACCACAGCTGGTTGACCGGCTCACAGCCTTCAGTGATGGACAGAACGGCGTATCTGCCGTCATCGGAGATCTGTAAAGAAGAAAGGAAGGAATAAAAGGAGGTAAGGAAGGGAGCAAAGTGTGTAAGGTGTGTAATGAGGGTGTCCACTCATCCTAACCAACCAGCCAGGATCCTTCAAAATATTCTTCAAAAATATGAGATGAGAGATGGGTAAATGTTATGTTGATGACTCAAGCGTAACAAGAAGGAACCGTCATTAGTGCTTCTTATTAGACAAAGTTTATATAGTATGCATTTCACAGCTTCATATTTTCTTCCAGCCGTGGGTGTCACACCAGAATGTGACCAGAAGTTTTTGTTGATGTGCAGTTCTGTAATAAAAGTTTAAATGAAGCTCTGATGAAGTTTGAAATTACCTCGATTGCAAATGGGTGATCAGAAGAAGTGATTCAAGACTCACGGTTACTGAACTGTGCCACTTAGGATGTTCAGGGAACTCTGCCACCAGAATATCTTCTGATTGTTTGGTGCCGATGACGTGATAGTAGAGCTTCTGATTGATGTTGCAGGTGGTCTCTGTGCCTTTAGTGAAATACAGAGGGGTTAAGAGTTATATATGAATATGTCTGCAATAGTCTTGCACAGTGAGGGTTTTGGTCAAAGGTGTTGTTTCATTGATGAAGCGTGTGTTTGTGTGCGTGGTGTCTCTTCCTAACCATCAGTTTTGCCTTCCTGGCGTGGGTAGCAGTTGTAAAAGATGCCCTTAGCATCATGAGTCCAGGCCAAGCAGCTAAATTTAACCCTCTCCAGTACATCAGACAGTGGGGTGAGGTCATCAGCTTTCAAGAAGCGCACTGTCACCCAGTCAGAACCACTGCTGCTCAGACCATATGCAAAATATTCACACTCCTCTGACAGACGGCCCACTGGAGGGAGAGGGGGACAAAGAAAAGAAGGGATTCAGCTCTGTGAGTCTTAATGTGCAGTGTGCAGTAAGTGCTCTGCAGTTTGTCTCACTCTTCAGTGCCACAGTGCCATCTTCAGAGAGTTTATTCGGGTCAAAGAATGTGGTGGCAGGTCCATCCAGGGAGTCCTGAACATACAGCACATCCTGGTTCTGGAGACCTTTGTTATGAAAGTAGAAATATCTGGAAATAAAAACAACAACAAAAAAAATTGACAATGAGCATAGTTTTTTTTTTTTAGTTAGACTAGGTTAGGTCAGGCACTGCACAGACTGACGCCAGGGACAGTACCTCTTCCCTCTTTTGTAAGGGCAGCTGTATTTGGGGTAGTCGTAGAGCTCAGTGAGACGCTGGTGAAACTGAGGCCGGATGGCACACTGCTCCAGGTACGGCATGGTCAGTTTGTTCTGCTCTTCAACAAAGGCCTGAGATACAGAAGCAGAGAGAGGAGGGATGATATCTGGAGAGTTTGGGGCAAAGAAATAAATTCAGATTTCTGCAAGAGAGGTTTAACACATACCACTGTTTCTGCACTGTCAGGGTCTTCCAGCCATGCGAAGGGATCACAGATCTTAGTTCCATGGTAGTCATCCACCTGATTCAAAGATATACAAGTTAAACAGGAATAAACAGAAACAACCATGGAAACAACTGTCTTCTTGATTTTCTTGACAGAGAGGATTCTCTTGTGCACTGTGATTAATAATGCCACTTTAGGTGCATGTAGCCTGCAGACGCCACATTGCAGTTGGCTTGTGATGAAGAGGTGAATGCAACAAGAATCGACAATATTGGGGAAAGAAAAGCAAAAAAAGGATGGTGATATATACAGGTACTTCAAACATATGCTGCTTTTAACATCTGTACTCAAATTCTTCACTTCAGTCGTCAAACCACCTCTTTTCTGGGCCATCTAACACAATCCTGTCCATCATGTCAATGAGTTATGGACCAATCAGATCTGTATGCAATAGCATCAAAAGAAAAACGTTAGATGGGTATGTGCCCACACAATTTTCCAACTTTCCTCCTCCTGGTTCCAAAGAAGTCAGAGGGCCTTTTGCCCAATCCTAAACAAACACACTGAAACGGTCAAATTGCAAAACAGCTGTAGGCGGAGTATGTCAGTCTGTGGATGGATACGCACGACCTACCCATGTGTCATGTTTCACTTGAGATGAATCAAGTCGAATTATCTGACATCATGCAGTGAACCTTAAGCAACATCTATGTCCAACATAGTGGTTATAGGCTGTGTCATGAAGTCAAATCACACGTGAGTGTTTCTTTCATTCTTTTTCTGTACTTCAACCCAAAAACCCAACCCAACCCATGATGAAACCATCATCTGTAGCACAAATACAAGAGTGGATGACTTGATGACTTTAACAACTTTGGAGGCTGATCACAATCATTGTGATAATATTAGGTATAGATATTAGTGAAAACATATGGAATGAGGTTTACTGAGTTTGCAATAGTGAGTCTAACACATGCATATCTGTTATGTTGTCTGTGAGTCTGGTTAGTGTTCGTGAGGGTCTGTTTTCCTGTTTGCCTCTGCAAATTTCCTCTGTTTCCTCTGACATCTTTACATCATTTTAAAACATTTCCGTTTGCAGCATTACATAAATTCATCACGTCTGTAAGTGATGCACCAGCCGGTCATGCCTGCCGCTTCGGCCATGTTGTACTCTGAAAGCTCACTCAGTAAAATGATAATACTGCTATGTCAGTTACAAAAAGTGCAGAATTATGTCAAGTGGAGAGGCAAATATTAGCTGGCTGGTCTCCGTTCTTTGTGTTTCTTGGCCCAAGCCATTCTCTTCTTGCTGGTCTCCCTCAGTCGTAGTGTCTTGGCAGCATTTTCGACCATGAAGGTCTGATTCACACAGTCTCCTCTGAACAGTTGGTGTTCACATGTGTCTGATATTTGAACTCTGTGAAGCGTTTATGTGTGCTGTGACCTGTGCTCCTGTTAATTGTTGATTTCTGAGGCTGCCCTTTCCTGAGCGGTCCTTGTGAGAGCCAAGAGAGTAATGATGGACTGTTGTTTCTCTTTACTTAGTTGAGCAGTTCTTGTCATAATATGAATTACTGCAGTGGCTGAGAGAGCTTTATACTATATGCAGACACTGAAGCTGATTGAAAGAACACAGAGTGAGCAAGCTGTCAAAGTTAAATGTTACTTTAAAAGTCTAAAACATGATTTTCTTGTTTCTTTGTTTACACTTCGTTTAACACAGATTGTGTTGCTTCACAATTTTGCTGGGGGGGGGTCTCTGGGGGCCTGGGCTTAGGAAACAGTGACTCAGCATTAAATGAATCCTGGTTCCAGTCCAAACGTGAAAACTGCATTACCACTGGTCACGAGGACTCTCATGTTAATCTCATGACCAATGTTTCGGGTGTGTGTGTTGTTTGAAAAAGCTAACGTCACTTCTTCACAAAGCGAACACACACAAAGAAGTTCCCCTCAGCTGGTTTCAAACTTTTCTGTTTTGTTTCTTCGCCATTTGCTATCTTTACCGGCCTCCACCCAGAACGGCACGGCACTGCACGGCCCAGCTCGCCTTTCTCTTCCTGTTCTCGCTTTTTGTGGCTTTGAATGAGAATTTCACCGAACGACAGACGGACAGAGAGAGAAAGACTCGGCGAGACTTTCACACTGACCTTGGTCTCATCTCTGGTCGCAGCTGGGTACTTAAACGCCATGGCGGGCTCTCCTAACGGGCTTCCGGCTCTGAGTCGTTGTTGTTACGTTTTTGTTCTTTTTTATTGTTATGAATGCAGCGCGCGACCAAATCAATGGAGTGTGTAATGAAAGTGAAAGCATCTCTCTCTCTCACACACACACACACACACACACACCCACGTTTGCACACTGCGCGCTTGTGCTTGTCGTTGACAGGAAATGATGTGTCATCCTGGGCAAGTGATGCACACGGTACGTGTGCTCTCGCGAACTTCTTATTTTCATATACTACATAAAAAAAAAAAAAACATTAGAGAAGTAATAGATGTGAGTTTGGAAATACAAAATCTGTCCAAAAGGTTACATCTGCTAAAAATGTAACTTAACCAAATAAAATGCAGAATGCAGCTGAGCGTCGCCATAAACACTGAACCACCATGCGCCAAATAGCTTTAATAAAAGCAGCACAGCTCACAGAGAAGAGACACTGGATCTGATTCTCATCACAGAAAAGCTACAGGCCTGACCAAATCTTGCAAGTGTTCAACTCTGCACCAAACCAATTTTACATTTACATTTAGCAGACGCTTTTATCCAAAGCGACTTACAGAGAAGGGAACAGTCAAGGTACAGTGTGATAAGTAAGTGTTAGTGCATCAGTAAGTACTGTGACAATTCTTAAAGGGGAGATCTATCATGTCCACTTGTTAGTAGTGTTGGCGAGGAGGTAATCTCTGAAGAGCTGGAGGTCTTCAGGAGGTTTTTAAAGGTAGAGAGGGACGCCTCTGATCTGGTAGGAACTGGTAGGACGTTCCACCAACGGGGAACTACAGACGAGAAGAGTTTTGCCTTGAATGAACGGGTGGCAGAGCCAGGCATCACTCATTGGAGGAGATATAAGGCCGTTAAAGTAAGTTGCTGCAGAACTGGAGACTACTTTGTAGTCAGCATTAGTTAATGCGGGCTGCTACAGGTAGCCAGTGGAGCTCGATGAGCAGCGGGGTGACATGTGACCTTTTGGGTTGGTTGTAGATCAGGTGTGCTGCCGTGCTCTGGATCATCTGAAGAGGTTTCACTGAGCAGGCTGGGAGGCCCGTTAAGAGGGCGGTACAGTAATCTAGTCTGGAGATGACCACAGCTTGTGTCAGGAGTTGAGTAGCATGTCGAGTTACAGTATGTAAGGATCATTAATAAATCGTTTCACTTATAAAATATATATATATAAAAAATGTTAGAAATAATGAACATCATACATTTCTGTCCCTGTCCAAACATCAGTCACAAAACCAAAGATGGAGAAAAGCAGTGAATACCTGAAAATTTCATTCATATTATGTGTCAATTATTAACATTTGTGATGACTTCCAGTTGACTGATTAACCAACTAATGATTTTTGTAGATTTCTTATGGCTCCAGAGTAAACACAGCAGCAGTGTCCATATTTCTATTCAGTTTTAATCTGTAAATGAATTAATCTGAAATTAACAAATAATTATAGCCATATTATCATCTTCTTTGTTTCTTTCTTCCTGGAATATGTATTATGAAATATAAAATTGTGACCCTGCATTTGTGTCAACATATTTATTATGTAACCACAAGCCTAATGTGTTTGTACAAAGAAAGATGTTTGCATCTGGAAGCATTTCCAAGTTATTAAATCAAAGTTTTGCTGCACCTTAATGTTCCACCACAGAAAATAAACCTGAATTTCAGTGAAATGTTCTGTAGTTGGATAGTTTCACTTTCTCACAAAATGTTCCATAAACACACGTCATTCCATCACTTTGACAGGATCTATTTGTGTTGCTCAAAATTAAGGTGTACCAGGCTCGAAGGTAAAACAACATGTTGAGACAACGTGCATGGTGGATTAACACGCCTCGAGATGGAGGGACAGGAACTGAAACAGAGCGAGAGAGAGAAAGAACAAAAACAGAGTTTCAGACATGTAATCTGTCTAATCCACAAAGCTGTGAAAACGACTGGGGAGAAAAGGGGGAGGAAAGGAGGGGAAAGATGGTGGACAGGGAGTTAGAAAGAGGGCTAATTTCTAACTAATTTAGCTAAGATGATTAAGTGAGACCTGCTTGATGAGAAAATAAGCTGTCAGAAGGCCTCTGACCTTGTTTCAGTGTATTAACCTCTGTGTCTCAGTGATATTACACACCAATTACACTAAGAACACACATTCTGTTTATGTGCAATATTGTAGTAAGTAATAGAAAATATGATTTCTACTTCTATTTCTTTTTTTTAATACTCTTTCTATTGGGTTTTCATTTTTATAAACACAAACTTTAGAAAAACAAACAAACCAGACAACAAAACAAAACAAAAAAGTCCCACCCCAAACTAACAGTGAATGATGCACTACATATTTCTACATATACATAAGATAAACAGGTAGATAAAAACAAGACAGGAGACAGGTAAACAAAGAGCACATACATGGAATAAATGAAAGGGCAGACAGTCCTCATCTTCCAGGGACAGAGGATGAGTTATGACTTCTGTAAAAAGGAATGCAATGGTTCCCAGATCCTCCAAAACTTGTCTGTTTTGTGATTAAGGTCATGAGTCAGCTTCTCGAGAGGAATAAGTGCAGAAATCTGTGACATCCACATGTCGACTGGGACCTGAGGAGTTGACCACCGCAGCAAAAACAAAAGATACATCAACAGAGATTTGGTGTCCGTGTCCAAGAAATTGTCTGGAGCATGGTTAAGTAGACAGAAAGAAGGAGTCAACAAAAACTTGTGACCTCCTGGACTACAGAGTGAACAGAACTTCCAGAAAGTCTGGATGTGGTCACATGACCAAAACAAGTGGATAAATGTACCTTTGTGTATATTACATTTATAACAAAGGTTAGAGGTATCAGGGAACATTCTCTGGAGGCGAACAGGTGTGTAGTAAGTTCGGTGAAAACATTTAAGGTTCTGTTCATGTATAGAGATTGAAGTACATTTAGGCAAAACCCCACTGCAGATGTTGTCCCAGTCTACAGGGTTAAACGCCACCTCCAGATCACGCTCCCACAACAGCTTCAGAGAGTCATAGCCTGAAGAATCAGAGTAAACTAGTGAAGTATAAATCTTGGAAATCAGTCCTTTGGGAGATTTGGGCAGAACTATAATGTTTTCCAGCTCTGACAGTCTCATGCGGATCCTGCCTGCCCTCAAGAGAGACCCTATAAAGAGACAAAATTGGAGATACTTATAAAAATCTTTGTGGGGAATATTTAAATCATCCCTGATTTGCTCAAATGACTTAACAGAGTCAGAGACCAACAGGTCTGTAAAGATGTCAACTCCATCAAACCAATACTCCTAATCTGTACTGGTAAATCTGGATTCAGAGAGATGACAGGGTTCTACTTCTACTTCTTCTCTACTTCTTCAATTTCTATTTCTTCTTCTACTTTATTAAAAAAAAAAAAAAAAAGAAAGCCAGTTAGCAGTCATAAAAAACAAGATGACAGAGTTCTGATGACTGATCGTACAGTTTAATATGGTGACAGTTCAAAAGTATATTTAATATATTCACATCTAATTCACTTTATAAGTTATAATCACATAACTTATTTATGACCTTCAGGTAAAAGATTACTTACTGCTATATTTTTGTTTTTCTGTGATACATCTAACTAAACATGCTAGAGTTATCTTTGTAAAAAAGCAACCTTCTGAAATGCAGATGCAGTAATGATAAATAGTACACTAAGTATAATGAGAAAAGGGACACTTGGCAAAGTAGCCCACTTAACCTGGTGATGAATTATAGCTTTGGTGATTACCTAACAACTGTGTGGCAACAAGTGCCTTAATTGGCAGTAAAGTCCTTGGAGGATCCCTAATCTTTGGGATGAAAGTGGACCAGGCCAAGCCAAAGGCAGATGGACTGTTATGGGAGCAGATATTTGGGGCCCCAGACAGCCTGAGCCATCGCTGAGCCTTGCAGCGGCACGACTAGGCCAGCCGGCTGGGCCCCTACGATGGCTGGCTTTGGCCCGGCCTGCATGGCGTGCTGAGCAGATGGGCTAATTGGCTGGAGACACCCAGGTAGTTTGCCAATCTGTGATGTCAGAGAGATTAGATTAGCCATGTAAGATTACAGTAGAGCAGAGTCAGACGGTGTCATCTGACCGTGATGCAGCTCCAGACTCACCCACTGAGAGAGGAGGACAGTGGAGAGGAGAGGGTGGGGGAGGCAGGGCCTGAGCTGATGATGTTGTGAAAGAGGAAGAAGGACGATAATGATAAAAGACAAGACAAAATAATAGAAAGACGTGCAAAGAAAATGCATGCCAGGGGAAGAAGAAGTCATGTGAAGAAGTGTTGGTCACAACATCTTGAAATTCAGTAGCAGAAACAAAAATATACACATTTACTTATTGGAAATTGCAGAAGTCAAACATATGTATATATATATGTATATATATATATATAAAATAATAATATAAAAAATATCTGCATAAACACATACAAACACAAGTGAACAACAGTATTCACCCCCAGCCACACTCCTCAACAGATGGTGCAGAGTGTAGCCTCTGAAACAGATAATCTGTTATTGTTCTGAATATTTTGATTATCGTCCCTGGTTGTCATTTCAAAATCATACACAAATCACCACCTAACCTTAGCTTGATCCTCGGCTTACCGCTGTGCTTGAGCTAATATCTTTGGGCTCAGGTCCCAAAGCTGTATTGTAATATAACTGAGAGTGCTGTTCCATAAGCTTCTCATTTTAGAAATTGACAATGTACAGATTTGTTTTATTTAGAGAGCATAACAAGAGGCTCGGGGGAGATTTTAAGAAGGGTGTTTACAACTGCCGGCTGCTGCTTTTCAAGTTGGGCATAATCCACAGATGCGCAAAATACTGATATTTCTCTTACATTTCCAAACTGTGAAATGTATTATCCTTCACATCAAGTGGTGCAGTTATTCATCTCTTAATTCTGATCAAATGTTGCTCTCTATGAAGAAAGAAAAATATTTCTTACAGTAATATCAGCCCCTCTTAATGAAATCCTAATAATGATATATAATAATATATAATAATAAAAAAAACATATGTTTCTTTGATAAACAACAAATGTTGTCTTTGCATGTCCTCATGCCCAGCCCTCTTTTTATTTTAATTAAACTCATCAGCAGTGCGGACCAACTTGTAATAATCGATAAAGACTATGGTGGTAGTTGTGGCCTGATGCCAAGTATTGATCTGTGGTTAATGTTTTTGTTCTGCGGTACGCATGACGCCCCAGGGACAATAAAAGACCAGTGAGACTAAGACAATTAGAGGGTTGATTGTTATCCAAAAGACGAGGCGAAGAAGATTAAATGAGGAGATTTAGGTCAAAGTGGTGATGTCCAGAGGAAGGAAGGAGGAGGGGCAAAAAAGACAGGAGGAGGAGGAGGAGGAGGAGGAGGAAGGATTGAGGTCAGGGAAATCGCTGTAGCCTGGGAGGTTGCCTCTGACTGGGGAAGAGAGTGATGGGGGATGGAGGAAGGGGTGAGACTGATGCTTGGCAGGACTACTCTGGGTTGACGGAGGGAGGTGGTGTTGTCACCTGCTGTACTTCACCTGATTTCCACAGCAGGCATGCCTGTCTAGGGATTTTCCTGAACTGTCTAGACATCTGAATCAGCACTGGCTGATCTGATGTTTTTCTTTTCTCTGTCACTCTTGTGCTGCCCCCCCCCGTCCTTTTCTTGGAAAGCCTAATTAGCAGACATTTTTATTGATCTGCTGGATTTGGAGCTGAAATCCCCCTCTCTGTCTGCCAGACAGATCTTGACTAAAGTCCTTCTCTTTAGCTGGTGGTCTGTGAGACTGTGGAGGGGGGCTGTGGTGGATGTGCCCACCTGTTGACCACAAGCCAAAAGCGTTCAGACTTTGCTACACCTTTACATCACCCCTTTCTTATCCCTTTTCTCCCCATCACACATCTAATACCCTCTTCACTCTACTATTGGTGGAGCTCATATGATTTGGGCTTTCTACACATGAATTACATATGCTGTAGGTGATGGCTTGAGTTAGCAATAATCGGGGTTTGAGGATAGAAGAGTCTCATTAGTTCAGGGTTTGAGATAAACACCCTCTGATAACTGATAATTGAGTGGCATGGAAAGATTATGGAGGCATTATAAATTACATATTAGCCATATCCACCGGCTAATGAGCCAGAATCTGTTAACTGACTGCATTTCTAGGTTTGAATTTGTAATATCTTAGCGCTACCCATGTGTCTTTTGTTTGTTTTCTGTTTGTTTGTTTGTTTTTTGCCGATTGTACTTCAGTCATTTTGTCTATTGCGTGTGTTTATTGTATTGTGAGCAAAACTGAAAAATAAAATCAAAAGTCAAAGCTAACATTACTACAAAGCATGGTGAATAAACTCTAATGAGCACATAGGTATGCATATTATATTACATTTCTGCCATATTCTGTAAATAGAGCTCCCACAATCTGACACACTGGACCTTTATGTAACATTTTGAATGCATCTTTTACATTTTGATATCGTTACTTTCATTTGAGTAAACTGACTGACTGACTGAGTGCTCCCTCCACCTGCTGCATGCTACAATTGTCTGTTCAGCTTACAGCTCAAGTTTGAAAGTGCATGAAAAGATGTCTCATGGTGGTAGGATTATGTGGTCCATTTGATCCATCTCATGTTTGTTTCAGAAATCAAATATTCAAAGTCACAGGTTAAACAGGATTGTGAAACTTATTAATATCTCAGTGTGCCAAATGTGATGAATCAGAGAATCGTTACTGTAGGGCAGAATCAATGTCATGGGTGCTGGCAGCATGCATGTACTGTGCACTGTGTGTGACTCAAGGCTTAGTATTGAGGAACATGACAAGACATTATTTGAATTAAGAGCTATGCTATGCACGTAAAGAACAGAAGTGTGAACATTCTCATGTCTAAACTGAGAGAATCACAGCAAGCATTTACAGATACATCTCACATTCATGCTTTGATTAAGCTTTTTTTAAGTGCAAATATGTCTCTCAGTGTGTGCAAAAGGAAGCGTTAAAAGGTTTGTCATTTTCGCTAAAAAAGAAGAAGCGAACAAGAGTTGTTGGTGACGGCGAGATGAATGCCAGTACTGAGAAAAAAATGAGTCGTCAATATTTGTGGTAATGACACTGACACTAATGACCAGACACTGAGCTTACATAAGGAAACGATCAAGCTTTATTAAATAAACTTTTTAAAAAAGTTTATTTTTATAAATTAACATTAGCGATGTTGCTCATTGCTTCATGGGGGTCATAAAAAGACACAAGACTAAATTTACAGTGCATTGTAGATTGCATTAATCACCAAAGCTGGGTGGGAAAATAAAAAATAATGAAGTTTACTTCTCTTTTAGCAACCCAGAGGCCAACCATCTAAGTGTATGTGGTTAACTAAATAGATAGCACATCTCTTCAAAATACCATGCCCTGTTCTTAGATTAAATTAGAAGTGTTGAAAAGTCCCCTATATGAGCCCTGATATGGTTCAAAGTTACCGTATTCATGGTAAACAGTCTGATGATGATGATGATGCAGATAAAGATTGCTTGTTAAGGCCTCTGGCTCGTCTGCCTCTTTCCTTCCTCTTCTGTGATGGCATGCGACCAAGAAGAGGTGTGAAAATGAGATGTGTTATTTTGGTCTGTCACAGTCAGCCTCCGAGAAACTGGCTTATTGCTACAGATGCTGGTGAGAAAGTGTGAGCTCTCACTTTGTGTTAACCTTATAAGGACAAGCAGACGTGCAATAGGCTGAAAAGGTGTCAGATTTTTAAAAGATCATTCGAAGACACACCATGCTCTACACTTCAATCTGTTCAGTCTTTTGGCTGGAGTTAACAACTGTATATATAGACTTCTACTGTGGCCTGTGTGTGTGTAATGAACATTGACAGTATATGGATTATAGTGTCATTGTAATTTGCAATACAGTCACAGCTAATGCATGCTCTGAATAAAACAGGTGCCAACATCATTGCTACAGCTCGTTAGCAGTGCAACATGTCTGCAGCTGTAATGATGTATTAGTTATCAGCTAATAATAGAGACGTCTGAGAACAAAAGTTAATTTTATATCTGTACCTTGCATCCCTTCATCAGCAGACCACAGAGTCAATATTGCTGCAATCGGTTTATGAAAGCTGAAACAAGATAAAGTCTTCAAGTCATTGCCTGGGCTCTATGAAGAAAATGTGACTATGTTTACAATGTTGAAGTTCTCCCATTAGTCCACTTTATTCAGGTAGCACATGTATAAACTTTAACAATTCATCTATTCCTTCAGCTCTCTAGCTTTGCCAAACATTGAAAACAGCTCCTCTTTAAAATGTACCTTTTTTGAACTTTCTGTTTTTTTTCCATGCTTCCAAAGAATTTGGCAAAGTTCCACAGAATTTAACAATGACTGAAAAAAAAATGAACAGAAGAGAGGAAGCTGCAGAATCCTGTGGAAGAAAACAAGATCCAGCACATAACACTGATCTTCAGACAGATGGAGAAAAGGAGGATTTAGGTAGGTTGTTTTGTTTAGTAACAAACATTTGATGACACATCCTGGGACATGGACACTGGAATTGTCCACTGTTATGGATTGACTTCAAGATTATTATCATGCTTCTGTGTTTCAAATCATACCTGGATTATGTACGTTGACCCTCCTGACCTAAAGATAACATTCAGGATTTTTTCCCCATATGTAAACATAATTGCTCCCATAAGCTTTAAAGTGATTCCTGTTAAATTCGCTTCATGAAGGCCTCTTTCATTGGAGTTACAGTATCCCCTGAAGCAACCTAACAGGTCAAGCAAGTCTGAAAGAGCAATGTTTGCCAAGTGACACTGCACCATGTATAAACTGGAAATTAAACATGTTTTCTTTCAGAGTTCTACAGTAGAAGGAGGTGCACATTATCTATTGGTATTTATTGGCATTCAAACAATAGACCAAACACACTTCCTCTGTTTTTATAAAACAGTTTAAAGAAACGTGATGATAATCTGATGTTTTTTTGTTTGTTTTTTTACCTCTACCCATTCAGAAAATAAGACTCATACAACAAAAAGACTTCCAAGAAAACAATTACCTTTGCGTGCCAGCAATGAAATGCAATAATGTTATGTTACATATTTAAGGTTCAACCAGCAGGGATAATCCAGGGATCTGGTAAACTAAGCTGGTCAGGCTCAGTAAACAACAACACCCCCACCCCCCCAAAAGTGATGTTTCTTTGACTTCCTATAGGTTATCTACACTTCCTGGTAAGAGTGGTTGTGGTTGTTGTTAGAGACAACAACTGTACCACAGTAACAATGCATTAGTAATCCTCTTTTTGTTTGTCTGGATCTGCAGCTCAGCTGTTTACTGTTTACCTCTGCAGAACTGGAAAAACACAAAGGGAGGGGCTTGTGAGCACCCATCGATAAGTTTCATATATCATGGGGAGTGGCATGTTTCCACTGTGACTCATGGTCATGCAGCCGTAAACAATGTGAGCTATCATAATTCTTCCGTGACTGGACTGTTATCGCTTTCATTCTCACTGAAAGAACACTTGCTCTTTATCTGACAACACATCAACTCTACAGTATTTAACAAAGCACACACTGCGTAAAGTTTCTGTCACCTCGTGTTTCCTTTTCATTTTCTTTTGGTGAAAGTTTTCTTACCAGATTTTTACAGTATGGTTAACGGTATCTTACGTTCTTTAGTGGAAATAGACAACTTTTTTTCTTCAACATATCATATGAAGTAAATGTTGACTGTACCAGTTATAGAGTAATGACACCATCTGTACTTAGATGCCACTAGGCATGAACTAAATACCACTAATTATTATTATTATTATTATTATTATTATTATTATTTATATTCACTAAATAACTGAACATATATTTGTTTATTTCTAATATTAATGTTACTCCCCCTTCCACAACTACACAGAACCCTGCTGTAGTTACTTTGCATGTTATTGCGTGAAGCAGTAACTCAATCTATGTTACGTAAGGTATAATGTACATGTACATGTCATTGTTACCAAATAAAGGTTAAGGTTAAGGTTAATTGGTTGGGGTCCATTTGTAACAGGGTTTGGGGTGGTGGAATCAGTGGTTACTGATGAGTAAACAATAGGATTATTTACTTTATACTCCTAATTGCCCTATTTGTTTTCTTGTAGCATAGAGAGACAGATGTACCATGTCCTAGAATGACCATTAATATTTTGTTGTGGACATTAGGTGGGTTGAATGGAAACAGACAACATAATAAATAAAAAGGAAAACAAAATTTTAAGTTGAAGATAGAAATCTTCAAATCACTTTTTTACTTTAAATATATAATATAGAATTTGCTGCATGACCCAATCATTACATTATATTTAGTCATTTAGCAGCATTTGTCAAAAGTCATTTTATCAAGAGATTTTTAAAGGTAGAGAGGGACACCCCTGCTCTGTTAGGAACTGGTAGTGTGTTCCACCAACAGGGAAAAATAGACGAACGGGTGGCAGAGCCAGGCGTCGTTCATTGGAAGAGCACAACGGTCGTAGTCACAACCTTCAGTGTGCTATCTCTCATTGCTGTAGTCTAATATACAGTTTCTACTTCACCACCACAGCTAGTTTAAAACATTCACTAAAAACATTCACTGTTGCAGTTACTACTGCAGTTGCAGTTAATTCAGCTCACTTAAACTCAATATTTAGTAGAGCAGGTGGCAGCTTTCTCTGCTCTGCTATTGACACTAGAGCAGTACAGACTTATACTATTGCATGGCAACAGGTGTGTTTAGAACACACTATTACAAAACACCCAGGTACCATCAGCTTAGTGTTATCACATTTCAGGCCTCCTCACTTTGTCTGATTTTCTCTGTCTCAGACAGCTGACCTCAGGTCTTTTCTCCACTTATCCCTTTTTCTGGTGCTCTCATCTCCCTCCCTCCGTCTTGCTAAGGCCTACTTCTCATTGCCCTGTGAGTGAGGTTTCCCTCCCCAGAAGAAGCGTGTCTGGAACTATCTGATCTCCCGGATGTCATGTGTGTCCAGAGGAGTGAGATGAGGCGGATCCTGGAGTGCCGGGTCTTTAGCCTTCTGAGCCCTGAGCCTGAGCCCAGACTGTCTGCAAATTAGAGAAATTAGCCCAGCCGGGCGCAGGCCAGTGAAAGAGCCCAAATCCTCACCTCCCCACCCTCTCCACCACACACACACACACACACACACACACACACACACTCCTTCTACCATCACCATTAACCCCCACACCACACTGGGCAGTAAAGCTCCACTCTTGGAATAGCAATCTTGCCATATGGCAGCCAATTTACTGTTTCACCAGCCAAGTTAGAAAGAAAAGGGGGATAAGTAGTCATAATAATGGAAGCGGTATAATGTTTCCAGAATGTAAAAATATAGATGTTATTGTTTTTTTATTTATTTATTTATTTTGTATCTGTTTCTCTTTAACTGTTATATAAACCCTGGAACTCAAATACAGTTTGACCTTTAAGGTCTGCTTCATATGTTGTTTTTTAAGTTATACAACAGGTGCATACACTATGTTTTATGTTCACATATGAGCATATGTGTTTTTAAGGGGTTTCACACACGAATACACAAATAGCTCTTTTTGCACAGGCCACATCTCCACATATAGAAAAGTCACACAGTTTTAGCCTCCATATGTTGTTTTAACTGCTCTCTCCTGTCCTGGCTATCTTTATGCAGGCCTTCAGGTGAGGTGACCCAGAGCTCCATATAGACTCAGTGTGTGTGTGTGTGTGTGTGTGTGTGTGTGTGTGTGTGTGTGTATCTCTGAAAGTAAAGGGGATGCTCACCAGACAGGTGTCTAAGTCTCTTTCCTGCATGCAGAGATGACCTGCCCTACATCTGTACCTGTGAAGATCCTCAATCAGCAGAGGGCATGTGTCTGTGTGTACAAAGTGACAGAAAATTATTATAATCATCATTTCTGTTTGTTGTGTTTGACTTGTGTTTGATGTGTTCTGGCTAAAATTAATCTAATAATAAAATTGTGCTCATGTGTTTGTATGAGTTCAGGATTTATGTTTGTGTGCGTGTGTGTGTGTGTGTGTGTGTGTGTGTGTGTGTGTGGCAAGGGTCTTTGGGGTCTTAGTTAAAGATGTTCTACAGTGAGATGTAGGTCAAGGAGATACAGTGGCAGCAGATTGCTCATTAAGTGCCAAACCAAGCAAAAGTCTTGAGTGTGTTTTTCAGTGGCAACAGGCCGGCCATCTGCTCTTCCTTTATTCATTCATTAACATGTCTTCTTTGTGTGTGCATGGACGTGTGTGTGCTTGTGTGTATGTACAAGCATTCATCACAACAGCCACTTGCTGGCCAAGTGTACGTCACCGATGTTGTTGTCCAAAACCAACAGTTGTGTGTCAGATGGCTCAATCACATGACCACAGCGGCTTGTGATTGGCCAAGGCATTGAGCTAAAAAAGCTTGGCGCAATCCGGGCTCATGAGTTTCTGGTGGTGTTGACAGATTGCACACATCGAGCGGATACCCCAAAGGATCTAACTGAGAGGAATCTCTAAAGAAACATTAGAGGAAGGAGTACAAAGAGGAGAAAGCAGACAATCAAGGGATGTCATAACCAAAGAAATGAAGATCCTACAGCTGAATGAATGTGTGAGAGTAAGTCATATCTTGTTTGCTTACAAGGATATTGTTGTATAAAAGATGGATAAATTATATGTAATGACAGAAAAGGACAGGTTGACCTATTTCTTAAACTGAATGGCAAATGCTGGGATGCTGGCCAAGGACAGTGTCATTGAACTTTGGTTCTTCATGAATGGAATAATGAGTGATTGCCAGAAGGCATTTTTAAATTTGAAAAAAGTATGGAGATTTTTATTTTTATTAGATTATGGGCTTTCAGTGCTAGATTTAGTTGACTTTGGAGATAACTTGTATAAAACAACAAGTCAACTTACCATAGTAACACTTTACCTTTATATACACTGTTGGAATAAAATATTTTTACCTGATGTGTATAAATAGGAGGATAGGATAAAAAGAGGATTGTGTGTGAAAACAGTACTGTCAGTTTTCAAAGGTCAATCTGTGAAAGAAAGACAGATACATAGACAGGCTTTACAAGATGATTTCTATGCTTCTAAAGTCACTCTTTCTCCTCCATTCCTTTTTCAGATCTTGAGCTTTAACCAGCGTACCTAAGACAAGAGACTTACCCAACCAAACCAAAGTACTTCTATACCAAAGCAACCTAAACCAAACAGAACCAAACTAAAAAACACCTGAATTCATCACCTGCAGTGTATTCTACAACGACATCATGAAGCTAGATAGCGCACAAGGAGACATGAGCGGGTGGAGAGAGATGGACTTTGCCGTCAATTGCACCTACATTGTGCCAGACCAGGTGTCAGATCCAAGCTTCAGCCTACCCAAAGCCATGACGTCCATCCCACGCAACCTCACCTTTGAATACAACACAGACAATGAGGTAAGAGACATTCAGTACCTTCAGACTGTTTACCCAGTGAGACACACTCTTGAAACGTCTTTTTAAATGAAATACAAATACAAAAGTCAAGTCAACACCATGGACTGGCAATCAAGCAGCCCTCTGATGTTATAGTATGTTAAAAAAGAGCACATATTTTAATAAACTAAGTAAATTTAATCTTAAGGTAGTACTGTTTTGTTAGATTAAAGCTTCAGTTTTTACACTTCAAAATTCAGAGTTATGTAACATTCTGTTGGGCCATCTGCATTGGGTTACTTTGAACAAAAGATCTGCTGACTAATAAGTTCCTCACACATACAGTAGCGTGTACAGCGTGTGTGTGTGTGTGTGTGTGTGTGTGTGAGTGAATGTGGGGCAGTTGACATGAGGCCAGTGGCAGCTTGAGGTCAGGGGCCTTTTTATGTCTTCTGGCCACCTTAGCTTCCCTAATGTTTCAGCCATTGTAAAGCTTCTTTACAATTCTTCTTACACATATAATAACTCATGTAGGCACTCAGGACATGAAGACAGACACACAGGGTAAGATGTCAGGGATCTAACCGTAAGACTCTCCTCCCCCTTGTTCCCTCTTCTTAACTGCCTGCATCTCTCACCTCCTACATCTTCTCCCACTCATGTGAGTCAGGAAGAGCAATCACAATAACTGTAGGGAATATCAGTCAGCTGACTGTTTGGCTTATAGTGCAGTAAGATAAGGCATGTGTTTGGACATGTTACCCACTGCAAAGCACTGCAATCATGTCTCCGAGCAAGTTTCAAAAGGGGATTCATACTGCAGCAAAAGAGAGAAACCTCATCTTAAAGATGTTGTACTTCTTTTATAGTTGCTCTTAACGCTCTGATCCTTGCGGTCAGCTTCGCTGTCCCCTTCCTCTTTCTGTCCCGTCCTGACCCAGGCAACACTTTCTGTTGTTGTTCCTCTTCTCTAGCTGTCACACTCTCATCTCTTCTTCCTCTCTATGCAGTAGTTACTGTTGCAGGACGAGAAAACATGCAAACTAAGGTGATAAAATCTCTTTGAGGGCTAATTACAAATCTCTAGGCCTTGTTCTCTGGCCAGCATATCTTACAAAACGGTTCACACACTCATTCTTGCTGTCAAACTTGATTCTGCCATTTGCTTGTGTTCATCCAAAATCTAATTTGAATGTAATGTAATTATATCTTAAACCCACAACAAACACTTACTGGCAGACAAGTTAGTGCTTGTGTGTGTGCACATACCTGATCAGTAAGTCAAAAACACATCACATAAAAAATGAGACATAACAGGAGCACACCCTCACATGCTTGCCAGTAATCTACTTTGCTTAATCAGACCCTTCGAGTGGTTTCCCTTCCTAAAGAAGGTGTCATGAGAATCTTTCTCCTTCTCTCACTAAATCTGGGAAATTCATTTCCTGATGATCATAAAACAGCTGTTCCTTTGTGTGGCTTTGTGGCATAGTGCGCATACATGTGCGACTTTGAATGTTAGGTGACACCGTTATCAGGAAGGCTGTAAGTGAGGGATTTTTCACACAGGTGAGTGTATGATACACTTGTTTCTTTCTGATAGATGAGTCATATCTGAAGATTCTGGATGAAAACAATGAGAATATAGTCAACTGACTCTATATATTGGTAACCATATCAGGGACTACCCATTGTTTCAACAGCCCATTATTCCGAAACCCCAATAGTGCTATTGGACAGAAAACTCATTTATCCAACAGCCCATTATCCCAAAAACAAAAGCTTGCTGCTCTGAAGGGCTCAGAGTTTTGGATACGCAGGAAAGGACCTTTGTCATCATTCATAAGAAACATAGGCCTAAGATTAAGACAGTTTAGTTAGGTTTAGGCACTAAAGCTTCTTGGTTTTAAAACACCACTGGTTTAAATAAGTGTGTTAGTTTCGTCAGTTAAGTTTGTGACACTGTACCAGACTGTGTATTTTCAGACCAATGGACCTTCAGAGCAGTGGCTGTTTGTTTTTGAAAGCATGGGTTTTCAGTCCTGTGGTACATTTTTCTGATTATTGGGGTTTTAAAATAATGGGCCCTCCGGACAATAGCAGGGCACCAGCACTTCAATGTGCACATCAGTACATTTGCCATACTTGTTCAGTGCCTGTTTGGTTACGAGAAGGATTGTTGGACCTACTTATTTTCCTGTTCCTCATAACATCTTCAGACCTTTTTTAAAGATCCTTTAGTGCCCATTTTATTCCAAGGCGTGCCAGGAAAAGCAATGAAAGGTGGTGGGGGCACGTGGCAGAATGGGTGTTAGCAACAGTGCCAGTGAGCTGAGAGAGAGAGGGGGGGGGCAACAGAGGGGATAGATGGGGAGGGAGAAGCTGAGCAGAGGAGGGTGTGTTGGGGGGATTTAGGTTAAAACCAGATGATTAACTTTCGTTGGGGACAGGCAGCCGGCCAGGCATCAGGCTTCAACCTAGCGGGCACACAAGCTATTTCGAGAGGGCTAAGAAAAGACGTGGGGTTGGGGGAGGGCAGAAAAAAGGAGGGCGTTCAGGAGTGTGATAGCGTTGGTCCAGAGAACGCCCACACTCCTTTATTCCATTCTTCAACACCCCTGGCATCCTCCCTTCCTCCCCCATCCTCCCAACCTGACTGAACTGAGCGGTTAAGCAGCAGTGGCGGCCACAGCAATTCGTTAGTCACGCAACGCCAACGAAGCACAATGTCACTGTCACACCGGTTCATCGCATCCAGGAATCACCTCGCTCGCCTTGACACACACAAAAACACACACACGCTTCTGCCGCTCTGCTGCAACCTGTTGTTCTTTTAATTAACTGCTCGTACATAATTTACAAATACAGACTCTGGCCTTCATAGAGTGATAAACGTGTTCAGGTGTCATTTTTTCTTTCTTTTCATTTAGGCCATAAGAGGCCATGAAAATCTTTTTAGGGGTCGGTTTGAATTATAATTCCTCAGTGGCAGCAAGAGTGTGTGTTTGTGTATGGGGCTGGGGAAGGAGGGTGGGTGAGGGTATTTAAGGATCGAACACAAAGCTCCTCAAGAAACCGAGGCTGTGTGCCACAGATGCCCTGCCTGATGGCGTGTGTGTGTTTGAGTGTGTTAGGGGGGTTAGCCTATGGAATTTCTATAAATGTGTGAATCATAAAGCTGCTCTTCACAAAAAAAGGCCACTGACATATCTATAGATTTTTTTTTTTTTTTTTTTTTTTTACCGAGGCCATGTTTTCTTTCTGAACTCAGTAAAATCTACCTCAAAAGGTCAGACATGACTCAGTGATGTGCACAACAGGACATGTTTTTACCTAACCACATATATTACTGTATGTACCTTGGCACAATTACTCACTCACGTTAAAAAAAAAAAAAAAAAAAACATGCACGTTTCCCTTTTGCAATTGAAAAACACGTTGGGATCTCTATTATTGTGAGTTAAAGGTGAGTTACACATCTATAGCTAGAAGATTTTGCAATCACGGCTTTTAGGCTTTGAAGCAAGAGCAGGGAGAGTCACTCTCATATTTCAGGAGTGCTTTTGCCTTTGTCTATGTAATACATGAGAGATGAGAAGCAGCACAGTGTTCACACAACAAACAGGTGACATGATTTCCTCTATGTGTGGTGTTTATGAGGACAGTAGGTCAGAGATCAGTGGAGTAGGTCAGAGAAAGTGTAATTCTCTTCATTCCATTAACTCATTAGTGTCTAAAGTGTGTCACCTTGTGGGCTTTAACGTGGCTCTAGAGCTGTCTGGGTCAACGAGACACCACAACTCATGCCAACAACCTGCTGGGCGTAAACAAACACAAGTATACCTCTACATTATATGTATAGAGGGAACTGTTGTCCTTAATTAGTGCTCAGAACATCAGCTGATAGATGACATTTTATGTTCTCTATGAAGGCTGAGTGTTAAGTTGCAGTGTAATATTCCACCTATGAGGTGAAAATATGGGAAATTTCATGAAGTATTTGTTCTGTGTTTCAGGTGACAGGCGTGTTTAGCAAAGAATACATTCCTCAAGGGACTCGCTTTGGCCCCCTGCAAGGAGACATCTACACCAAAGACAATGTCCCCAAACAGGCCAACAGGAAATACTTCTGGAGAGTAAGGGAAACACACAAACACATACGCACACAAACTCTATGCATCATCAAATTTAGGCACCGATATGTTAGTCCAGCCCAGTGTCACACAGAGGAAAATCTCAATTCTAGACACCCTGAGAACATTTGACAAGCCGCTGGGGATCTGTTTTCATCTTCCTCTATTATTCTTGAAAAAAAAAGTTGGTTGCTCAGATACAGAAGTTTCAAGCCAGTAGTGAATACGTCAACAAACTGGGGTTTTGGTCAAAAATTATAGAGGAAGTGAATGGTGGCACGTAAAAAAGGACTGGATTCACACACAGTCATCAACTCCTTACTGGCACTCGTCTCCTATTCAATATGTGTCACACACACATTGGAAGGGGCTATTGTTCAATATACGCTCAGACATTCACACAATCCTTGTCTTTCCGGCCTCTTTTTAGTTTTTATGTCCTGTGATTATTTTCTCAGACAAAGCTTATGTCATTTAGGAAATTTTCTATTCTGCCAATTCCCATAAGGACTTCCTACGTATTTTCCTTCCGGCTATATTTCCTGTAAAACCTGTGCATGGTTTACAGTGTTCCTGCCATGGTGCAATAGTGAAAGTCTGATGTTCTTCTGGAGTCATTATCTGATAAACCTCATGACACAGGTGTAGGACAAGGGTGGACGTGCTGCCAAAGACATGCCTGCGTATGTGGGTTTGGCCACCTGCCATCTGCCTGTCAGGCGAGAATCCAACATTTCCCTTTCATTTTGTTTGTTTTCTTAAGGCAACACACACACACAATACACACAATATTTTTTTTTATCAAAAGAAGAGATCATAAAGTGTGCTGCTAGCATGAATTTCATGAAACTAAATGTCAAGCCAAAAACAATAATAATACTAAGAAGTGAGAAGGAGAAAGAAAAGAAAAAAAGAGAAGGAGAAGGAAAGAGAGAGAGTGAGAGAAGCCCCGCCTCCATGTCTCATACTCAAATAGTGACATGCAGTGGCATAAACGCACACACGAGTGCAGCACTCAGCACACACACAGAGCAGAGCTGTAGGACACAAATATACTGCGACTGATAACTGAAGAGGATAAAGGATATTTAACTGTACATGGCAGAGGTGATTATTCTGATTTTCTTCTTTAGATTCTTGATTTATTAAAAATGTATTAAAAAGATTGTTTTAATGATTATATTTGGGTCTAACATGCTGCTGTGGCCAACAGATGGTTATAATATCATGTTTTTTTTATTATATTAGTTCATTTTAACCATCTGATACATTAAATCTAAAGAATTTCATCTATAGCCAGTCCTCATGATGTTCTTCAGGTTTCTGTGTACATCTTTTAATCCCATCACCACTCTCTTCTTCTCCTTCAGATTTACAACGGTGGGCAGCTTCAAAACTTCATTGATGGCTATGATGTCCACAGGAGCAACTGGATGCGTTACGTCAACCCGGCCCGCTCCCCAGTTGAACAGAACCTGGTGGCATGCCAGAACAGCCGGGACATCTACTTCTACACCATCCGACCGGTGGAACCCAATCAGGAGCTGCTGGTGTGGTACAGCCAGGAGTTTGCCCAGAGGCTCTGCAGCCAGCAGGCTGACATCAAACAGAGTGAGTGCAGCAGGATCTTTTCTAGTTTTGTAAAAATAGACTCACAAATGTCTCGAGGCACAGGAAGGAACAGAGCTCACATCTGCACACTTCAGTGCTCGTTCTTGATGTGATGGAAGTTGTTGGAACAGATTTGCTGTTCTTCAACAAAGACATCACGTTTCTGGTGATCTTGATGAACCTGTGATTTTGTATTAATCATCATGAGGAATGTTTTAGTGAGAGGGAATGAAAGACAGCTCACTGTCACAAGTTTTGATGGTGAGATAGAACAGAGATTAAATCTGAGAAAATCTGAGATCTAAATCAGATTTAGATCTGTTGTGACTAAACACACAGCACAAAGTCTGCATCAGGACAGGATTGCTATTATCAGTCAAATTCTTTCACTTCAAAGTGAATAAAGACACTGTAATTCCTTCCTGTAATGGAATTACAGTGGAAGACCTGATGTTACCTTTTACCGACAATAAAGATAGTTGGTTTTATGCTATATTTCTCCCTGTCTGGTTTAACATAGAGGGACACAGTTTCATGTAAGTTTCATGCAAATTCAAGTTCATCATGGAGAATGCACACACACAAAACAATTCTCAGTAGTTGAAGAGCTCTGGTAAATGATGTAGGATTTTAAGGAGGGTGGAGAAATCTAAGGGGAATAATGGCCGGTCAAAGTACCTTGATGAGTCATTTGTTTTCAGCTGTTAGTAGAATGGCAAGTCATACCTTCATCATCCTGAATGTTTCTCTGTTGCCGCAAAGTCTGATGACTCATGTCAACTGGATACACCAGATGCGTTGCCATTTATTATGTATGACTAATGCTAAGGCAGTATCATTATATTGTTTTATCAGTGTGAGGATTTTGAAAGCGTTCACCTTCCTCATTGTAAAACTCCAGGCCTCGTTTATTGTTTGTCTTCTGGGACTTTCTGATATTTCGTGAAGGTGATGTAGTTTGTCAGCTCAGGTAATGGTTGTCGAAGCTTCAGTTCAAGTCAGTTCAAGTTTTTACAAACTCATTTTTGTAATATGCTAAAGGAGAAAGGGAACCAGTGGTTGCATTTCAACAGCATTTTAAAGTAAAGGCTAAACCATGAAACACTGGTACAGACCAAATTACCTTAAATGCAAATGTAATGAACAGAGTAGAATGACATAAAACAGTAATCGATATACAGTAATACTGACAAATTCAACTAGCCAGGCTTTAGAGAGAGAGAAGGGAAAAAGGAAGAGATGTTTCACATTTTCTTGTGGTCAGTACGGTAAGGCAGCTATACCCAGAAAAGGTTGCATAAATGAAACTTAGAACTTTGCTGTACAATGGCTCATACCCTGACACATAGACTCCCACACACATTACCACCAATACATTCTCCCACACCAAACTCACTACTGTGATTGACAAACAAAAAGTCAAGTCAAAACTGAAACTACTATCATTTACCATAAGAGGGAGTGCCTTCTGTGGGCTGATGTGTGACTGCGTGTGGGAGGCATCTGAACTGTTATTTAGGAATTAATTTCAATATTCTCTCTCTCTAAAAAAAAATGTTCTGTTCTGTGTTCTGTTTTGCAGTGTACTCACCAAGTTCTGATGAAGACCAGGAGCTGGAGTACACCAAGCAGCACCAACCTAAGCAAACATGGCTTAAAGAAAGAACAAAGGAAGAGTTAAAAGAAGAGATGGATGAAGATGGAGAGGAGAAGATAGACGTGGAGATGTTGGAGAGAGACACTCCGCCCGACACACCTGATGATCAGATCATGGACTTCAGCAAAAAGGTTGAGAAAGAGGAAGAGACGAGTGACAAAGATCCAGAAGGCCGAGGGATTATTCCTTCCCCTCAGCCTGAACACAAAGAGCCAAGCCTGGGCTTGAATCACCCATACTTACCAGACCACCATCCTGCGCTACCATCTCCACACCGAAATCTCCCTCTTCACCTCCATGGCCTCTATGGCCACAGAGAGGGTCTTGTTTCATCTTGCCCCTTTTACCCTCAGTCCAGACCCTTCCAGCCCCCGTACCAGCTCCTTCCTCCCTACGGCCCACAATATCCTCGCCTCCTCCTCCCCTCATACTCCCCTCCCTTTCCAGGGGTGCTGCCCTCAAGGTCCCTCCGATACAGCAGCTATCTGGGCACAGATGGGCTCCCATATCCACCCATCAGTCAGCCTAATCTACTTCCAGTGTCCCTCCCCTTCCCTTCGTCTCCACAGGGGGGTCTGAAAGAACTAACACCAAATGTGTCGCCACCACGAGGCGCCCCGGCCACCCCGGAGCTCTCTCCTCTCCCCAAACCCGGCAGTCATCAACAGTCTCCTGAGCAGTCTCCCTCTGGCTGTGAGGAAGCCATGAATCTTAGCCTGGCTATGACCAAAGGCAGCACAGCGCCACGTAACGGCCCTGGCCACAAATCCCTGCCCTACCCACTGAAGAAGCAGAATGGAAAGATCAAGTATGAATGTAATATCTGCTCGAAGACATTTGGACAGCTGTCGAACCTCAAGGTAACACCTTCAACCTTTGTTTTTTTGTTTTTTTTTTATAATTCCAACTTAATTTAATGTATTCTAAAATTTGGACGCCACCATTTAACATTTAACTCACATTTTTTTTTTATATCATCTGTATAAATGTAGGTCCATCTCCGTGTGCACAGTGGTGAGAGACCGTTCCAGTGTAACCTCTGTAAGAAGAATTTCACTCAGCTGGCTCACCTCCAGAAACATCACCTGGTTCATACTGGGGAGAAGCCACACGAATGTCAGGTATGTTTGAGATTATAACCTGAGTGTGTGTTTTCCCGTTTCTTTACAAGCTTCTTACGAGCTCTTTACTGATCTCACTGATCTCACTGTGATGATGATCTAGAATGTGACAGACATTTACATACCTATCTGGTAACGCAGCATCTATTCGATTTTCACTGAGCCACTACCCACCTTGTTATGCTTTATGCTTTTGTTTGCTAGAGTGACTTTATGGGTGTGAGTGTCAAGAGTGAGGATAGAACAGGTCTTACGAAGAAAGAAAAGTAGTCCCTGTCGTTATATAAAAGTCTCTCAGAGAACTGGAATGACATGGTCCACCCTGATACAATACTAGTAATGACATCAGAGTGACATCATACTGTACAGCTAAGATTTTCCAGAATAAACATAAACACAATCAGTATGGTTTTCTTTAGGTGTTCATCAGTCATGTGAATGCTACTCACAGAAGCCTTAACTTTTCAATTCAAACATTCTAGGTGTGTCACAAACGCTTCAGCAGTACCAGCAACTTGAAAACACATCTGCGCCTCCACTCTGGGGAAAAACCTTACCAGTGCAAGCTGTGCAGCACCAAGTTCACCCAGTACATCCACCTGAAATTGCACCGTCGCCTCCACAGCAGCCGCGACCGCCCATACCACTGCCAGCTCTGTGCACAATTCTTCTTCCACCGCTTCTCTCTCCGCATACACCAGCGCAGCTGCTGTCTGGCTAACTCCAATGCCCCCGTCAACATACACATGAAAGAGATGGTGGAACGGTTTGATGCCAGCCAAGAGGCCGACACACTCACAGAGGCGGCATCTGCACCGCAGGTGGAGGAAGCTGTGGAGCGCTGGTTGGCTCGTACCTTGGAAGGCGAGGGGAAGGAGGACCAGAGGGAGGCCACCATACTGCTGAAAGCTTTGACAGCAGCTATTAACGCACCATCAGTGCCCACAGCCCAATCAGCTGTACCTACATCACATCACAGCCCTTCACTAGCCTATCAAGAGAGGGCCAGCGTTGTTCATCTCCACAAACGGCCAACGGTGAAAACAGAAGGACAGTGAGAGGAGGGGGAAATATAAAATGGACATACAGCATACCACCAACCAAGAAAACACTTGTCGCCAAATAAAACTCCCTATACTGTCCATGAAGGGCATAACAGGGAATTGAAACTTCCATAATCCAATGAGCGCAGCACCAAAAGAAGAGCATTCCAAAGACTGAGGGTATTCAGTGATTGTACTTTCTCCCAAACGTCAGTTTAAAAATGAAATCTTGGAGGCTGTTGTTAAGCTGTGAATATTTAAAACTCTTTTCACTCAGGTAGAGAAGTGTTTGCTTTTTTGTGCTTTAACTTATTACTTTTTTTTTATTTGAGTCATCTATATTTATTTGGTTGTATCATAGCTTGTGTTTTCTGCTAGTGTTTTTGTCATATGTGTCAACATTTCCAAAGAGATTTCATCTTTGAGGAAAACCACAAATGGACAATACGTGGACGAGTCTTCACCTGTTTTATTGTTTTACTGTGTGTGCCAGTGTGTTTGAGCTTTTTGGGTGTGAGTGTACGACAAGTGAAACGTTTTCTTTCTTTTGAATGCCAGGGGACAGTGATAGCACAAACCACCTTCCTGCTCCTCAACTGTTTGCAACTATTTTATTTATTTATGATAAAAAGGGAAAATCAGGTATTTTTAAACTGTGTGTTAATAAGTAATTGCCAAAATTAATTAATAATCAAAACACATGAATGTGTAGCACCATTTTTGGATCACTGTTCGACTCATCCTGACATTAGAAGGGAGGAAAGAGGTTCAAACTAAGCATTATTCACACATTTTTCTTGATTATTCAGCATATTTTCACATATCGAGTATCAAAGACACACTATGTTGAACATAACCAAATGCCACCAAAAGAAATAAAATACTACAAGATTCATTCATTCAAGATTTTCTTTCTTACTTCAGTGTTGGAATCATCTTTTTACTGGATACAGATTTCTCTTACATACAAAACTTTACTGTCAGTGTAACCTCAAGCTTTATCCAAATCTTCATTTAGACGTCGGTACCTCATATTCAGCATTGAAGGGTAAAAACAAGCAACACAGTTTTGACATTGTTAATATTTTGGGAATAAAAACTAGATCTGTGTGCTTTCAGTTACCCAGAACCAGATGGTGGGAATTTTTACTCCTGAGCCAATAATGTACGTCTTTTATCGTTTTGTAGGGTTGTTGTTTTTTTTTTTTTCTTTTGTACAATATGTTTGTCTATGTAGTTTATTTTTGGAGACAGGTTATGAAGAATTTATATGTGAGAGACTATTTTGATGATACTTTTATATTTACATGAAGTAGCATATTAAAGATATTGTTTCTATATGTCCAGTGTTATGTCTGTGATTTCATGCTATAAAAAATGCTATAAAATTTGCATAATGGAACAAAAACAGCAACCATGAAGGCAGAAACGAAATCATTTATGAAATCCCATGATAAGCTGTGCATTATTTCTGGCAGTGCATGAATCATCTGATGAGCATTAGTTCATCCAAAAAAAAAAAAAAAACTGCTGCTGCTAGTAATGCCTTTCTGACAACCTTGAAATCAAAGGAGAACATATCCAAGACACACAAGTGTTTTCTGATCTGAAGCAAGGTTAAATGTTTGATGTCACAGTGTGATCTTGTTAAGGTGAGGGCCAAATTTTGGTTTAGCTTAAACGTTGTGCTTTGTGCTGAAATGAATGCGTCATTCACAAGAACTTTGTTGTCATAGTTACAATGAACACTTAGCTAAGTTCCTAGATCCTTAACAACCATGATGACAAATGGTAGGAAACACAATTGAACAGCAGTCTCTATGTAAAGTTTGTTGACTCTTCCATCCTACTTCTGCTCTATGATAATGACACGTGGCCTGCTACAGTTCTCTGTCACTGGATCGAAAACTTTGGAGTCACCAGGTAAATCAACTGATGCTCTCCTTTCTGCTGGGAGAAATCTGGTGACTATATATCTGATTACTTCCTGCTGTTTTAGTTCCTTCATACTGTATCTGGTGACGGCACCTTTTGCCTTTGTAAAGTTCATTTTGTTAGGCCTTCAGTCAGTCTGTGTAATGGATTAATATATCAGCTCTGACCTTGTTACTGCTAACAAACAAACTCAGCACAGCAGGGAGTGGCAAGTGACAACAGTTCATCACATTCACACAACAGCCTTTTCCTCTGACGCCACAGTGGGAACCTGAAATACTGCTGTGATACAGGTTGCTAGTAATATAAACATAGAGACTCTCAAATTGTTACTATTTCACCACTTCCCCAATGATCAGTAACTGGAAAGACAGAGCATAGTGCAGGTCCAGAGGGCAACAGGCCATATTTCATGGTAACACAATATATTTTATAACCCATTACCGTTAGTCAACAGCTAATGTTAGCATTCAACCACTTCCTAGCTTGTGTTACTGTGTTAAGTAATAGAAGTTACTCTTTCTTTTGGTCTAATTAACCCTTTGGTCCTGTAGAAAGGATAACTCTATTTATGGGAGTTTTGACTATCTTGCCCATTACCAAAATGCTTATGTCTTATTTGTGCAACTGTTTCCCAGCAGTACCTTTAAAATTGGATGGATGAACAAAGAGAGCATCTTTCCCCACCCTGAAGGCAATGAAGAGTTTATTTTATGACCCCAGTCATTAAGACCAGCTATTATTAGTCTTCAGTTTTATAACTGATTTCACAACCTCTACCGTCACCAGTGTGTCACATGAAAATACCTAGAAATGCACACACAGACATTCTAATAAAACCCTGTTTCTATGAACACAGTAACTTAGTTCTTGGGGGTGTACATTGTATTGTATTATACTGACAGGAACTAAATGCACAATAACCCCTTGCAACATCATGCTTACTACCCCTCTCTTGCTGGTAATAAAGTGTAGGAAGTCCCAAGCTACAGCCCCCTGATTAGTTCACTTTTCAGGCTCTTTCCTAGAAGGTACAGGAAATGAAACCACAGATGAAACTCAGAAAAAGCACTGCTTACATCATGATTTTATTATAAAATCACTCCTGTTTTGGAGCCTGCCAGTAATTTCAGTATGGAACATTGCAGTATCAGTGTTTTGGTTCTTTAACATTTACATTCATTTCAGACTTGAGCAGTACGAGAAATGATGGCAGAAATCTGTCTGAGGTCACAGTGATTCCATACTACCTTGAGAGCGTGTTTTTCTCAGACATGGCGTTTAAAAAAGATTTTAAAAGTTGAAATGATGATCTGCTCCTTTGCTTTTCTCAAGACAATAACAGTGTGATATATTTACGGGCACAGCAGGCACACCTGAATGAACATGAAACCCCAAAATATGATTCTAATTTGTTTCTTGTCATTTCATGGCAGTGAGACACACTTTCAATCAGCAAACTCTATAGCAAAGTTACTGTAAGCATGATTTACTTTTTACAGTAATTCTCTCACAGTCTCTCTCTGTCTCTGTCTCTTAACCACTTTCTTTTTCTTTTTGCTGCGCAATGACTTCTCAGTCTGTAGTATTTCCTCCTGTGATCTCTGCTGTGGGGGAGAACCCCACACCTACACACCACTGACCAGAATGAAAACACCTTAGACATTTAATGTTCACAGTTAAGCTGGCAGCCGTGACAGGAAATCCTTTTTCATGTGGCAGGCTGCCAGCTACGCTGTCAGATACACGTTTATGTCATTGTGCAATTAAGCACTTGAAGCAGAATCCTGGTTAGAGTTTGAAAAAATGAAAATACCTATGTACTGTTCTGATACTGTTCTGAAGAGAAGAGAAGAGAAGAGCATAAAACTAATTTAATGTAGTGCAGATAGACATAATACTCATATAGGGTCAGCCATTTGTAAATGTATTACTAGGTTTGTGTGTGAAATCATTTCTATATTCTTACTACAACCTGGCTGTATTTTCCAAGCCAGGTTGAACTATTAAAACTTAAAGGACCAATGTGTAAGATTTAATGGCATCTACATGTGTAGTTGCAGACTGAAACCTACTCCTTGAGGAAGCATGAGGAAGAAACTACAGCAGCCACAAAATGAGTGTTTGTCAGGGCTTGTCTGCTCTACTGTAGAAACATTTTATGTTTAACATGGCAGCCTGTAGCTGTAATGGGCTCATTTTAAGGTAACAAAAACATAACCATTCTTATTTTCAGATGATTATACACTAATGAAAACATAGTTACATAAAGTGTGTTTAATGAAGTAAACATGCTATATCACATTTTTGCCATATTCTGTAAATTAAGCTGCTGAAAGCTTTACATGCTTTAAGAGACCTTTAAGAGACGTCTTAGTAACAAACATCACAAGCTCCAAAATGAATCATTTTAGGAAGCTAAATGATATATTGAACATAGCTGTCTGTCTTGTGTCTGTCTTGGTGTGACTTATTCATTACACATGGAGAAATGTGTGTTTGTTACGCCATGCCAAATGTAATTTTAAGGTATATTAAATGTCCTCAGTTTACATTTTTATACAATTTTAATTAAGTGAGGTCAGATGAGTTGATGATTACCTGTATATTAACAAGCTAACTTTAGCTTTGTCAGTTGGTTCATGTAGCTAACAGTTACACCTGACAGTTAATAATGTCTTTGGAAGAAGAATTACTTTTTGATAAATCAATAAACACTTAATAAATGTTATAACCAGGCTAAGAGTTTGAAGGAACAAACAGCTGGTGAACATCATGCCTTCTCTTTAAAAAGTATCTCAGGGTCCACCCGATCATCACCAGATTTTAAATTTAGTTTTCTTGACCAAACTAAAAAATTAACAAAACTTTTAACCCTTGTCAGAATACACTGGCCTCAGTATATACTGTACATTCAAATAAGCAGAAAGGCTAGTATGTGATTTAGAAAAGATGAAAATTGAACAAAACCATATGAATTTATAAACACTGTCAGTTCTTTAACAACCTTTCTGTTGGAGGGACTGTTGACTGCCTGGTTGAGAGGACAGAGCTTAAGTGAAGCAGACATCCTGTTTATACTTTCTCTCTCTGACATCTCGTGACACTTGTCTTTTTCTTCGAAAAGAGACATCTACGGTTCCCCTCTGTGGCTAGCCAGCTGAACAGCAGACTCGGCTCACGCAGCTCATAAGAATTACAACAGGTCATGCTTTAACTTGCCACATAAAGTGGTTGACCTGCAAAAATTAAAGAAACACATGAAAAAAAGAAGAAAATGGTGGTGCATGATGGTGTTTGAAGCATGCCTCATATATTATTGAATGAAAATACGTGCTACATCTCAAAATGTGAGCTTTGGCATGAACTGTGCAGTCACACCGCTGCCCATCTCTGTGATCTTTACACGGAAGTTTTCTTCAGTGCACATTACAAGGTAACAATGAAAATTTCCAGGGAAGTGACTATCTTGCTTCAGATGAATCACGCATCAGAATGGCATGTAAAAAGCTTCTGCTCTAGCGGCTTCTTTAGAAACTGACTTCCGAGGGGCAATGAATGCAAAGTTTCCAAGTTCTCAGGGCAAAATGGATCCAGGAGGCACTGAAGACTCTTTGATTCATAGTAACTGGAGTCATTTCCTTTGGTGTAATACAACAGCACACAGTACAATAAAGTGCTTTTTGACTCTCACTGTGTAGACAAATATCTTAATTACACAATCCACTCTGTAGTGGTTTTATTTATATTTCCAAAAAGCCATCACCGCTCCATGTAGAGCATTGTGCAACATCAGCACTGACCTCTGATCCCTGTACTTTTCCATTTTACATACAGTGGACAGTCACATCACTGATTCTGGTTTGCGGTTTGATGTTCAGCTGCTCACAGCTCAGTGTGTCATTATCATTATGTTAACAGGAAACTTACAAGCAGTGTTTCGACAAAACCAGTGTGTGAGGCATAGTTACACGTCATAGTAACTTAACATTTGTGAGTTACAGGTTTGTCCTGCAATCTCCCATCAGGAGTTTTGTTAACAAAACCTTTTTCTGCTGTTAAATAGCATAGTATTGCACCCTTTCATGGTCACCTGAACGTAATTGTCTCTTTGTTTGTAATGTTAATTTGTGCTGCAACTAACTCGATTTGGTTGAAGAGAAATATAGATAATAATTGTTTAAAATATATTTGTGTTCAAGAAGCTGTAAATGCTTTGTATGGTAAGAAGTGGAAGGGGCTGCTGTAAACATGTTTACAGCCTGGTACAAAAACAGTTTTGGTCTCTACAGCTAATTTCTCCATTCATGACAACTGTTCTGAGGGTGAATTTATATAAAACTCACCTGTTCAAATGATATTAAGGCTTAAAGTTATGCAGAATTGTAGGTGTTAGGTGCTGTGACGGGTGGCTTGCTTGAACATTATATCCACTCCTTTCTTCAGAAATATTGATGCGAGACTACTACACTAGAGTCATCTATGCTCAGGAAATTCATTGAAATCAGGTTGTTATTATTTTTGTTGCAAACTTTGGGGACATTTACAAGCTCTCATGAGCAAGTTAAATATATCATTTCATATTTTTTTGCTCAAAGACCTAAATTAGTTCCAGCAGTAACAGCAACAGAGAACCCAGCCAACACACAATGACTGCTGGATCGGTCTTGTACTGCTTCTGTGACACAATCTACTTGAAAATGAGTCAGATGTTGCATCATAGACGATATGCCATGTGTCACCTTTTTTGGACTTAAATCAGAGAAGTCTACTTGGAGATTACATCACCCTCGGCTCTTGTCTATTACTGTAATGTGTTTGATACATTTTGAAAACATATGTATCATCTCAACCACTGATCTGCAACTCTTTCTGTTCATGTTCTCCATCAATGGTAAAATATTCATTTTGTTGACGTGTATCTGTAACTTACAGCCACATCACTTTAACATCTGCCAGACAAAAGTTTCACTTTTCATCTGACTACATTTCTGTAGTAATACCTTTGTAAAGGTTTGTAACACCCAGGTGTCCATTTCATAAGTATTTGGTTGTTAGTGTGTTGTGAGTGAACGCCCTGTTTTCTGCTTTAAGTACTGTACGTGTATATCTAACATTGGTAAGTGCAATAATTAAAATAATTAATTAAGAAAACAACTTAGGACTTAAGTTATGAGTTAAGAATTCACAGGAGGTTTGTTTTTATACTGTCAGCAGTAATAAATCAAGAAAATAAACAGGTGATAAGGAATTAGTGTTTTTGGCTGGAGCCAAGCCTTCATGTCATGTTAGCCACTTACTTGGAAGTGTTGGATAATCTCCACTTTCTGTTTAACTTCAATGGAAAGATTGTAGGGATAATAATGTTAAATGTCAGGTGTGTGTGTGTGTGTGTGTGTGTGTGTGTGTGTGTGTGTAACAGTGCCAAAAAGAAGGACTTTGTTCTGGAGCCAATGTTCCTTTCAGTTTTGACTTATTTGTAGCAGGTGAGTGACAGAAGTTAATAAGACGGAATGAAGTTGTTTTTTTTTGTTTGTTTGTCTTTCAGATGTGCGTGCTTTTGATCGTACATCATTGCTCATGTTCACCCTGTAAATCACTACCTCCAGTTAGGCCTGCTCTCAGTGTTTGTCTTTCAGTTGCAATTATTTTTTAGTCAGCAGTAATATAGTATAGTAATATAGTCATATACATGGGTGTGGGGCTCTGAGTAATAACACAAGCTTTTGACGCTGCAGCAATCAGCCAAATGGGTCTAAAGGTTTGACAAATAAAGATAAACATTTGAAGTCTATATAATCATCACATTTAGTCAAGAAGCTTTAAACAGTATTGATCAGAGAGAAATGTTTTCAAAAGTAATCCTTCTGCTGATAAACTAGGACTTTACTAAATATATTTGATTACAAAATTGCATTTCAAACAAAATTCAGTATCATCAATAAGTTCAACTTTCAGCTATTTTCTTCAAGAATGGGCTGGATGTGAATGCTGTTAACCTAACCAGGCAAAGGTGGGAAATCCCATGTCATGTTCCCAGGCCATGCTATCAGCATATTAGCTTTAAAGGAAAAGTTTTACATTGTAGTAAATACATTTGTTCATTTTCCAGCAAAGAGTCAGATGAAAAGCTCTTATATTTTCTCGGCCAGGGACAACTTCTTGCAATATGACAGCTTAGAGCCAAGAGATACTCAAACACACACAACACTAACAAGATCTAATAAGCCAGTATTTGGATTTTTTGTTACCATTTGACAGCCAGGCAAGCTAAACTGTTTATAGTTAGTTAATGATTTACTGCTGCTGTGCATCTGTGTCTCTCTATCTCTATCACAGGTTCCACTGCTACTGTAATCATTCTGTCATTCATTGTAATTCATTGTCATTCTATCATTCATTGTAATTGTACAATATGTTTGTGTTGATTTGTTCTGTACACGTGACATCTATTGCACGTCTGTCCGTCCTGGGAGAGGGATCCCTCCTCTGTGGCTCTTCCTGAGGTTTCTTCCACATTTTTTCCCTGTTAAAGGGTTTTTTGTGGGCAAGTTTTTCCTCACTGGAACCGAGGCTCTAAGGACAGAGGGTGTCACTCCCTGTACAGATTGTAAAGCCCACTGAGGCAAAATGTGTTTTGTGACTTTGAGCTACACAAATAAAATTTGATTGGATTGGATTTGATTTAATTCCTCCAGTTTCTAGTTTTTTCCCCCTAAGCTTTCCCTATGCTTGTAGCCTCATATTTAGTGTAAGTATCAATGTAACAATAACAATCATTTAGTTTAGTATTTAGTGTTGTTGATTTATCTGCCCCTGTAATCAAATTACTGTACAGCAAACCTTCAATATTCCAGCAAAAGGAAACTGTACAATAGAGAGCATCAGGAACAGGGGTCGACAGTCAGGGGCCCAGCAGCTCATTGGATCCTGAACAGATTGATGTGAACACATGCAGTAATCTGTCATTCTAAATAGTAATGTTAAAGTTTGGTTTATTTTGATGACATTCCACAGAACACATTAGCATGGCAGTTCCAATTAAATGCTTTGAATGTTTTTTTCAAAAGGTTTTCATTACTGTTCCCATGATGTTCCCTGATGTTTGCAGCAGGAGAATCTCAGAGCTCTCTCTATAAAACTGAGATCATCAGCCTCTTTGCTCTTGTTATCTCCCCAGTTAAGTAAGGCAGTCAGTGTGGGAGGCTACTGATGCAGTAATGTAATAGAATAATCAAAATGATGTCACAGTATTAGAATCTGACTCACTTTTATTGGTCAGCTACGTGTACACACACACTTTGAGGGGGTGAAAAGAGAAACAGCTTGGTTTTTGTATTACTTTATTGACCTCTCATTGTCACTTCATAGTAATTTAGTTTTCAGACAAGTGGCTTTTACTGGAACTGACTTTTGTCATCACTGATTGAATTGAGCTTGCTGGTAGTGCCATCGTGAGGCAGAAGAAGCCACATGTATGCAAACATATGCACAGGCCTGCAGGAGTACTTCTGTGCCTTTCATCTGATCTGTGATCAGGCTGCAAACTGCAGAGAGGCCACAAGATGTCACTGTGTATCCACTGAGCCTGCACCCTATGGTAGAACACAGTATTTATATAAACACCTTGGTTTATATAAACCCAATCTGAAAATTGCTCTGCACAAATGTCCTGTTTGTATTATAGTTATTGTGACGAGACAGATAAGCTATAATTTGCAGTAATTTTCTGTTTATCTGCTGAAAAATAAGTCTGATCCTAAAAGTAAGAACACCATCCTCTAACATATTCTACAAGTAAAAGTACAGAATTAAAAATGATACTTAAGCAAAAGCACAGATGTGTGTCTCCTTAAAAATCCTTACATTATTATAGAATATTACATTATTATGTTTTTATCATATAAAACATGTCAAAATACATGTAAGAGAACTTGTATAATATTGTAGTCTGCCAATGTGGAGCCAATTAGTAGATAGATTAAATAAGTGTAATGTAAGTGTCAGATTAATGTAGTCGAATAAAGGATACAATATTTCTCTCTGAAATGTAAATTGTCATGGAATTATTGAATCATAATACATATGTCAAAATAGTACTACAGTACAGTACTTGAGGAAATGCTATAGTCACATTCCAACACTGCTTCCCATCAGGCCGAGGGGCTTATTTGAAAAGTAATGAGATTGTTTGATTCCACACATCAGACATGCATCCATAAATATATGGTTTAAATATATACCATTAACAATCTTCATCATCATCTATATACTGTATTTACGTACTGTTTGTATTTGTATTTGCATTTGTACTTTACATGAGTATTTCTGCTACATCTCAGAGTCAGAAATAGATTATTGATCCTAGCAGGAACAATATGATGGCATTAAAATGAGCTCCACCTTCACCAGCTGCTACATTAAGATAATGAACATATTAACGCAATAACATATACTGCCCGTCCAAAAAAAAAGTCGCACTCTGATATTTCGTTGGACTCCCTTTAGCTTTGAGTATGGCACGCATTCGCTGTGGCTTTGTTTTGATAAGCTTCTTCAATGTCATAACATTTATTTCCATCCACAGTTGCATTAATTTTCTGCCAAGATCTTATATTAATGATGGGAGAGTTGCACCACAAAGCAAAGTCTTCTCCAGCACATCCCAAAGATTCTCAATGGGGCTGAGGTCAGATCTGTGGTGGCCAATCCATATGTTAAAAGGGAGTCTCATACTCCCTGAACCGCTCATTTACAATGTGAGGCAGACGAATCCTGGCATTGTCATTTTGGAATATGCCCGTGCCATCAGTGAATAAAGACCTGGCCATTCACTATATTCAGGTAGTCAGCTGACCTCATTCTTTGGGGACATAACGTTGCAGACAGTTCTTAATCAGATTTGAGTATTTTCAGTGAACTCCTTAGCTGTTTTCTTTGCTTGATGTAGGCCGATAATTTGACCCTTCTGAAACTGATTAACATCTTGTTCATGACCACAGGATATGTCTTCTGACATGGTTGTTTAAGAAAGGAGATGCTACTCACAGCATCAGCTAGAGTTAAATAACTTGTTGCTAGCTGAAACATATTAATCACTGCAGTAATTATCCAATGGAAGGCTTTTACCGATTTGCTTAGTTAAATCCAGGTGGTGACTTTTTTTTGTTTTTGGACGGGCAGTGTAATTTACATGAGTACACGGGTACTTTTACATTCAAGTTTGCAGTTTTTACTTTTAGTTTACATAGATTTTAATGCTGATTTTCCTATCGGGGATCAATAAAGTACTCTTTAAAAAAAGTAGCCTTTGTATTTAAAGGTTCAGTGTGCAGGATTTAGTGGCATCTAGTGGTAATGTTGTAGATTGCAACAAAGTGAATAACCCTCACCTCAGCCTCTCCATCCCAGCATGAAGGATAAACTAAGGTGGCCACAAAACTTATAAAAACTATGTGGAGCCAGTGTTTGGTTTGTATGTTCTACTGCAGAAACATGGCGGTGGAATTGGTGGACTCGGTGGAAAAACACCTGCAGCCTCTGTGGAAATAAAAGCCCATCCATCCATCCATCCATCCGATATCTGTGACCGCTTATCCTCATCATGGTCATGATGGGGCTGGAGCCTCTTCCAGTTGGATATAAAGGCCTCATTCTTTCTTTTTAAAATATTTATTATGTAATATTTATTTTTTAAAATATTTTCTTTTGACTTCACTTAGATATGGACAGGAAGCTGACACGTAACAAAAGGCAGCAGGTTGGCACAGGATTGAAAACAATATATAGACACAGTATATAAAGAGAGTGTGTATGTGTACTTGGGTGTGAGAGGAGCAGTGTCACTGGGAGGCTGTCCGGGTTTGGGTGTTGCTCCTCGGGGGCGTGTCGCTACACCTGAGCTCTGCGTACCACACAGTAAAATGAAGCTCAGCTGCAGCTGTCACCTGTCAACAAGAGTCATCCGTACGTTTTTTTTTTTTCCCACTCCTGGAATCTTTCCATCCGGTTTTAATGAGTGGATCACCAGTGGGAAAACCGCTGTGACTCACGTGAAGACCCGCCAGTCCTCCTCCAACCCCGGTGACTTCACCCCAGCAGAGAGATGGCGAAGAGTTCAGGCAGAAAGTCTCTGAAAAGTTTGTTCTCCAGGAGCGAAGCCAGCCTGGTCGCTCCGGTGGAGAAGGATGTGGACAAGAGTGAGGAAGAGAAGAAGAGGTTCAAGTTCTTGAAGCTGAAGTTGAAGTCGAAGAATAGCTCTGCCTCCGAGAAGCCGGCTAATGAGAACCAGCAGGTGATCAGGTATGCTCGCAGAATGTCGTGAATTCTGGCTGCAGCCACTTTTCATGCCTGTGCATGTGCCAGAAAGCGTCTGATGGATACGAGCAAGGTGTGAAGCTTTAAAGAGCTGGAGGTGCACACAGCCTGCAGTGGTAACTCTCCAGCTGCTCCAGGTGTATTCATTTACATGTTTTCAGTTCTCAGTTTGCTGCTGTGGTGCTTATTGCCATTCACCAGTGTTGCACAGACTGTTTGCATCTTGTGTGCTTTGGACTTTTGCATTAGTGCTTTCTCAGTTTCTCAGATGTCCAGCGGTCAGTGCAGATGTTTGACAGGTTAATGGAAGCTGAAAAGGGTTATTTCCATGAGTCTGAACATGATTCAGTGCATATTGATGTAGAGTGCCCAAGAGGATTGTGTCAGGAGGTTCTCTCTAGACAGAACTGTTGAAACATGCGCTGAGAACTCCATAAAATTCAGTGTGTTCTCTCAGGCATTATGCAGTTGTGCCAGAGAGCTAATGAAAAATACATAAATTAAACTTCAGTTATCTGAAAGCTTGCTGCAGGGACACACAGTGAAACAGCTCATGGACAGTTTTGGCAAAGATTTCCTTTAAGTCAAACACACCGCAGCACCGTTGCTTCTTTTTAGTCAAAGACAAAATACATGATTAAATTATTATTGTACTTCATCGTCTGAGGGGAGCAGTAAAACGTCTGGTACTCAATTCATGAACGTGAACTTGCATCTTTTCAAAAGCCGAAGCTATTAATCAATTAATTGATGAGTCGATCAACAGAAAATAAATCTGCAATGAGCATGTTGTTATGTTCTTGGTCATCTTTGATATTAAACTGAATATTTTTGGCTTTTGTTGACTTGTTTTGCTCAACTAACTAACAAAAGCCAAATATATTCAGCAGTGTCAGAGATTTTTTTTTACAGTTTTCTGACAATTTAGAGACTAAATGATTCATGGATTCAGTAAAAAAAGAACTGGCAGATTATTCAATAATAGAAATTGTCATTATTTTCAGGACTAGTGAAAAGGTAGAAGCCATCTGAGACTGTTTTGTGTTTACAGGAAGAAAAACAAAAGTGAAAAACAAGCAGGATCTCTGAAATTTAGCCCTCAGCACGTTTCATCATATGATGCTCTGGAGACAAGCTGTTGAGCAATAAAGTCATTACTACAAACAGAGCTGGAAACACCATCTGCTAAACTGTGATATGACCATTTGTAAACAATACAGTCTCGAGCTAGACAAACAGTGTGATGAATGAGATACAGTTATCCCTAAACATAGAGCAGTGTCTTTCTGATATAATATATTGATAAGCCAATATCGGCAGATAGGTAACACAGATAGGTCCAAACACGTGTCCAAAGCATTGATGGTGTCACTCTTCATGTTGCTTTAGTTCAGCGATGCTGCTATCAATGGACTGTACTGATAACGTTCATAGACAAACCTAATCCACAAATCCGTGTTAAAGCATTAAGAGTTAAACGTTATTTATATAACATCTTTTTAAACACAGGATACAAACTGCTTTACATTAACATCAAGCACAAACACAAAAATCCATAAAAACATACAAACACAAAGCATGCGGTGAAGCCATCAGGTTGTGGTTGGATGACCTAACGGGCTGTTTGGTTGTGTAATGGCTCAATCATTTGGGAATGTAGAGCTAAGCCATGTTGTGCCTTATTATAACGAATCTTCAAATCAGTCCTGAACTTTCTACATACAACAAGTCTATAACAGAAAGTGTGAAATCTACATCCAGTCCTACTTAGTAGCATAGCTGCTGCATTTTGTACACACTGGAGACGTCCCAGGGCAGCTTGGGATTGAAAATAGACAAGAATAGCGCCGTAGATGATAAAAGTTCTTAAAGCCGATAATAATAATGAGTTTTTGCAATGTTTCCAAGTTGGAAAAAACAAAAAAACAATTTGTTGACACGATTAGATAACGAAAGTTGAGTGTACTCCAGGTCTTTGTTGCCACTGAGCTGTTTTGGAGAGTGTCTAAAATCATCTGGTTTTACTCGAGTGTTGTCGACTGTTGTCAACAGTGATAGGATGTACAACCAAAGCATCCCATATAACAAAGAGGCAGACCTACAGAGACCAAAAAGCTTTAACAAATGTGACCTAAACCACACTAGGGCTTTCTCTGAGATACCAGACAGTGTTTTTAGATGATCATTGAGGATGGAATGATCAACGCCTTTACCAAGTAACAATAAGATGGAGTGTGTCATCCTGCATGATGTCAGTAGTGACTCTTCATGAAGCAGTTTCAAGACTGTGTTTCTGGAAAAGCCAGATTGAAATCCATCAAAAATATTCAAATGGTTTTAAAATTGTTCAGAACAGATGAATTGAGGCCCGGTTTAAAAGTGGCCTGACACCAGTAGTCTTAAATTGATCTGGGACAGAACCAGTACTGAGCAACAGGTTTATAATAGTAAGTACAGCAGGACCAGTGACAGGTAGGACCTCTTTAGAAAATCTAGGTGGCAAAACATCACATTGGCAGGAAGACAGGCGCTGACTAGATATTGTCTCTATGAGCTAGTTTGTGGACAAATTGGGTTAATAAGTTTGGAACATTAGTAGATAGATGAGAGGAGAGCAGGGGCACAGTGTTGGATCTGATGCTGTTTTACATCAGCATTTAAATCAGTTGTAGTTGGGCTAGAGTAAGAACTGTCAGAGCCAAAATGCAATACATGCAGTACATGCATAAACACAGCTTGAAACTCCACCATATTAGTCTGAAATGTTTACAGCAGAATTCAGACAAAGCACAATATATATAAGCAAAGGGGGGTGTGTAAACACACAGGTGAGGCACGCTGTCTATAAATGTCACATGCCATGACCATGTGATCGTGGTATTTGTTGGTTTGTAGGCCAGACTGCGGGAGTGCTCATGTTTGCACAGGGAAAAAACAAAGGATGAGCTGACACCGAGAGTACGGTCTCTGCACACAAGAGCTGCACACAGGTTACACAAGGCTAGAACTTATGAAGGAGACACATAAATAATAATAAACAAGCTTCATGTTAGAGTTCATTTTCAGGACAAAAGCGTAATAAATGAAAACACAATGGAAAGAATGTGTAATTTGTCTAAATAGCCTCTCATTCACTTTGTTAAAGCAACACTATGTATAAACTGATGTTTTTTTGTAACTAGTTGTCTGCGGTTTCAGAGTGGTAAATATGTTCAGCTGTACTCGAGTATTTTTTCTGATTACTTTACTTATGATCAAAAAGCGAGTCGACAACTTTGCTAACAGCCAAACATCAACAAGGTCACCAACAGCAGACACAGCAGCCAGCTAATATTACTGACTAGTCCAACAGCAATTCGGTGCTAGGACAGCTTTTGGTTCTACATCTGGTGTAGTAGTATACCAACAGGTAAGTCCAAAGTTACATATGGCAAGAACAGGCATACGAGGACAGAGTGGGATTATTTTAAGTTATTTTATGGTAGAAAAGTTCTGTAATATTTCTTTCTTATCACTTGAAATGAACTTCCATATTAGCATTTGTATTAAAGTCATGTGCAGAATGCGTTCTCTAATTGTTGACATTGTAGATGAGAGTTAAATCTGATCTAGACTAAATCTGTTTTTGTTGTTACTGTAGTTAAGGATTTAGTGTTAATCTCTGTCCAGGGTTTTGTCTGGCCAAGATTTATTCAGCTTGTTTTGACTACATAGCTTCAGTTCAAGGGGGTGTCAAAGTCATATTGGACACATCCGAAGTCTCAAGTTGCCTTTTCAAGCAAGTCAAACACACCCTTTAGTATCTGGTAAGATTTGCTGGCTTTCGGGCTGGAGCTGTGGATTAACAGAGGCACTGTGAAGAAACCTGCCTCTCTGCATGCCTACTGCATTGTCATGAAACTACTAATCAACTACACAACTGCACACACACACACACACACACATCACTATGCCAACGGAGACAGGTCAGCAGCATGGTAGTCACAGTCACAGCTCAAATATCTCACTTGTGTTTAAATATCTGACATTGCTCAGAACAATTGACTTCAAAATGAGTCACTGTATTGTGGAACCTGTTGGCTTTGGAACAAGTTAACCCGCTGCTGACAGACTGATACACACAGACACACACTTCCTTTGTTACAAATACTTCTTTAAAAGCTGAAAATTAGAAGTCTCATGTTTCTTGTTTGTTCAGAACGAGCCATTAATATCTACAGAAGCCGCATGTTCACCATGTTGAACTGACATGTTTCTACAGAAGCCCAGACAGGACAAACTAAACATTGGAATCTACAAATAGACTGCTAGATGTCACTAAATCCTGCACACTGCTCTTTGCACATGTTTTTGAACATGAACAAGTTTTGACCTACATATACACAAAGCCTGTCTTCTAGAAATGATATTTATATATTACTAAATTGTTCTTTGAGTGAATGGAGTGCTACATTTATCTACAGCACGTCAAAGGGAGGTTGGTGGAGAGGATGATGGACGTACAAAGCAGTGCAGAGTCAGAGTTTTGGCAGCAGAAACCCTTTGGTTATGATCCGGAATGGAAGTAACCCAATAATATATATATGAGTATATGAAAATCTGCCAGTGTGTGCACCTGTGGGTTGCTAAACCAGAACTTCCTACCCAAGCATTGAGCTCACAGTGGTGAGTCAGGGCTTCCCGGCTTGTGCTGAATCTGAGGGAAATTTCTATGCCTCATCAGGGGCATGCATGTACAAAATCATCCAATGGTGCTATTGTTGCATGTGAACTATTTGAATGAGTTCATCCTCAGGTGGCATACAGCTTTTCTGCATAATGTTTGGCTGTTATTGATTGATTGTTATTATAGGTAAAGATAGACTTGTAAAATCGATGATCTGCTTGAGTTAGTAAATTTATGTCACTGCTGTCAAGTTAATTTTATATATGTTCCATTCAGTCTATTGTTCGTGGTTAAATAGGAGCATTGATTCCAAATGACACCACTGACCAAAAAATGCCTGAAGTACATGATTAAATATCAGTCAGACAAAAGATATCAATGATCCTTTGTTCAGTGGAGGGATCACGTCTTTCTCTGCAAACAGTATCCAGTCATTTATTGACACATTTGAACTAATTATGCATGTTTCACTGTGTATATTTCATCATTTGACTGAAACGAATCTGCTGCAGAGGTTAGAGTATCAGCACCAGTCTGCCTTTTGTTGTGCATGTACTTCAAGTGGAGTAAGCAAGTGGGTGTGCTGATGAATCCCAACATCAGTTAATTAAATGATGGCTGTGTGCTCTGAACCAGTGCAAATAGACAAACATTTACTTTAATACATCTCTTTTAGGTAATAATACTGATGTGATGATAGCAGCACCTGGGAAAACAGCAGTGAGGCTGTCGGCAGATAAAAGAAACATAGTGAAACTGGTGACAGTGTGCTTCAGCAAGATACTGGACCCTAAATTGCTCCCGATGGCTGTGACGTCAGTGTGTGAATGTGTGTGTATTGGTGAGCTTAGTATCAGTGTTAGTGCTTTGGATAAGAAGTGGTGCATCGCTCCTGACGAGCAGTTGGCACCTTAGAGCCTCTGCCATCAGTGTGTGAAAGTGTGTGTGAATGGGAGAAAGTGACAAGTGTCTTTGAGCGGTCGGTGGATCAGAAACTAGAAAGCTGAGTAACAACAACCAGCAGAGTAGAATGGCCTAATAACTGTCACATCATGTGTCGTCTCCCTCGGGTCCTGGTTATGCATGTAACTCATCCAACAGGATTTTAGAGGAGAGAGAAAGTGTGATGATGGATGTCATTGTGTTTGTGTATCTGTACGGTAAATATGTAGCTGGAGCAAGCGGTTGGATTAGCTCAGTTTAGCATGAAGACTGGGAACAGGGAGAAACGTTTAACGTAACAAATCTGCACACATTTCTATAACACACCGTAAAATTTTTGAACATAAACCGAAGTTTTTCGGTTTTCGGTTTATGTTCAGATTAAACAAAGTTATGTTTGTCATTGAACTTCAGAAGTGCTGGTAGCTGGAGTTTGTTGCCTCTGGACAGAGCCAGGCTAGCTGTTCCCCCTGTTTCTAGTCTTAATGCTAAGCTAGTGCTGCTCTGGCTACATAATGTACTGTATGAAATCAAATAAGCATATTTCTGACTCAGATGGTTTTAGTCTCGGCATACAGAAAACGTGTGGTTTGGCTGTAGCAAGTGTCTTCTAGTTTGTAGATAGAGATGCAAATATATAAAGTTTCAGTGCAGCAGGCCTCACTGCAGCTCCCTCCCCCTCCTCCCCCTCCTCCTCCTCTTAGTCTTGTTCTTATGCAAACAAACATTTCCACATTTTACTGCACAGCATGAGAAAATACAAAAGGCACTTTCATCTCTCAGTTACATCCTGTTGAACATCCAGGTCAGGATTTTTTTTTTTCTGAATTTGAGGCAGTGTGGTGTGTTGTACGTTTACAGAGTGAGAGGTTTTTTGCACACATCACCTGGTGACAAAGATATGCCGATATGATCTCTGGATATCTTTTTTTATCGTATCTTAAACAATGGCTCATCCAACAGCTTACATGTCTCACACTAACACGCTGCAGCGGTTCATATGACTGATGTGCTGACGGCTGCCGTGCATGAAAAATACACACACACAACATTTGTTTACAAAAACTGTGTTCATGTGATCATGCATGTTTGTCTGTTTGCATACATATGTGTCTATGTGAGTCTGTCATATTATATAACAGTGCAAACTCTCAACTGTCGAAGCTGCTTTAGGCATTTAAACATGGAAAAGTTAAAGCAGTTGTCGCCTATATGGGTTATGGGAAAAGTTCAGACATGCACAACAGCAAATGAAATGTGTGTGCATGTGTGCCATGCACGGTTTTTGAACTCACAGTGGTCTATAAATTGTGGCGCTGATGTTTGCTCGTCATTTGGTGTCCAGTTGTGCAAAGGAAAACGTCCTTTGTGTATGAAGCAACCTTTGTACCGTTTGTTTGATGTGATGACAGTTCATGATTATTGATGGAGCCTCTCTGTTGACTTTGAAGCACATGCAGCTGCACACTGAAGCCGGAAACACTTCTGATGACTGAAAGCCAAAAAAGGGCTGATGTTTCACCATAGAGTGACAATAATTGAATTCATGAGCTTTTATTGAGCAGATTCTTTATTTATGTGACAGCTAATGAAGCTCCAAAGTAAGTTATTATGTTCATTGACTTTGTCCTAGTTGTGTAATTAGTTTTTCTTATAATTAATATGGAACACTGTATTAAGAAACTCTTTCGTTTCGTTCGTTGTTTAGCCGGTTCTGGTCAACATTCCCTAAGCAGTGATTCACTCCTTTATTAAGCCAGGCAGCAGTTTTAAAGCACTCATTGTACTGCACCGAGTGACATGTATTCATAATATGTCTGATGCACTGCCTCAGTACACTGTACTGTATGGGAGCAAAATATCTCTGAAGTCAACATTTCATTTCTCTCAGCAGTCCCACAGCAGGTCAACCAAACTGTCCAGTGTGATTAAAACATCAGTTTTATTGTGCTGTTTATTAACTTATTGTAGGAAACATTCACAAAAGTGGATTCAGTTTGTAGAAACTCTACTGATTTCATGTCTATATATTTCATATATGATCTGATCTTGTGCCCCTCAGTGCTGTTGAGACCGAGAACAGAGTGGCAGACAACAACATCTCGGACAGCAAGAAGTCTATTCTCTACGGCACGGCACCCAGGTCAAAGGTCAGTCCAGCTGCTTTCATTGCTGAGCTGTGTTAACGGGTAGTTTATAAAGATGACATAGATAGAGAACTCACCTATTCAAATTATATTAAGGTTTAAACTTATGCAGAGTTAAGAGCAAGGTTACTCCACCCACGCTCCATCTCTTTGCCCATTTTTGGATGAGCTGGGAGGCACCAGAGGCAGGAACCATGGCAACAGCCATTGCCTCCACACTGAGCTTCACAACTCTTCAGAATCCTGTGGTGATGTCACAGAGACTACGTTCATGTCTTATACAGTCTGTGCATTTTACCTGTTTAACAGTCACGCACATACACTCAGAGTGTGACGTGCTGCAGACATGAAGCCACACATCACAGTGTGACTGTGATGTGTGGCTTCATGAGTGATGAATGTTATTTTGGCTTATTCCACTGGTTTGGGTAATACTTTGGTTCCAGCATGTGTTTTAATTTTTTTTTTTTTTTTTTTTTTTTGATATTTTTGGCCTTTTCACGCTGTATTTTTGTCAGAGAGAGCTGGAGAGTGACAGGAAGGGGGAAAGAGAGATGGGGAATGACATGCAGCAAAGGGTTGCAGGTCAGATTCAAACCCTGGGCTGCTGCTGAGCCTTCATACATGAAGCGGATGCTCTACCAACTGAGCTAATCAACCCTGCATGTGTTTTATTGTTATTTTTATTTGAAGTTATGTGACGCTGAGCCATGAAATCCATTCTTCTGTGCGTGTCACACACAGAGACAAATTCATTTCTGTCAAATAATGAACCTAACCAATAATAAACTATGAATACCGCAAGTGCATCACAGAAAATAAAATACAGAAGCCAAAGTAAAAAAACAAACAAACAAAGGATCTTAAAACATAAAGGAGGATAAAATAAAGCTAAAAATGTGAAATGGCAAGAATGGAATGATAAAACCTGGAAACATAATTAATATTCATAAATGCTTTCTATAAAAGAAGCCAGTGATGATATGTGCTGTCTGATCTCAGTATACGACCACAGTAACACCCCAACACATAGAGAGTCGATCAAATATAGAAGCCATCCTGCTGATCATCATTCATTAATAAAATTAATTACAGTTATAATCAATATAAATATGTGGAAATTTAAATGGGTAACTGCCAGACACAGCCTTGCTCTGCCCTGATTCCCTTTGTGGTGAAGTGTTCTTCATCTACTCACTCCGCAGCTCTCTGGATTAGAACTTCAGTTTTTTAGCATTTCTTTCTGCACTATGTGCCAATAAAATCTGTCTTTAACATGAAATGCTCACCTGATTAGACTGAAAGGTTTTAAACTCTGTAATGCAAATATTTTACCTCTGCTGCTTGGGACTCCTAACTTCACATTAGCCCCTGTAGCAACAAATGTCAAGCACATGATTTAATGAGTTTAATCTTAAATTCTCAATTTATTTTTGTCCCTCAAGTGTTTCACATTCTATCTCATGATACACATGGACTGACAGAAATCACTTGGAATGATATATTTCTTGTAGATTTATCATTTTGGTGGGTAAAATTCTCACACCTGTGTGTGTTTTTTCTAAAGATCAGGTCAGAAGCTTGAACAAGACTTTTTTTTTTACATTCTGTTGTGAAAGACCCCTTTAAGGTGACTTTAACTGTGGCACCAATGATTTAACCACCATAAGCGCACACTCATAGATAACTCTGATGTTCACAATGAATGACAATGATCATACTTATCAATTGTTATTATTTAAACACACTCACTTAAAAAACACGTATAACCTCAGTTGAGTTACACCCACAAAGATACAAGTGATCAACATGTAGGACTCCTCTGTGGAGGGCACAGTGTCTCAAAAATAACACACACCGACACAAACACACTGTTCATATGTTTTCATGTATGTCGCAGTAGATTTAATACAGAATTGGACAAAGAAACACTTTTTATTCCCTCCAGCAGAGGGTGCCATTGCTTTACTAACAGCAGGGTTTTGGTGAAAATCAAATCTGATCTGACTGCTGTGGAGCCGAGCCGAGTAATACAGTGCATACTGTGCAGCATGTCAGCTTGAACTTCATGGAGTATGAATTCAGGCGCATGTGTTTACTGTCAATATGAAAGTGATGCAGAACAGGCTTATCAAAGACAGACTAAAGACTTGAAGAAGAGTCTTTTGACTTTGAGCATCACAAGCAGAGCAGAACATGAGACAACTTTCGTGTCTTGCTGTACTAGGGCACACAGTGTCATTTATTCTGAATGGTTACCACAAAACTAAGCCTAATCTGAAAACCTGTGCTGAACAGTGGGCACTCGTAATGACAGTTACAGAAGAAGAATCATAAAGTGTGCCTTAATCTGATCGTCATACCAGACCAAATAAAGCATTGTCACTGAACACATTAAAGAGGCTGATTGCAGTGAAACAGATTGGATGGGTGGGGCATTTATTAAGAAAAACTTGAAAGGTTTTTTTTTTCATATTATTATTTGCAAAAACTTTTAAACTCAATCTGCATGTGTTGTGAATTCATTTGTAAGATTCTTCTTCACTAAATGTTAAGTTAAAGCAGTTTTTAATGGTAGCACACAGTGATATGTTGAATCACTGAATTTATAGTGAAATAATACATTCAAAATAAATGAAAACGACGATTTACATGTGGCTCTTTATCATTGTATTTACTTTATACCTCTTTAATAATGTAGATGTATCACGCAGCAGAGTTGACCTGTTCACCCACTGCAGTCTAAACTAGGACTCCACTTTGATTGACTCATGACTACTGTCTTTGCTTCTCATTATTTCCAAACTATCTGTCACAGAAGGAAGAATTCAGGTAGGCACACCCAGTGAAAAAGCTGGCAGATAGCAGTGTCAGTCTTATGTTCTTATGTTCCCTTTTGTCATGACAGAAACAACCAAACATGCATAGATTAGCATCACTTTAATCTTTTCAATCAACGCTCAGGTTCCTGATATATAATATCAATATGATTAATATTAACACATATCACATATGATATAAAGTATATGTTCCAGTATTGGAGTGGAATGTTGCACAGGGTGACAGGTAGGTTTAGTCCAGTTCTGTAATAGTGGCTCTGACATAGGTTACAAGTGTTGTAACAAATATGACCCAAACTAAGTCACTTCAGATTATTTGGTGATAAATTGACTCTCACTGGCTGCATATGTTATTTGTTATAAATGTATGCTGTACTGTATGTACTGCATGCCATATAAGCTACATGATATGTATTATGAAACATTAAAATAAACCGGAAGTTGCATCAATTTGTTTATTTTTACCAACAACACCAAACCACACTATCTGAGTCAGCAGCTACCAGCTCTAGTAGATCATGTTCTGCACGTCCTACATGAAGTCCTTCATTTTTTTGATGGGTGGAGCAACATTTACAGCTTGAATGAAGTTAGGGTGTCAGCTGTGTTTCATGTTTTTAAGGATGAGATTTTTTACGCGTCATATCCGCATTCTTAACACTGAAGTCAATCAGTGTTTGGAAGTTTCCAATTAACTCATGGCAAGGGCTGAAACCAGTTAGTTTGTTTGGTGTATATACTGTATGGTCTGAATGAACACTTTATATTTTATTTACTTATAAAAGGTTGATGATGATAGGAGATTTTTTTATACATAGTTAGCTTCCTAATAATTAATCACACAGACAGTATTGATTAAGGTTATAGATTTGTATGTTTGCGTATGTTTATGTTTTTACCTTAAAATTCTAAGTCTTGCATTTTGCATTTCTCCCTCCCTCTCTTCCTGCCTCATTTTCCATCCCTCCATCTTTCTTTCTTCCTCTCAGGGAAAAGAATTCAGCTACTCAGAGCTGGACCTCCGAAAGCCCAAAAGGTTTGCCACCTTTTCCTTTGGTCTCAGAAAGAGGAAGAAGAAATATGAAGAGGATATCTCCAAGAGCACGTTTGGCCTTCATAGCCCGGGGATTGACGAGCACGAGGAGGTAACCTCCATCAGTGGAGAGGTTTTTTTCTAAATTTAAATTGTTACAACTTCAAAGTTAAGTTGCTTTCATTTTGATTTGATAAATCTACAGAGAATAATCACCTTAATTTACAACTTACCTCAGTTTTAGCTGTTTAGCTGTCTGGCTGCAACTTTCCTGCTGTGGTTCATTTGCAGCTCTACTTGTGTCATTTTCAGTGAAAAGACTCTGTACATGACTGCTGGATGTGTAAATAAGCAACTATCTGCTAATAAGTTCTCTAATCAGCTTAAAAGGCGATGATGATATGTTGTGTTCACAAAAAAAATGTTACTTCCATCTTCATTATTTGATGAGTGAAACTGTTAATAATCTTCTTCTAGACTCATCTAGACCTCAGTCAGATGGAGCTGGATCAGGCCAACACCAAGACGATGTTCAGCATGTCTCAGCCACAGCTTGACATCAGCAATAAGTTTGACATCCCTTCTCCTCCACCTGTGAACACAAACCAGTTAGAAGCATATTTCTCTCTCCTGAATGAGTCGCAGTCATCTGTCACTAAAAACACCCAACCAGAGGCAGAGGAGCCTTTGACAAATGGCACAGATCTTGTCAATGTCCAAAAGGAACCACTGATTGCGCCGATAGCTACCATTCCTGAGCTGCAGCTGGAATCTCCAGGCTCATCTGAGGAGAAGGAGAACATTTCTGTTCATGAGAACTTCTCCAGAGGTGATCCCAGTTCATCTGTCTCCACAACTGTTTCAGGCACAACCACTGCTGTGCCGATCCTTCCAACTAGCCAGCCTTCAATCGTGCCTGACATCCCAGATCACAAAGCGGCAGACATTGACTCAGCCTGCCCAAGCAATGTCCTGTGTGACAATGACATCCTGCAGCAGTCTTCCACAAAAACAGAAATATCTCTTTCTGAATCCACCAGAGTTGCATTATTGCATCATCAACCAGATGCCTTTGACACAGCTGACAGTACAACTCTAAACAGTAAACCATGCCTGGAAAGTGTTGACTCCAAAAATGACGCCATTAATAAGAAGTCAGCCCCTGTTCCTCGCACTGACAACTCAAGTCTCAACGCAGATTCTGCCTCTGTCCATCAAGAAGTCTCAATTTCTCGCATCGAGAGATCTGTTCCCCAAACTGCCGAGAGTGTCACCACAGCCCCAGCTGTTAGCAGTGAAAAGAGCACTCGTCCTGTCAGTCAAGATGCAGTTTATGGAGCATTGTATGAGTCACTTTTCCCTCAGAGTTTTACCTCAGAGGTAATGTCTTCGGTCTCAAATCCTCCACCTCAAGTCCGTACAGAGATAATACACCACAACACCAAATCAGAACCTGTCATGGTTAAAACCCTTAATGAGTGTCACACAGAAACTAATGTTCTATACTCTTGCCTGTCAAATTCACGTGAGTTTGACTCTGCTGCTGCCAGAATGGATGATGCTGCAGGTGCTTACACCAACACCTTCAGTGAGAGAGAGGTGATTTCTTCCAGTGAGAGCTGCAGCTCTTATCAAACAGCTTCTGAGCCTCACAGAGAACCAGATATCCAGCACAGGTATCTCCTTTCGTCCCTCATCTCAGGTTCTGAACCAGATGACAGCAGTAATGTTTCCTACTCGGAGCTCACCCACTCCCTCTCAGAGGCGAAATCAGACAGTTTCAGCCTCATTCGAGACACCGTCAGGTCAGTCCCTGTGGTTCAGAGCTCTGCCCCTCCTGTTTCTGACTATGTAACGTCCCAGGGGACGGATGCTCAGGTTACTGACACCGCACGGCGAGTGATCCTAGTCAAAGAGTTAGTCACAGACGAGGCAAGCTCTGATCCTGGCTGTCCCTCTCTTGTGCCTGAAAAAATGAGTGCATTGACGAGTCTAGAAATTGAAACAGTTACTTCTGGACAGACCGATGGGTATGACGGACCTTTAAGTCCAACATATCTGAGTGTAGGATCGGATGATGGCAGCGCCATGGAGATCTACTACAGTGCCGAAGAGGACAACATAACGAGCGGGGATGAAGAGATGTACACGGTGCATGAAAGAGAAGAAATCTGCGCAGTAGGTGACGTGGTGAAAATGGACGTCGGGCTGCGTGAGGAGTTTCCATGGCAGGAGGACGTTGCAGAAAGAAGGATAAGTAAGAGAGATGAGGGAGGGTTGGTGATAATTGTTAGAACGCAGAATGAGGGAGTCAAAATGGGCAACGAAGAAGAGAAAGTGGATGTGAATACCGGAACTGAGGTGCAGCAACAACTAAGAGGTCAGAGTTCAGAAGCTCAAGTGCAGGAAGCTGGAATGTTTGATTTTCACATACGCAATGATGCAAAGGAGAAAGAAGTAGCAAGCACAGCGTTTCCACAGGAGGAGAGAAAGGAGGAGTTACCGGCCACACCGGTTCAGCAGGTAAACACACTGATGGTATGCAACTTTGCTCCACCCTCCAGTGAGCTGCATGTGCAGGGGGAGGGGACAGGGGGAAACTGGAACAAGGAATTGGAAACAGAAGACCACCCTAATCAAGGGAAGCAACTCCTGAGCCAGGAGATACAATGTCTGGCCTACAAAGACGTTCAGAGTTCTGAATGTATACATGCAGCCTCCGGTAACACAACAATGGAAGAAATGATCACACCCAAGTTGAGAGAGACAGAAGAGCAAGTTGCATTTACTGCAGATGTAGACAAGAGAGGCGAAGTGAGCACAGAAAGCACAGAAAGCAGCTGTAGGACTACAACAGGTGCAGAAAGAGAGGTTGTCACTGGCACTTTGACACACAGCTCTGAGCTGCAATCAGATGCCACGGAGATTGAACACAATAGGGCTCCACGGGGGAGTGAGTGGGTGGATACTATTACTCAGAGCGCAGAGAGGACCAGCACATCGCTACAACAGGTGCCAGTCGAGCTGTCAGTCCCGATCACAGACACATGCTGTCCTGATACCGAAGTCGCAGACACAGCGTCAGAGAGAGACGATCATCTCCGGCTGAATCAGGGGTGAGTGGAAAGTCTTATCTCATTAAGTCTTATCGTATTATCTTTGAAAAAACAATTCAGATTCCTCCGACGACTGCAGGCAGTATGTGAATGAACAGGTACATAAAATAGTCTTTACCTCTGTGTGTAACTCAGTTTGCTGTCCTTAAGTTCAAGTTAATGGAGTAATAGAAGAAAGTGAAACAAGTGAGTTATCTTACAAGTTTGTGAATGTCATTTAGAAAATTGTAGGTGTGTAGCTGGCATGTACAACATGTAGCCTGAGGGGAATGTTAGACATAAGTAGTGTCGAGTCTTTGTTGATGTTAATAAATGTATTTGTTGGCCATCTTTACATGGCCAACCTTAACTGTCACCTGACCACGTGGTAATCTGATAAAGGCCCAAAATGCACGTCTGTGCGCCTAAACATCTCCTCTGATAACGAGGTCAGCATGGAATGAGCTGTCCTGTTTACCAACAGAGCTGCCTACATACCTGTGTAGTTTAGAACACACCCTTCTGAATGCACCACATGTGAAGTGATCTAACCTAGCATCACTGGATGTTTTTCGGGTCTTACTGTCACATACTTTCAGCTTCATGACCGTGAGCAGACACGGTTCACTGATCTCATGTCATGATCACAACACTAACAGTAAACTAATTGATTTTGTTCAACCATGAGCTGTCGCTGTACAATAAAGGTGCAGTATTAATTTGCAGGGGTGTAACGTTACCCATTTAATTACTCTAATTAGTTTAGTTAAGTGACAGTCCGGTACACAGTACACTGTTTAACAGTTTATAGTGTTGTACAGTTTAATATATTTTTTAAAAATAAAACTTGAACTTCTAAGACAAAGTGATGCTTTATGACCTATGCTATAAAATCATATTAAATTTAATTTTTAAATGACATCTCCAAACACTCAACGCCTCGTCACAATTAATCAACTACTTTGACTTGTTCTGTCAAAGATTTTCATCTTACAGTCATATAAAACAGAGAACAGATTTATGAAGCTGAACCAACACATTTGACATTTTTGTTGAATACTATATAGATTAATAATCAATTGAATTATTAAATTTGTTGTGGAATTATCCGTCGATTGACTTAATGATGATTAACTAATGAATTGTTTCAGCTCTTATCACACTCTTGATAAATGCACTACATCCGCCCACCCTCCTCTAAACTCTGATAGTCAGCTGCAGCACTTTGCTGTTGCCAATGTTTGCAACATGTAGTAGAATACTAACATTCAAGTTACTGTACATGCACTAAATTCTTACAATTGAAACCACTCATACTCATATGATCACAGTCCATTTAACCTCCATGTGTCCTGACACCTGCAGCACCGGGTCTTACGTCAGACGGCTCATTTCCTTATGAACATATTTATGTAACACAGTTATGATTTAGCATTGCAGAGTTGAAGCTGAAGCTGGCCTTTCACCAAGTGTGTCAATTTTTTAGGAATTGAGACAAATGAGGTACGATTATGAGGAGAAATAGCAAACAAGTTTGAGCCTATAATTGTGTAAAGTTCCTCACTTGAGCACAGCAGGCCGGCTTGGGGCATCTGAGTGTGTGTTACTGTGCGTAGACGTGTTTTCTTGAAGCATTTGTCTGTTTGGTATGTTTCTGACAGTGACATATCATCAAGGTTTCTGCAGCGTGATGGAGGAGATAGATTTGTGAGATAGATTTGTGAGATCTGAGGAATTTGTGGTACATGATGTGACTGATGCAGATTGATCTTTGCAGCTACATTCTGTAAACACAGCATGATCTTAACTTAGTGCACAACGCAAAGAACAGCTTCACATTATTCTGTTCACAAGATAAAGGAATCTGGTCGCTTTCTATGTATTAGTGGATTTATATATATATCTGATGTATATAGTATGATTCCTCATTTTGTTAAAGCATTACAGGAGAATGTGCTGCACTATATATTTTAAATCCACCAGATGGCAGCAGAGACACGTCTTTTTTCTTGCATTGCCGGCGCTGGCTGAAGATCACCATGTTACCACACACAGCCTGAAGTAGGCCATTAGGTGCGCTCACTAGATAACAAAGAAGTGTGTGTGTTGTAAATGTAGAATAATAAGAATTTGTTTGATAGACAAAAACTAATAGTGAACAAATTTGAGCTGAGATCTGTAACTTTGTGGCAAAGAATGAAAGAATGAACCTCAACAAACAAGTGTTTTTTTTTTCTTTTCTTTTCATTTAACTGTGTGTGTGTGTGTGTGTGTGTGTGTGTGTGTGTGTGTGTGTGCTTCTGTATTATGGAATCATGTCTCATTTTCATTGATTTTTTTTTTTTTTTTTTTTTTTTTTCATAATCTGCCAACAAACTTTCGTTTCCTCTCACACAACAGTCAGCAGGGCGGCTATAATATGACTTACTGTAATATGAGTCCCACCTGTCACACACTGTTCTTCAGTAGAGGTTTCATGAGGAGTAATGTGTAATATGTTATTATGTTATATTAGACGGGGAATTCCACACCTCCAAGAGACCTCTGGTAAAAAAAAGGCATATTTTTGTTAGCCTTTAAAATCTGATTTTCTCATGAAAATGATTACACTCAGCCACATCGTGATGAAAGTCTTTAGTTTTAGTGGGGTTTTTTTTGCTTCTTCTTTCATAATCTGATGGAAAGTCAGGTGTATAGACGTGTTTGATGAGATCAGAAGCCAGTCGAGCCACTTGTACGTTTAGTCAGAGCTCTGCCACAGAGCTTTGTCCTTTGTATGTGTGACTGACTGACTGTTGTCTGACGGCTTACTTGAGACAAAAGAGGAATGGCAAACTTGTAGAGAATGACCTCTGTTGTAAATCACTTTCTGTCAGCAGACCTGTCGGAGGCGAGTTAAACCACACCTGAAATCCTGCCATTTAACACTTGGATTACTCATACCAAGGACTCAGGCCAAGAGTGTGTATGGCTCACTTCTGTAAAGGCTATGGACTTTTGTTTAGTACTTGTCAGTGATCAGCATCTTTCATTTTGGATTGCCTCATGTTTTAAGGCTGTTGTTAGACACAGTGGACAGTCTTAGTTCCATTTGGTGGAACTAAAACCCAAATCCTCACTGAATCCTTATTTAAACTTATATCAGAAAAAACAGACCACTTTATTTGGGTTCCTGACTGTACAGAAAATCAGGACTATGCGTGGCAACACACCTTTCTGATTTACCTGCCATTTAAAAAGGGTGTCAAATTCACCCATTAATTTACTGATGGCAAAGGCGTCCTATCCGACATACTCACACTGATACTTTTACACTTACACACACATTGATGTCACAACCATCTGGGGCATTTTGGGGTTCAGCATCTGGGCAAGCCAGGAATTGAACCTGCTACAGCAAGTGTGACAGCAGCTAACAACAGCTCACTCAGTGATTGTAAAATACACGTAAACCCTCTTCCTCAGTAAAGCATAAAGCTTGCCGGACAGATGTTAGCCCCTATAGATGTGTGGAGAGAAGGGAGGGTGGTTTGATTGACATGCACTCTTTTCCCCACACTCAACCAGAGTTGTATTCTGCTTGAGTTTCCACACAACTGTGTCGACTACGTTCCAACATCCTCTTTTTTTTTTTTACCAGCAGAGGAAGATCAACAGTATTTTCAGGATGTTAATCAGTACTGAAAGAAGAGTATTGGCTGTTTTAAAGAGTTAAAGATTTGCTCACAGACAACACGGAAACAGATGGTATTCTTTGATTCTCAAAGCTGCATAATCAGGCGAGACAGAGAGTCTCTATAATGCTTATACATAATTACATGGCTTGTTTCCCTTTCGTGTGCAACACTCACATTCCCTAAGCTAAGTGACACAATGTACTCAGCGTCCCTGTTGAGGCCGGTACATGTTCAAGCACATGCGTGTGCATAGATCTTGATTTACAGCTGTGTCTGTATGTTCACAGAATGTCTCCTGCACCTGCAACTCAATATGTAAATGCATTCTGCGCACTGACTATTCAGTGCTGTGTTCTCGGATCTGGTTTTAAAAAAGAAAATCTGTTTAAAGAAAAAAGTATATTTTGTTTATAGATGTAGGTCACAAAAATTCTAGCAGATAACTGGTCGTCTAGATGGTGGTCTCAAAGAGGATTTGATTTCTGTCTTGATTCTTGACTGTCATGTAAATTTGACTTGGACTCAAACGTCTTTAGACTGGAACTTATTTTGGTCTTGACTAGTTCTGGGCTTGTGGATTTGTCTTGGACTCAATAAATGGGATCTTCACTGCTACTATATACCTGTCTACCTGTCTCTCATGGCCTCATTATGTCAGATGTGATATCATTTGCATCTTACAGTGAAGTCAAGGTGTTTAGGATTGCTGCCAGGCTTTAGTGGCTGCCCTGAGATATAGGTGTGGCTCTGTGTTTAGAAAAGCAATGTACACAGTGGTGCTTTTCTACCTGGGTAATAACTGGGAATAAAGTGAGGGAGGTGGAAGGCGGGGGAGCATTGGGTGCATGCTCCTCTCACTTTTGTGTCCCATACTTTTAATATTTTAATATTCCTGGCTGAAATATTAAATGAAATGATATTTTCATCTTGAGTGATTACTTTCAGAATTTTTACCTAAGTTAACCTCTCAGGCTCCTCTCTGTACAGACTGCCCCACCTGATTGGTGTTGTTTGTATGTGCGCCCTGAAAGGAGTACCTTTAGACACCTGCTCACGGCTCAGTGGTTCTGATAAGTCAAAATCAACACTGAGAGTTCTATAAAAAGATACGGAAACAACATTATCACGAAGAATCAGGTAGTGACAAAACACTAAAATTCGTGTTGAACATATCAAGATATCTGCAGGCACGATCTCTAGATTGTATTTGCAGAGAGAGTTCAGCAACAAAGAGTAGATGAATAAAAACATCTAATTAACCTTCCAATGAAAGTGTAACCAGCTCTGGCTTGTGGTTTGGCCTGTGCGGTCAGTGCGTGGAGATGAGACTATTTAAGGGCACTGCTACCAAATCTTTTGCACCCTTGCACTTAATTATGCTTTGCGGCACAAAAAAAGTCACATTTGCAGATATTTCTGCACATTTTTCATGCTTTATTTAACAAAAAGGGATTAAATTACAGTCTAATTTGCCTTCTTTTGTACAAATCTGGCAGGAGAAAAAAGAAAAAGCAGGTCTGGTTGTGACCTTTCTGTCAAGTATCCGAAAATGCCATTAAGTAATTGACTAAGGCAGTTGTATTCTCATGACCTTTTGAATAATCCACTGCGGGAATTATGCTTAACTGTGTCACCTGTTTGATGAATGAATCATGATGATTCTTTCTGTAGTTTCACCTTTTACTGGTTGTCACCCACACAGTGTATAGAACAAAAAAAAAATTGCCATTTAATTGAACCGAGTTTAAAATGATACCCTCCTGCAGAGTCATGCAGAGTTTATGGTTTCAGTGAGCTGACAAAGGTCGAATGATTCACTCATCATCCTCTTCAAATTACTGCTCAACTTGATATCCAGTCTATTGCTTCATTTAGTTTGGCAAGCGATACATGTAGTAGTATGTATGACATGTAGTGTCATACGGACAGTTTATGAGCGTTTTATGTATGCAAATATGCCCAGAGTGCATGAGACACCATACATCAACATAAACCAGATCCTGATTTCAGCACATTTCAAATTGTCCTAAAAACATCCAAAAGTAGAGAACATCAGTTCTCATAGCTCACACACTTCGATTTTAAGGCTTTCATGACTACAGTGAAATTCCAGCTTTTATTTTCTGGGCTCAGATGTGAAAACGTAAAACTTTTTCTTCACAGTTGTTTCATGAGTTTGTTGTCATAGTATGTACAATACAGAAGAGAATGATGATGAACACATTTATAATTAAACAATTACACCTAAAGATCTGTTCCTTCTCTATAAGTATGATCTAACATGCAAATCAGGATCGTGTTTTCACTTAAAGAATTTCAGGAATTCACGTTTATGAAGAGAGGCGGACTAAAAAAGAAAGACGCCGAATAAGATGAACTCCAAACAAACTCCAAAACACTTTGTATAATTCCCATAATTCAGCTGGATAGTGTCTCTTTCTTCCTGCTCCCCTCTTCTTTCAAACTCCTGATTCCGTTTGTAACACAGACTCTATGTCAGAAATGTTTTTTTTTTCTTCCAGAGACACAGAAGACCTAATGGAACTGTTCTGAAGGGCCGACTCAGTGTTGACTTTAACAAACTCTGAATTGCTGTTTGCTCATTCAGTTTGTGCTCCCGGCACAAACTTGTTGTTTTGATGACAGTTTTTGTGGATCCAGCCCTTTAACATGTTGTTAAACTCATCAGGCTAATTTAACCACGGAGTCAGAAATAGATCAAACATTACTTAAACAGCTGTAACACTGCATGCAAGATACTCAAAGTTGCTTTGTGTAATTTGCATTGTTGGCATTACATGGCAACCGCACCCTCGAGGCACTGCAGCACTTGATACACTTTGGACCAGATACCATTATCCAATCAGACTCTTGCTCTGTCCTTTCTATTTTGTCATCTTTGCCTGTTCTTTCTTATTCTCTGTATTTATCCAGGTCCCTGACGGCTTCAAGGACGCCCACAACAGCTTCAGAAGCCAACCAGGAATCTGTTGACAAAATGAATTCAGGCTACAGCATCCTGAGCACCAAACTGTCCATTAAGAATCCATCTCCCCCTAAAGAGGATGAATCGAAATATCGGTTCCGTAAAGTATCTTTGATCAATGAGGCAGGCACCAATGAAGTCAGCCAGGATACAGTGGACTTTAGCACAGCAAACACCACTGTGACTGAATCGAATGGAGCAGATCCTGGCTCAGAGTACAAATGGAGAAACAGATTTGAGGGGGTTTCTCAGTATAAACCGTACGGGACAGAAGAATCTTCTTTCTCTGGTTCTCTGACTTACAGAATGTCTGACATTTACAGCAGTACCTCCCCTCTCCCCTCCTCTGTTCAACCCGAGGCTACAGCATGCAAATATCTCGACAACGCCTTTTCCTCCTCCTCCTCCTCCTCCTCCTCCCTCGCTCCAGAGAAACATATTACCCTTGGCAACAGGTTGAGTGACAGGACCGAAGTTTATCTGAGCCGTGAGAGCGAGCCAGCAGAAGAGCGGAAAGATGAGTGGAGGAAAAGCTTAGTGGAGCAGGAGGAGCCTACTGCACCTGCAGGTGAAAGAGAGCAACAGAGAGAGGGAGAGGCAGAGAGGATAAAGTCACACTGGGAGACACACCAGCTGCCTGTGTCTAGCCTCTCCTCTGCACAGCGAACCAGCTACGACAGCACTGACAGTTCCAAGGAGGAGGAGGACGACTCCCATTTTACTGGAGTGTTCCAGGCCACGCTCGTGGAGCTGGTCTCCGACCCCATAGCTTCCCCCTCCACTCCCCCTGCCTCCCCAGACACAGACTTCCCCAACCAGTTCGACATGGATAGCCTGGTGGATACCTTGAAGAGCATGGGACCTTCCCTGAGGCCGAGGAGCGTGGGCCTACGTGGGCCTCCTCCAGTCCTCATCTCCTCCCTGCCACCGATTGTCGAGGATGCTCCCAGCCCAGCCACCTCCGACGTTCCTGACTCCATCACCAGTCCCACAAAAAAGATGGAGCCTCTCAACGGACTTTACACTCTGCCTCCTGACCTGGGACTGAAGTGGAGCTCCCCCAGAGACACTCGTTCACCACTGGAACTGATGAAGCAGAGCCAGCAGGTGAAGTACATTCAGACTCAAAATGTTTGTTTAGTAAAAATGTGCATGTCTGAAAAATGTAAACTTTCCAGGAATTTTAGAATAAATGAAGTTTACATTTATTTTTTTCTATTTTCATTCTCATTCTGTGGAGCAGGAAAATGTAAACAGAGGTTCTGGACATAACTAGAATTTTTATATTAGTAATGTATTGTTGATATATCAAGTCAGATTTTTCTGATCATATTTGATTGCTCTGTAAATGTTCAACAAATTAGAGGGAGAAAGTGAAGTTTCCATTCACTTTAATGAGCACCAAAAAATGAAATGTGGCTAGCAAATTTTTACACTTGGCCAAGGTTGAACATTTGTTTAATTAATTGAATCATGACAAACTTAAACTGACTTAAAGATCCGTGAAGACAAAAGCGTTTGACCTGTGTGGGCTGATGAGTAGACGTAATTCCTCTAATTAATATGGATCTATGTGCACGTTATGGATGTGTTGAATGAATGAATAAATGTGTTTTGCATCTTTTGTGATGAAGTATTCATCTGAAAAAATCTCACCCACTCCTTTCGAAGCCACTCCCCCAAAACACGATTGGTCAGTCTGTGCGCAGTTAGGCAGGTAGCCAAGCAGGAGGATAAATAAGCACGCAGGTCTTAATCCAGGCTTGCAACAGCAGATACCAGATTTGTTTTTGTTTTCAGAGCATTTGAATTATTGATTACTATCAGGATGTAAAGAGAATTTTACAAAATAACAAAAAAGGTTTCATTTTAACAAACTAGAGACCCGTTGCCACCAATTGTTTGTCTTGATGCACCCAATTCCAAATTCCATAACAGTAATGGATGGAAATATGCATTTATTTGAATTCTGGTTGATAATTTTTCTCTACACCAAACTAAGTAAAAACACAGTGCAGTTTTTTCTCAAACTGTCCCACAAATTTGAAATTCCATTCACCTCCATTGTGTTGTGGTGGAGGCTGAAATATCACAGAGAGAGAGAGATGTTCAAATCTAGGCAAATAAAACCCAAACAAGGTGAATGACTTGGTACCTTTTCTAAGAACATGCATTTTTTGCCCTTTAACTTACTGTCAACACTTACATGTGCTCAATCACCTGTAGGACCTGCAGACTGGAACGAGGGGTCCAAACTCTCCCCTGAGAGCATCTGCCAACAACAGTATTGTAATGAGATCGTCTTCTTTTGAGGACTCCCCAGTGCTAAATGGAAATGGAGTACTGCCGTCTCCCGGCACTGGTTCTCGTCTAGACAACAGCGTCATCTTTGGGAGCCACAGGTCAGCATCCATAGATCAGACATCGGAAAACAGGCATCGCTCACTCTTCCACACCAACTCACTACCTGAAACAGGGTTTTCAAATGATCGCATGAGTATGGGAGCAAAGGATCTTGAAGGGGGCACTGGAACAGACCAAGTGGGATCTCGCTTTGAGCGCTTCTCCTTCCTTTTGAACTCCTCGTCCTCCACGTCGGGCTCTCTGACCGGGGCTGACGACTCGAACTCTCGTATGAGTCGGCCTCCACAACTGAGCATGAGCTCACCACCTTCCAGCAATAGTCCCACCCGCCTTCTCAGTCCCACCGGCTCCATAGACCTGCACAAGCCGTTCAGCACCGCAGACTCCCCTCTCTCTCTGTTTAGCCAGACACAGGGGTTGGGGACGGGTGTAGGCACTGGTGGACTGGGCACTCCCACCCTGCAGAGGAGCTTCAGTAGTGAGGGCATCATGGGGGTCCAGCAGACTTCATTGTTCAACAATGTGCATGGAGGGTCTCAGTTCCAGAGCCAAGAACCTGAGCCTGAGAGAAGTCTGGTGTCCAAATACAGAGCCTTCCCGGATGCTTATGTGAGTATTACTAGTAAAGCTTTAGGCTTACTAAAGAATGAATATTATTGCTTCATTAACGTTTAAAAAATTTGAACAGTTACGAAAACAAATGCACACAGTGCATGGATAATACACTTTTGTCTGCACTCCAATCAAAAGTAAGTGAATGAATGCAGTAGAAGCATTTTATTTCACACTTTGTTTAACAGAGGATATCAGATCAGATATCAGATGTGCACACTATGGACACTTTTTCAGTCAGTGGAAGGTCGTATGAGGCTTGAAACCATAGCTACGTCACTGTGTGTTTGCTTATTCTGCACACAGCTCTAAGCCGCGCTCTCAGATCTATTCTTCTCACTGTTGTAAGAAAAAAAAAAAGAAACAACAGGTCGGCTTACAATAGGTGAGAGGGATGACTTCACATGTGGTTTGTTGTGCCCACAAGAAAAGTCCCTCTTTGTATGGCTTTATTGGCATCCGTTTACCTTCCCATACTGTGCATGCTCTCTTTATGAAGCTTCTTAGCTCATTCAGTTCAAGTGGAAGTGGTTGCAGGTAGTTCCAGTAGCACCCAGTGCATCAGTCAAAATGATCCTTCAGTGTAGTCAGTGGGGTCTGAACCTCTGGCTGTCAGGTACATGCTATTCCCACTGTGCATCCCAAAATCACAAAACAGGGTGTACCCAGCCTCCTGTTCTCTCATGCACACACTTGTTCTCACATGCAAGAATTCATGTGAGCAAAACTGATTAGGACACGTCTTAAAATGATTTTTTTCCACACGTGTGCTGCACACACGGAGCTGCACGGAGTCTCTCTCTCTCTAGTTTCTGTCACTTCTTGTCAACACACGCAAGCAAATTCTGCCAAATTTTCTTCTTTCACACCTCAGCAGCGAAACCGCAATTTTGACTTGTCACACACACACACACACACACATGCAGGAGCACACTTCAGCCAACAGAAGGGACGCCTGAGGGGATGTTGGGATGTTGCGACAAGCAGTAAAAGCAGGTCATTACATTCTGCCTTTTTATGATGGTCCTCTCTGAAATATATCTTTTGTTGATGGTTTTTTCCACACATAACACATGACAGTGATGTTATTTCTGTCTGCGCAAATACAAAAGGAGTTTTTCTCGAGGTGTAACTACTCGTGAAGCTCCAGCTGCACCGTGTGGTTTAAATACAAATGTTTGCACAAGCTGTTTGTCTATGTTCCCACAATACTGTGGCGTTCAGTAGTGTGGCTCCAGCAGCTCTTTCTTTTCCAGGCGCAGAGCATGAACATGGCTCATATTACTGCCCGGGTCACTGAGACTGATAGTAACCTCAGATGATGAGTTTAGGCCTCTAAAGATCAGTGAGGTGCAGCAGAACAAGCTTTTTCAAACAGAAGGAGTTTTCAGCTGTCAGTAATTTACAGCCGGACCAGAGGACGGTATGAAGAGAAGGCAAACAACTAATGTTATCGCACTTGTCTTGCATAATTTGCATTCCTACCTATGATTATAGTCATTACAGGCAGCCACCCAGGCTCTAGTTTGTTTGATCTGGATGTGGGCTCACTTGGAGGAGAACTAAACAAAAAGTTGACATATTACATGACATATCTGAATGTCAGTGATAGTATCAGACGCATGTTATCATATGGAACAGTTGAGATGAGGTGGATGTCTTTATGGCTATGAACTGGCTTTTATCAGTGAAAGCAGTTCATCAGTGTCGTGTCTCAGGTGTGAGCAGGGATGTGTTTGTAGAAATTAAATAGTTGTCGGTGAATTTGGGACTGAAATACTTGACTGTGAGGGAGCATGCTGTATGACCGATGTGTGCCTCTGTTTGTCAGAGCATTAATAGAATTAAATTCTAGAAACTCATTCATGCGGTCGGTGTGTGTGTGTGTGTGTGTGTTAGTCCTCTCAGTCATATAATCCTGGCAGAACACTTCTCTGTTTTTTTTTCTCTTTCTGTCTCCGCACCCACCCCAGCTATCTGTCTGCTCCTGCAGAGACACGGCCACACCTCGCCTTTTGTGTTCATCCTCACATTTCTTTGCTTGTTTGTTTAATATTTGATGAAGTGAAGTTGACATTTGACAACAACAGGGTGCGAGAAGGTGACAAACTGATTATCTGTTCCCTCCTGTGAGGTTTCATTTGATTTGTTCATCAGCTGTCTGTGCCACATGTTCCTGCTTTTTTTTTTTTTTTTTTTTTTTTTTTTTTTTGGAAAAGGTGATTTGCTGAAACTGCACATTCCATCTGCGATAACTAATTTTATGGGAGAGCAGATCTTGTGCCCAGCCTTTTGGGAGGGAAGGGAACCAAAGGGAGGAAAGTGTGATGAGTTTGTTTTTTAATTGGGCATCAAGGCAGCAATAAACACAACATCTCTCAACATGAACGATGCAGTTTGCAGACATTGTTTTGAGCTGTAGTGAAAGCAAGGAGCATTAAAAAGTTAGAAATGAAGTATGTATGCAGAAAACGTGCACAGACCTTCACCAGCTGCATGAGTTTTTTTTTTAAGGGAAATTCTGTTTATCAAGCTGAGGCTGCACAACTAATTGCAATTACTTGTGTTAATTGCCCGAGTGAGCTGCGAGAGCTGAGATAGCACAGTTAGCTCAGACAGCTAAAATTCAAGTTCACTACTGCTCGTTGAATAAATGCAAAGTGCATCCTAGTTTTATAGACACAGTGTCAGAGATGATTTAATAATCATCACAGTTTATGTTGTAATTGCTGTATGAATCAGAAAAACCACAGAGTTTTCTTCAGATCATTCAGCTGCCTTTGATGGCCTTCCAGAGCTGCTCAGATGATCTCAGGAGGAGTCATTTAAATCCTTGGTGGTCATTACATCTCATCACCTCATTACATGAATCTCATTTACATTTTAATTTATGCTCTTTATGATTTAAAGGCAGACAAGTCAGTCCAGTGTGACACCTTTTAATAAACAGATGCCATGTCACTCATCCATTGTGGCAGCACCTGTCACTCCTATGAATGTAAACTGAACTGTACGTATCATTACGATATGTGACCTGTTTGAGGCACATGCTCGCAGAGGAATGTGTCCTATTTATTAATGATGCAATATAGTGTTCCATGACAGTATTGACAACACTGTCCTTAGTTGCATTAGGCATGTTGTGTTTTGTCAGAGTTACCCTAACAAGTGCGAGTATTGTTTGTATAAATGTCTCTAATGAACAATGTGGCTCTTTGCTTTGATAAAACACTTGATTCTTTTGTCATGGACAGCAGCAGCAGCAAGTTCATTTTCATGAGTAAAAGCAAAATGTTAACACTTCATGACTCAAAGTCATGAAACAGAAATTGGCAGAATGAAGAAAGGAATGCAGGCAGTGGTTTTATGGTGGTTTTCTGTGTGTGTTCTTGTGCGGTATCTCAATAATGCGTCACTCTGTTATTTACTAGGTCAGTGCTGAAAAGACTCCAGACAGCCATTCAGCCTCTCAGCATGCTTTCACTGAAACTAAAAAGGTCTTCTGTTGCACTTTATAAAAGTCCAAATGTTAGTGTGTCCTGAAAGGTTAGTTACCTTTGTCTGAGGCTGATTTTTTTTATTTTTATTTTATTAAAATGTATTTTATGAAACACCTTTCTAATTTAGATGAGGCCAGAGATAGACACTAAAGACAATGAGATGAAATAGAAGCTTCTGGAGCAGGGCCTCTTTGGCTGGTAACATGAGCTCCATGATAACCTGTTTCCTACAGAGCTTTAAGAGAGGAGAGGCCAAGTGCTACCTGAAACCACACGCACGACACACACACACACACACACACACACACACACACACAAACCACTCTGGTAAATCTATATGCAAATGACACTGTGCTAACCTGCTACCACATTCCAAGTTTCACAAGGAAACATCCCGAAATTCCAGCAGCATACCAGCCGTGATTAAGACACACAGAAATGTGACACACACACCCAGGTGAAACAGTGAGTTACTTCATCACTTCCTGGGTGCACGGTCCAGTTTTCAGGTGAGCTGTTGTTATCAGTGGGTAGCAGTGGAAAACATCAGGTTAAACAGGTCGAGGGGAGGAAGGTATTCTTACCTGTCAAAGAGGTGCTTGTACTGTATGTCACTATGGATGTCCTCTGTCCTCGCCTCTCTGACGGCCACAGAACCTGTTGAACAAGCTGACATAAACATCAACAATTTGTATATTGTTTGACATTTAAGTGAAGAAGCTATAAACTGTGTGTAATCTGAGGTTGTTGCATCTTTAATTTTAGATCTGGAATGATAGATTGGCAAAACGTTCAACTTGTATACTAAGTTCTGTATTTTATACAACAGTCCTCTAAAATGTCAATGTTGAATCTGTATTCAGCACTTTGACCTTTTATTATATGAAGGAATTGTTTCTGTGTGTGTGTGTGTGTGTGTGTATTAAGTAGTTTGCTAAAATGTTTTTTTTTTCTTGGTCCATAGCTCACTAAAGAGAAGGAACATGGGAAGCTCAATCCTCGTCCTGGAAAGGTAAGTCTGCACACAGAATAGTGCACTTCATCCACAGTGCAGCTGAGGTATGTGTCCAAGTTCACTGACAGAGCTGACAGCTGCTCTAACCAGCTTATTGTGATTAACCAGGAAGTCATGCCATAATGTCATCATGTCATGCGAAGGCTGTGGAATTTGCTGGAAGACTGGAGGCTTGATAAACAATCGTTTCTTTTCTTGTGCTGACAAATGGCATTCATTCACAGAAAACACTGATGTCAAGTCAGGACATACAGAAAATTTAAATATTCTTTCCCTCATACCACTGGTGCAAATCAGCAAAAGACATGAATATAAAATATAAAAAGTATATACACGTTTAAAGATTTCTGGGAGCTGGGAGGGAATTCTGACAGCCTGATGGATAATACTGTCTCTCAGTCTGCTGGTTTTCTGGAAGAATGAGGCTCCTCATTCTTCCCCTGGAGGTCAGGAGGCTGAGGAGGCAGGGGTTTTGATAGTGTCTGGAGATTAAAAGGAGACCGCTGTACTTTGTATTTAGTGCTAATTGTTATCATCAACCTAAAATGGTGAATATGTTAAACATACCTTCTAAACATCAGCATGAGAGCATTGCCCCTGTTAGCAGGTTTACATACAGATATTCAATCAATTCAAATCAAATCAAATCAAATCAAATCAAATTTTATTTGTATAGCCCAAATTTACAAAACACATTTTGCCTCAGAGGGCTTTACAATCTGTACAGGGAGTGACACCCTCTGTCCTTAGACCCTCGGTTCAAGTGAGGAAAAACTTGCCCACAAAAAACCCTTTAACAGGGAAAAAATGTGGAAGAAACCTCAGGAAGAGCCACAGAGGAGGGATCCCTCTCCCAGGACGGACAGACGTGCAATGGATGTCACGTGTACAGAACAAATCAACACAAACATATTGTACAATTACAATGAATGATAGAATGACAATGAATTACAATGAATGACAGAATGATTACAGTAGCAGTGGAACCTGTGATAGAGATAGAGAGACACAGATGCACAGCAGCAGTAAATCATTAACTAACTATAAACTGTAATGGAGATATGGCAACAATAATGACAGTAATAATATATATAGTGGACGTCATGCAGGACCACAGCAGCAGCAGCCATGATCCATGAGAACCTGCTGGACAAGAGAGCACAGAAACTCCAGGGAAGAAGTTTAGTTAGTAACATGCATTAACATGCATTAATGAGACAGGTATTAGCATTAGCACATTTGCATGGCGATAGACTTTAAAGGTCCAGTGTGTCAGATTTTAGGAGGCTCAGAACAGACAAACCAGACACTGACTAGAGACACTATCTCTGTGTCTCTAGTCAGTCTTTCATGCTTTTTGTGGCCTCCAGATTTTCCTTTCAGGGAAAGTTTCAGTCAGCAAGTATACCACAAGATGCAAAACAGTATACAGTAAAATATTAGTTCAGTCTCTCCTATTCAAACTGTCAGTAGATAATGCATAATTGTAGAGTAGTTTTATATCAGCTGTTTGTTACTGAGGCTTTCTCAGTGTGATCTCACTGGATCTGGCATTATGCTGTAACTCATTCAGTCACAGAGTACAGCTGCTTTACCTTTGGGGGGCAAAAGTCATTGAAACAAGACTCTCCATACATTGTTCTTCTTTCGGTTAACGCATGTCCTCCCTTGAGTGCTACTTCAAACCTTTTGTCATCAGACACAGCATACTGCCTGTCTAAACCTTTTGTTCTACAGCAGATACAGTAGATTCCGTGGAATTTCAGGCTCTGATTGATGTCATCAAACAACATACCTGCTACTTTTTGCCTATCCCAGGCCATGCACTTTAATAACTTTTAAATGTCAAACCTGCTCCTGCATGCAGCTGACGAGTGTAGGTTTTCTCACTGAGATTGTCCATGAAGGTTCTTAAATGATGGAGGTGGAGCTGACATTTAGACTGAGCTCAGTATTCTTCCATGCTGCAGGGCCTGACTGGACCAAACATGTCTGCAGTGTAGATGTAATTTTTTTTTTTTTTTTTTTTTTTTTTTTTAGAAGCAGCTGTACTCACATTTATCTAATAAACCACAAACTTCCCCAAGAAAGGAGAGCTAGGTTATGAACACTAATGATCCTACTGTGCAACTCTGTTGCCATACTCTTACTTTCCACCATGCACAGTGTCAGATGTCTTACGGGGATTAGCATGAAATTGAAGATTCATAATGGATATGAAACTGAAGATTATATTACAGGATGATATTTACTCCATTCTTTCATTTCCCATGATTGTATGAAGGATTCTTCAGCAGCACAGGTCGAACTTGCCTACAGTAATTCTTTTTTATTACTGTAATTTTATCCGGTCTGCTGCTGTATCATCCTCCCTGTCCTGGTATCTGATATTAAACTTGACTTTTTAGTCACCATATTTTATTTGATAAATGTCTCTTATCATTCTGTTTGGAGAATAATGCCTTGCAGAGATTGCAGGGCTGGATAGTGAGCAGTGAAACGCCCTACAGCCACAGAGCTGAGCAGACTTCACACCTGAGGTGGAAAACATCATCTGCCCTGCTGATAAAAATATGACTCCCCATTATTATTATTATATATTCTTGTGTCTGTCAACGTTTTTACTAGATGTACATCTTTGACCGGCCAGGGATGTGCGGCCAGAGGATCGAGGTGCGCAGTGATGTCATCGATGCTACACCGTGGGACCTGCAGGAGACCATCTCCATCAGGGTTGTCAGAGGAGGGTGAGTGGCTCTAGTCTCAGCTCTAGCTGTGTTCTAGTTTAAAACTACAGACTCCTTGCAGTATCTATGTTTTTGTAGATTTTTCTGGGATTACTTTGTGCACTGCATCGTGGAAATGAAGCCGACATTTTGTAGCTTAGTTTTTATAGTTTTGACTTCACTTTCTTCAGTTACTTCTCTAGTGTGAATACATGCTAAGAATTTGCATATATTAGCTTTAAGCAGCTATTGTCTAGAGTGAATCAGTCACCAATTCACAGATTCTAGCAGTAACACACACAGAATAAATCTGTGTCTTTTCCTCATGCCATCACCACATATTTGGCACCCCGTTAAACCCAAGCCTCGAGATTGAGCTACTCTAAGATAGATAGGGTGACACCTATGCATCTTGTTTTTCTTGATCTGTGAGGTGTGTTTTTCAAAATAACTCCCTTTCCCTGCATGCTGCATGAAAACAAAACAGCCACTGATGCACTGCTGGCTGTCACAAATGCCTTCAATAGTTAACACACCCATGCATGAGCTTAAATACACACTTGTCTCAGAATGTGGAATGTTTTAACACACACAGTCAACAGTGTGAATTAACACTGATGCTGTGATGCTAGTACCAGATGAACGCCCGCTTGGCTTCATACAGGGAGATAATTATTCTGTCAACTCGCACATTACAGCACAAACCACAGTTAATTGCAATTCATTTCAAGTAAGTGCCATCATTAAATCTAAACTAACATCTAGTTTACTTTAATAAAACATTTACCTGAAGCTAGCTACCTAAGCTTCTTTCTCCTGGAATATTCCACATTTTACTGCACCACCTTTGTTTCACAGCTTCATCATGGTTAAACCCCGGCATCATCTTGCAAATGTCTAGAAGTTGTTAGCACCAAAGAGTGCATTTCACTTCTTAGATTTCATTCAAATTACTAGAGACTAGAGACTAGAGTCATTCATGTTTTTTTTCCTCCCTCCTTGGCTGTTGAAATTCACTGAGTCACTCCTCTGTGTTTTGGCTCCCATTGGTCCAAAATGCGACTGCTACACTTCCAACCAACACACATCATAGGCCACACATCATATTAGTGTTGGATAATCTGTACTGGTTACCAGTTGAATTAATCTAAAAATGATTTTCATAACCTATAAAGTGTCTCCTGACCTCGATGAAATCTAGACCAAAGGTGACCGAGCTTTTGCAGTCGTGTGGTGATTTTTTTTTTTTTTTTTTTTTTTTTGTTTACAGCCACTGTGTGAAACAACACATCAACCAGCAGCATAAATAATGACAATAATGAGCTATTTTGCTTCCCAGCACTGTTAGAGTAATGATGCAGAACAAAACATGTACAATACGTCACAAGATCTATGATTGTGATCCATGCCCAGAAGAACACAGATCATTTGAAGGAGGGTGTAACCTCACACCCTTTCTTTGCCCTTTCCTTCCCATCAGATGGGTGCTGTATGAGAAGCCCAACTTCAAAGGGGAGAAGATCGCTCTAGACGAGGGAGACATTGAACTCACTTACCCCTTCAACCCTCCAGAGGAGCAGCTGAAGGACGGACAGAAGGAGGGTGAAGAAAAGAAAGGAGAGCAGAACGGAGAAACAAGTGATGTGCAGACGGAGACCAAGCCGGCCAGGAAGTTCATTATTGGATCTGTCCGGAGAGCTGTGAGGGTAAGACAAACTCACACGCCTTGATCAGCTGTGATAGAGTACACTGGAAATCCATGTTATTGTGGCCTGTCATAACATAACACTGACTGATCTGAATGCTGACAGCGATGCGCTCTTTAACTCAGTTAGCACCATCTAGTGTCAAAAGCAGGAGTGAGTGCCTGTTGCTCTGACTCCCCACAAGTGTATCATTGAACTCGAAATGCCCAAATTAAAGTAAATATTTAATTTTTCAGTTGTCCTTTGTTCAGCTCTGCCATCTGTGAGTTTTTATACGACCCAAACCTTTCAGTGCTGCATCAAAAGCAAAGCTTTTCACACAATTTGACAGCTAATAATTCAACTGTTCTGATCCATCAGAACACAAACAAAAATATTTCAGGTGAACTCACATCAATGATGACTGAGTGAGACTGAGGTGAAAAATACATTTTGGTTAATTAAGTATGGTATTTTGCTAATGTGGTATTTATATGGTGTATGGTGTGACTTGTTTTTAATTGGCCTAAATTATAGTTTGTCTCAATTGCTAAAACACTCAAACCCATTGGCTGAACAAAGTTCTCAGTTGCCTGAACTCATTTAGCTAATTGTGCAGTCTGTTGTCACCTTAAACCATTTCACATGGTAAAACACAATTTGCAGATCTCACTTACATTTTTCAGCAAAACTTTAAACACATTCTGCACTCTAATGCACGTCATCCAAATGTGTAAATACAAATAAAGCAGACATGTCATTGATTAAACACAAAAATAGATTTCACTTGTCTCAAATGATGTGACACAACCTATATAAACCAGTTCAGAGAGAAAACAGGTTGTTGAAGGTGGGAATGAGAAAGTCTGAGAATGGATAGAAGAAACTATGTGAGAGGACAAGTGAGTATATGAGGTGGGGATGAAGAGGAAGAGGAGTACAGTGCATTGTAGGCTGTATACTGTACAATCAACACATTGTCTGGCCCTGAACACTGTGCTTTCCATTTGTTTACAGTACTGACTGCTCAATAGATTTTGACTGGTTGCAGGTTCATATCAACAAAGAACAAGAATTACAGTATCACAGAGACAAAGGACAAGTTTGTGAGATGCAGGGTACAGTACTGTAAAAATACAAGGAGGAGGAAGAACAAAAAACATTGCAAAGAGCAAAGCAGAGTAGTAATTCTGACCAGTTTTGAGCTCTTATGACAGAACATGTTTTCATTCATCAAATAAAAATAGAAAAAATCTGAAATTTTTTTGAGATTAAAAATATACTTCTCCCTGAGAACTATGTTTTGAATTATGCGTTTTCTATTTTTTGGTGCATTGTTTATTGACTGCTTGATGGTGTATATCATTTTGATTGCTTTGTTTATGATTTGAGAGCAGTGTTTGGTTTTGAGCACAGGTAAATCTGTTCTGAGGTGAAAGTTTGATTTTGCAAGAGGAGTCAGAGGTTTTATAATAGTGTTGAAGATGAGCTTTTGTGTTTAATGTTCTCAGAAAATGGAGCAAGGTTTCAGAAATTGTATTTTAGCAGCTCAGAAAAACTAAAGATATTTTAGAAATGCGTCCATCTATCCATCAGAGAACTAACAGATTTATTTTTATTTGTAAAATAACCTGTACAGAATTTCACAATTCTGTGAAAAGAGACCTTGATAAAAAAAAAGTTTGTCTTTTCGCTCACACCATATTAGATTTTTTCCACTCTTAAAATTCATTATCACCTTAAAAAAACTGAGTTTTATTTGTGTTGTGGAAAATTGCTGCAATCAATAGCACCATGTCAGGAGGGAAGAAAGCATTCAGGAGCCTCTGATGTCTTATGCTATAATATTTATTGAAGCTTTGCCAAGAAGAATCAGAGACATCCTCACATACAATCAGGTATGCATATGAGTCGGTCTCTATTCTGCCCAACTCAGACAGTCAGACTTTAAATCCCCACAGATAACACCACACATGCCATACACCCAGAAACAGTCAAAGAGAATGTTTTACCCATGTTAGTGTTACTGTCAGCACATTCTAGTCTGGAGCCACTGTTGTCTGTTCATGTTAATGGAACATTATCAGTTAGCTATCTATTACGTCTCTGAAGACAACATTCAGTTTCTTCGGCTCTGGTCACCACAGTGTCGAGATAGGCTGGCACTCTTCCTGCAATCCAAACAGCGGCCTCACATACCAAAGAGAGAGAGAAACTTCTCTGATATGACTTAGTGCTGTCACTGTCTATGACTCCAAGGCCCATGTGTGACCATGTGTAGCATAAGGATAGAAAATTCCACAACACTTTGGATTACAAAACTCACTGTTTGGTGTACATTTCCCGCAGTAGCATTACAACCTGTTCTTTTCTCCATCACGTCACATGAATGGATGCTCTCTGTTCTCTCTCAGGACTACAGTGTTCCAGAAATCAGTCTGTTTCCAGAAGAGAACGCAGAGGGGAAGAAGGTTGTCTTCAGAGACACGTCTGAAGATGCCAGGATCTTTGGCTTCCCCATCAAGGCTACGTCTATCATCATTAACGCTGGGCTGTGAGTTGTGAATCATGACTTCTGAGAAAATGTGTGGCAGTTGTCGTTAACGCTTCATTTAATCTGATTAGAAAAGTATTTTCACATCACATTTCTGTCGCTTTCATCGTTTCACTCACACTTCTCTCCTGCTCAGATGGCTGGTCTACGCACATCCCTTCTTCCAAGGTGTACCACGTGTCTTGGAGGTAGGGGGGTACTCCAACCCTGCAGCCTGGGGAGTGGAACAGCCCTACGTGGCCTCACTACATCCACTCAAAGTAGTAAGTATCATTGTTGGAGGCATGCACAAGCTGTGTGTATCCTGTGATTTTTCAGTTCATGAATTTATTTCTTTTTTCATCACAGGGTGAACCAAGAGTGGAAAATATGAGTGAGCCAAAGGTAAGAAAGTGCTACTGCTGCTAATAATTTGCAGAACTGGGGATGGAGAGTGTAGCCATGCCTATCCGACTACATTGACAGCTAGTAATGATTATCAGTGTTGATGATAATCAGTCCCTCTTGGCCTCTAGATGGTGATCTACGACAAGCCGTACTTCAGTGGAAAATCAAGGACCATAACCACCAACATGAAAGACTTCATGACCAGGATGGACAGGCAGCAGACGGTCTTTATGTACAGTGTGGGTTCCCTTAAAGTCCTTGGAGGAATGTAAGTCCTGCTTTTCAATGTTTGTATTCACCATGGTGATCATTCATGAGATTGGTTGCAGTATAATATATGATAATATCAAACAAAGTCAAAGTAATGCGTTGTGTGATCAGACATGGGTGCTTTTTAAACCCGCTCCTCTCTCCGTTGCTGCAGCTGGGTGGGCTACGAGAAGGAGGGCTACCGAGGCCACCAGTACCTGCTGGAGGAGGGCGAGTACCACGACTGGAGGGTGTGGGGAGGCCGTGACTCTGAGCTGCGCTCCGTCAGGGTGATACGAGCAGTAAGTTGCAAGACATTTCACTGCAGTGTCTGTTAATAAGTTTTCATTTGAATGGTAATGATAATGTAGGCAAAGTGGAAGGTGTGGTGCCAAACTGTCAGGTTAAACAGGTGGTTTTTTGTACCCACAGTACAGCAGAAAAAGGCACATCACTCCATATTGTACTGTTTGGTGTGTGTTGCTGTAATGACCTGATTTCATCTCACACATCATTAAAGTCTTATCTAACTTAATAATACTCTAATACTCTCAGAATTTACAGTATAATAATGACAGACAATGGCACCCAGCAGGAATAACTTTCTTCTTGTAGAAATGGTGGCTCATGCAGCATGTAATAACTAAATGATCTCACACGCACAGAGGCATAAATCTAGTTCAGGCAGAATTTCCTTCCAGTTGTGTTTGAATTCCAGCTGCTTCCAGATGTTTTTCATTGGCACAGGCCTGAAGTGTATTTTAGGTAAATGAACCCATTTTTCTTCCTCTTCTACAGGACCTGACAGACCCCATGATGGTGATGTTTGAACAGCCGGAAGAAGAGCAGGAGGGCATGCAGGAGGAGAACACGTTCGAGGTGACGGAGGCCATTCCTGACGTCGAACTGTTTGAGTACAAAACCTCCACGCGCTCCATCCACGTACTCAGCGGGGCGTAAGTCGACAAATACTACTATGACATGTCGGTACATCAGTAATTGAAGTGTTCCTGTAATACAGTAATCCAGTTAACTGTTTGTTTTCATTGCAGGTGGATAGCTTACTCCCATGTGGACTTCTCTGGGAACCAGTACATCTTAGAGAAGGGCTTCTACAATAACTGTGCTGACTGGGGTTCTAATGACAATCGTATCTGCTCGGTGCAGCCCATCCTGCTGGTGAGGACACACACCTGTCAGCAACATGTGATGTGTGTGACTGTGTTGATGTTGTACTCACATTTTGTTTTGTTTTCAGGCTCCAAGTGACAGGTCAAGGATCAGGAATGAGGTGACTACATTCTCTTGACATTCTTTTGCTTTGTTTAATGTTGTTTTGTCATTGATACTAATAAATAGTACATATTATCTGCAGTTTTATCTCACTTAGATGTGATATTTGCTGTGCTGGGCATGCCACTCTTTGGAGTTTTGGAATTTTTGGAGAGCGAAGAATACATTTCACACAAATTTTTAATGCCCAAGCAGCTGCAGAGAGTTTTGTAACTTATAAGCTATGACAGGGAAGCAATCATTTTCAATTCAGTTTTATTTATATAGCACCAAATCATAACAAAAGTTATCTCATGACACTACAGAGGAGGTTTAGACCATACTCTTTGTAATATTATCTAGAGTTCCACCATGAGCAAGCACTTTTCGACAGTGGTGAGGAAAAACTTCCTTTTAACAGGCAGAAACACCTCGAAAAAGATGAAAATCATTAAAAGAATAAAATGCTACAGAGGGGCGGACTGGCAGTGGTTAGCACTGTCACCTCACAGCAAGAAGGTTCCTGGTTTGAACCTCAGCTGGGGCCTTCCTGTGTGGAGTTTGCATGTTCTTCCTGTCTCTGTGTGGGTTCTCTCCGGGTACTCCGGTTTCCTCCCCCAGTTCAAAGATCAACCAGGCAACCAGACAACCAGGTTAACTGGGGACTCTAAAATGTCTGTAGGTGTGAATGGTTGTTTGTCTCTATGTGCCTGTGATGAGCTGGTGACTTGACCAGGGTGTACCCACCTCTTGCCCTAAGTCAGGGATAGACTCCAGCCCCACCATGACCCTGATGAGGATAAGAGGTTACAGATAATGGATGGAAAGGCTTCAGGTTATTAATATGTTAATTTAATCTCTCTCTTTCATTTCCTGTGTCTCTGTCTGTCAGGTAATATTGTACTCCGAACCAGACTTTCAGGGTGAGTGTCACGCTTTTGACCGCAACCAGGAAGCAGTGTCAGAAAAACTACTGACCAAGTCCTGCCGAGTGTCAGGAGGAAGGTGAGGAGCCCAAAAAAGAAAGAAAGCAAATAATAATGTGTAAAAATGGACAAAAAAATAAGCATGATGGTGAAGTGTGGAGGGTTGTTATGAGATTGGGGACTGAAAAGTTAATCTCTTCCAATTTCTCTGTGTTTCAGCTGGGTGTTCTACGAGGATAAACAGTTCTCTGGGAACTTGTATGTTCTATCCGAAGGAGACTATCCCAATTTAATCAGCATGGGATGTCTGCCTGACTTCAAAATCCGCTCTATAAAGGCTGTGCCAATGGTGAGAAAGCACTCAAATATAAAGAAAAAAAAACTGTCTGTATTCTTTCCTCTGTCCACCTCTGAACCTCCTCCTCTGTCCCTGTCTAGACGTTCTCAGTTCCTTCCATCTCTCTGTTTGGTCTCGAGTGTCTGGAGGGCAGAGAGCTCACTACAGACACAGAGATCCTCAGCATGGTTGAAGAGGGCTTCAACAACCACATTCTGTCAGTCAGAGTGAACAGAGGCTGGTGAGTGTTTGTCTGCGAGCATTTGGCCGTGCACAGTTTGTGTGTTTGCATTTGCAAAAGTTTGTTTGCACTGATGCACGTTAGTCAGACAGTCAGCTGATGAATACCAAATGAAATGATGCTGAAATCCTCGTCTCTGTGTTTGCCGTGTGACGGTTAAGCAGCAAATTGTGTCTCTTTCTTTGCAGCTGGGTGATATGTGAACACAGCAACTACAGGGGGCGCCAATTCCTTCTGGAACCAATCGAAATCACCAACTGGTTGAAGTTTAGCTCACTGCAGACTGTTGGCTCAATGTACCCGGTCAGACAGGTCTGTTAAATGTATTTGCAGTAAGGTGTATCATTTTTACATCCTCTTTTTAACAATAGAGCCATAAAATAAACATTAAAATGCAAAAAACAAAAAAAAAAACATGCAAAATATACATCTGTCACTTGTGACCTTTTGTTTCCTGATGCAACATAAAGTGTGTAGTGCATTAGATGACTGAAGTAATTTATTTAAAAAGTTGAATTTGTCTTTTTGAGTAAAGAATCAATAAATAAATAATCCTGAAGTCCTATGATTAGCTGGTGGCACTGGTTCTGATCCTGCCTTGACATATTTGGTGGCTGCTTTTCCGAACACAGAGGTCATATTTAGCAGTAGAAAAGTTTATACCCTGAATAAGAAGTATTGAATATTAAATGTAATGATTTGCTCAGAGTGTGACATTAGACCAAGAGCTGGTCTTGAATGGCTTGTGTGCAGTGTTATTATTTCACCACACAGACGTGTCAGCGAAACACTGCAGGAGTTTCATGCTTTCCCAGCACTTAATTAACATCTCTAACAGCAAAGTTGACACCACAGCTGGAAAAATCTTGCTTCACACAATGCTCTTGAAAGAAGTGGAAATGATTTGAATGAATAATTTAAGTGAAAAGCTAAACTGATCACAGGTGCCGTGCCCTTGATATTCAATAAGATAATTTAGCCGCGCAGGATCTTCAAGGATTCACTGACATGTGACTGTTCTTTGTTACCTCCTGCAGAAGCGTCGCTTCTTCCGCATCAAGAACAAAGAGAGAGGTCACTTCATGTCCGTCCAGGGAGGTGTGGAGGAAATGAAAACGGGACGGGTGGTGGTGACCCCAGAGGTGGAGCACATGAGTGACATCTGGTTCTATCGGGATGGCCTCATCAAGAACAAGGTAATGCATAATTAAAACCTGAACAGAATCTTTGTGAGCGTGCTAACACTGAGCTGGTTTAACCATGTTGCTGTAATGTGTGTGTTGTAGCTGTCCCCGACCATGAGCCTTCAGGTAATGGGCAACATTGAGCCGGCAGCCAAGGTGGTTTTGTGGACAGAGACCCGGCAGCCTATCCAGACCTGGACAGCCCAGATGAGAGGCCTCATTACCAGCCTTACTTTCCCTGGCATGGTTCTGGATGTCAAAGGTATAAGAGGAAAACATGGGCACTGATAACATGATATTTGCATACATGCATTTGCATATACAATATTGAACTGAGCCCTGAGTTGAACTGGTGAGCTGTCCGTGGGTGTTCTGTGCCGCTCGCCCAATGTCAGTGGCACTTGACTGTGCGCTTCCCTTAATATGCTAAAAATGAATGCAAAGAAAAAATTGTTTAAGTTTCCAGGGCTGGAATTTGCATCAGCAAAAACAAACAAACAAACAAAAAAAAAAACACTGATGTTCCTTATAGCTGCTCGAAGAAAACAACAACAGCACAAAGTAAAAAGACTTTACAGAGAAGTTTAATTGACCTGTTGGTGGAAGAAATCGAGTTAAAGTATCAAATAAATGCACCCAGAGTGTTACATATTATTGTATATGTTTCTGTGCTATCACTATTGTTATATATTAAGTGTAAGTTGGTAGAGGTGATTCAGTCCCCACCTCCTCCTGTCCACGTGTCAAAGTATGAGACACCAGGGCTCTCCACAGGGATTTGCATCCCTGATTGCTGCCTGGATAAAAGGCGAGTGTTGTGACAGAAAAGGCATCTATAATCAAATATGGTGATGGTCAGATTATGCCGAGTTGGGCCGGCCTGGAATGCAACTGTGGCGATCTCTACAAGGAGCAGCTAAAAGAAGGTGTATTTGGTAGAAGTTTGGCGTTTGATGACTTTTCAACAATCCTCTTTTCCTTTCCTTCAGGCGGTAAAACTTATGACAAGGACCACGTGGTGATTTTGCCGGAGAATGATGAGAGGCCGAGCCAGCAGTGGGAGATAGAGCTGCTGTAACCTGCTGCTGTCAAAGCCTCGGGTTTCTCTTCACTCAGCTTTCCTCAGCAGTGCATCAACAGTGCTTGCCTGTACAGCACCAGAATACTCTCTACATATACTGGGAAACAACACTACCACTGCCTTATGGTGTCTTTTATTTCAGTGCCTCCTACTCTGAGATCCATGCAACTAGTATGAACATTGTAACAGCAAGAATACAATGAAGCAATAGAAGCCCTGAAGAGCTGCACCAGTCAGTTTAGTGCTTTGCAGAGATTTGTTACTTTGTACACATTTTCTCTGAGTCAGATCATGATGAAAAAAACATGAAGTGCCTTGTCTTGCTGCAGCAGCTGGGTTCATCATGAGTTGGATAACTGTAGTTTTGAGGATTTACTGAACTACCATAGAGAAATCTAGAACAGCATTGTATGTGGTGTGGTTCAAGCCTGCTGTTCATTCATTAGTCATTTGAGTATTCAAACTACAATCTCCCTGTTTGTATGATATCAGGCTCATGCAAATTTCCTGCCTGTAGAAGCACATGTTGTTGATGCTTTCATAACTTTGTTTACAATGGAGCAAACCAAGTTTTAGATGCCTCTGGACATTGTTTTCCTGTGAATAGCAAGTGGCTATCAATGCTTTACACAGATAGCAGACGAATGAAGCCAAATGAATGTGCAACGTGCAAGAAATGTATGCTCTGCTTTTTTTAGGTATTTTTTATATGTGCTGTTTGTAACAATGTTATGTTTTAAGGGAGATTTGCAGTATATCACATAGCTTTGTACGGTGTAATGAAAATGGGTTATGTGCGTCCAGTTATTTGAGTCAAATTGTTACACAAAAAATGTATGTTACCTTCACCAGCTGTATGTTAATATTTGATACTGAAGATATCATATAAAATGTTATGTAAGAGGGGAGTGGTTTTAAAGTATTGAATAAAAAAATGTTAAATAAAACAAAGCTGACTTATTTATTTCAAAAGAATTCCATCAAATGTTGTTGCATTATGTGCTAAATAAACTGTTTCTAACCACTAAAACCAGATGTTTTAGCACAACAGCATCCTCGCTTAACACTGTCTGTAGATCTGGTCACATACACTACTCACTAAAAGTCTGGGACAGATGAAATTTCAGAGTTCACCTAAAATGCACTCAAACCTTTACAGGTGAACTTCATTTGACCTTCTCTAAACTTTTGAATGCACGTGTCCAACTTTCCAGTGTTTCAGTACTTAACAAGGTCAAAATCAAATCAAATCAAATTTTATTTATATAGCCCAAAGTCACAAAACACATTTTGCCTCAGAGGGCTTTACAATCTGTACAGGGAGTGACACCCTCTGTCCTTAGACCCTCGGTTCCAGTGAGGAAAAACTTGCCCACAAAAAACCCTTTAACAGGGAAAAAATGTGGAAGAAACCTCAGGAAGAGCCACAGAAGAGGGATCCCACGGACGTGTAATAGATGTCACGTGTACAGAACAAATCAACACAAACATATTGTACAATTACAATGAATGATAGAATGACAATGAATTACAATGAATGATAGAATGATTACAGTAGCAGTGGAACCTATGATAGAGATAGAGCTTGACAGCTGAAAGCTCTGGCTCCCAATCTACTTTTGGAAACTATAGGAACCACAAGGAACCCAGCATTCTGAGAGCGCAGTGTTCTAGAGGGGTAGTAAGGTACTATGAGCTCTTTTAGATATGATGGTGCCTGACCATGAAGAGCTTTGTATATAAGGATCTCTGATCTTGGTTCCTGTCAGAACACGTGCAGCAGCATTCTGAAAATCACAACAAGTGTCTGATCCACGAATGGACAAAAAAGAAGTCAAATATCCCTAACTTTCTGTGAGAAGTGTAGATGTCCAGCTCAGCTCTCTTTTATGCAGCGCTCATAGCAAGAACAAACATCTGAGGATCAGGAAATTACAGACTTCATGTCTGTCTGTCTTAGCCTCCACATTAAGGGATTATTTATTTTGTTGTGTATTTATTCTATTTCAAATGTTTTCATACTCTCATCTATTCGGTTTCAGGGGGAATATCAGAATAATTATGCATTTCTAGAGAAAATTACTTTCTGAGATGCACCAGGCCAACAGGAAGGGCACAACATGCAAAATGGAAAACAAACACAAGTGTTTGAGTATTTATTTTTTGTTATATTTATATCTCACTGAGATATGCAACATTTCAACAATTACTAATTAATGAATTCATAAAGGAAGAGAATCACTAAAAACCAAACAACAAAATACTAAACCTGATTATTCCTTGGATGACACATTTTTGTCTTTATATGATTACAGTTACAGTTTGGAGGCCTTCTCAGAGCTGTGTTGTGCAGGATGTGGATGACTTCATCACAGACTGTAGTTCAGCTCCTCAGCCTCACAAGATGTTCAACTCTTTAAGAAGTCTCAACTAATTATACCACTGACACATCAACTGACACATCAACAGATACATCACCTGCTTCAAATGAAGACTTAACTGCTTTCAGATGAAATGAACACAAACTTCATTCAGTGCTTTGACACATTCAAATTCCTTCAGCACTTCCTTTTAAACTGTATTTGCATTTTTAGTTTCAGCATTTCAGCAAAATTTCAGCAGTAAAGTTCATTTAATACATGCACAAGTTGAAGGAGCTGTTGCTGACGATCAGCTTTGTTTGTAATAACCACACAGGTCTCATATTTCTGTGTGCTCTGCAGGTGAGCAGCAGGTAGAAGTTGAGCAGGAGGAGTGAACAGGATTGGTTTCATCATGCTCAGTCAGGTGGTATGTGTCTTCTGTTAGAAGTAACTTTTTGAGCAAATGATTGAATGAATCTTTCTGTGTGACGTGATATTTTATATGACCTGTAATTTGGGCCTGCTGAGTTTGAAAGTGAATGAACTTTCCTCTCTCTCTCTCTCTCTCTCTCTCTCTCTCTCTCTGTTTCCTTTCTGTCCTCCCCTCACTGCAGTGAAAGGTTGGATAAGAGTTTTGGAGTATCAGATCGCTATCACATGCTGCCACAAATTCAGGTACTAACAAAGAGGCTTTTTGTTAACTTGTGTGACACAATTTACTTTTCAGGTTTTGGAGCCAAAAGACCATCAGGTTATACATGAGCTTCAGGACTTAGGTTGATCTGTTTTACCCTGAAACCACTTACTCCCACCTCCAGAGAAAACCTGCAGGGTGAATAATGGCTTTGTTTATCAGATTCCTGCTCCACCCTGATGAAGAGCTATAAAATGGCAAAGATGGAGTTTGAACTTCAGCATTACTACATTTTCAATGAACGGGGATACATTGTGCAACCTGATACAACAACAACAATACAGCAACAGTCCCTCACCACTGATTCACTGCTACCAAATCAGCCACAAAATCTATGGCCACGAGTAAGGTCACCTGTAAACAAACCTGACTGTTCAGATTCCTCCTCTGCAAGGGATGTCAGTATTTTACAACAGGGTTGTCATTGTACACACCAATAGTGTTGACAAAGCTGTGAACATACTGAGCACTGATTGGTCAGGCGTTTGATCGACAGTCAGGTGGGTGAACTGTAAGCGGGTGTGGCATAGTGAGGGCGGGACTGAGATCCAAGACTGATTACAGGAGGTTGTAAAAAAAACTGAACTACTTCCACACCTTTTTACAACTCACAGGACTCTGTGACAGGTAAGAGAAATCAGCATTCTTTTAAATTACTCTTAGAAAGTCTTATATTGTCAGATGTTGGTGTTGGCATGATGTGATATGATGATCTTATACAGTAGTAATACAGCTGTTTTGTTGAGATATCTGCTAGTTTCATGAAACTGTAATTAAGAGATTCATTGAACATGAATTCAAACTTAGAATTCAAATTCAAATTTCACTTTTAACTGTCTTTATCAAAAAAAACAATAATAATAGATGAAGAATTCTCCCGCATGTCTCTGTGGTTTGTGTGTGGTTTGATGTCATTTGTTGTGTATGTTTCATTATCTCTCATTCACATTCTTTTCTTGCAGATAAAACAAATCAATGGACCCTGATTACTTCAAATCTTATGTAAGTAAGAGCATCATCTTTCTTTTGTTAATTCATTACCAAGATACCACATACAGTATGTAGATAATATAATCTGTTATCTTATGTTCTCTGATTATCTACATACCTGCAGAAGTCACTCTGTACATGATGACTCCAGGCATGCTGGAATGCTGTAATGTGAACTCATGTTTTGGTTCAATTTTATTATTGAAAAAATCAGCTGGATTAGGAATTATGATGTTTGAGACTTTGACTTGAGAGCTGTACAGTGTAGTGTAGCAAATGTTCAGCATGTACGCTCTTAGACTTACCTAGTAATTTTCGAAACAACCACCCCCCACCCACACACACACCAGTCACAGTCGGGGTATAGAATATTTGACATTCTTTAAATTCAAACACGATGAAAAGTAAATTGTATCTTAACTCATCTTCTGACAGCACCTTCATGGCACGTCTGCATAAACTCACTGTCATCGTGTGTCTTCTCTTGTTCCACATTCCACCTGTTCTCTGCTCTTTAATCATCAAACAGATTCATGCTGAATGTTCCTTCAGTCTTTGTAGCATTTTATTTTTTAGGTTTGTCTAATTGTTTGTTTCCTCTCTTTCATATAGGACATGTGTTGGGGTACCCTCGGAACGGTGCGACCCTTCTCCAATTTCCACCCTGACCGGGATGCCATGGAGATCCAGGCAGCTCTGGAGAAGAAAGGTGCTTCTGTTCAAAGATTAAAAACTGGTTTAGAAAGCCGGAGTGGCTTTGTTGATCATCATTGTTGGAAAAGACTGTACGCAATCCTTCTTTTCTTTTTTCCTCCTAAAATTTCATATCCTGTCATTAATATTGTATCGCCATTTAAATCCAAACATTGTGTATTTGTGCACTTACATTGTGTACTTGGCTTAGACGCAGTGACTCTGGTGAGGATCCTCACCAATCGGAGCAACGCTCAGAGGCAACTGATCGCCAAGACCTTTGAGGAAATAACACAAAAGGTGAGCTGAATGTGTTTACAACAACACTTCTCACTGAATTTTTTAACAGTTTATAAGAAGAACGGGGAAAAAAGGCTCTACAAAAACATCAGAGACTAAAACATGATAATCAGCATTACAGAAAAGTGAAGTCTCAAAGCCACAGCAGCCCCCCAATGAAAACTATTATATATAATATATCATGTTATGCAATGCCATCCCAATGATAATACTTCATGTTTCAAATGTATGTGTGTTTCTCATCTGTAACTTCCAAGTGTTTGCTGATCAAACACCATTTAAAACAGGTCTTTAAAGGGTTGGGACACACCTTTGTTTAGAGAGGGAGTATCCGCATTATAAGCTAAAATAATGTGACACAGAGAATACGATGCTGCAGTCCTTCAGATAAACTGCACTCACTGTGTGTTGGCAGGAGTTACTTTGTATGGATTTTATTCTGAAATCAACAAAATACATGACGGCTGTTCACTTGTTGAAGCATTTTCTTGACACAGGAAGGTGATAGTATCTGCAAATACATACTTTCACACTGTCACTGTGTGGTCAAACAGCATGGAATGTCTTTTCAGACCAGTATCAGTGGATCTTTAAGAAAAGTCCAGAGAACAGAAGGAGAATTTCAACAGTCCGGTTTCACTTGTGCTTGACAGAAAAACAAAAACGTTTAAATGTTTTTTGAGTTGCTGCATAAGTGACTAAAAGTTTTTTTTGTTATTTTTTTGTCAAATCAAATCATCTTTATTGGAATCAATGTTGAATAAAACATTAATATTTTTGCTGAAATCAGAACATGTCTGTGCAGCAGGGTTTATTTACAGATGACATAAACACTAATTAAAACTGAGGTGCAGTAAATGTCCTGATAATGACAGACAAGGCAGACGCAAAGAACATCACTCTGCTCTGCGTCACGGTGGTCCCCTTTTGTCCATCTGACTGTATTCTCACCCACCACAGGCAAAACGGAGGCAGTGCCGTCCATTTTCTGAAAAGTGTTTGTTATACGTTTAAAAGCTAGGTCTGTTTCATCTTTGAGAGTTAGCTGGCAGCTAAACCATTAGCTCTCAGAAGAAGAGGATCCATTGAATGGAACCAAAGATTTTCTCTAATATAAGTTGAAACAACCTACACCAGTGATATGAAATGTTATACACTGTCTCTGAAGTGGGCCTGCTCTCCTGCCCCCAATCTCCAAACCTTGTTAAGATGTGTTGTGAATGTCATGTGGATGATGAAAACAGATTGTGTTGTACCAGAGACAGCCCTGAACATGATTAAGTTTTAGGTAAGTTGTTACGGTTCACCTTTGGTGAAACAGACCAACGATTCAGCACCGACAGAGATAACAAAGTTCATTTTCTTTCTAATTCCTGAGAAAGAGAAGACATTTATGAGGAACCAAAACATCACAAATTTGACTCATCAGAGCAAAGTCCAGATTTCCACTGGTCTAATGTCCTTTCTTGGTTTTCCTTTCCTGGGGCAGAGAAAGTTTCATGAGAGTGTTTGATGTTTTTTGTGACTGCACTTGAGACACATTCAAAGCAGTTGAAATGTTCTGGACTGACTGATCTTCATGTCTTAAAGTAGTGATGGACTGTTCTTTCTCATAGTTCAGAGGGTCTTTTCATGATATTAATTACTGCAGTAGGTGAATGGAGCTATTTAATGTATGCCAACACAACTGATGATCTCAAGGCAATAATTTAGTTAAATTAGAACAGTGGTTTGACTCTGCTTGACGTACTATTTGTGTTTCTTGTGGACATTATTGAAGATGTACCATGTTAAAGATCCAGTATGAAGAATTTAGTTGCATCTAGTGGTCTAATCGCTACTTTGCAATATCCTCACATCACCCTTGCCTTCTTAGTGTAAAGGAGAAACAACACTTGAAAGGCTCTGTGTAGAGTCAGTATTTAGTTTGTCTGTTCCAGGCTACTGTAGAAACCGTAGAGGCCTCCATGGAAGAGGACCTGAGAGGAGCTGAGCTTTTGTCTGATCTGGTACATTGAGAGTCAACAGAGATAATCAGAAATGATGTCTCTATCAGTGGCCCTCCTCAAAATAATCAAGTTGCTCTTGAAATCCACTCCCTGTTCAGGAACTACTGTAATACAACACATGACAACTACCAAACACAGGAGTACCCACAGACAGAGCAAAAGCTAATTACATTTTGGCTTTAATGAGTGTTTTTAGCATCAGCCATTGTGCCTGTTTCACATCTACAAGAACAATAATAGATATAAATACATTCTCATATTACTGAGGTATATGAGTATAGACTGTATACATAGTATACACTGTTTATAGTGTTCTGAGTCCTTGTCCCGTGTCCATTGTATCATTAAAGCAATGAGAACCAATGCTTTAAGATATGTGATAGAATGAATGTGTTAATCTGACTCTGTACCAGGACCTGGCAGCTGGTTTGAAGAAAGCTCTGGCTGGAGAAGTGGAGACTCTACTGTTGGAGCTGCTGATGCCTCCTCTGGAGTATGAGGCTCATCGCCTACAACAGACAATGGCGGTCAGTGGATTTTTGTTTCTATGTATGCATATTTTGGGGAGCTTGGACTGGGCGGGGCAGTTCTGTACGTGTATATGCATGGATTTCTGGTTGGGGAGGTAGAGACGATTGATTGCCTGTCTGTCATGTCCTGTGGGTGCAGGGTTTAGGCACAGATGAGGAAACACTGCTGGAGATCCTGTGCACGCAATCTGGAATGCAGCTTCAAGAAATTAGGGCTGCATACCAGCACTGTAAGTCTCACAACTACTCTAATCATTCCCAAAAATGTTTTGATTGATTGTTGTTTGTCTCCCTTTTCAGTTTATAAGAAGGACCTGGAAAAGGAACTGAAAGGAGAAACCAGTGGAGACTTTGCTAAGCTTGTTGTGGCTTTGCTAAATGTAATTTACTAATTTATTTCCTTCACTATCACTTTTAACCTCACAACCAAAGCACCGTGTGAATATAGAAATAGGATTTCACTTTGTTTGAAAATGCAGTGAACTGTTTCTTCACTCCTCTCTCCCAACAGAAAGAAAATGTTGCCGGTGACGTCCAAAGAGATATTGAGGTATTATTTTCCATCACACTTTCATATAGAAATGTTGTGGTCCAGGTGAGGAGAAGTACTGTAGTTTATGGTGAAGCAGACACAATGGACTCCATTTTTGCTAATGCTGATAGTGCTTGACATGCTTCACTGTCACTTGGCAGCTCGTGGACAGAGATTTCTCCACTCTCTCACTGTGCTTATGTGTGCAATGTGTTCACTGTGTTCTCTTGTTTTTATACCTGCAGTCCCTCTCTGCATCACTAGATGGGAAAAAAGCTGAAGCCGGGCCATGGATCAACATACTGACCTCCAGAGACACAGACCATCTCAACAAAGGTGAGGCTGTAATATATATTTTTATATATGTACTCTTGCATGTGTATTTGTTGTTTTAAATACGCTCATTCCTCTGACCCCTGTATCACTGACAGTACTGTTTGGACTGGAGATGGAGAGTGGACAGATGGTGGATCAGGCCTTGGAGAAGAAGTTTACGGGAGACTTTCAACTGGGTTTGAAGGTTTTAGGTAAATATTGTTTTAGATACTGTGTGAAAGATTACAATGCACTGTTCACGTTGATTAAACTCTGATATTTCTTTACCTGTGCCTGACAGTACAGTGCATTCAAAACTCAGATGTCTACCTCGCCAAAAGACTGATGACCAAGAAGGTAAGGAGCTGTCCTTTTTGATTTTTTTTATCATGACTTAATCTGATGATAATACTGTGACTGACTGATGGATGGATAAAGTGATTAATCATTATAGGGACTTTATGAATCCTTCATATTTTCATTACCACAGTACTCATGACACAAATTTAGTTTCAGTTTGTTTAATACACAGCATACTGGGAATATGGGGAAAAGCTTCTTTGTTATTCATCTTTTTTTGAATCATAATAAGTAGAAAGCTACACACACACACACACACACACACACACACACACACACACGCACACACATTTTCTTAATCTCTTTTGGTGCAGGAAATCAAATCCCCTCCCAAAAACTTCCAAAGATAAAAAGGTAATTTCCACACACGCTTTATTTAGTCACAATCATAAAAATATTCATAGAACATCCATAAGTTTGTTACATGATTTGCCTCGATTTGAATTTATGTCATGCTGATAAAGTGTCCAACCCACATGGGTTTACAAGACACCAAATGTGCAGCTGCAGTGCTCAGAATGTTCATTTCAATACAAATGTACAGATTATTTGACATCTCTATGAAAAGGTTCCACTTCACAAAGCACAGCACAACTCTTCCATAATTATGCAGCCAAAAATAAATAAATGGAGGACATTTTATTAAAAATAACTTTTAGAGAGGACAGCAAAACAGTTTAAATTGGTGATGTCTGTCCTTTAAACCTGCTGGACTTGATAACTATTTTTTTTCCTAAGGCTCACACTGTAATTATTCTTTATGAAACAATATGTTTGTGACTTTTGTTTATACCATATATTAACATACCATTTTCTCCCTAATCTCCTGAATATGATAAGTAACTGTTCTGGAAGATGAATGACAAACAGTACACATGAAATAAAGATTTTAACTAATTAGCCCGTGGGCGACCATGTGACATGTCTTTTTAGTGAGCCTGATCACACATTTTTACAAGTCTATTCCAAAGCCAAAACATTTGACATTTATGTCTGTTTGGAGGTTCTCATCTCTCAAATAAAGGTTGATATGCAGTGTTAGAATGTGTATGTTCATAGAAACCTCAAACATCATCAGTACACATGTGAATTATTATTCCACACTCTTTAACTTTGTTTAATATAAACCCCAGTGCTGTATAGAGCAATGACAGCTTCTTTACATGTCCTTTTGTTGTTATTGTTTTAATATAGTGTATTAAATACTTCATCTCAAGTTTCCTATGAACGTAAAAAAAAAAAAAATAATTAAAACACCTGTTCCTGTATGAATTATGCTTTATAGATACATTTGTCTAAACTATGGAACACTACATTTCTAATGTACAAATATGCAAAGATGTTGAAGGCAAGAAACATATTGTGTATATTTTGTGTGAGACTGTCAAATACATTGTTGAACAGCTGACACACAAAACATTTGACTGTTTCAGACATCGATAGTGCAGGGGATCATGGTGTCTCACTGTGAGGACGATCTGCTGTGTATCCGAGCTGCCTACCTGAAACTAACAGGCATGTCTCTTTACAGTGCTCTACAGGTGAGTCACACACATAATACAACACCCTGAAGTACTTGTATAAGCTTATGTGTGCAATTATTATTCAAGAAAAAAAAAAGACTTGTCATGTTTATATGTGAACTTCTTGCTGTTCCAACAGAAACAGTACAAAGGAGATCATCTACAGGCTATGCTGGCCATCTGTCGATCTGAAGATTAAACAAAGGCTATAAAGTCTCTCTTATTTTATTTTTTTCCTCTTGAATCAGTTTATCATACTGCAAAAATAAACTTTATGTTCTGTTACTTTTCATACTTCATGGAATCTCATTTAATGTCCTGCCCCTGCATATTGTATTGTATTGCATATTGTTTGAATACAAGGAGCTGAATGTGACAAAACAAGTTGCTTTGGATATTTTATGAGTGCAGTTTTGTTTTTACTCATTTAAATATGTGTACTCCTCAAATAGAGCAATTTTCCTAAACAGTACTTCTAAGCAGAGAACACCTCAACATTGATTCTCTTTTTTTGTTAATTCTAATGTTAATCTCTGCTGAGTACATGGTCTGTATACACAGTATAACAGTCATTCTTTCAAAAAGTATACATTAGTCTTACCTCTCTGACTGAACACACACACGCACATTAGTCATCAGACATGACATAATCTCTAAATAACAAGTTATTCATGATGTCACACAGTTCCATTAGATTGCATCTTTCTACCCTATTCATTCACATAATTAAGAACAATTATACATTACCCCTGATTTTACCCAATTCTTCATCCCCTTCTTTGCTTTCGTTTGAACTCAGCCTACATTGTGCATGAGGAATCTCAGCTGCTGCTCAGGCACAAAGCGTGTAGAGCAGCAATGGCACAACAGAAAAGAGCAGAGAAGCTTTGACATCTGAAGCTCCACTGTGATCTGTGATGATCGGCCTCCTGGTTGTAGTGGTTGTAGTTGGCCTCCTGGTTGTAGTGGTTGTAGTTGGCCTCCTGGTTGTAGTGGTTGTAGTTGGCCTTGTGGTTGTAGTGGTGGTCGTAGTTGGTTTCCTGGTCGTAGTGGTGGTTGTAGTTGGCCTTGTGGTTGTAGTGGTGGTGGTAGTTGGCCTCCTGGTTGTAGTGGTCGTAGTTGGCTTCCTGGTCGTAGTGGTGGTTGTAGTTGTCATCCTGGTTGTAGTAGTGGTTGTAGTTGGCTTCCTGGTCGTAGTAGTGGTTGGGGAAGTGGCTGTAGTTGTTGGTGTAGAGGTGGACGTTGGAAGTACACATGTGGTTATGGTGGTGGGTGCTGGTTCAAAGGTGGTGGTAGAATTAGTTTGGGTGATGGTTGGAGATATCCATGTGGTTGTTGGCACGGAGGTTATGGTAGGAACAGATGAGATGGGAACTGTAGGGTAAGTCGTTTCATTGACAGTAACGTTGGCAGTTACAGGTTCTGTTGTCTTACTTTGAGCCTGATTGAGAATAGAGTGGATGATCATTTATTGATCTATAATAACATATGCAAAGTGCACAAAAATCTCTAGAATTATCATAGAAAAAAGAACTTTCATTATTCAAATTTTCTTGAAGAATAATTTAAAAGTACATCAGTAGTTACCTCTCCTAATGCCAACAGAGCCAGTATGCAAAGTCCCAGAGCCAGTGTCTTCATGGTGGAGAGTGATGAGGATGCGAGATGCACCAAATAAGTGACAGAAAAATGAAAGGTCTGTAACCTGGGCTACTTCCACTTTTTCTTCTGCCAAACTCAGAGGAAAGCTTTTGCTCTTACCTTTATAGAAAAATGTCACATTTCAGGGGAAGGGGGAGGTATGAATTAATGACGTGCAGTATAACTTGGCCATGGAACAAGGAAGTTGGTTCCACCATTCACCTTTCATGTAGACACCTTGTTCCTGTAAGTAAAAAAAAAAGTACTTAAAGATTTCGTATTGAGTTAAAGCAATGGCACTGGTCAGTTCTAAGAAATATGAAGCTGACTCTGCAGTGCTCGAACTCTAATAAATAACCTCTAATTAACATTTACTCTGCATTTTAAACACCGGTCAACTTTAAGAATCATTATATATTTCATAGATTATACTTATGGAGTTAACAATATTCTGCTTCCTCTGTATCTACTTCCTTTTTCTCCTATTCTTCTTACATCTGTGAAGCTAACACACTTCCCTTTACATATGTATTCAGACAATGGCGGTTATATATATATATATATATATATAATTATTATTATTATTTATTATTTATAATTATTATTATTATTTAATTAAAAAAGAGAAGATTATTCATCCTCATCCAACCTTGTTCCTTCTGGTGGATAATTAACAAACTGATAAACAAATAGGTTACAATATTACCATGTTACAATGTGTGTTACTTCCTCATGTGTCACAGGATAAAAAGGTCATTGTCAAAACTTTATTCCCAGAAAAGTCCTTGAGACCCAGAGTGTATTTGTCCAAGACAAACACACAACAAATGAGAGACTTCAATCAGCTTTTCATGGCTTTTAGATTTGCACATGCGTTGATAATGAAGCTTGTGTTAGATCAAACAGAGTAGCGTGCCCTCAGGGTCACCCTTCCAGTGGACAACATTTGATAAGGTGCCCTCTATGGTGCCCTTCCAGCTGAATAAATAACAGTTCTTTGTGTGTTTTATTACAAAAGTAGATTCCACTGCTAACCACTGAGATCAACATGTCACTATGTTTTGGTAACATAGACAAGGTCATACAGGTTTCTCTAGTTCGTTTACTTTTATTACTCTGTTATTCATTTTATTCTGTCATTTTTACTTTGCAAAGCTAGTAATTTCATACAGTAGATCAGCCAGCTTGAGTGTCCACCGAAGCAGTAATGACACTTTTGTGACTCAGTGAAACCAGCAGCTGACTCACTCCCCTAAGTATAATTCATCCTTGTATTTTCTTTATCCGGTTCTTCTGTCATGGACTTAATATGTCATCTTATCATACAGTGCATGATTATGATATTTAAATCTTCTATCTGACCTGATAGAGAAACTTGTCAGACAATATTTAAGTCAATGACTGAAAACAATTAACTAAATGTGCCATTTTAGAAGAAATATGAGAAGAGTTACTGTGTAAATGTCAGGCTGTAGTCCAATATTTGGGTGTTGGCTCGGTATTAATGTCAAATCTTAGTAATAAGAGACAACAAAAGCTTGTATGAAGTAGCGTCCTGCTGGAATGAACTCATGACTGGCTGCTGTCTCTCAACAGAGACTTGTTAGATATCACAGATCTAACGTACCATATTTTGAAGCTTTGATAAAATATCTCATATTTTTACTTTTGATGCATAGTGTTATAAGTGAGTTCCTATTACTTACATGTTCTGTTTTCACTTCTCTAATATAACTTTGTTGCTAAGGCTGGCAGGATCAGGTGAAGTTCAGGTTAATGTGTAAATAGAGGAAGTCCAGATCAGAACGAGGGTCAGGGACAGGTCAGAGAGGTGACATTTAGATTGAGGATATGCTGACTACTGATTATGGAAACTAAGAATTCGTTATGATGCTATCTGTATCTATGGGGAGGTGTCCAAGACAGCCCATTAAAGAGTGTATAAGAACCAACTGTTAGAGCTCCACAAGGAGTCTTTTTCTCTGTAACCCCTTTTATGTGTTGCACTGTTAAACGCTCCTTCTTGTACAAGAATAAATTCAACTTAAACTTTGATACTTCATACAAATCCAGTCTTCCTTATTGAAGGGTCATTTGAAAATTCTTATAACACATAGATAGTGTAAATACAAATATTACACATGAGTGATATACAGTTATCTGAAATATGTTCATTCTGTTCTGTTTCAATAATTCAATATTTATTGTTTTTTTTCGGACATACCAAGAAAAAACACTTCCTAATGTACAAATAATGATTCTATCACAGCTCACGCAAAGAGTATTGCTTCAACACTACTAGATGTGACATGTCTACAAAATAAAAGGACCACTTGTGCATTCATTTATTTTATATTTATATATGTGTTTGATAAATATTCTCACATGGGACAATAAATAGACCTACAGAATGTACAAAGTCACTCTGAAATACAGACCAGGCAGCAGTAATGTCTTCAAATGCAAACAAACAAGCTTAAACATATCACTGAAGAGTCTTCATCAAAATCATCATTTCATAATGTCATGAACCACAATTTTGTTGAACACAGACAACTGAAAATATATTCCCTCTATCTTCTAAAATGAGCTCAGATGTTTTGAACAGACTCACTTCAGCTCTGAGCCTCAGGAGGGCGCTCATTGCCAAAGTGCTTGAAGAGCAAATGATCCAAACAGGAGACTGATAGAGGTGAAGATGCGGCTCTGTCCATTCTTTGGGATTGTGGTGGTCCCACCGACTGTCCCCGTCATCACTGTGGGTCTGATGGTCGGTTTGCCGGTCATCGTACTGTTCATGTCAGTGGTGGTCCCGTTACTGGTGCTGTTGGTCCCCGTGGGTGTGTTGTTGTTGGTGTTGTTGTTGGTGTTGTTGTTGGTGTTGTTGTTGTTGCTGTCATTGTTGCTGCTGTTATTAGTTGTGGTGTTACTGTTGTCATTGTCTGTGACTGCTGTGGTATCACTTGATGCTTGACTTGAAGTCTCTGTGTGCTGGAGAAGAGGAAGAAGACAAAGAAGTGATCAATAGGGATTTATGATATAAAATAATATTGTTTATTATATTGTGAAAAATATGTGTATTAACTTTGACATTGTTTAAAATGACAAAAGATGAATTAATAAAGACAAGTATAGGATTAAAACAAATGCTGACATGATGAATGAGTCTTAATAATACTTGTGCAATATTATTGCAGTTAATTCATTCATTCATTCAAGATAGTTTAGATTATTTTTGTGATAAAAAATCATTTTTAGAATAAGTCATTTTTATAATTTAACTGAAAAGAATCAGACTATCAGATCAGAAGTGTTTTCTTTAAGATTTTGGTTTTTAGCCCATTCTTGTTCTAATTTACAGCCAGTGAGGACAATTTCTTTTTACCTGTGCACAGACAAATCCCAGCAGAGACAGTGAAAACAGTCCCAGGACAAGGTACTTCATGTTTGATGAGAGATGATTCCTCTTGATACCGACGGCTGCAGATATCTTAATAAAACCTCTCAGTTTTCATCCAATCTTTTGTTTTAGGTCTGGCCTGGTCATACACTTCTGTACCCTTGCAGAGAGTCTTACTTTGGTCAAAATGTGTGTTTCCAGAGGCTGGCTTTTTATAAGGCATTCAGATTTTTCACCTGATACCTATTTCCATTCAGGAAGTCTGGCCTCAGTCTCCACCCCAGCTATGGACCGCAAATGCAAAACTTCACACTGAGCCAATTGACAACAATCCAGATATGGATGTAAGAGATATCTTGTCTCTGCTGTCTTTGTCTTTTGAACAAAGTGGCTCCAACCACTTAGCTGCAGCTATTTTTATGTTTCTATGGCTGTGATTGTCCGTAGAGATTAGTAAGAAACTCATTGATAAATACCTAAAAAAGAGTAATATGTTAAACAGCTGCTTCTTGTTGAATGAAGTGTTATATAAAGCAGAATGTTATTTTGAGGATTATTAAATTACATCACAAATAAACTGGTTTATTTAACAGTGGAGGTACAGTGAAACTACAAACATACTGCTCAATAATCATGCATTCATCTACTAACCTGGCTGCTCAAACAGCACTCTTAGGCAAATGTATCAAATTCAAATGTTAAGATTCACCAATGGCCTTCAATTTAAAAACACATAATCATTCCCTGTTGTTTAAAATTAGTTACATATGTAACTGTAATATAGTTTCAACTTGAGTTGTTTTTAAATTCCTTCACAATCCATTCACAAAACTATATTTTCCCAGAAAGATCTGCCTGATCTGATCTGCACATCCACTGTTCATCAACATCATACACAACCTGACACAACTCAGCTGATAGCATAGGACACATACTGTAGAATCCACTTCTTAACAACAGTTATACTGATACATGTATGTATGTATTGATTGTATGTATTGATATATTATATTGACGTCATTTCCTGAGTCATGAGAGGAAAAGAAAACAAAGGTAGTTCAACACAAACAGCCGAATGTGAATTTGAATTTGAATGTGGTGAATGTGAATGTGAATGTGTTATTTGAATAAAATCTATATCAAAACCAGAATGCAAATCAGGTGGCATCTGCACATCATCTACCATTTCCCTCCATTTTAGTGTAATAACCTAATTCATTTATTTCCATTAACTTTTTCCCCAAGACGTTCCCACCATTTCCTATCCAGTAGTTAATACTAATAAAAGTCCATTCAGTTTCCAGTTTTATTTGCCAAAACATACAGAGAAATGTCATATCCTGTGTTTATGTTTGCTTGTGGTTAAAATATAGTTTTTAGATCTGAAGAATGGGATTTGTATCATTCATGAAGATCTTGTGGAATAGTCTGATTCAAGTGGACAACAGCTCAGAGCAAATACAGCACTTCATAGCATTGATATGATAAACGTGACAGATACAGTCAAAGAAAAATCAAATATTTATACTGATGAAATGTGAATCTGGGGTTTCTTCACTCTCAGGCCTGAACACCACAGATCAGAACACAGACCACAGGCACCAGTAGCTGACTGCAGCGTCCAAACAAAGAGGCAGACCCTGATTTTGATGTCGTAGCTGAAACTGTGTGGGTGCTGGTCCCGGCACTCCCAGCTCCGTGCTGAGTGGTGTATGTCATGTGTCCAGAGCTGTGGGTCTCATTAGAGGGCACTGTGGATTGCTGTGAAGAAGTGACGGCAACTGTGGAGTTCGCTGAGGTGGCAGGGGTCGGAGACGGTGTTGTGGTTTCAGTGTGGTTGTTGGAGGTTATGGGAGTGGAGGCGTTGCTTGGTGTTGTCATTTGGCTGGTACTAGCTGGTTCAGTGGTTGTTGTTGTATTCGTTACCTGTTAACAAGAACACCAGTCAGTCCAGAGTCACTTCCTGTAGAGTATAAATGTATCTATATATTAAAGGCAAATCTATGGGCAAATGAAGGGACAATCTCAGAAATCTCAGACACAGATCTGTTTAAACATGGGCAAACATAGTCTAGGTCAACCTGGTATCATGCCATGTGCGTAATACACCCTTTTCATGTGTAGGCAAGGCAAAATACTGACATAGTTTCCTGGTGTGTAGTCAGGTCAGCAATAATAAATCTGCACCATCTATTCACAAACAGGTGATGGTTGCTGTTTGGTTAAGTTTAGACACCAAGCCTACTTGGTTAGATTTAGGGAAAAAAATCATGGTTTGGGTTAAAATAATTGCTTTCTTCAGTCAATGTTATCTTTTGGTGTCATACGGCAAACAAATCCCAGAGTGAAAGTTCTCAGTTTTCTGTGGATATAGTATTGGAGGCAGGGCGCTATTCATTCTTATGGAAGGCATACAATTACCCAGAACCCGGGCAAGGTGGAGCCCATAGAGCAGGAGCACTACAGACTGGTCGAGCACAGCTGAGCCACTGACTTGAATGGGGAAAAATGAAATAACTTCATCTAGACTGCTCAAAAAATGTACAGTTACAGTTACAGACAGTTTGAACATGTGAACTTTTTGAACCTAGGTACAGTAAGGCAAATCGTGACACTGACACAATATCCTCTAATGTATCTGTGAGTGGGTTACATGCTTTGGTGTTGACAAAGCATAATAATATAATAATAACAGTAATGAGATAATAAAATGAGACAATGCACATTCTGTTTATTACAAATTCTGTTTTGACTCTGTTTTATACTGTCAGTAGATGCCAAAGATAAAGCTGCAGTACAGTGTGTCTCTGTGTCCATGACAAATCATGAACACACCCTGCAAAGGTCAAACACCTGCTGCTCCAGCTCAGTGCATGAGGCATGAAGACAAAATCAGACTTTGCATATTGATATGGTCGGTAGAGGCATGCAGTGCATGTCTGCCCTCCATTACGTGTCCGCTGACTGCATACAGCGTATCTGCATCTGTGTCTTTGTTGTATTTCATCTCGCCTCCAGTCCAGACCTACGCCTCATTTTCCCTGATAGGTCATATCTAGTATATCTGGAAATAGGAGCGCTCCTGTGGCTCCCTCCAGCAAAAGAAAGGATTAGTGAGGGCTGACAAAGTAAAGTAGGTCTAATATATTCAGTTTCACAGAATTGTGACAGTGGAGGAGCTATAAATAAATTTCCTGGTTGTAAGCACGCATATGAGGAAGAGTTGAAATTCATCCTACAAGTTTGGTAACATGATTTTTAATGAATCTATCAACTAACCCTCATAATTAATGCACTTTGACATGTTTTTAATGAATGAGTTAAAGTAACTAGTGTTTTTTTTTCATCTTTAGGGTTTTATTAAACACAATATGACAAAAGAAACTACAAAATCAACTCCTGTTTCCTAGTTTTAACTTAAAAAACAAAATAAAATAAAAAAAAATAGAAATTGTAGTTACTACTGCTCTATTCATTATTTAACTGTTAATGTTTTGCAAAAACAAACTTTTGTTCTCAGTAGAAAATAAAACAGAAACAAACAAACACGTTCCATCTAAAATGTAAAAGGTTACTTTCATTTGCCTTGGCTTAGAGATGGATTTAAATATTTCATTTACCTCTGAATAATTTGACTACAGCCACACTGAAAACAAAAGAAACAAACGGCAGTTGATGTTCTTTGTGTTCAAGTACCAGATAAATCAACCAGCGTCCACTAATCACAGCACTCACAGCCCTTTGAATGTGGTCACTAAGTCAGGTCAAAGTGTCCCTTACCTGAGTGCAGCCCCGACATATGAAGGTCAAACACACACAGAGGACAAACATCCCTGTTTTCTCCATCTTGGTCTTCAGCTGTTTCCTTCCTACTTTATGGCTGTCCCCACCTTTCTGTCTGTCCTTTTATACCTGGCAGCTCTCCATAACACTGATGCTGATAACTGTTAGTCATCACAGGGAGCTGAGCAGAAAAAAATCATGCTTTATACTCTGGAGCAACTCCAACCTGGCCTGCAGTATTAATGCTAAGAGGGAGCATGCAGGTGATATGTAAATGAGTATTATGGCATGAGGAGAGACTGACACTATAGTACACACTATATTTTGTCAAAAGTAGATCATACTGAATGTCTTCTCTGAAGCTAGGGTTACATTTTGTTGCCAGCTGCTTCCCAGATCAACCCTGGAGATTGAAGCAACCTGGTGAAATAATGCCAGAGGGACTGTCCCAAATTATACAGTAGTGCCATATTACAGGATATATTATATTACCCCATTTCATCTCAGATTAACTATTTTGTTAAAATTCCGGTTAACAGGGCTGGGTGTGCTGCATACACCTTTATTTTACAGCAGTCATGTGTTACAGTGTGTTTGTTTATGTGGCTCGAAATGTGTTCAAATAAAATTCTTCTCAAATTTCCAACAGCTGAAGCTGAAAAAATGAGTCCAGTTACACTGAGTTCATGATGAAAGAGGATTTAATAATATTATACATTCAAAGGAAAAATTAAAACTTATTACTACGATCGTCATTTTAACAAAATAATACATTTCGATGGAAACAGAAACTAATGTTTCCTCTTCATATTTAACTTTCACTCTTGATAAGATAAGGTAATTCACCTAAAAATGGAATGTTACCACAGAGACCCAGGGTTACTCTGATAAGAATAAAAGAATTCTATTTTGCTTAGTTTCACATTTTTTCCACATAGTGAACATTATTTTGAAGAGAATTTGGGTAACAAGGCACGTTTGATTTTCTGAATGATCTATTGGACGCAAACAGAAAGGAATGTGGCCCCATGATGTTTAGTTTTTGATATCAAGTTTGTATAAATACTGACATCTTATTGCTGCCTTAGAAGCAGAGTAATGGTGTGACAGCCTGACTTTCAACTAAACTTTAATGTTAGAATTACAGAAGAATGATGATTTTTACTAGTTTTAAGATGACAGAGTGACAGACTGGTTTCAAGCGATAACACAATTTCCATCGTGAATGTGTGTGTGACTCATTTCAAGGTTACAATAGATACACCACTCAACATGCACAGGTGAATAGAGGAAGGGTGTATGTATGGAGATGTATACAGGAACAGTTTTATCAATTCTTATCTAAAACTAACAATTAAACTAGAAGACACTTTTCACTGATCATCATCACACAACACGACAAGGACAGACGGAGGAACAAAAATGGTTCCTGTAACAGGTTGTTCTGGTAGCTGTGAGAATACAGCCTTTGTGGTGCTTTATCAGCTGTGTTATCACCGTGCTGCATATTTCCTGGTATCGGGCGCTTGTCTCTTTCAGAAAACCTGTGTGTCATCAGTGCTACTGGACGCTACTGCCAGTACTGCATATTTCATTTGACCCTATAATGTTTTTTTCTACATTTCTGTTTAAGATTAGGTCAAAAACACTGCCTTAAGATTCCTTCTCTGAAGATGTCATTGGCCTGGTTTGTGTGACATGTTTTATCTGATGAGTTACTGGCTCCATTGTGTTTTATTACTTTGCTCTAAGTATTGTAGTTTGCAGTACTAAACAAAGTTGCATGAAAAAGTGAAAAAGGGAGAGGAGACACTTGTCTGAGTGTCTCCCAAACAGTTTGTGAACACTACACTGAAATTAAGGGTAACGTCATAATGGGTTATGGTGAGTGGGAACTATGAGCGTAAAAAAGTTGCATCTACCTTAATCAATCACTGATTTAATGCACCCCCCAACACACATGCAAATACTCATAGTTGATCCTCCAGGTGTAATTTACTTACTCGCTTTCACCTGAGTTTAATATTCTAGTGATCTTTCCATCCCAGCAAATGAAAGCATGAAAAGTTTCTAAAACCAAAACGTGAACCTTCCTATGAGACGTGTCAAATTCCTCATTAATGTGCAGCTTCGGAAGGTGAAAGGAGGAAACTTTAAACACGGACGATATTCATTTTTATTCTGTGGTGTAAAACTACTCAAGCTCTGTCTGTCAATCTGCAAGTGGTGCTTGTGTACATGCATTCAAGTATTCAGTGCTAACATGCTGATGCTATTTAGCTGGAAGGCTTATAATGTTTTGCATCTTGGTTTAGCATGTTAGCACTACACAAGTTCAGTTGAGGTTGATGGAGATGTCATTAGTCTAACACGTATTTGAAACTTTGACCATGAGATGGTGCTAGTTAAAAGTCAGCAGATCACTAAAAGTTATTACATTCTGTTCTCTGGGGACTGACATGGCAATGTTTTGTTCTCTCCTTTATTCATACAGATTTTTTTCATGTCATGTTGTGTCATTTTTGTGCTGATTTATAGTTTTAACCATTAGTGAGGTGGCTGTTAGAATTCTTGGGAGCAGCTGCTTCTGAAGTGAATCTGGTGCCCTTGACATTGCATAGTAGAGCACTTCAGCGTCTTGTGGTCAAAATGAGTATTACAACAACAAACAAAAATGATTTGTCTTTCAATCTGTCTTTTTCCCAACTGTTTTTATTGATGAAAAAAGTATATATCTTCTGTAATAATGTATTCTCAGACAAAACTCTATTAATTTAACACTGATAACTCCTGTACATGGCCAACACATTAAGGCCAACAAACAGCTTTTAAACTATAACCCTGTGGCTTGGAGGTAGAGCGGGTCGTCCACTAATCAGAAGATCGGTGGTTCGATCCCCGGTTCGATCCCCTCCAGTCTGCATGTCGAAGTGTCCTTGGGCAAGATACTGAACCCCAAATTGCTCCCGAAGGCTGCGCCATCGGTGTGTGAATGTGTATGAATGGTTAGCTCCTCAAACTGATGAGCACTTGGCACCTTGCATGGCAGCCAATGCCATCAGTGTATGAATGTGTGTGTGAATGGGTGAATGAGATATGTCCTGTAAAAGCGCTTTGAGTGGTCGGAAGACTAGAAAGGCGCTATATAAGTACAGTCCATTTACCATTTACCATATAACCCACACTCTATGAAAAACAAAATGTACTTCCTTTAAACGTGTGGCGCATCACAATGAGGTCAGCCCGGAGCCACACTGATTTAAACCATATTATTGATTTGGTATTACTGAATGTCATTGGGCTAACCAGGCTTCACAGAAAACAGGTGTCTCACTCAAACAACCTTCATTTTAAGATGTCTGTTATCTATGTTCTATGTAAAAATTCTTTGGTAGGGCCTGTTAAAAAAGTTGATGGGAGTAAATCCTGCTAACAGTACAAACCCATGTAATTATTAAAAATGAATTTAAAAGAAAAGTTTTAAAAGAAAAAGCAGTAAGTTCTCACAGTTGAGAAGCTGTTACCATATTTTACATGAAATGTGTTGATCAGAATAGCTGCAAATGAAGTTTCTATCAATCAATGTTTTGTAATGAGAAAAAAATAAAGGTAATAATTTAATTTTAATTTGTAAAGTAATCAACTAAGAAGGTCAAATAAAATGTAGTGAAGCAGAAGGGTGAATGGGAAAAGAAAATACTCAAGTATCTCAAAACTGTACTTAAATATAGTACTTGAGAAAATGTACTTCCAACAATATCCTACAGTACTATAGGTCATATAAAATAGTTAAAATTAGCTCCAGCTCAACTAGCTATTACATTAATTGTCAGTAAAAGTGATCAAATAACAAAATGATAATAAAATACTAGCAGGGCCATTCTTCGTAACTCTCGTAACTCTGAATGCAGTACTTTTACTTGTAACTGAGTACTTTTACACTGTGGTAGTGCTACTTCTGCTTCTGTAATAGATGTGAATACTTCGAAGTTTGCTGTTTTGTAGTCAGTTTGTAGTCCTTTTACAGCTAACTGTCTCCATCTAGTGGCGGGAAATATGTTCTTCTCTGCCAGGAAGTGACGCAATGAAAACAATAAATGTGCGGACCTTTCTGAAAGAAATGAGCGGAGCGGTCTCACAATGTCTTATTTAAAATAATAAATGAAACACGCGTTATTTTTCTATTTCTACAACAAGCCGCACTTGTTTGGACAGCGTTTCTCCACAGTCACTTCATTCAGGTAAGGTTTTCTGCGCTCGCCGCCAGCTAGCTAGCAGGCTAGTGGCTAACTAGCTTGCCTCAGTGAGAGTCAGATTGTTCAGGTTAGCATGTTAGCATGTTTAGCCGTCAACATTAAACGCTGTATTTAGAGAGCATCTTTAGTTCAGTGCGTACAAGAAAACGAGTTCTGAGCTTGTAGGTTGTATGTTCAGTGACAGTTTATGTATAGTAGATAGAGGAAATGATGGGCTTGATGCACTTCATTATGACTAATTCTAATGAACTAGTGTTAGTTAACGTTTGTGATCACCTTAGTTCGCAGTACCAGCAACATGTTTGGGCGTTTTATCAAACTATCACCTTTGTGTAATCAGTTTCTTCCCTCCCCAGAGATTTGGGCGCTAATGGCAGCCTCGTTACCGCAGAAGCAGGGGATGACAGGGCTGCCCCCCCAGCAACAGCCTCACCTACCCCCCAGCGCTACCTCAGCTCCGGGTCAGCAGCCCATGCCCCCTCAGGGAGCCCTGAGGGAAATCTCCCCGGTGTTCCTCTGCCGGATCGGACAGGAGACTGTCCAGGACATTGTCACCCGGACCATGGAGATCTTCCAGATCACACGAGCTACCCAGGTAAGACTGTTACTGAGGTGGTGATAATGACTGAACTAAATATATATATATTTAGTTCAGTCATGAGGGATATATATATATATATATATATATATATATATATATTGAGAGAGAGAGAGTTTTTTTTGTCTGAACAACAAATCCAGGAATAATAGTCTCTATTATAAAGGCAGCAAATGTTCACACTGACCCTTAAAATGTTTGAATGTAATCTTTCGTTGAAGCTGTTTTAGATGACGTGTTTTAGTTTTCAGGGTTCCTCTGTCATCTGTCAGCCTGGATTTGTCCCATCCTCCTCTCCAGCATATCTGCTTGGCATGCTTGTCAGCATCTGTCTTAAGTCATCCATCTATCACCACCTGATCTGTGTCTCTAATTGTATCTCACTGTCTTTCTCAGTGTCTAACTCACCTCTTCCAGCTTGTCCTTGTCCATTAAACTGAGTGAGTTTTTTTTCCGGCACTGGAAACTCCACATCAGGACCATGGATTCAAAAATTGCGTAGTTATGCATTTTACCCAGGACTGGCACATTGCCATCTACGTGTTCTTATATCTAATACACTATAAAAACAAAGGCAAGGAGAAAGTCTGGACAGTGTCTTACAGTATAAACCGTTTACTTACAAGAAAACTGTCTTCATGTCTACAAACTAGTCTTTATCTGCACAATGAACAATCTGCCATCTGAATGCTGTGTGTCTTTGCTGTAGCTTCCTAATGGTGTGACCCAGAGCCAGGCGATGTACCAGGACCGCTTTGGGAAGCTCCAGGAACACCTGCGGCAGCTCGCCCTGCTGTTCAGAAAGCTCCGGCTCCTGTATGAGCGCTGCGTGGAGATGACCTCTGACCTGCAGGAGGGGCCAGCAGAGGTCAGGAAGGTTCCATGTAGATATTAGTTTGGTTTAATATTTGCCTTTTTCTAGATTTTTTTCAATGAAATAAGTGATAAATAAATTAAAACACATATATAAGAACAACACTGGAAATGACTTTTACCCTTGCTGTCAAGTGCATTCATAGACGGAAGGGAAAAACTCTTTGTCTGTATTTTGTGTCCTCAGCTTCTGCCGTATGTCGGGGAGGAGCTGGTTTCTGTCAAAGTGGAACCCTGCGGTCCTGCTGTGAACCAGGAGAGAAGAGAGGTGCTGGAGGTGTGTTCCTGTTTTCTTTTTGTCACAGGTCATAATTAGCAGTTACTTTACACCTATTATCAGCATTGCTAAGTGAAAGTATACTTCCCCGTGCCTGTGTCAGACTGCAGTACAATTAGTAGTTAACCTGCAGCAAACTCAGGAAGTAATAAGTGAAATACATCCTGTAAAGTAATCACAAACTTTTGGAATATGTTTCATATTTCCAGATATTTAAGTTCTACTCTGTGAATGAAAACAAAGATCTTTTTACCACTTCACGCATGTGTAGTTCCTCATGAGCCATCAGGAATGTACAAGAATGAACAGTAACTCATGCAAGAACACAACGTTAATTATTACAACCAACATATCATTCAGGTACTTTGAGTTATTATAGCAGTTCCTGTTTTCACAGGTAAGTCGAAGGGGCACAGCACTGCACCTGTAAAGTGTAATTAAAGTGTTGTAACCATGATTAACGTCTTCATGACTTCATCATGTCTGTGTCCCTTGAATTCACCATTATTCATGTACCCGTACTATAAAGTTTTAACAATCATTTCAATTCCCAACACTGCTGCAATCAATTCAATAAAATTCATATATTCTCACTTGGGTCTCTGCCTGGCAACTCAGGATGGTGTGTGTATTTATTTATTTATTATTTTTGCTATTGTTACTTATTACTGTGGGCTTCTAATGAGGCTTTGAAAGAACACCGAGCAAGACAAAATATTGCGCTTTCAGTCAGAAAGTCCCCTGAAATGCCTCTAGGTGGCAGTACTGACCCAGGTGAAGTACACCTTGGCGGTGTGGGTGAAATGCAGAAACTCTGCTTAATGAGCAGCTTAAAGGCAGAATGAAGAGGATTTTCTTTTTGAATGTACAATATTAATACCTCACAATCATCACTTTGTTTCACTACAACTGTGTGGCAGTGTCTGAATCTGCAGAAACCGCCCTGTGTATGTCCAATATGTTTTTGGGCGTCAACCATTGGTCAGTAGGTGTGTAGCCCCAGCCAATAACAGCATGCAGGGTGTGATACTCGGACTGTTTAAAAAAATGTAGCCATCAGGTGCCAGATCATAAGCACGCATCCAAGAGGAAGCTGCGATGGCATCAAGCCTGCGAAAAGAGGCCGACATTGAATGTTGTTTCGGCTGCAGCTGACAAATTGTACTCGCTCTGCCTTTAAATGAACACTCACAATCATGTTTCTGTAAACATCGGGGCCAATATTCCACAGGGATGAAGATTTCAGGTAGATTCAGAAGTTGCCACCAGGCAGCCAGTGGCAAAACAGTAGGAAACGCAGCCTGAGGCTGGTAAATTGTTTGTTTTATTGACAACATTAGTGGCACACCAGAGAAATGCCTGCTATTTCTTACTCCATAATAATCAGAAAGAATCCCCAATTATTGATGAATGTTTTTTATGAGTAAACTAGATTATGTTTTGATTGCTTAAAATTGTAAGGATGGTAAATGCTGGAGCTCCAGCTCAGGAGTTTCACTGATGGATGTCATGTGTCTTGTGGTACACCTGCAGAAAGTACGTCAAAAGAACCAGGAGATGAAGATTCTGATGGATCAGATGAGGAACCTGCTGTGGGACGTCAATGCCATGCTGACGCTGAGGAAATGATTGTTCTTCTAGATTCTTCTAGTCTCTTTTAAAGACACCTCCCTCCACAGAAGTTAGGACTGCATAAAGGGAAAGAGCAGGTGAAACAAGGGAGTTTCTGTTGGAGTTTTGAATACATACATACTTTCCACTTTGGTACACCTCCTTTGTGCTGACACTTCATCACTGCACTCAAAATTCACTCACAGGTCACCCAAGACCGTCTGCTGTTCATTATGTATTATAATGACATTGTTGAGGGGAAAACTATTAATAAGATAGGATGAAATAATAAGCTCATGTCAGCCTGATACACTCTGGCTCCAAGAATCATTCTGTTTGTACAAGGCAGCTGACTTCCCAGTTTCTGTTTGCTAAGTGCTCTACAACTGTTATTTTGTCACTGTGTGTTTATTCAAATAAGTTATGGACTCCTGTTTTCATACTGTTAAAATGAGTTGAAGCCTGTAACGCCTCAGGTGAGACCAAACAAACAAAAGTTTGCTTAAACACTGTATTATTGGTGTTTTGGCCCCCAGGCGCTGACTCGACACCAGACAGGCTTGAATTCATTGCAGCAATTCTTCCAGAAAGCACAGGAGCAGATCTTAACGACTGTGTTTACAATAGGAACAATTGCCCTTATTACGCTCTGTCAGTTGTAAAACACTATGGGTTCAGAATTCAAATTAGCCCCTTGGCAGCTATGTATCTCAGGTGCTTTGTACGTACGTATGTGTGTGTGTGGGTGTGTGCATGTGCTTAATGAGATTAGCTTCCTGAGTGCTAGACAGCACACCTGTTAACCCTGAGGGTGTCGAGACTGGCTTGCCTGTGACTTTATTTTTGTACACTGTGGGATAAATGTAGCCCTGCATTTGTGTTTTGTATAAAATAAACTTTTTTGAACATATTCGTTGTTGTTGTGTTTCTAAATACAGGATTGGCCAGCTCACACATTGCAGTGTGTGTTCCATTGTGTCAGCTCCAACAACCCTGAGGGCTGGTGTGGGAACGCATGATCTCCTTCACAATAGAGATGATGTATAAATACATCAAGGCATATCCACCAACACATAATGATGTATATTCTGACCCTCAGCCTGTGTTCATCTATCTTTACACACCAACAGCTCATCACTGGAGTGCTCCTACACTGCAACACGACATCAAAGGCAATCCCCGACTCAGAAACACACACAGGTTGTATGATCGAGCAATTTGTCATTGTTGTTATTGTATATATGAAATAATTTCAGCTAATCGAATCTGTTTATATGACTGATTCACAATATGAAGTGGGCTCCTGTAAAATGTGAAAAAATCAAATTGATTAATTGACAGAAAATTAAATTTTAAATGACATAAAAATTGAAGTCAATATTGCGTCCTATGAAGGCAGACTGAATAACGAGGTGATGGGTATTTCTCACTGTCTTCTGACATTTCATAGAATAAACAGTTGAATATTTCAGTGAATCACTGTCAGATAATTACTGTATTCATTAGCTGAAGCTCTAGTTTAAACTGATGGACTTATTTAAAGGATGTTCAGTTATGTATACTGGACCAGCATGAAGTCAGGTCTCTCTTTATAATCTTCATCAAATCAACAGTTATTCAACTTTTTCATGTTTTACAAGACAATCTTTAATGCTACCTGATTATCTCTGTTGTATTTCTTGCATGTGTAGTTACAGGATCCAAATCTGGTCACTTACTGTTGGCCTCGCTGACATGTTTTTACTATTTCAGTATCTTAAAACGTGCTATGAAGAACGCTGGCTAAAAATATGTCCTGGATTTCTTTGAAGAGACGGTGTGTGCCAAGAAGGGGAAAAAAAATCTCTGCAGAGCCATGAGTTTGCATTTATAAATCATTTTATTGGTTTTACAGTTAGCATTTTGATGTGAAATGATCTGTTTCCACGGCAACAGTCCCTGCACAGTAACGCTGAGACACACATTGACAGCTGGAGTGCATGGCACCAGTACTAGTCCCTTGGGTGCTGCTGGCGTGAGATACCCATTCCCTTCTCATTGTCACAGCAATAGTACTGTTGACATCTGAAGTGTTCACACACGTTCCTGTTTTTGCTGTCCAATAGATATTGTCCTTTCTCAGTGAGAGGCCCAATCACAGGGACTCTGTCAAGGCCCCTAAGTGTCCTCTGTTGTCTCACCAGACTTATGGAGGTAGGAGAATCATTTGAAGCTCCTTTCAAACTTTCATAGCCCCCGTTTTCTTCATATTTATATGTATATTGTCCAGAACAGTCCGCCAGGGTCTGTCTGATGATTGTACTTTGTCCATGTCACAAATGGACGGCGCTGCCACTCTGTCCACATCCCACACAGTCTTCAGTATCCCATTGGCTGTCTCTTGACTGTCCACCACTGATTGGTCTATTTGGCTGTCCACTAGACCAGCCCTTGATGCTTCCCAGTCTTTCTGTTCTGCTTGTCCATCATTTTCACGCTCTCTCCAGGTCTTTGTACTTCTTGCGCAGGACAGACACTTGATCCTTGAAGAGCACGGGGTCCAGACGAAACTGAGAGTGGACCAGAGGCATGTAGCCAAACCAGTTGGCGAAGGTGTTGATACACTCCTGCCGCTGGTTGAAGTGCTCTGGGTTGGCCCAGGGGACACTCTTTATACCCTGGAATGTAGAACAAGACACTGTCATTCACCATCCAATACTGACCTGACAGCATTGAACACAAGTGAGAAAGACTGATGGCTGCCTACTTGTGGACTGGGCAGCTCTTTGTACTGCTTCCTTTGGGCCACTTTGATTGGTGGCAGGTGGGTTACAGCAGAGACCAGGAAGTTCATCAGGATGTCCTCACAGTTGGAGGTGCGATCGACTAGAGTCCGCAGAGACTGGGGCAGGTAGTGGGAGAACAGGTAGTGGTAGTACCTGTATTGGAATGAGAGCTTTAGTAGCCACTAGTCACTTCAAATAAGTTAACACTGAGATGATGGGTTCAATTCCCAGAGCAGCTCTGTTTGTCCACAGCAGTGAAACACAAAACACATGAGCTCATCGTATAATCTGCATAAGAATGTAGAATCTGTCAGCCTGGGGACCAAGATTTTGGCACCAGATGCATTTTGTTCCCGTTTGTAGTCAGAGTAGTACTTATTAGGGTGGAGTGCATTAATGCAACACATAGAGTCAGTAGACTCTATGTTAATGTAACATGTAGAGCAGGGATGTCCAAACTTCTCTTAAAGAAGGCCAGATTTGACAATGTGAAGATGCCCCGGGGCCAAGATTATTATTTTGTGTCACATCTACAGGTACATACAGGTACACCAGCTGTTATGTCCTTAACGTTTAGTGCATTCAAATGCTTCGTTATGTCAACCAAAAAAGCCAAATCTTCTAGCCACACAGTATCTGACCATCCTAGCAGGCCATAAATAATGATGATGATGATGATGATTGGCCCCCGGGCCATACTTTGGATATCCCTGATTTATAGAGATGAACACAAATGTGCCATTCTCATCATTCTTGCATATTAAGTTGCTAATCAGACTGCAGGAAGTCTTGGATATCTATTATTTGTTTTTTTCTGGATATGATCCCAGAGGTGAGACTGTCATCACGTACCCTCAGCTCATCTTATAAATACAAGCCAGAAGTTGAAAGAAAAAGAGAGAATGTGGAAACCTCAAAATGTGAAGCTAAAGTTCTGAGTAAAAGTCTCAAATAAAACCACCTGTTTTATTTTCCTGTTAGACATCAAAAGAACACCAACGAATAAAAGACTGTGTGACTTCAGAGACGTGTCAACATAAAGTGTCAACATAAAATTTAACTCCATCACCTCCTGACCACTGATCAATGTTACCACTGGAAGGGTGGTGACATCTCTTTAGTTGTAGCAGTTGAAAATATATTTACAGGATCATAGTGAGCCTTCAGACGTGTGCCTCATAAAATCCTAAAAAGCTGGATGTAAAGAAGAATAGCTGTTATTTTCTCACCTGTTTCACATTGCCCTATTCCTCTCGCAAGAATATTTTGTCACATCTGTCATCAGAGAGCAAAACCCGATGTTCTGTCTCACTATTATTAGTCTCTTATCACAGTAGCCTGCTGTACTTGCGCTCACAGTACAGTAAACGTCTTTAGAGACGCACATCTAAAATAAAACTATATCACACAAAATAAAAACACAGTTTCTCACAGGAGGAGGCCAGGAAAGCAGCACCTGTGTGGTAACATCTACACAAAAGAGTAGCTGCTGTGATGTATGTTGATGATATGTATCTGGGACAAGTTAACCATTTCACCACCGGTGGGATTTGATATTTATAGTGCACAACAAACTGAGCCCCTGTGAAACAACGTACACGTTCTCCATCCCTTCACTTTCTTAGACTGGATATTTTAGTGCAGTCTTCTGTTTGGCTGCTTACTAGCATTACATTTGTCAGACTTAGCACCTGTCACTGACTTCTTCAAATATGTTTTGTGCTCAGGAGCTAAAATTAATCACAATTAACTGAAAGTTGATGCAATTCATTCTGGGAAGTTGCTGCTTGATTTTGTCATCATTGTTGCAAAGCAGCCCCACTGTGGAAAAGCTATTTGGCATGCTGTCACATCACTTTAACAATATAACATACAGTATGTAATTAGACCATTTGCATGTAAAAGACTACATTCAGGGCTCCCACAGTGAGCACATTCTAACTGACTACTCATTGTCATTCTCTGTTTAAGTGGTGAAACGGGCATTTGAGGTAATGCAGACAGACCTTGCAAACATCAGTGGGTCTAACCAAAGATTCAAATTAGCATGGCAAAAATGTGTTCTCTCAAAAATGCCTATTTGTCTGAAAACGTGTGATTTCACCGTCTGTGGAGGAATTCCATTCATATTGTATGAGAACTGACATCCCTCTGCTGCACATATCGGATTCAGGCTTTTCGAATGAATCAAACTGCTTGAAGTAATCCCTGAGTAATTCACCCTCTCCTTTTCTTTTCTCTCGCCTACACATACACATAATTATCCTTGATACTACCTTATTCTGTTTGATTGTGCCATTATGCTTTTCATGTTAGGATTCGTGTCATTATGCTTGCTGCAGTTCACGGAGCTGTCGCTTTGTTTTCAGCTGTTGATCTCAATCCGTTTTGATCTCAGTTGCATCATCAATGTCGTGTCTGTGAGTCTAAATTTAGGTGTCACACTCTATGCATGCACGCCTGTTAGAAGTTAATATTGAAAACATAACTATGGGACAATATTAAAAAACAAAGCACATTACAGTGAAATCTAGTAAAGGCATTCATGTTCCGCAGAGGATAACTTGTAATAACTTTGGTCTGGGTTCATCCACCATTTGCTGCACTTAAGTGCTATTTACTAAATATTAGCATCCCAAACTGAGGCTGTGAACATGGTAAACATTATACCTGCTAAACATGTTAGCATTGCTGTGCGCATTTTAGCGTGCTGAACTGGTCCTTTTAGCTCAAAGGACCACTGACAGGACCACTGTCTACAGCACAGCTTTTTCATGTTTTTAGATAATAATAAGAAGAGGCAAAACATACATAAACTAAATATATGCAGCTCTAAATGACTGAATTTTTGTCTGCTCCAGTCTGTTGGTGTACCTGTGGTAGAAGGCAGCTCCAGTCAGGATGATGGAGTAGTCATTGGTCCATTTGGAGGTGTAGCCCCAGGCATGCTTTAGGGGATCCCAGAAATGACTCCTGGGAGGGTAGCCCACGATCCGCTCAGGGAAGCTCCGCCACACCAAGAAGGCAAAGTTCACCTACAAGTGCAGACATGGAACACTTAGACAGTGCTCCAACTTTTTCAGGAATACTGATTTCTGCATGTGTGTTTGTGTGCTGTCCTGCTTTGTGTTTATTAATAACACATGTGGACACACACCTCACTGGTCAGCAGGACTGTATCCTCATCCAAACTCAGCACTGCTTCTGTCTCTATGGCAACATGAGGTAGGAACCGACTGGTGGTCTGAAAGAAATACAGCAGTAAATCTTAGTTCTTGCACTGTAGGCTATATGTTGTCGGGCCTGTGCTTCGAGAGATTATGAGAATGAGTGAGAGATGATCATGTTACAGTACATCATGCTGAGTGACTGAGATGAGTGAATCACTATAGATTTTGCCTTGGGAGTCAAAAAAAGACAAGACAGTGAAAGGAAGAAATATCGAGAGTCAGTGACATTTATGAAAGCGAACGCCACATGGATCGGTGGACATGTCAGACATACATGGATGAGAAGAAAGACAGAAAAACATATTTCAAGGAGAGGGGCCAGAGTAACAGAGATAAAGTGAAAGAGAGAGACATACATAAACAGACTGGACAAGTGACAGTTTGTCAAGCTGTCAGTCAGGCATCAGCACGATTTCAGTGTGAGTTTTGAGTGGCACTGGTCCTCACCTTCCTCCTGCCGTCTGTCACAGTGAGGGGGACAGGCATGGGAGGCCATTTGCTTCGATTGGGTGGCGGCTTCTCGCTGTTCCAGAGAATGATTATCTAGAGCAGTAGGGGAAGGACATTTTTCATAACACATTCACAGAAAGACGCATTAGACTGGTCAGAAAAAGCTGCTGCAGTAGGGTCAGCAAAGTAAACCCTTTAGTGTGGAAGAACCATGTGTGTCGAAACAGGATTTTAAAGATAATTTCATTTGATCATAACTTACCTGTGAGCAGTATCTAGACTTGGAGACCACCTGAAGCAGCTTCATGATTGGCTGAGACTGGGAGACCAATGGGGAGACGGCATGGATGACAGCTGTGAACTCTTGACCAGGACTGACCCCTGAGCATGGTCATGAAAAAATAATATGAGGGTAAGAGAGGATGTATAACCTCTTTGAATATTTATTAGGTTCTCTTCTATACAACAAATATATATAATGTATCTGTGTCAGTCCATCAGGGCTCATCAGAATAATTAGCATTGTTGGTGACCCCTATATAGACTGTACCAAATTTTCTAAAATTGAAAAATTTTGATGTCATAATGACATCAAAACGTGGTTTTAAATGGATAAATAAATGATAACAAACCTTATTTGTATTTTAGCATGATTGCAAAATTCAAAATAAGACAGACAGGAACTTTAATAAATATTTGATTGAGATTTTCTTTTCTAGTGTTGATCACTCATCTCTGCCTCCACAGCGCTGACATAATAGTCCCATCACCATGTGTGCGATCAAGATTTGCATGTTGCGCAGTCTCATTTAAATGAAGTGTGTGTTTACCTAATCCCAGGTAGTAGAAAGGGAAATGTGCGAGGTGAGTGGAGTACTCTGGTAGGACCAGCAGACCTCCTGGCAGGGAGTTCCACATGTACTTGTTCCTCGATATGTGAGAGAACACGCGGTCCTTAATGATCTGTGGAGGGAAATGATGGATGGTGAGCAGACAGAACATGCTCACTTTTATTGTAAAGTGACCCGAACCCCTTTCGTCTAAGCCGGTGGATGAGTCTTGGAACTTCCATGCAAACTTGAGAGCTGACACACTTGTGTTTGCATATTCCAGCAATCCTTTATGATGTACTTCCTATTTTACGCCAACAGGAGGTGTCCACGCAGCGGCATCACCGTGATCACTGCTCTCCAGCCCTCTGCCTCACTGACCTCAGGCTGACTGCACAGCTGTCTCCCGTGGGGAGAGGGCCCCCTGTGCATGCTGTATGTATATAAGCAGCTTATCACCAACCTCCAGAACCTCTCCATTATTATCTTGAGCATAAATCCCCAGCAGTAAATACACAAGGGGCTTCCAGACTTGCTTTTGTAAACATCAGAGTCCAAAGCCTTGCACTCATCGTGTGATTTTTTTAAAAAAAATGATTTTTTCATATTTCAGAGGGGTTAAATCTGTCGTTTCCTCACATTTATGTGCTAATATTGACACTATGCTGCTCATATAAAGAGGTTGTTATTTCTTCTAATGCAGCGCCTAACCCTTGGGCTAACCTTCAGATGACATTCTCTTAGCATCTACCTTTGAAGTTCATTTCTTCTCAGCTTGTTCAAAGTAATAAAACAAAACACGGACAGATATGTGAGCTACACTGGCTGTTAGGACTCAGCAAGGTAACATCTAGAAGGTTGAGACTGATATTTACAATGTGATGATATATCATTTCTATAGGTTAGGGGATTTCTGTGAGAATTCAGGCAGATCGGATGTGGACTGCCTCGGTTCCCTAGACCTAAAGTGCAACACAGAGCTGAGATAGTAAAAGAGTAGAAATGTATGGCATGGGCCAAGATCCAACCCCATAATCATAACGATAGAAGGGTTTGCTTCAAATGTGAGCACTCTGTTGGAGAGCTTTTCTGAAAGATGACTGATGATAGCATGCAGGCAGTAAACCGCAGAGAGGTAGCAACTGGTGCTGTGTTCGACAGAAAACCTGTGTTTACAGCAGGGACTTCTTTTTGTAGATGTTTTCACTGGATACTGCTGCACATTCCTGAACAGAATTGTATGGTAGGAGTATTCAGGAGTTTTAAAACATTTCAATTAGGTTCCTAACCGATACTCAGAAGCCAAGAGAAACATTACACAGTGTTCATGATAGAGAGATAGACACGTATGAGACTTGATATGATACAGTCCGTGCAGACTTATGACTGGAGTAAAGATCAGCATTTAAAATCTGTTTGGCAGGCAGATATAATATCAGCAAACTGCTTTGACATTGCTGACCTTGCGAAACAGAAATCTAAATCTAAAATGGCGGAAGCTATCACAGCTTATCCACTTTTATTGAAACTCCCCTGTCATAGTAGACACCGCTCCACAAAAGAGGAAAGGTGTTTAAATGGTTATTATAAAGGAGTCAGAGGGGAGTCAGTGCTCATATTTCTTTCTTGAATATCTTGATATCTTAATATCTTATTGTCCCGTTAGTAACAGAGCTAAAACGTTTGCTTACCCAGTTAGCTAATGCTACAGTCAAGCAATGTGGGAAGAATAGAAAGAACAGGAAAAACATCCTGTAAGATAGTTAGCCTGACTACTGCTCTACAGCTTTAGAATAGTATTGGAATCAACTGTGGGGGTATTATTATTTTATTGTACTGTAACTACCGGCAACTGTGACATTTCAGCCTTTTTGCCACAGCTGTGTTAACTTCAGTTCACCAAATGGGAGATGTTGTAGCTCACATAAATTCAAGATATCTCCAACGAGGCTGCCGTAAACATCTTTTATAACTTTGTTGCTCATATGTATTTTGAATAAACTGTGTGAATTTAGGATCCAGCCCCACTGTGACCCTGATAATGGATGGATGGATGTGTGAATTTATTGTCATGTTAGCAACAAAACCAGCATGACACTCCCTGTTGAATGATCAGGGTGCATAGACAGCACAGTACACACAAAATAGAAAACTTGGGAAGTTCTTGACTCACTAGTGGCAAGCTAGTACAGTATGTTAGAGGTTAGTTCACCAGCTGCAGCTGTTTACCAACTATCCCTGCGAGTAGTCATTACGTCAACAAGCTTCTCGAACCACATATTTCATTTGGATACATTTCCTTCACTGCTTCATGTTGAGCGTGTTACGGCTGAGGCTGACCTCCAGTGTGGTGAGGACTATCTTGTCCACAGAGGAAAAGTAGGCTTCCCACAACATCTGGGTTCTCTGTCTGAGGGCCAGCACTCTCTCATTTCCTACTGCTCTCACTGTGGATGGCACCTGAGGACAAAAGACGGGAAGAGGAAACAGTGACATGAAGACACTTTTTAAAGAACAGAGAGTTTTAAAGTTTTTAAAGCGAGTCTCTTAAAACAGGCTGGAAAAGAGAGAAAAGGAAATGGCATTTCAGGACTATCCTATCTAAATCAGATTAAGATTGCTTAATCTGCCCCCCTAAAAAAACATTTGACACACAGCTGATTTGGGATCTGTTGTTCAGATAATTAGACCTTAATTAGTAAGGACTTCATTGGGGTTTTGAGTAAATCACCAAAAGTGATTCAATCACTTAGAGAGTTAAGCTCAGCGGCTCAATCAAAGCGGAAGGCGGCCATGTTGAACTGAGAGAAGTGTGAGCAGTTGACTTGTTTAAACCCTTTTGTCTGTACACAGCTTAACACATTTTCAAGAGTCGGGAGGCAGATAAATCTTTTTTTAATTCTTGTCCTTGATCTTTCAACCCCCTACATTGCACTACCCCACCTTGCACTGCATTTCTCTTTCTCCTCAGCCTTCCTACTTTCTCTTTTCTTCTTTTCTTTTTTCTTCTTTACACTAGTACATGTATGTCAGGAGACAGCTTCAGTGTTGTCCTAAGTTTGTCTGGAGTGTTCTTGCTCATCTTCTTCAGCAAAAGCCTCACGCTCCTTACCCACAGATCACAGGCAATGTCGATGTGTGTATTCCATGTTTCCATGTGAGAGTTTTGCAGGTGTGCAGAAATGCCACTGATGAGGTCAGCTCATTCAATTCAGTTCTGCCATAATTTGAAAATGTCTCTGCTCTGAGCTCTCAGGGGCTTGTTGCTGTTCATTAGCTGAATGCCAATCCGTGTCCTCTATTGGCCAAGATCGAAATGGATCAATGCAGAGGAGACATGATGTAATTTGTGTGAGGGGGAAAGATAAAGGTTGTAGCTGAGAGTGAGCCGGCTTTGCTTTCTCTCATTGTGTTTATTTGTGTGTGTGTGTGTGTGTGTGTGTGTGTGAATGAGAGAAGAGGCACGGAGGATGAGCGAGTGAGAGCTTTTGAACTGAAGATGGATTAAGGCCTCGGTGGGTGTTTTAATCTCAAAGGGCTCCAACCTGTAATCACACCATTTGATACAGGTAATAGAGAGCTGAAGTCATGCCATCACGTCCAGGCTAGCCTCTGCTAGCTTCTGTAACTCAATGCAATCTCTCATTCAGTGTTTCTTTCATCTGTCTCTAAAAGAACCAGGTGTTTTCCAGAGGTTTACTTTCCATGTTCAACACATCAGTATCCACTATAGCAGCTGCTATCGCACACTGACAACTTTGAAATTTTAACTGGAAAATCAGAAGCAGGTTTGTTGCCAAATAGATTTTCACATACAAGGAATTTGTCTGCGTTTTTGTACATAACAAACATTATATAAAAAATATGAGGAAGATAAAAAATCAAGTACTAGAAGATGTAAATATATGCACACTTTGTTTTAAAATGAAAAGAGCTGTACAGTTTGTGCAGGAATGTGCAAAATGTTCAAAGCACGCACAATATTTAATGAGCAAGATATCTGTGTTAATTTAACACAGAGTTAGTGTCAGAGGGGGCTCGGGTCTTGTTAATGAGGCCAGCTGCAGATGGGGAAAAAACTGTTCTTGTGGCGTGACCACAACCTCCAGCCAGAGGGGACTATCTCCAGAAGTCTGTGTCCAGAGTGTGAGGGGGTCAGCCACAATCTTACCCCAGTGCTCTCTTCTAAAGTCATTGTCCAACTTTGTTTCTTTGTCCGACAATCTCTGTGTTAAACCTTTACAGTGTTCGTGCCCATCTGTGCACACATCTGTGATGTTTAGCCTGTGAACATCTACAGTGTTTAGGGAAATGATGTTGTTGCTAAAAAAACATCCATATCAGATTGTTTGAAGTGAGCCACATAACCTGCATTTGAGTAAGGTCATGTATTTTTACTGATTAATGCAGTCAGTGGGATTTTGAATGAGGTTTTCATACTCCACTTTGGTTACTCTACACCTGCTTTGTAGTCCTGCATGGTGGATTCTCAGTGATTATGCCCAACATAAAGTCTCTTTATGCTCAGCACTGATGTAAGGAGGAAAATAATGACCTTGATTCTGTGTTTGGTTATTATCTATGTGTTAGTTATATTAGCGGGCTCATTTTTTATCAGTGTTTATTTAGCGTTATGAATCAGATGGAAATTGGATTTAAAAAATGACTCATATGTCTCCATTTTAATCTCCATTTTTCTGACAACAAATGTTCACAGCAGCCAATCATGTAGTGTGAACAGGATAGGAAGGTGTGTTCAGCAGACTTGTTTAGGACTAACACAAAGTTTAGGTTTGTAGGTCACCTGTGTTTTGGCAACACTCAGAGCTGTATCACTGTATCACTGCAGCTATGTGTGTAAAACAGAAGAAAATAGACTTGCAGCATACAAATATGCTCAGGTCGCTGTTAAACACATGCAGGGCGAGTGAAATGCGAGCTGGTATGCAGCCCCTGTAGACAACAGTACTGTGTATTGGTTGAAAATAGAAGCATATCTGTCAGACACACGTGAGTTGGCCTGAAAAACATGGCCTCGCTCTTCCTGTGTAGACAAGCCTTTATTTGGGTTATGTGTCTCTCACTGTGGTGACTATCCATCCTCTGCTAGCTCCAATTTTTTATTGATTCTTTGAATTTACTTTAATTAATCTGGTGTACAGTCAGCAACTCATTTGCACTTTTTGTCCATTTATCTCTATTACTGGAAGCATCTTAGGAGGTCTGCTCAGCACAACATGACCTCATTTATTGTAACTTTTGGCTACATGCCAACATAAAAACAGAATGAATATTGCTCTTTATCCATTTATCCATTACATTTTAATAAAGAGCAAAAAGCCATACAAATCATAAATGTTGATCCTTACATATAGAAACCATAAAGCAGTTCCTTCTTTAAATGCACTGATAAAAAATGTCCCTCGTTGTGGTTGCTATGTGCTGTTGGATTGCTGTCGGTGGTGATCGCACTTCCCCATTTGATTTTTATTTCTGTAAGTACAGTTCTGGGCTGTACTGTACTTTCAAAAATAACTTTGGCCCTTCCTTAATGGTCATCAGGCTGTCCTGTGTGTCTGTGTAAGTGTGAGCCTCTGTCTCTTACCTGTAGCAGTAATCGCTCATCTCCCTCAATGACTGCCTGGTTCCACTGGATGACATCAGAAAATGGCAACTCCCAGCCATTACTCAGCAGCACTGGGATACATGCCGCCTGGACACAGATATATTAGTATTTAGAGAGACAGAGATGCTGATAAAGCAACTGACTCGTGTACTACCACCAGATCAGGAGATTAGCCCCAGTTCTCGACCCCGTGCCGTTCAGGATCATGAATAAGCAACATAAATAATGTTCATATTCAGAATAAACCTGCCTGCCGTGTAAATCGTCTGCAACTGAACAGGGTTAGCCTACGCTGCTATCTTTTAACAGCTATCATCATGGTGGTACTTGGACAGCTTAATATTTTCTGAGTTGGTACGTGCTGTAAAAAGTTGGAGAACACTGACAAACTCCATATATTTCACTTTAACTGTGATCAGCTGCAGTTCGACTGGGTTCCTCCCTCGTTGCTGGTTCATCTTTGGCAGTAAACAACATAACATGACATGCTGCAGCTGCATTGATATAACACAATCTGTATGAGTTCAGTCCCAGATGCTTGGCGCCGTGATATCCCAGCCTGAACAGATAATATGATCGGTTCTCTTGTGTGTAAATGTATGTGCAGCTGAGTAAGAATGTGTGTGTGTAAGAGCCCTATAGGGTGACTGCAATGAGTAACAACTCCAATCTCTCCATTCCCAGGAAGCTCTGTCACTCGTGCACAGATGTGGCTGACAGGGCCGGGTCTTGTGTACTAATTAGGTACAACCACCGAGGGGACAAGGAGGGAGGTACACTGAGGGGAGAAGAGAGGGATGAAATGGAATGGGAGAAAAATAAGGAGGAAACGACTGATGTGTGGAGGCATCAGGCTTTACTGAAGTGGATTTTTGATGTTGCCTTATTCCCTCGTTCACTGACAGGTTTGATGGGTTTTGGTCCCCCCGCGCCCCTGTCAGTTTTTCTCTCAGTTCTCCTTTCCTTTTTTCCCATTTCACTCTGCTGCACTCTCATCCCATCTTCCTCTCTTCCTCTTTTTCCTCACAGTGGTCTGAAGTGTTGATATGTCTGCCCCCCCTCAAATGTTCTCTAATTAAACCACCAGAGATCAGCAACAGCAGCAGCAGCAGCCGAAAATGGTGGAGATCAAACGCTCTCTCCGGCCCACCGGGGCTTCTGACGCTGCTGCATTTCATCTGAGAATAGACCTGCTGAAGGACACTTCAGCAAATAGGACGACTGGTATGTGTGTGTATATGTGTCAGAATCAGCCCCAGGTTACAACAAGGTCACACAAAGCCTCCCAGTGTGATAATCCAAGGCCTTTAAATCTGAAATGCAGCCTGGGGCTCGTGTGAGTCTTCTCCCCAAGAGATGAGGCACTCTGAGGCTGTTTCAAACATTTCGAGCCCTCCCCGCCTGGAGGTTAGGTCATATGAAAGCTTGTGTGCTGTGTAGTTGTTTTTGGTTTGTTTGCATTGGGTGATGAAGACGGTGAGGCTTTGAGTAAATGTGTATGTGGGGGAGTGTGCAAATGTGAGTCTGTGTGTATACTGGAAAGCTGGCAGTGAGTTTTTTACCGCACTGGTAATTGCCAGTTCTTTTGTGGGCTTGGCTAGCACCGAACTAAAAAAAAATAAACACGCAACCAAAGATTCTTGAAAAGTGCCTCGAATGGAAAAGAGACAGGATGACAGGACTAAGAGAGGACAAAGAAGGAAGACAGGAGGAGAAGGGGACCATGACTACTGCCTGCTGCCAAAGCCGAGTGGGTTGTGTGTGGATTTGTCCATTCAGCAGACATCAGCGGTGGGGCAGGCTGCCACTCCTGTGGATGCTTCCGGACCATTCATGCAGACACACACAGCCCCAGAGAGCAGTGCGGCCAGGGAACATTGTAGCAGCCAGAGAGTTCAGTGTTTGGCGGATCTAAAAACAGCCACTACTGCTTCCTGCACTGGTGTGAGACTGTCGACCTGGGTGGCAGAGAGAGAACTACAGCAGAGTGACTGGTTTTAAACCGTTCTCTCACTCCATTGCCTGCGGTTTCTTCATTGTTTGTGTACTTGCACATTTCACTGATGGACTTAAATGAACGATACCAGTGTTTGTATAAGTGTGTGCGTGTGCATTCGCGTGTGTTAATGGACCCATTTTAGTTTAAAAGGCCTAGCAAATAGCAAATAAAGCCTTTATGGCTAGATCTGCACTCAACACAACACAATGGTCTGGGGAAAACACTTGCAGATGTGACCATTAAGGTGTCAATAACCAAAAGGACTACATAAACCACAGATCTGGAACATAAACATTCTGCATCCTGTGCACTTCCTTGTTGATTGAACTGTATATGAGCTGGATCTCATTGAATCGGAGCTGTTTCCTGCAGAAGTGTAATTTGGTCACTCTAACAGGGAAATGCTGCAGCTAATGTTTTGATGACTGCTGCGTTAGCATGTACAGATTGTAGCTGTTTGTTTATGTGGGCCTCAGAGAAACTGGAGAGTCCTCAAGTACTCAGGCAGCATGAACACAAGAACATAAAACACTTGTCAGCGTTATGTTACTATATTTGACACAGCATGACTGTGTAAGTGATTTATACCTGTTAACACATACAGTCATGATCTTGTGCAGTGTACAGCAGATGTTTCAAATCTTGAGTTTTGCACAATAACATTAAATATGGACAAATGACTGCAGTAACAGAGCTGAACTGAACACAATAACAGTGGAAGGGTTGATCACGGTCTGCATGAGGTAAACGTGGAAGTTATTCATTCACAAAGCACTACAGTCTGAAAGTGGTTATGGCTACAGGCTTTGGGAAACATAACATGAATGTATCTGTTCTGTCAGACCTCCAAAGTCCAGACGGGAGTTAATTTTTACTTATGATTTAAATCAACAAACTCCAGGATTCCTCACAGTGTAAGCAGAAAAAAGTCATTTAGTAAAAATTCTTGCATGACACTAAAAACGAGAATCTCGCCCCAGACACGTACTGTTGCATCAAGCTAGCAAACAGGGCGATGGCTCACCATCTGTAGGTAGATGGCTCGGACTGTTGCGGCCCATGGTTGGTAATTTATTAGCATGTGGCTCCAAATGTAATCAGAACATGAGGGCTTAGAGGAGCAGTCTGTAGAATTTAACATGGCGGTGAAGTTACAGATTGGAACTAACTGAACACTGCTCACATCAGTGCTTAGTGACCTGGGGCAGATAGATAGCTAGATATAAAGGCTCATTGTAAGGTAACACACCATAATGATTCTGATGATTATTTTACACTATTACAAACATATTGCATATTGTATTCCACTTGTGCTATATTCTGTAAACACAGCCATCTAAAATGTTACACACCTTTAAAACAGAGGCTGGTGGTTTTACCGCAGCACAGCTCAGAAAATATAAATTTACACTGAACATACAGAGTAACCAGTTCAACAGGAAGTCCTGGGCACACTTCTTAACAAATGATTTTACATACACTCCATCACAGTGTTTTACAGTTTAGAAGTTAGGTGTCATTGTACTCGTCTCACAGAATCACCTTCAAAATTTAAGTGCTTGTCCATAAATCACTGAACTCTTTAAGTCCAAGACACTCATCAGGTTTGCAGCATGAACCCTGCAGACCTGTCATGTTGGCTGGTTCTGGATTACTGGCTGTTCCCAGAGTCTAAACTGAACATTGTGCAGCTGTGGTTATCTTCTGTGCTGCTCACAAAGACTTGAAACAGTGTTACTACTTCCAAATCCAAGCTGTCTGATTTGACTGTATGAGCCATCATTGATGATGATTGATATTACTATACGCTTCTGTGTGCTTTTCCTGTTGTTTTCTTTGTGCTTTTGCTCATGGACCCTTTAGTCCTGAGCCTATTTTGGCCGTTTTTAATACTTTTGATTTTGTCTCTATATACCACATTAAACATGTTTAACATGCCCATGATTGGTATCCTATATATGGACAGAAATGCAACGCCTGCCGTCCCATCCCACGAGTTTAAGTCTGCATTTATGTTCGGATAAACATATTTTCTACTATCAAATTAAAACAATCATATCTCCGGTTTTCCATGGTCTATCAGCGCCAAATAAAAAAGTTTCAAATCCGCACTTTTGAGTAAAGTTGACGGCATCTGACAGAGTTTTTTGTTACGGTGCTTTAAAGACGCCCTGTGATCTGATCACGCTGGCGTGATAATCGGACCCAGAGGGTTAAAGAATTTTGGCTTGCCTTTGGGTGTGAAATGTTCTTCTTCTTCTTCTGACTTCTGATTAATAGATTAACCTTGATTAATCTATTCATGCAACAATCAAAGTTACAATAGTGTGAAAAAACATCCATTGCTATTATTTATTCAGAGTTTAATCGTCATAAATGAAGTTAATCTGCTCCATCAGGACTGTGTGGGTGCGGTTTGGTCAGATTTGATCATCAGTGCTGGCAACATAAGCAAACAACCTCACAAATGTTACCATGCTTTGATTCACATGCTGTTAAACACTGATTGGTGTTTGCTTGTACATTTCCAACCGAGCCCCACCCACCTCAAACCAGTGAGAACACCACACAGAGAAACACGGTGTGAAAAACACTTGTACAGCATGATCACATGACAAACAACACATGAATAATCAATACTGGTGATGGTGTGTGGCATAGAGAATAATATTTATCTACCTGTAGTGACTCAAGGAAGCGAAAGGAACCCAGGCGTCGACCTCGAGGCACCAGACAGAAGGTGGAGTTGTGGAGGAGCTCTTGGTAATCAAACCTAACAGAGAGAAGAAAAGGGAAAATACATCTTAACAACATTTATATATTTCATTTAGTTTCAGGTGAATGTGAATAGTCAATAAAAAGAATACAGATCTAAAATTATGTATAGAGACACATAACTCCTGGAGAATTAGAGAGCAGAGATTAAAAGCATCTGTTCATTATTACACTTAAATATCTGTATGAATGTTTTCATGATGGTGGATTTTACTGCAAATAGTATCCAATAATATATATAGAAAGAAAGACCTCGAGCTGTGGTTATTTTAAAAAGCAGGTATGAAATTAAATTCACATGTGATGGCTCTTGTAATTAGTGAGACAGTCCGAAGTGAAGAATGATGCCTGTGAGAGCTGTTAGAGAAAATCAAAGCTTTAGATTGTGCAAGCGCTACACAAGGATGTATCCAGGGACCAGATCTCAAGCTCTGTTGGAGAGTTTAAAAAATTGGTTCAGTAAGTTCTGTGGTTGGGAAGAGGCCGTTTTTTTTAACTCTTCTAACTTCCAACTGCATGAAAATATATATTAGAAACAGAGAGATATGTGACCTGATCTGACTCTCCATTCAGCTCTCAGATATTTGAAATTCTTAACAATAGTGAGCCTCTGGTTGGCCAAAACTCTGGAAGAAAATGGAAATGCATACATTCTTTTTTTTTAGATTTAGTTTGGTGATTAATGTTTATAGAAATTAGACATTTGTGCACTGAAAAGTCAATCGATGTTAAAAGTGATTATATGAATGCAAAAACAGCAAAAACTGCTATGTCAACAGTCAATACATGGATCTGTGAAGATGGCAACAGAATAGCTCTAACTTCTGAAATCACTCCGTGATAGCAAACAAATCTAATAAATCGCCTGCCACTGAGGCGACACATGCTTCGTCTGATATACGATATTCAACATCTGTCACACATAAAATAAGCCAGGATTTTTGTGGCTTTCATTTCTGATGTTTAGTCATAATGGCTCAGATTATGAGCAGCAATAAATCTTTTTTTTTCTCCCCTGCACAGAAATGTTGGCACGACTACAGACAGCTACTGTACAGTTTGTTGGAAAGTATATCCATCACTGCGCTCATAAGTAAATATGCCATAATCTCTGTCCTCTATTGATTTGTGCCGAAGACAAGAGGGCCTGAACTCGTGCCAAAGTAAAAAATCTGGAGTGTGCTACTCCCACAGGCTGCTGCCATGCGTCACCCTGCTGAGTTCCACCACTTCATGCTCATATTTCACATTGGTGCTACGAGAAAGAAGCCACATGGAAACCTCTGCATCAATGCTCGCCTTCATCCGCTAAGTGGAATGCCAACGAACGTGCGGTGTAACGGTCCCACGGTAAAGAACTGCACGATGAAGTAAACACACAGGGAAACAAACAGGGTCTTATGGGAAAGTACCCCCCACCCCACAACTCTGCTCCTTCTCATCACATCACCCCACCACACCTCCTCCTTGCTCTTATCCTGCTCTCTCCCATCGTTTCTGCATCCAGATTCCTGCTTGTTTACTTGCAGAGGGAACGTCAGTGTGAAATACGCCATCATTAATCTTCCCCCTCGCTGAGTCGTTTATTTAACCCTCCATGAGTGACAAGACACAGGCCTCCTTTGCTCCCTGGATGAGAAAATTGGGATTTCATTGCTGATGTTGGCATCATTTAACACTACTACACTCGAGCCCTGGACATCAAGATCTTGAATGGATGTGTGTGTGTGTGTGAGCGCATACTCAATATGAACGTGTCAAAACACACAGACACACACAAACTGACTAGCATCAGTTTACTGAAAGGCACCCTTGTTTGCTCCGATACTCCACCTGTTGATAAAGCTTTGCCATTGCCACCATCGCCGTGCGTATATGCGTGTGTGTGTGTGTGTGTGTGTGTGTGTGGGCGTGTGATGGATCTGAAGAAACATAAATCTTCAGCGTGGAGGGTTGATGCACATTTGAAATCAATCTCTGAGCAAAATATCCGTCATGGCGGTTAAAGAGATTTACACGATGTATTTCTGAGGGATTTGGTGTCCAAATCTTGTTCTGAGCTCAGGATTTAGGTAAACACGTCAATTTAGCTCTGCTATGAGTTAATGCAATTGTAGATTGCATCTGTAAAGCTGTGCAACTCATCTCATGTATTTGTGAGTAAATAAATGCATAACTGAGAGAGTGTGTTGCATTCCAAAGTATATTGATATTTACTCCTCCTTGTGTAGATTGTGTTTGGTCATGTTTGGACATGGTCATGTATGTGTACATATATATCTAATGTGAGGCAGTGGGACCCCGTGTATGTTGTAAATGTAGTGAGACTGATCTGGTTAGTCTGACCCACTTCTCTCTCTGCTCTCCTGCTGTCTGTGTGTCTTCGTTCGTGCATTTGCATCAGTGTGTGTGTGTTTGACGATGCAGAACTAGGAGTCACAGCTCGTGCATGAAATCGTGTGTGTCTGTCTGCGATCCAGCAGTCTAGTCAGCCAGTCTGCCAGCTGCTGTCCTTTAATGAGGGACTGTACTTTAATGCAGAGAACAAGTAAATCATTTAACAGCACTTTATTTCCAACAACAAATGGCCAAGGCCTGCCGCACCTCTCCCTCTTTGCCTCTCTCCTGCTCTTTGTCTCAGCATCGTGTTTGTCGCTGTCTGTCATTTAGATTCTTGGGAAAACATAAAAACATTGCAGTGTAGGTTTGGTAGGATGCATATGGATATGAAATACATTGCCACATGTCTGGAATGTGTGTCTGCATATGTGTGTGTTAAAGCATCGGTCCACCCACATTAGAGTCGAGTCAGTCAGGAGAAAATCACAGTTATTTAGATTTTTTATTCGAGTCACTTTTCAAGAGAAATGTCAAAAAAAACAGCCTAGTTTTATTTTCTCAGGTTTTAAAATATCCATCTCTGAAATTCCTGACACTGTGTCAGTATGGTGGAGGTGAATGAAGAGTCTTTAAAATGAATGGACACATTAGAAATGTGACTGAAGTCTTCAGTTCACGACTGTCTCCTCATCTTGTAACATTGTATTTCATTTATTTTCTTCATTTCTTCTTCTTCATCTTCATTTGTCCAGATCAAGCAACAATTGATCATGGAGAATTAATCTAGAAAATATACTGTGATGAAACACAATTTTTCAGGAACAGCTGTTTTTGGCCAATCCAGTGAATGAATTACCTGACAAATCAAGAACTTCATCACATTAATGAAAACTCATATAGAAAACCATAAAGAAGTCTGGCTTAATAAATTGAGCGCCCGCAAACATTAAAGGTATAGATATATCCCTCTGAGAGTTGACACATTTATAGAATTTCACAGTACTGTAAATATTTATACTTGAACTTTTTCTTCTGGTATCGTACAGACATGAAAAACTGAGTCACTGTGTCTGTGATCGGGGTCTGGTAGGAAGTAAACTCAGCTCAGTAACAATGACTCACTGTGTATTCATGTGTGTGTGATTGCATGCATGTCATTTCATATTGTGCGTGTCAAGGAATGTACCGCATTAGACTCCCTGCATGTTAATGTGGGAAAGCATGCATACAGTACAGTATATGTTCTGTAATGTACACGTATGGACCTGCACTTACACTATAATGAAGGGGCTTCAAATGGATGCTGTGTGCTCTGGATAGATGGATGGATGGCAGTTTGCATGATCGTTATCTGGGAGCTCTCATTGTGAATGTGCTCTCATCTGCTGTGTGTGGAGTACATTAGATTACATTACAAAACAGATCTACTCAGATTACTGCTGTGTCAAAGTGCATGTTTGAACGAATACAATGGATTTATAATGTAAGCATGAAGCTAAGAATACTGTTTACTGTATACGGTGCAACTAATGAATGTTTTCACTATTGATTAACCTGTAGAATATTTTTCTGACTGGTTATTCAGTCTGTAAAATGACAAACACATCATCTTTAACAAAACACATCAATATCAATATACAATTAAAGCCGCAAGCAGCATTGAACGGGCCCTCGCGCATGTGCGCACGTCAGGCAAGTTTTAAGTCAGTCAGATGTTTGTTAAAACAGAATATAAGAAGCTACCACATTTTTCTCATAGGGTCAAATTTGACAAAATAGCCACACCCACATCATTTCATCAAAATTCATAATTTTGATAACTTTTCATAGTCAAGGCCTTAAGAATGCATGTTTCAATTAGATGGGATGAAATCCCTAGGAGGAGTTTGTTAAAATAGGCCACACACATTAGCCAGAATTGGGTCAAAGGGTCAAATTTGATGGAGCCCACACCCACACAGTTTCATCAAAATTCATAATTTTGCTAACTTTTACTCAGGAAGTCTATATGAATGCACCTAACAAGTTTGAAGTCAATTGGATAAAATCCCTAGGAGGAGTTCGTTCAAATATGACCCCTTCTCAACCAGCCCGAAACACCAAAAATGGCGATTTTCATTCTTAAATATCTTGCTTCCTGTTAATTTTAGCCCATTACTCCAAGAGACTTTTCTGTAGGTCTTGACATGTTCTACAATTCAGCTGAGATTTCATAACTGTGTACAAAACTGTGGCGGGGCTGCCTCAAAGAAAAGTTCAAGGGGGCGCTATAGAGCGATTTTGTCCACCCCCTAATTAATTACGCAGCCGAGGTTCTTCCCAAGGTTGTTTCTGATATTTTCACTCAGTTTCAGCACTGCACGGTCAATATTGTCTGAGCTGGACGTCATCTCGAAAAAGTGTTTTTTCTATCGCCACTAGGAGGCGCTGTGAAAATCACCAAATGTTGTCATGTAAATGTGTTCTAGACCAGACTGCCATTATATATCAGAGGTTTGGGGAAGATTGGAGTATTTTGTTGCAGTTATGCAAGTTATATTTCATGAAAACACGCCAAATTTCGTGGCCCTGCCCCTCCCACACAGAAAATCCAAAACTCACAAGGTCCTTAAGAACACACACGCCAAGTTTCAAACAGATGAAAGCCCTAGGAGGAGTTCGTTCAAATACGACCCCTGGAAATGACCCCAAAAACATGAAAACGCCAACTTTGAAACAAAATGTCATACGCTTCGTTGTAGCCCAGGTCACCAAGAGACTTTTTTGTAGGCATGGGGGAGATACATGTTGCCACCTAAGGCCATGTCTCTACGTGAAATTTTGTCAAGATTTTGTAGGTGGCGCTGTGGAGCCATCTTGGTCTGAGCGCCCATGAAACCTCCGGATTCTAAAAGTTTCAGCATACTTTAACTGCTTGAGTTTTTCGTTTTGCAAGTTTTCGAATGCATTTAGCTCCTTCAAAAATGGCCCTGAAGTGGCACAGAGAAAAAAAAAATCCTATGGATACAATAGAGCTTTTGCTTCCTGAACGCTGTTTGGCACTCGGACCCTAATAATATATAAAGCAGCAAATACTTACAGCTGTTACGATCAATATTGTCATATTCACAATAGATTAAATTCCTGTATGCGTACAAGAAAGGAGTTCTTTGTAGTGAAAAGTAATGCAAAGAGAATTCTGCAGTTTATGTATGAGGATCTTTAGCATCTTTCAGCTAATTGTTTTGGTTTTACAGTCTGCCTTTAATGTTGTTGTTTAATGGTTCAGTCACGTCAGTTTTGTTGCAGCTTCATTACGGTACAAACTGCAGACAGACAAAATGAACAGAGTGGAGCATTTAACAGCTAAAAAGACAGATGTTGGAGAACAAAACAGGGCTAAATCAGTCAATATATATGTTGTATAGTAATATATGTTGCTTTCACACCAGGATTCGGTGGGGAATAACCATAAATTTCACACCTATGATTTGGTTCTTTTTCACACTGCCCTTTAGAAAGCGGACCAAACCGCCGACAACATCATGCAGTTACAACAGTTGCTCGTTTGGGGGCGGTATTGTCCAAAACAAGCACTGACTAGGAAGAAAAAAAGCACCAGGAAGAAGAAAACACGGCTGGCTTTCTGATCTTTGGTTCGCTGGATAATTATTATCGGACCAAGCAGACTGAGACCCACGTTTTCAGGTGGACCAGAGTTCGCTTGTTTGGTCCGCTCCAGAGTTCCGATGAGCTTCACACCTGCCCAAACAAACTGGATTATCTGAGGAAACAAACTCTGGCTTGTTTAAAGCGGACCAAAAGGCGCTGGTGTGAAAGCTCCCTTAGAATTCATCAGATGAACACAAACATGACTCCAAAGGAATGGTAATGTTGCTATGTGTCCTCTGTTCACATTATCAAATATGCCACTGTTATGTTTATGGCTTATCTCTGCTCCATCCTCGTCAACAGAAAATTAGTCAATGCAGGTTTAAGATGGTGGAATGGACATATATTTGGCATTTCTGCTAAATAAAAGAGTTTAATCAGCTGTTCTATTAATCAACTAATTGTTTCAGCAATATCGTGTTTGGCTTTGTGTACAAACGGCAGAAACGCAGCGCACTTAACGTTTCAACACTCTGTCGTCTGAATTCATTTTCATCTCATTTCTATGCTTTTGATTGCACATTGAGTGTTTGTGTTTTTTGATGAAAGATTCTGATTGTGTGTACACCACTATCTGTAGAAGTCAGCGTCTGTGTGTGTGTGTGTGTGTGTATGCACACACTGCTTACTCCCACCTTTTTTCAATCCCCCTGTCTCCCAGGAGGACAGATATAGTTAAATATTAAACATCCAATATGGAGCCAATCTATGTAGAAGGATAAGAGAAGTCGATTTTGTAGTCAGGACACACACACGCACATACACACACGCACACACACAGATTTAGGCCTGATCATCCTCATATTACAATCCCTTTTCGTATTTTTGTCTCAGATAGCCACAGTCTCATAGAGAGACATAAATAGAGACAGGCCAGAGTTTCTCACACCCACCCTCACACACACACCTACACACACACACACACACACACCGCAGCAGGCTCTCTCTCTTCATGTCAAGGCATTAGGCTCAGTGTGACACCACTATCATCAAAGCTGTGTTTACTAAGATGGCACCACTCTGAGTCGCCGACTGCACACGTGTGTGTGTGTGTGTGTGTTGTGTGCGTGCATTTTTTGTTGTCTGATAAGCAAATCTGCTTCTCCTCCACCCTACCATCCTGATCCCTCCCTCTCCCTCACCTTCACCCTCCCTGACTTGATATTCTTCCCAGCCTCCATCTTGTCTGTGTTTTTTTTTTTATTTATATCTGCAATCAACAAAACTGCCCTTCGCTCAATCTTTCCCTCTCACTTTTCTGCCTCACCCTCATTCCTCATGTGTACTAAACACTGACTGTTTAATGAATATTGACTTGGCGAAAGCAGAGAGGCGAGGGATGGAGGGAAGCAGGAGGGAGGAGGGAGGGTGGATGCTTCTTGACTGACAGCAGCTTCTGGACAGTCGAGTCCACTCTGCTTCCTGTAAAGGTCAGGTGTCAGTAGAGTGTGTATGTGCTTCACTATCTGTACGTGTGTGTGCATGTTTGTCCCCGTGCGTGAACACAAGTGTGCGGCAGACCAAGGTTATGGATTAGCCGCCACAGCGCTAACAGGCCACTGTCAATACTTTTCATTCTCATGTGCACCTCATCGAGCGCAACGAGAGCTGAGTGACAGAAGTGACTGTCTTGGTAATGTCAGCGCATACACATTCATACACGGGCAGTCATGGCTCAAAGAAACAAGCTTCACAAACTACAGCACTGACGCTGTGCATGAAATGCTGTGCTTCATGTACAATTCCATTTTCAGCCTGCTGGAATGCACAAATTCAAGAAATCAGGGTGAATGAGAGACTGTATGAACATTTAAAGATAGCTTCAGGCTATTAAATAGACAATTAACTTCAAATGAGATTTTCTTTGGTTCTTTCAGACACATAAAAGTATTATTACAGAGCACCTGCTGGGCATAGTACTTTGGTCACAATGTCCCCAATTTGATTCTGAGCGGAGAGCCAGAAAATACTTCAAAACACAGTGCCTGCTCGTGGTGAAATGTTGGGTCTCAGTAAATAATGTCATAAACAGTATGGTCTAGACCTGCTCTGTATGGGAAGTGTCATGAGATAACTTCTGTTATGATTTGGTGCTATAGAGATGAAATTCAATTAAACTGACTTGAACAATATTACACCTATCACAGCAGACAGGCGTTACACCAGCATCAATACTCCTTTCTCAACTGCCAGAAAAACAAATCAGGTGGGATGAAAATCGTCTTTCACACAAACAGGATGCAAATCACAACTCAAAAATACTGCTCGTCTCCGCTCATCCCTGTCCTCCTCTGCTGCTCAGACTCTGACCCATTGCATTCTAACTCAACACGTTCTCCAACATTCTTAAAAATCTTTAGCATATTGCACTGCCACGGTCCCTTCTGTCTCCTCCACCAAGGACCAGTGAGCTTCTCTATAGTCACCCTTCACCTCTAGAACAACTCATTCAAGCTTGTGAAAGTCTCTTAAAACTTTCTTAAAATCTTTAATTTAATGTCATGGTGGACACAACTATTCTGCAATGTTTTTGGTTGTTTTTATATGTTTAAAGGTCCCGTGTGTAGGATTTAGTTGCATCTAGTGGTGTCGCTGTATTGCAATCTCCTCACATCACCCTCACCTTCTTAGTGTAAAGGAGAAACCACACTTTAAAGGCCCTGTCTACAGTCAGTATTTAGTTTGTCTGTTCTGGGCTACTGTAGAAACATGGTGTGTCAACATGTAGATATAAATTTGAAGTAACAGATATAAAAAAGATTCTTATTTTCAGTTGATTATACATGCATGAAAATATAGTTATGACTTTTAGTGAATATATTTCAGTTGTGTTGATGCTTTTCATCCACTAATCACACAAAGGAATGTGAAAGCGATCCTTACGCTAACTGACTTCTATTGGCTACTCCATTTCCTTTTTTCATTTTTACATTAATGGTTATTGTCTGATGCTATTATCCAGAGCGACTTACAACCAGTTGGTAATGTGATACTGTGTGTCTACTGTATGATATGAATTCACATTACGCTTCTCCTCAGCTACAAAATAAAAGACCTGTGCTGAATATGAAGTGACGACATGAGCTACAGCTACATCTCACTGGACAAACGGTGGTGGTAGGGGTGGGTCTGGATGTGACAGACACAGAGTGAGATGGAGGGGGGGAGGACAAAGAGATGATTTGAGAGCAGACAAAGATGAGAGGGTGAAAGATGGAGGGAGGTAAAGGGCAGGAACGGGATAATGGAAAGCGATGGTGGGAGAGAAATATGTGTGTAGCCAGCTGCTGTAGCCTCTGGGACTCAGGAGGAAGGGAGGGGTGGAGGAGAGAAAGTCAGAGAAAAACTACAGCTTTTTCTGCAGGCAGTGGGTCAGCGCTGGGCTACAACCCACACTAAACATGCCATCAGATGGAGTCAGAAGAAGGCGAGGGGGGAGGAGTGAAAAAAAAAACGTGAACGCAGAATTATGAAGATTAGATGGTATGGAAAGAGAAAGGTAAAAAAAAAAAGATGCGGGGAAATAGAAAAGAGGGATGGAGAGAAAGGCAGGAGGCTAAATAGACAGTTCAGGTTTCAGTGTGCAGAGGAATGAGGTCTCCTAGTATCCTCTTACATTAAACATAGAGAGAGAGAGAAACCGAGAGAGAGAGAGAGAGAAAGAGAGAGAGACGAGTGCTCATGCTCCTCTTTGTGTGTGGGGGGAGCAACAGTGCCCATAATCTTCACTTTTTCCTCCTCATTATCCCTTCTCCATCCGTCTCCATCTTTTTCCTCTCGTTTCAGTAATCTCCATGTCACCAACAAAAATGGACTGGTGCTTGCATGTGTGTGTGTGTGTGTGTGTGTGTGTGTGTGTGTGTGTGTGTGTGCAAGACACAAGTCAACAAGAGAAGGTGTATCCAGATGTTAAATCCTTTCCTGCAGCTGTTGCATGCACACAGAGCTACCTCTCAGCCTCACTGCCTCTTAATAGCAGATGGACAGATAAGCCTTCTCCTTCAATCAGTCCTTCTTATTCAGCTTCATCACTCTCTTCCTCCACTTAGTCCAACAAAAAAACTCCACAAAGCAGGAGAGACTTCTAAAGGTGGTGCGGAATGCTGGATGTACACACACACACACACACACACACATACACGCAAATACACACACAAATTAAAGTAAACTCAGGATGATCAAAGTGGACAGAGAATCTGAAATATTGAACAGTTACACACGTCTCGAGTTGAATCCCAGTGCAGCTGAACTGGTAAGTGGAGTTTATATTTAGAAAGCATTTAGGAAACAAGGAGCTCTCCTGCTCACAGATCCAGGAGAGATTCGAAGGAAGTCAGGAGAAGAAACCTGGGGAACGACAGCCAGACGTTTCAGACTGTCTGCAGCACCATCAAAGTCTGAACACTATCTCTCCCACCAGCACCTCCTCGCTGCTCTGCTCACTCTGTAGTGAGGTAGTAGAACAGCCCGTCCAGTAATCAGAGTGCTTGCGGTTCGATTCCCGTCTCCTTGAGACCGGCTGAACAAGATACTGACCCCTGAAATTGCTCCCGATGGCTGTGATGTTACACCTTGCGCAGCAGTTTGTGCCATCAATGAGTGAATGTGACAAGTGTTGTGAAAGTGCTTTGAGTGGTCGGCGGATCACGAAGACTGTTTAAATCTTCATGAGGAGGTCTTTGGTTGTTTCAGATCAGAAAGAGTTCATCCTGTTTTTTCCATGTGTTCTTATGTCTTCTCATTCTCAGTGATGGAATGGAGAAGCACATTTACACAAACTCTGTACTTCAGTATGGTTTTAAGATACTTGTAGTTTACTTGATTATTTCCATTTTATGCTGCTTGATACTTCCACATGGCTACTTTCATTTGACAGCTTTAGTTATTAGTTACATTTAATATTCAGATTAATAATCAGCTAATAAATTATGATGTATTATCATTTATTGTCATGAGGTGAAGTAACCTTTGCCATTTTGATAATGCAAGTGATGATTAGTTTCTCCATCATGATACAGTGATATGAGGTGGTGACTGCTCCTTTAAAGATATACTGAATTAAGACTTAAATTGCAGAACTTTAACTTGTATTCTTACACTTTAGTATTAGTATTTTAACTTAAGGAAAAGACCTGAGTACTTCCTCTGCCTCTGTAAATAATGACATTCACGTCAATGATCCTTGACCTGTAAGGTTTAAAGGTTAGTCAGGTGTTATGTCATTTTGAAGCTGTTGTATGTCTGGAGATGCTGTCAGACCTCACAGATTTCATCCATTTGCTGGATTACTCTTCTGCAATGAGCTTACTTTTGACACTTTAAGAATTCTAAGTGTGTTTTCTATATGGATTTTTTCAAGTGAACCAAATGTTGCTGTATTGGTCTTTTAAAAACCTTGATTGGTTGTTTAGAGGTTGAAATGCCCTTAAAACTTTTGCTCTGTGAGTGCCAGGATCCTCTGCTGTGCACGTCTCTCTGGTTTGAAGCGGGTGTAAATTTTTTGTATATCTTTGCGTATTTAGTCATGAATATTTAGCGTTATGGAGAAACACTTCAGTTTTTCCAGCTTTAAGGTGCTGACGAAAGAGTATAACTGCAACATCCCTGCTTTGACTTTGTTGCATGTGATTCCCAGCCTGTCTCCTCTGCAGTTATAAGTTTATAAAAATAAATCGACAGCAACAATTCACATCAAAAGCTTCTTCATTTTCAAACAGCTGTGCTTGTCATGAAAAATAAAAGATGAATAGATAGAGATGTATTTAAGGGAGATGAATAAACAGACGCAGTTCAAACTAATGTTTTGGTCGGGAACTGAAATGTACTGGTCTTATTTCTGTCCACATTCATCCCCAAATCTCTGGCCCCTTCTTCCTTCGCACTAACAGTGATGCCTTCACCCAAACACACACACACACACGCCTTGGCTCCACAGGAGTGTTTCAGATATTAGTCATCCACCGGGGTTCAGACATGGGGGATAACTTCTGCCAGCCTTCTCAGACGCTCGCAGAGAAAAAAGACAAGACAGCTATTTCTGATGCCTCCAGTGCAGTCGGCCTCGCCGTATCAAAAGCCACCATTCCTCTGTGTCTCTTTGCTATCGAGCAGCAGACTCGCTAATGGATTTTCTGCCACGCAGCTTTGTCTTCCTCACTTACCAAGAGTCATTACTGTTGAGGGCTCGAGTGCTGAGCTAAAAAGGAGGATTTTTTTCTGCCTTTGCATTTCTATGCAATTGCTGTGTGACAGTGCGCTGAGTGAGTCATTGTTTGCTCTGGGATTCATTAAATTAAACTCCTCTGTTATAATAATGAATCTGCATATATTTGCCTTAAAACCTGCTTTAAAATATGACATCCTGACTTTTGTCTCGTTCCCCCTAAAGACTTTAAAAACATCATTTAAACAACACAAACAAGCAGACAGGATAAAGCAGAGACCCTCTCTCTGTGGTATAGTATCAATCAGTTAACAGAGTCGTTTATGCTGGCATCAGCTCACATTTTCACCTTTTAAATTAACGCTTATTAACACCCCTCGCAGCATTAATGGCACCACAATCACCTGATGCACACAAGCCAACGCAGCGGAGGCTCATCTTTTGTCATAATGACACTTGTCAGACGTGTCTTCCTTTCACAGCTCAGCAACCAAGTCGACATGCTGGGTGTCATCTGAAAGAAGTGGAGGCCACAGGAGGGCTGAGATAAACCTCAGAGGTCACAGGATGATTACAAGCACAGAGAGGAACAGGGGGAGATACATTTCTGACTCTGGCTTTAGAGAAATGTATGTTTTTTATATGTTTATTATATATATATATATTCATTTTTATAGGTTTTCTCGTCTCAAATTAATCACTGAAATGATTCAAATAAAATATTCCAAGAATCAGTCTTCAGTTACTGAACATGAGTGTGTATAGAAAAGTGTCCAGTATCTCTTGTTCATTCCGTCTTTGATCAGATATTTCCTGATACACAGTAAATATTTAAATGTAGTTTCTGTTCTTGTAGAAAATCTTACTTCAGTTTCTCGTTTTAGTAAGATATGTTCCAACAAGATCCTTCTCATGTTACAATATATATTTTTTTTTTCTGTTATGATGACATTTTTTTCTCATGATTATTGCTTTTATTGAATGGAATACAGGCTGTTTATCCATACTGTACTGTAGATGTCATTTTTATTCAACTGTTTCATGTGACTTATTCTATATCACATTTCTATCATATCACATTTTTATGTTCTATTGCATTTCTTTTTACATTTCGTCATGTTTCTTTTATATCTTGTCTAAAGGTCTTTCATGTCTTATTTGTTCTGTTATCTTTAAGAATTTTTTAATTGACATGTTGTTGAATGATGCTTCACAAATAAACCTACCAAGTTATTCTGTTTTTTTTCTTTTTCTTATTACCTCAAATCTGTTTATTTTGTTGGATTCTAAAATATTATTACAAAAAAATGTTTATCTCATAAAAGCAACTTTATTCATTAAAACATTTGATGTTGTGTTAAAGCGACATTGTGTAACTTTTTGACCATAACAGATTTTAAATCATGTTGATGCTACACTGATGCGTCAGGTGAATGGTACATCCCATAAGAAGTATGTAACACTTTAAGTCACACACCACCAACTATTTGACTGATTTTGGTGACACTGGATCATATTTTATGGAGAAAATGTTTTCTGTTTTTTCCTCTGATGTCCTCCAGCTGCTCCGCCTCAACTCTCTGTGATTTACAGAGTTTATGATGGACAGTAAAATGTCGTTGGACAGTATAACCAGGCCCAGCTGACTTTTCTCCTCTGACATAATGACAGAGGAGAAAAGTCCAAAGACAGAGGAAGCTATGAAGAGAAAAGGAGAGAGTGAGTGAGCGAGAAGCTGCCGGACAAGAGTAAATGTGGGACTGACTTTTAGTGGTTGGTCAGAGCTTGGTGAAATAAAAGGCTGAAAGACAGACACCGAGCTGGGCTAACTGCTGTTGGACTAGTCAGTAATATTAGCTGCTGCTATGTTGTTGATCTTGTGGCTGTTTCTGATCATAAGTAATGTAATCAGAACACATACTCGAGTATTTACCACATTACACTCTGAAACTGGGGGCTTAAAAATACAAATTTCAACTAAATGTTCCTTTTACACAGCTCAAGTAGATCACTTTCTTTTTAAGGTTTAAAGCCAAAAATATTGGAAACCAAATGTGTGTGTTTGCGTACATGCAGGTTTTTGCATCTGCTGCATTTAAAGCTTCCTGCGGCTGCATTCCTGCCATCCTGCAGTTATTATCCCTGTTGACATTACAGAGGTCCTGAACTCTGCTAGACAAACCACATATCCAGTCCAACCCTTTTATGTCCTATGTGCTGTTGTTTCTGGACTCAATGTTCTGCTGCACACACGCTCATCATGTACACAAATACACTGACCACCAGGCACCCTGTCATTACACACAATCCCTCCTCTGCTGAGTGTGTTCCTGTGTGTGTGTGTGCATCAGCTTCTTTTAATACCTCTCTCCATGCATACTTACTCTCCTCTTTGCCTCTTTGTCTTTATCTGTTTCTTGCGCTCTGTCCCTCGTTAATTACACAGAGACGGGAGGACTAAGCTCTCTAATCTGAAAGGATATGACCCCACCACAGCTGATCCTTTAACACTGTTACTTATACCTCAATCCAGCACACTCTTGCTCTCTCTCTCTCTCTCTCTCTCTCACACACACACACACACACCACACACACACACACACACACACACACACTCATGCATACAGAGCATGTAAAAAAATAAAAGGGGGATTTGTATCCTTAATCGTGTTCATTTCATTACACAACATGGGAGTCAGAAAGAGTGAAGGTGGCATAACAAGATTTAAATTTTGACACATTCAAGGCCTGTGAATGTGTCTGGATTCAAAGATCCTCTAACTGTTTCAGAGAACTGGGAACTATTTCTGCTACTTTTCCTTTAAAGACACAATCTGCTCAGACTGAAAAGTCTTTTTTTTTGTATCCTGCACCCATTTAATAACAAAATTGTGGTTTTATGCAGATTATAGCGACATTAAATACCGTATTTTAAGCAGATCCAGCAAGGCTTATCAAAGTGCTTTCACTAAATCTATTTAATGTAGCTTTATTTGTACATTAAACCACAATTTTCATGTTTGGCTGAAAACAAATTAAATAAAAAGCTGCAAAAAAGTGCTGGTCTTTAGCAAAAAAAAAAAAAAAAAAAAAAAAAAAAGAAGAGCTTCTGGGAAATGAGGACAAAAAGATTGCAGATTAAATTTGGGATATTTAGGTCTTATCGCTACAAACCCATATGAGCACACTCACTCATACAGCTTTTCCTTGGGCATTAACATGGTGGTCAGGAGGGTGTGACAGACTTCATCATGTGGGCTTGTTAGTTATATATAGAAATGGGAGCACAGCTGTCTGTCCATTAGGCTAAAAGCACAGCAGCACAGGAACATGGCCGTGAAGTCAGTGGCCCTCTCGCCTTTTTCGCAGGACAAGACGGAAACGAGGAGGAGAAATATCGGGAAGAGATATCTCAACACAGCTGCAGAGAGGAACGTGGAAAAGGAAGGGAGGACAGAGGAAAGATGCAAGCTAAGGACCGCAGACAGCGCTGGGTTTGTTAAAGATTAGACAGAGTGTGCAGGATCAAAGGAAAGGGAGCAAAAGAAGGAAACTTCTGACCAGTTGGTAAATGACATTTTTTCCAAGACAGTAGCTTTAACTGACTCAACATGATGCACCACAAATAAACATATCTGGATTATCATTCAGGGAAAGTGGGCAACTGCATCATGGCCCAAAGTCTCACTGTCAACAGATTTCATCATACTAATCATTTTAAGTCCATTTTGACTTCATCCTGTATCAAAATATATGATTATTAATACACGTTTGCTTTCTTGTTCACTCATCATGTCTGTACAGTAAATATGAAGCTACAGCTAGCAGCCTGTTAGCTTAGCTTAGCACTTTTTAATGGATTCATAAAACATGATATAACATATTAAACAGTGAGTTTTAGAGGTGTTCATGGATTTTGCAATCCAAGGACAGAGCCAGGCTAGCTGGTTCCTGGCTGTATGCCAGGGGTCTTCAACCTTTTTCAGCCCAAGGACTCCTTGGACAAGAGACAAACAGAACAGAGACCCCCACATGTGATTCATTTTTTAAAATGTCACATTTTAAGCCTGGCCTATAATAACTTTTATATACTTTATCACCTTTTATTTCACCTTGTATGCTGGATTATTAAAAAAAAGTTAAGAATAATTTATATTGTAAATAGTATTTGTCAAATGTAGCTTATTATTGCTTATTATTAATGCTTGTAGTTTACGCAGTATCATTTTGTTCTATTTTTTAATTCTCACAAATTATTTTAGTGAAAATTGTCAATTATTAATTGGTGGACCCCCTGCAGTCCCTCTGAAGACTGCCTTAGGGTCACGCACCCCTGATTGAAGACCCCTGCATTACGCTATGCTGAGCTAACAGGTGAATGGCTGTAGATATGAAAGTGGTAAAAGAATTTCAAATAAGCTGGTGTTCACTGTTTTCTGCTATCTGAGTCACCTGAAAAGGCGGCTTTGTGATTGATATGCATGAACCAATCTTGTTTCAGAATCGCTGCTCTCTGACAGGATGAAATGAGCTCAGGACACTAGCAGATTTTTAAAAATGTTTCAAGAAAATAAACTATGAGAGTAGACAAACTGACTGAGTGTGAACAAAGTATTCTGTGTGTGTACGCGTTTGATGGAGAGTATCGCTGGAGCGAGAGGTAAATAAGGACACACAGAAACAGAGAGAAAGCAAAGGTATGTAGAAACAGAAAATAAAACACAGCATGCACTCTCTGCAAGACAGGATAGAAAGAAAGCTCACTGTCTGTCTGTTTGCCTGCCTCCCCCGGCGTGCAGTAGGTGTCTGCTGCAAGTCTAGCGTGACTGATCTGAAATCAGGTTTTCTGCCTATACAGCCAAGCAGGGTGAGGGCTCTTCCACTTCTTCGTTTTTTCACTCTGTGCAAGTGCGTAGGCCTTAACCCTGCTTTCATTTCCCATTACGGCAGGATACTTTATCCAATATGCCCATCGCGGAGCGAGGACGGATGACGGAGGGTCTTGGAAAACACTGAAAATGAAAGTCTTTCATTACCGTGCTTCATAAGCAATGATGTTGGGAGGGATGGGAACAGGAGGGAGGGAAAGAGAGAAAGGCATAAGTTGAAAACAGGAGCAGCGAGCACGCGTCAAGACGGTCTTTTGGGTGAGACGAGAGAGGAATTATTTATGGTGAATTTACACATCAATGACACTATTTTTTTCTCCCCCTCACGATTCCTCCGCCGCATGCTGAAAACATAATGTGTTGGAAACTCGTACGGATGGTTGGAAACGCCGCATTTGTGAGCCCGCTAATGTGTATGTGTGAGACGGAGCGAGACGAGCAGAGTGCATGTTCATGTGTCATTGTGTGCCTTTAATTGTTTAACCACAGGAAAGTGCCAACAAAATGTTTTGTTTATTTCCTGCCTGACTAAGAATTGCCACACACACACACACACACACACACACAAACAGCCCTGCAAATCCCGGCAGCACTGCCTTTGCTGGACCACCTATGGGCCTCTAAGCCAAACAGACAACAGCAGACATTACATCAGTGACAATAGGGCTGCTTTAGAGAATGCAGTGTCAAACACACCGTCATTAAAGCTATTTTAACTCTGAACAAACACCGCCGCATATAGACAAGCAGCTGTACTAATAGCAGTGGTTGAAACGCCCATGCACAGGTGGAGCTACAATAGGTATGGCTGTCATGTGGCGGCTTCTTCTGAAGTCAAATGAGAGGAAAAGTGAGAGGGAAAGTTTACAGAGACTATAGGATCATAAGTGTGTGTGTGTGTGTGTGTGTGTATGGCCATCAGTCATATATATCTATATATAAAAGCCTCCTTTCATGTCGCCACAAAGCTCCAAATAGCTCCTCTGTTAACATAAATGCCATGAGACTGTGTGTTCTCTGACCTAAAGGACATACGTGATGTTAAAACAACCAACTGAGCCACTAAAGTTTCCAGACTCAGGTTAAACACTAGTCCTACTTATTTTCTACTTTAATGAACATTATGTCACAAGAGATTAACTGCCGCCCTGCAGAACTGAGCGAATGAATCTCATTTTGGGACTTCAAACAGCACTGACCTTAGGTTTTATGATGAAACATAAAACAGTGGACGGCTGCTTGTTTTATGGAGCCATCTCTAAATAGAGCCGCCATTCATAAAGTCTGTTCATTTATCATAAACCTTCACGGTCAAATAAGTGGGATTAGCTCTTCCAAGTGTCTTGACTAAACTTATGATTGAATGTCTGCCACTGGTGGGTGTCCTGTGTCCTCCTGCAAACTAAAATATGAGATGATTGCATGTTTAAAGCTGCTCTAATCCAAATCTTTATCTTAAAAGTCGATCAAACGGCTGTGAAATGTGAAAGGGGCTCGCTCATATTGATGAACCCACACACTATTATTATCCAATTCTCCAGCTTGCCTCTGCTCCATGGAGCATTACAGCATCTTTCAGCTCATTGTTTGATTTTATGGTCCAAAAGCTTCACTGTTTTAGTTCACTCTCACCAGGACACAGCGGGAAGCTGTTTTCAGCAAGAAAAAACTCAGATCAGCTCTCTACATGCTTTCTGCACAGCACTGAACAGCTCACAGGAGAATCTAGCTAACGAGCTACTTTTCTGAATAGCTGGTGGAGACCAAAACAAAGATAAAGTCCACCTTTATAGTCAAAGCATCTGAGAATCTCCAGTAGTCTTTTCTTATAGTTATCATTTTATTTTAAAGCTATGACATTTCTCATTCAAGGAAGAATGTTTGTTTTTTACATACATGGAGAATTTAGTATGATCATTATTCTCTGTTTGCAAAACAGCAAAATGAAACATGAACTGTAATTGCATGATATCAACCCAGATTGTTGTGATGGTGGTTGAGAGGGGATCTGTCTCCGTGATATTTCATCTTCTATTAATAGTCACACGGTTTAGAGGGTTTTTGCATATTTCAGGGAGCTGCACCGAAAAACATCAGAAAACTCTGAGTCATGATGAAGCCTGGCTTAACACCGATTTGTCGATGCGGACTGCTATTGTTATTCTGTCTGACTAATGCACGAGTGAGAAGTTTGGATACAAAAAGCAGAAAATAACAACACGACCTGAAACTATTTCAGCACAAACGGCGAAAACTTTAAATGAGCTCCTGCAGCTAAAGTGATATTAAAGCTACACAACATACTTCTGTTGAAATAAAGCACAAATCTGACAATTTTCTGCCTGACAGTTTTCACCTGTGGAAGATACGTGTACACACAGCCCTTATTTTAGAGTGCCTTTAGAGGATATTGGAGCTGGAGGTGACCCCTTCACCTGTGAAGGATATTGAATTGACAAAAGACAGTCTGAAGCGGGTTCACTGCAGACGTGTGCAGACAAGTGGAGCAGAGAGGCGAGAGAAGACCAACAACAGGGAAACAGACAGCATGGGTTGGGCAGAGAACAGATGTGTTCCTTTGTGAAGGGTCATAAACATGAGTCATTCAACTTTGAAGATGGCCGAAGGGCACAGAGGATTGTAAAGAAAAGTGGAAAGACAGGAAGCGCGGGCAGAAATCAGAGCGCGGCAGCAGGAGGAGGACAGCAAACGCAATATACAAAACTCTCTGTGATAGAGGAAGAGAGAGAACGAGGTAGAGGAGAAGAATTAAGAGAGCAGGGAGGGAAAAAGAAAGAGTGGTAGAGAGACTAAATGGTCTGTTTTCAGCAGCAAATGTGCTCGCGGTGAAATCCATCACTGGAGGTACGGCTGGCAGCTCATCTACACTGCAGCCTTTGTTTTATGGCGTTGACACCGGCACCGCTGCTGTGTTTTCATCAGTCAGGGCCCTGACACCACCCTGGGGAGTCGCACATGAACAGGCATACGTGTGGGCGAAGAGATCTGCATATCTGTGTGTGTGTGCGTGTGTGCTCGAACTTGTTTGTTTCTACCTGTGTGCCCCGGTGTAGTGACTGATTTTACAGATTAGTGAGCTAGACGCTACTGTGGAGGGAAAAAAATGAGGCGCTGCAGCGTTGTCGGGCCCTGATTAAATCCTTAAAATACTCAAGTAATCTACATAAGAACCTTGGTGCGAGGCAACCGTGGATGTTTTTTTTTTTTTCTTCTCCTCGCGTGGCGGATTATATTTTTCTTTGTGGTGCAGGCCTTGCAGCTCCTAGCAGTTTGTATTTCAAACACTAATTCTTCATGCTCTAAGGACAGCAGCAATATTTCCCAAAGAAACTCCCATGGGTGTTTATATAGGCCACAAATACAAGTGGTAGGACTATGTTCAGCAGTTACAGAACCGCAGAGTTACAGTTTAGAAGAAAATGCCTTTCTATTGTGTATGTGTGTGTTAAGACCAATTGTGGCATATTTTAATTCTTTCTGTGACCGGAACTCTTGTTGCCAGAAAAATGCTTCATATTTTTCATGCAGAAACTGAAGTAAAATACAGATTTTCAGCCATCTTCTGTGTGTGCTCTGAATTCAATCTATATGAAGAACCCCAGTCAGACTCAGACTCCATCTTTCCCCCATGAGCCTGGTGTTTATTTCCAGATCAGCGCTGTCCTCATTCCACATTAGCTACTTACAGTATAATATGCAGCATCAACTCTTTATTAATTGCAATTGTATTGCTTTCAGTCAGTCTACAAAAATCTCTCTGTACGCCTCCATAAATCAGAAAGACAGATTTCAGTCAAACTGTGAGACCAGAACGGCACCAGCAATTAATACTAGTTTAGTTTTTAGAGTTTAATACTTTCATATTTTATTATTACTGTTATTGTTGCTGCTGTGAGCAGCTTCTTCGTTTCCTTTGGGCCTTGCATTGTGAGAGAATACTGCACATGAACAAGTGCTCTGAAGTATACATCCCGTATGCAGTGGCTCTGGAACAGCATGAGGCAATCGCGGTCGTGTGGTGGTCACAGTTTGATACAATACTAGTCTTAAAAAATGACGCTCGATAACTCTTTCGAGGTAGGTGAGCCGTGTGTGTGTGTATGTGTGTGTGTGCTTGTTGTTAATAACTTCTTACTAACTTTTACTATTGAATGTTTCATTAATGGAGATCATATTGTTTTATCAGTGTGCTGTTGAAAAAGTATCAATACTTTTGTTATCCTGGTATTTCATGTCATTGTAGAACTCAAGATGGCTGTATTGTATTAAAAGTGTTTAATTACTGTGAACAACAGACTTTGCCTCTCATGTGTCATCCATGATTGTTATTATTAAGCAGCAAAACTTCCATAAAAATGTGTGTAAACATGAGTGATAACTTGATAATGACAACATGATGTGAACATTTCCACATTTGTGCAACAGCCTTCATCAGTCTTCCTGCTTCAGCCCATCAACTGACTTCATGTCCAGTGGATACACACTGTGTATCTGACACATTCTTATTTCCATCAGTCACATTATCTATGTTGCTTTGTTGCCATAGCATTGCTGACTCCTAAATCTTCAGACCTGAATTCTTGTCACCTGCCTCCCTGCTCTTCTCCTTCTCTGGAATAATTTCCCTGATTCTGACAGCTTGTTCTTTGACCTGATATTCCAGTAAAGTCTTTCATTCAGCCTACTCTGCTCTGAGTTTTTGCATTTGAACTGTGTCAACCATTCGCTCATCTCTTTCTTTAACTTAATTTACCTCTGTTCACTTTGTCTGACACAATGTCAAGCAGCAAAAATGAGCAAAATAACTCATTAAGAGTGTGTGTTTGCATGAACAGGAGTAGCAGCAGCTCAGTGTGACGTGAGGAGAGTTCACTGACCAGGAAGCTTTTCAGTTACTCTGATTGTTACTGTGAGTGTGTGTGTTTGGGTTATGCGTGTGTGATTCAGACTACGTTTTATTGATATCATCCTTAGAGGCATGAAATAAGCTGCAATTCAAAGAAAAAAGCAAAGAACAGTCTGAATATTTGTTCTTCTCCTGTCCTGGTGTGTGTTTCACAACCCTCTGGTTTATCTTGTGACCCTTGCTGGGGGTCTCGACCCCACTAAATCCAGCGACGCATGAAACCTGCGTTTATCTCCATGCATGTTTGTCCCAATGATATTTAGGCATTCTTGGGGAGTGGGTAAGGAGTGTGTGTGTGTATAAACAGACCCATGAGCATGGGCATATGGAGTCTGTGTGACTGTGTATGTGACACCTGCATAAACACAGATTGCTCAGATAAATAGCAGACACAAGAGGTCATGTCAATGGAGCCAGTTGCATTTTACGTGTGTGTGTGTGTGTGTGTGTAGGTGTGTGTGTGCTGGAGGGCAACATTGATAGGTATGTCCATGTGTCTAATGGCATTCATGCTCACTCAGACAGTTTTACTGCTTCCAGGCACAAACACTATCGACTACTGACCCTTACTGAGTCAACTGCTTATCTGGATCACAACAAAACACACACATACACACACACACAAACAAAACAGTGTGACCGCACAACACACACACACACACACAAACACACACATTATAAGCTAAACTACGAAGCATATGACCTCAATTGAGCTGGGCACAGTCCGATTCAGTGACCTCACTTGTTTTGCAATGACCCAACCATATATCACCAGCCTCTCCGTGCACACACACACACACACACACACACACACACACGTACACTCGTATGGGAGGCATTTATGGAATGTGGAGCAATTGCCTCCAGTCTGATTTTATGTGGTATTCCAAACAAATCTGGGGAAGTGAGTGTGTGTGTGTGTGTGTGTGTTAGGTGTATTGTCTCCCGTGCGTGTGAGTGTGTGTGACCTTAGTCATCGTCATGTCTTCTTCACTGTGTTGTGATTTATAGCTCAGACTATTCTGTTGATAACAGTTCTAGGTAAGTTTCACGTCTCACAAACTTTCAACTATTTCTTCCACTGAGAGAGATTCTAATGACGACAGCAGATATTTTAAAGGAACAGTGTTGCATTTTGGGTAATATGCTTGTTGCTATCCGAGAGTGAGATGAGAATATCAGTATCAGTCTCAGTTTTTTCAGAGGTACAAAAAAAATGTTGATTTTTGTACAGATCAAACAAATTAAATATAACGTGTTAATTAAGACGCTTTAGAGCTGTTGGTAGATGGATTTAATCCAGCTGTTTTCACATGTCTCCAGTCTTTATGCTAAGCTAAACTAACTCCTGGCTCCAGTTTGGTATTTAATGCATACATATAAAAGAAAATAAGTCTACAAGATTTCCCAAATGGTCAAACTATTCTTTTAATGTCAAACTTTATGTTGTCAGGCAGCTGGTTTACAGACATGGTGGTCGAAGTAAAGACAGACAATACTTCATAGAAGGAAGTAGGCACAGGGAAGTTTTCACCTCAGATTTGTCTTATTTAGGTCACTAAAATGACCCAGATAATCACTTTTTGGCTAACCGTACACACATGCAGCGGTTGACTATGGTTCTCCTGTAGAAATTCCTTTATTGGAATGGGTCAAAAGCCAAAACAGTGGGGAACCACTGCCTTAAAGCAATACCCGCTCCGCTTCCACCTTTCATACAGTCCCTAATCTGTCCACTCTAATAATGCATGGAAGCGTTTGATATTTATGCTATTTCCAGTCACATCATTTTCAAGTTAGGGTCACCTTCTGCCACCTGAGTCTTTGCTCCAGGGTCCAGCTTCAACCTTCCATGTCTGTCTGTCCCTTTACAGAGAGCAAAGTCTCTCCTAAATAGAGTTACAATGAACTGTCTGTGCTTAAATTTAGCTTAATGGTGGACTTTCTCCTCAAGACACCTTGTCAGCATCACTGGTCCAAAAGACACAGCAAAGGTTAGCAAATGTTAACCAGCTCCCTGGTGCGACATGATCACTCCGCCTTTGAAGTTTTGTCTGAGCACGGTGTCTCCTCAAGGACAGCATAAAATCATTTCCCCAAACATATGCTAATCCTGGTGCTAACACCACCATATGTTCACTTTTCCACCTCTGACAGACTCAACCACATGGGTTCTTATTACACATATGATCTCCAGAAATTATTTTTATAGCACACAGTGTCGCTTTTTCATCAAAGTTGAGTTCATTTGGAGAAAATAACTGACAGATGTCTTTAAAGCAACACTGTATAGAAATTGGTACTTTTGTGATGTAGCACCTCCAGTTTCAGAGTGTAATCCCACTGTGGTAATTATGGACAGCTTATTCTCTGCTATGTCCGCAGAGGCTGCTGAGCCCAGTGACATTGCACATGTTCCCGGGTCTGGCATGGCCCGGCGTTTTTGGCATAACACTGGCTCTGCTCCCTGTCAGCATCGCCTTCACCCGGAGCCTGAACACCTCCTCTTCTTCTTCCCGTTGGTACAAACACTAACACTCCCCTGGGTGTTCTGAGCTCACAGTCTGGGCAGCCTGGCTAACAAACTGAGCTAACAGCAGCTACAGTTGGTTGCAGTTTACTTTACTGTCCATCAGGAAATTCTGTAAATGACTTGTTGAGGCAGACCAGAAAACATTTTCTCCATAAAATATGATCCAGTTTCACCAAAATCAGACATATATTTAGTGGCGTGTGACTTTGAAATTAACTGAACCCTTTTTGGCCTTTAAGGTTTGCTTATATTTTCTATCATCATGCTAAATTATGCCGATTATGAGATTCGTCCCTGACATGGATAAGATGAAGAAAAGATGTTTAGTTGAAAAATAAATGGTAATTTTCACTGGTCATAAACACAATGTGGTTTTGGCTTTCTCATATCGCAGCCATTGTCTTTACCTGCACTCAAAGCTCTCTTCACCCAAAACATCAGCATTCTGCCACTGTAAGTTCAGACAGGTTCAGTCAGTTCTCACCAAACACTCAGGAATTCACATTTTACCTAAAACAAACCAGCAGCAACCAACCCTGGACTCATCTGGTTATCTCAGACAAACAATTTCTCTTCAGTGGATTAAGAAATATTTGAACATTTCATTTCACTCAATTTTAAGGCAGTGGCTACAATCATTTTTAATATGTGTGGAATACCATACTCATAACTATGTTTTTGTTACTTGAAAATAAGAATCTTTATGTTGTGTTACCTTAGAATGGAAAGGGTCTTTAGTGTTTTTAGCTTGTGTTGTGGCCACTGTAGTTTCTCCTACGCACACACTTGGATGAAAGCTTGAGATGAGGTTGTTGCAATCACCACCTTCACAACTTCACTGCTAGATTCCATGACCTACACACTGGTCCTTAAAAACAGACTGACTTGGCTGTGGTTATAGGCAGTTCAACCGAAGAGGTCAGGGAGGTCAGGTCAGAGAGGCAAACACCAAGTGGTCTAGAGGTTTAACCACAACTTTCAACTAAGTCCAGCTGGGAACCTTTGTAAGCATCTCTCCATGTTAACTGTAAATAAATGAAAACAGATTTTGTTTTGCATCCCTTTAAATCTCTGTGAAATCCCGGAGATTTGTCTTAATAATGCCAATATTAATAGATTAAACTACATAAACAAATTCAATAATACACTGTAATATATAACACTGACAGAGGCCACGTTTCTAAATTGAATACTTTTGCTTTTGATTCTTTAAATAATACGTATTTATATATTTTTAAATAATCAGATAGGAAGGTAGAGTACGTCAGTATGTCGAGTACGTGATTTGATCCCCATTCTCATTCACCCATTCACACACATTCATACAGTGAGTGAATGGGTGAATGAGATATGTAGCAAAAAAGCGGTGTGAGTGGTCAGAAGACTAGAAAGGAGTACAAGTACAGTCCATTTACCGTTTGTTTGTAGTTGCTCACCAACAAACTATGAAGTTACGGAGCAACATTATCATTCATGATGGATTTAAGTACAATATTAACTCTTTGAGCTCCATTTGAAGCCATAAAGGAGCTGCAGATGCAGAGTGAGAATACATCATTATTATACAAATTATGGCCACTTTCAATGCATTTTCTTGAAAAAATTGCTACTTTTACTCAAGTAGCAATATCAAAGCAGGGCCTTTAGTGGAGTGATTTTAAAGTGTAGCATTGCTATTCTTTAATAAAGTTAAACATAAGCATCTGTATACGTCTTTCTAACCTTTTGAACAGGAAACACATGCAAAGCAAGAACAATCTGATGTCCCAGCAGGTTTAAAGTGTCCAAACAAGTGTGGATACTTCAGGCGTCCGACACACCCTATCACACTCGCTCTCTCTCTCTCTCTCGGGCTTCCTTATTGGCCGTGCCATCCTCCGCCTGTGCAACTCTCAGTGCAGTGAGATGAGGAGACAGTGGGTGCAGTGTGGAGACACTGGCCTCGCTCCAGAGACTCTCCAGAGCATTCCATTGAGAGACCGCTGGCTGGCAGACTGGATGGTTGCTGGTAAACAAGCCAAACAACACACAACACCAGCTCAACATAATTCCTACAGAGAAAAAAAAAGGAAAAACACGTCCATTCTGCAAGTAGATTAACCCGTCATATTATTCCTGTGATCTCTGACAATTCTGCCTCAATTTGTAAAAGGCTTGATTATGCTATCAGTAGAGAGCTGCTCTGCTGATTCTATTATAGTATTCGGGATAATTTTACAGGGATGTAAGTGCTCATTTTACGGCTCCTGACCATAACCATTGTAATGGATGTTACGCCTGTTTTAATGTTCAAACTCCTCATTTTAGGGTGGATTTTCACTTCAGCTGCAAGATACTTGGGAATGCAGAACTTGTCATACAGCTGTATCCCTGTCAGAAAAGCCTGTTAAACGCAGCCACTAACAGAATAAATTATCAGTGTGTTCCACAAGCGCCAGCTGTCCACCAGACAGCATCTGATTTCTTTCCAGTCGGCTTCCTCTTTAATAGTAACTTTTTGCCTTTAAAGACAATCGGCTCCTGCGAATCTGTTTGATAATGTGACGACTGAGCAGTGGGAGTTAAATGAGCATTTGTTACATGGGGGGGCTCTGAGTTAGCGGGGTTCACAGTAGTCTGCAGTGACAGCTTTTGTGACAAATCCAAGTTCACACAGCATTAAGGGGATGTATGCACAAAAAATCCATTTACCTAAAAAAACTGGCTTCATGTAAGTGATGACTTCTTGTTGCTGTGCAGTCAGCAGATTCACTCAAAATCTCAATAGATTAAACTAATCATAAAACCAGATGGCCCCGAGAGACAAAGACTCGTTCATTCGGAGTTTAGCTGACCTCTGATTGACAGCATCTGACTGACTGACTGGAGCTCCATGCCAAACACTGCTAGTTCACATACATCAATCATGTCATTATGTGCTGAAACAGCAGTGAGTGGGTGCCGAGTGCCGACAGTCCTTTCAACCTGAAAAATAATGTGGCTAAATAGCCTGGGCACTTTAGTAACAAGCATGTAGGAAACACTTTCCTTCCACGACAGTTAAATCAATTTTATGTTGTAGATATAATATATATATATATATATATATATATATATATATATATATATATATATATATAGGCTATTTTTTTTCTTGCCGAGAGTTAGATAAGAAGATTGATACCACTCTCATGTTTGTACATTACATATGAAGCTACAGCTAGCAGCTGGTTAGCTTAGCTTAGCATAGCATAAAAGCCGTGGAGGGGGCGGATACAGCTAGCTTGGTAGAGTAACTGGCTGGCACCAGCAAGCGTTGTGTGGATTAGACATAGCCCAAATGTCATGAGCCGGGCTCTGCTTGGGTTATGGCAAGTGCAGCTGAGCTTGTCTTGGGTTACGCACATACTGTGTGTGGGCCAGACATGGATCAAATGTAATAAGCTGGGCTTGATTTGGGCTACGGCACATGTTGGTCAGGCCTTATCCAAGGCTGTAATTTTAGTCATTAGTGTTACCAATATGAGTGAGACTCTGAATGAGGTTTCTTACTTTTGATTCTGTTTGTTATTTTGTTACTTTGTACTGTTTGCCATCAGCTCCATTTCTACATGAAAGTGACATGAAATTGATTGTGACATTTCAATAAACGTTCATTGTACTCCCCAAAATGATTGTACTCCTGTAGTTCCTTAACAATTAATGGAAATTTTGTAACATATTTTGTTATTTTTAAAGCATCCAATAAAAACAATATTTTAAATTGATAATAAAATTGATAATACATGCTGGCAAACTGCAAACTGTGCAGCGTGGCTGGATAAGAACGCATGCAGCTCTGACTGACTGCGTCTTCGCTCGTTATTTTATTGTCGAGCTGTAACGGCGCTGCATGTCTGCTGCAGAAAACACAAAGATTACATCGACCAAAGGTTATTGAAACTTTTATTGATTCATGAGTAAGGGGAGTGCCATGAATGTGAATGCCTGGGCCTCGGTGTGTCGTATGCAAACACATTCAAAACACCGTTTGTGTGTGTGTATACAAGTGCCTGCAGCAGTGTGTCTCTTCCTTTGATTTCTAAGTGAAGGTAGACTTGAGTATTTGTATTCTCATGTGTCTATTTGTGCGTTACCAGAAATTCATCTGCCTCTGCATGTATTTCAATATCTCTGTCTGTATTAACCTTTGTGCTGCCGTGTATGTGTGTGTGTGTATCTTATCTGGACGAGCGAGCTGGGGAGGTGTGTATCAGACTCGGGGTTAGTGAATTGCATTGTGAATTCAAAGTGGACATGTGATTAATGAGTAAATACAGCGGTGACAACAGGAGGCCACACAGAATGATTGAACCCCACCGAGTTTGCTGTTGTTAATATAAAGCCTGTGTGTGTGTCTGTGTGTGTATGTGAGTAATATTGAGCATATACCCCCACTCAGTGTGAGCCCTCTATCACGCCCTCTCTCCCTTCGCATTACCAAAAACACACATACTCATACAGAGAGACAGACAGACACACACACACACAGACACACACACACACACACAGACACACACACTTACTGCAATTAAGACATTAACGCATGCTTCTCGTTACTGCCGTCACCCCTCAGTTCCCCTGAGATCACATTTAGTGCAGTCTTCACACACACAGTCTGACATTATATGTAATTATAGTTTAATACAACTTATTTTTAAAAGTTTGAGGAGCTGCAGTTTTTGGGGCTTCCGTGTTGGCTTCACAGCCATGAAGTTTGCAGCTCAGAGTATGAAGCTGAGATCATAACCCTTTGAGGTGACACCTGAGAAAGTTCCATTTGTGGAAGGTGGTGTTATATGGTTGAATGCTCCGGTAACAGTTCAGTTTATACTAGACTAAATTGGGTGTCTGACACAGATGTGCTCCCACGTTTGTTCACACGCCAACAAGAATAAACAAAAGTAAATGTCCGATTTTTATTTGCCTGACTGTCTGCAGTGCAGCCTGAAATTTATGACCACATGGACATGACAAAATGACATCACACGGAGCTTTGCAGCATGCGTATACGGAAAATATGAACTGGCCGACAAACAATCCAAGTACTCAGACAAGCACTGAAGTAACAGGTCTGCAGTGTTGGCCTTGAAGTGAACCTCGTGTTCATCCTTGTTAAATACAATGTTACTGTCAGTAAGAGGAATGAAGGCCAGTGAGAGCCACGAAAGTGAAGATCAAGGATGCATTGGTGGAGAGGTGGGAAGTACATTTACTCAAGTACTGTAATGCACTTTTTTAATCTACATTTTAAACACCATCCCAACATGTTTGGAACACCTGTTCATCTCATCATCTGACCAGTATATAACCAGCTCATCCACCAAGACTCCAGATCATTGAGCCTCCCAAGTGGGAGGCTGAGTAAACAGCCAGTCAGAACGCCCGTTTTCTGAAATGACAAAGTCTCCAAACCAAGAGGAGGTGCCAAATCTAGTTTTCTCTCAGACCACATAAACTACAACATGCTGAAAGGTTAAAATGGAATTTTAACCAAATGATGTTTGTACTTTTACTTGAATTGTAGGACTTTCACTTTTTAACACAGTAATTTGCTATTTTTACGTCAGTCAAAGATCTGAGTGCGTCTTCCACAACTGTCGGGTTGTAATAAACCTGAGTTACCCTTTAAAAGCAGGTCACACACATCTCGTGTAGCTTCCCAAGAAAAAGTGTGACACGCTCATTCACTGTGATAACATCTTTCATCGCTGATTCTCTGCAACTGCACTCGGAGATTCACATCAACATCCCACAAAAATAATCCCTGCTCTCTCTGAACCAACACGATCACACACTCGTCACAGCTCTCTCGCTCCTTTTCTGCCGAGTCCTCCGCCTCCTCCACCTTCTGCAGCAATACCAGGCCAATATTTCAGTCTCTTTTTAAATATTTCACATTCACTTTAAATAATTCGCTCTCATTTTTAGCACCGGCAAAAGCCACAATGCGCAGCTGAGCCCACACGCGCGCACTACACAGACGCACACAAAATGAGGCGTAAAGTTAATTAGACATGGAGCTGAGAGAGAGCCTCTTCCTGCTGTGACACAATCATCTACACTGCACCTCTAAGGGAGAAAAGGGCCGCAAGTATGTTTGTGCATTAATATACATGCAAAGGCACCCACACATGCTCACATATATCGATACACACAGAGAAATGCATGCAGAAGCAGCAAATATAAGTCAGTATACGCCCAGACAGATAAACAAACGCACAGAGAGAGAAATAGCAGCGATTCAGAGTCTCAGTTCACTGCTGTGAAAGTGCCTAAAATACAACAACACAGAGCTGAATGATTATCAGACTTCACAAACGGTGAACTCTTAGATGATACATAAACACTGCCGTACTTTCTCTGCCTGCTTCTCTCCAACCCGTTATGACTTCCTTTGGATCAAGGTGAAGTGAGACCACAGGTTCGTCTGACAGCTTCCTGGTTAACGTCTAAGCATGAGCATGCATGCAGTCCGTCCATCACAAGCGTTATCTAGTGATCCTTCTCTGTTTACCCTGCTCTCCGTGCAGCCTCAGCTCGGCCACCATTTGAATTCAGAGCAGCTTCTTTTAGTCCATATACGACACAACCCCTTTGTGTGTGTGTGTGTGTGTGTGTGTGTGTGTGTGTGTGTGTGTGTGTGTGTTTCTATGTTGTCGAAGAGTAAGACAGAGAAAAGGGTGGTTTGAAGTTCATCTCAAAGATTTCTTCCTCCATCCCAAAACGGTGGAGGTAAATGGACTCATTTGCATTGCACAAAGGTTTTTATTTTAAAAACATTCCACAAACCATGTTCTGGTTACTCAGGATAATCCACAGTCCTCCTCATTGTCTCCACAGTCCTCATTAGTCTCCACAGACCTCGTCAGTATTTGGTGGAAATACCTCTTTACCAAGGAAGTCAGACATTTCCTGCAGCTGAATGCTGATCAGATACAGATATTGATCACAGGTTGAGGCTGTGCAAATACTTAAATATCTGTCAATACTACATCTGTCTGCATCACATAAATTTGATCAAACCCTCAGCTCAGACAAACATTAAATCAATGGTTTAATCCTGATTTCATCACCTCAGAAACTTTTCAGGGATCATCTTTTCTTTCTGCCAAATATATAATAATATATATAATATATAATAATATAATATAATAAATAAAATATTTTTAAAGTTTTATTTAATGTTATTTATTATAAATAACCCATTAACAGTCCTACAACATTAAAATAATTCACAGTGAGTTTTGTGAATTATCCAAAGTAATGACAACATGTTTCTGGAAGGAGATGATGTTGATCAGTGTAATGTGATGCATGGATAAGAAAAATATTTTGTAATTTTATAAAGCATTTTTGAAAAAACAAGTTGTGGAGTAAAAATATTATAATATACATATAAAAAATAATATAGGATTCTTAAAACATAACAATCAAAGTTAGTATGTAATTTCACTAAAACACAGACACACAAAAACATAAAAACAATAAAACTAATGGCTTTTCAGCTACTTTCAGCTAGTCACTTTATATTACAAAAGTAATATGTGCACAAATAAACCTCAGGATCCTTTCAGTGAATCATCCTGCTGCTGTAAATACTCACTAGAGAACCAAATGTGTATTAATCCACAGCTGAAAATAGTCCCCAACTACTGCACTCGCTCCTGTTTGAGTAATTTGAGTAATTGAGAAAAAACTACAATGCCCTGCAGTGTGCGGAAACTACTTTGTAATGTCTTTGTTTCAGTGGGAGTGAATCCGGGAAAGTATTTAGAGACGCACTAATACGTTGGTGATTTTGGTCTTTTCATGGGATTTTCTGACAGAATAACACTGAGCTTATCTTTTAAATCTTACAGGCACGTGACAAATTTACAATAAAAGTAATGCAGAAAAATCTGACTGGTGTGCAAATAAAAAAAAAAAAAAACACCTTCTGAGGCATCGGGTGCCATCTGCTCATCAGACACTGTTTCTGCTGATAAATCTCTTTAATCCCTCTGTGTCCAACTTCATTCCTTTTCAGTCTCCTGTTGTCTCCTGTCCTCATGTTCCACTGCATGTTCCACCTCTTCAGCCGTCTGATTTTATTCATACACTGCTCTTTTTTGTCTTATGCTCAGGTGGTCAGGGTCAGCGAGAACACAGATTACAATAGAGAAAGAATGGGTTGTGTTGTACTTGTGTGAGCATAAAACTGAAAGGGAAAGAATAGAGGAACAGGGGAGGGGCTCAGCAGGGAGAAGTCCAAATGTTTGTTTATGCCTAATTGGGCCACAGATGAGCCAGCGGCCATCTCAGATAACAGTCTGTCCAGAAGGAAGGAGGAGACAAGTGCAAAGGAAGGGAAGGAGACAGGGAAGGAGAGGTACCGCAGAGGAGGAATGAGCAGCAGTAAAAGAAGAATAGATGGAGGAAGTAAAGAAGGAGGAAACAAGTGAGGGGCTTTGGAGAATATCGAGGATAGGACTAAAAAAAGAGGGGATGAAAGAAACGAGGAGGAGTGAGGAATTAAAGGAGTGGCAGTGGGACCTCGGGGAAAGTGGTATCCAGTAATTAAACAGTAAGACTTGTGCAGCATGTGTGGCTACACTACAAAAGTCCTTATTGTTCCCTGCTGAGCACATTCAAAACGACATGCTGCATCTAATTACAGAAACATATTGAAGAGAACATTCTCACTGAACTTGCCTAGTGGGCTCATAGAGGTGGAGAAGTAATGTACAAGCATACATAAAAGGGCATATCCAACAAATATGCAAATATGTTTCACTGCATCGCTGGAGAATTTGCCTGAAGCTAGAAGACTGATATGAATGCTAAGATCAAAGTTGGTGACGAAATGGACAAAAAAGGAATTTTAAAAAGGAAGCGGTCTGGTGGAATGAACTCATGCAGATAAAGTTTGTACTGGAAACAAAGTGAGGCGACACACATCTCTGTTTACAGTCAGCACAAGTAGTGGGAATGTTCTCTCGATGTGACCTCGTCAAATCAGTGCAAGTGCTGTTGACCGTCAGTCTGTGGCATGATCTGAAAGCCGTCCTCTTGTTCCAGTGACAGTGGCAGTTTGAAACAAAGCATCTGAGCGAATAATTAGTTTACATACTGAACTGAAACAGGATGAACAGCACACACACCTTACTCCTCATCTAGTCTGGATCACGACTGTAACTGAAGTGGTGACTGGAAAAGACATTAAAGCTGCACTAATCCATATTTTTATCTTAACAATGGTTTAAATAATGTGTAATGTGAATGGGTTGCAAATAGTGACAAATCTACATCTACCAACTGCAGTTACCCTCAGCTCGGCACAGCGTTTTTACGATCTTTTGACTCACTTTTCTTTTGGTTTAATGGCCCGTTAATATCAATGTTTAGGTGTGGTCTTATTTCTCTCATAAAGCAGCAGCAGGCAGCAAAAACTGCTCTGATAACCTGAATGCTACCTGCCCAGCACCAAAGGGTTCAGAGACAGAGTCAGCAGCTAGCTGGTGAACACAGAGGAGGATTTAGCAGGTAAAGAGCCAGATATTTCCCACAGGAGTTAGCACAGACCACAGACTGCATGAATAAAAATGGATGTAGTTCAAACGTTGGCTGTTGCCATCTTGGCAGTCTTGACTCCGCTAGCTCCCAGCTAACCCAAATATGAGCAAAGACATGACAGTACCTACCTGTCAATCAAAGTGTCCATGCTCTTCTGCAATTCTGCATAACTTTAATCCTTAATATAATCTGAACAGGTGAGTTGTATAAAACTTCACCCTCAGTACAGTTGTTATGAACAGGGAAATTAACTATAGAGAACCAAAACTGTTTTTTGTACCAGGCTGTAAACATGTTTATTTCTGCTGTGAAGTTGGACATTTGAACATGGGGACTTATGGACTCTCTTCTGGAGCCAGCCTCAAGTGGACGTTTGAGAAACTGCAGTTGTTTTTTTTTTTTTTTTTTTAAATTATCACATTAGCTTTATGATTAGCTTCAGTTTTTTTTTCCATCTGCAGCTGGCCTCCTCAGCAAGGCCCAGGACCCCCTCTGTACCTCACATTCACTCTCCACCACACTCACTCTTCATCAGGGATGTCCAAAGTACGGCCCGGGAGTCAATCACGGCTTTTTGGCTTTTGGCTTTTTTGGTTGACATAATGAAGCATTTGAATGCACTAAACGTTAATGTCCAAGGACATAAGGTGTTCTATATCTGTACATGTGACACGAAATATTACTTTCTGAATGATTTTGTGAAAGTCAAAAGCAAGAGTGTTGTTTTCAACTTAGATGTTAACTGATTTGCAAACTTTGACAATGAAAACAAAACTGTTACAGTACAGTGCATTTGTGTGCAACTTTTATTGGTGATTTTTTCATTTTTAAAATGTTAGTCTGGCCCCGGGGCATCTTCACATTGTCAAATCTGGCCTTCTTTAAAAGAAGTTTGGACACCCCTGCTCTACATGTTACATTAACATAGAGTCTACTGACTCTATGTGTTGCATTACTCCATGTACTCCTTTTAATAACCTTTTAAAACATTTTTTGGATCTTTAAAAATATCTTTCACATTTAAACATTCTGCATATTATGAACTTTTGCACATTCCCTGGTGAATATCTGTACACATACTTGCACAAACTGTACAGCTCTCTTCACTTTAAAACATATTGTACATATATTTATCTTCTCCTACTTCATTTTTATCTTCTTTATGTTTTTTTACTCTGTAAGGACTTGCTTACGTAAAGACCAAAAACAGAGCTGAGAAGAGAGTATTGGATTTACAGTACTTTAAATGGATGCTATTGTTGCTTTATGCCTGCTGCATATGTAAACTGTTTGTTAACACATTACCTATATTACACAACAACAACTTTATAAAAGGTGATAATATGTCGCCATCTTGTTTGCAGCTTGTTCTGCTGTCCCCAAATGGCAATGAAAAAAACAATAAATACTGCTTTACTTATCACTTTGAGTGAAGTGCTGATGCATTATTTTGAATATAGCATTCTGCAGCAGGGATGGAGTTGTATACTTGGTAGACTGACATACTGATACTGCCACAGATTTTGTAAATTCCCACCAAGAACTTGAAGGATAATTCTGGTTGAATACCCAGATCATAATGTGGAGTTATTCTTTAGCTTTTCTAAATGAACACGATGACAGACAGGAATGTCCAGTTCAACAGACTGACTGATTCTTTCAAAGTCCACAGTGGACAAAAGAAAAAAAAAAAAACAGTGAGTGTCCTTCCATCATCTGGATGGAGAGTTTGAGGTCTTTCCCTCTGGACAGAGTAACAAAGCTCTGCTCTGTCTTCGTGAGAAACTCGTTTGTCTCTCATGCCATCAAACTGTTAAATGCTTTCATAAAAAGTAAGTGGATGTGATACACCACTGATGACAGAGTACACGATGATGGCCAGATGTCCTCCACATTTTATGTCATCTATTATATGTTTTATGTACAGTATCTTATGTTTAGGTCTGTGTTTTTGTTCTGTTTCACCTTGCAAGACAAATCTCTCAGGGACGATAAAGTTCAAGTTGAAGTTGAGACCTAAGAATGTAAATGTATCCATTGTGCTGTCATTTTGAAGGCAAACAGGAGAACAACTGAGCAGAATCTTTGCTGAAGATTTGGTCTGAGGGAAACATGTATGTACTGTAAACCTTTAAAGTAAATATGTATCAGTTACATTTACTTTGTGCAAAATTTGCCGAAAGCAACATGAAGTAGAGGAACAGGGAGGTCAAGGATTCAGATTGTGGGTGACATGTAGACTAAGTATTTTACCTCTGTAACATCTATATCCCTCTTCCCCCCTCCGTTATTCCATCTGAGAAAAATTCATTACATTCCTCTTCAGCTGTCCATCAACCACTCCCTCCTGGCAGGGGTGACTTGTCTTGCTTTCTTCTTTTTTCTTCTCACGTTAGCAAAAAATTACAGTGCCGTTTTGCTTTCTCCAAACCAGCTTTCAATTTCCTGTGGGTGGCTGACGTGTGCTGGCTGTCGAAGCGGGATGACGCTGACGAGTATTTGATGTCAGCTAGGTTTGAGCTGGGTTGGGGTGCTCTCTACAGGGACCCTAAAGCTCTTGGGAAAAAGTACAGAGAAGAGCGGGAGATTGAAGTCGCTCCAGCACCCGCCTCAGAAGCTGACAGCTGAGAGATTAGTGGTTAATTAAGTCAGGCGAGTTGACAGCCCTCGAGCCAATCAGAGTTTTCGTTTGGTCGGAAAACAAGAGCAGAACTACCGCAGCCTCTGGGGAGAGCTCACTGGAAGACACTAGTCTGTAGCCAAAAGCAGCACCAATACTTCCTGACTCCTCGGTTTCTCATCCCTCTCTCACATCTGGAGAGGCTAGATAAGGAACATGTAATGAAAACAAAATGGTGATTGACACCTAGCTCGCTGTGCATATTTAAAGCCATGTAAATTTACATTTTCAGGTGCAGGAGGATGCAAAAAAAAGGAGGAGAGGAGAGGGGAGATACAGTATGCAACACTTGAGGACATTGAATGAAAGAGAAGAGGAAGGAGACGGAGAGGAAAAGAGATTTGCATGTAGCATTTTTAAAATGTCACGCCTCAGTAGGACCATAAACACCATTCCCCAACCTCGCCAACTGGCCCTACACACACCTCAGTATATCTCTGGGGGACATAGAGAGACAAGGTCCAACCTCACACCAGCCACTTCACAAAACACTACAGTTTTTCCCTTTCATAGCTCCATCAAAGAGAACCTTCTGCTTTTGAAAGACAGGTAAATAAACCTTCATGGCACCAAACAGGTCATGGAAATCACATCAAACACTCAGGCGAGTTGAAGGTCTACTCGGAGCAAGGTCACGACGATTAGGTTGTTTTCCAATGGTGCTGTTGGTCTGATTATATTGTACTCTAAAAAACAATGAGACATCCTGACATTTTATATTCAATCAAAGGTTTTATTGTCAGAGTATTTGGACATTTTGGGGAATATGCTAATGTGCTCTTTCATGTCTGCATGATAAATGAAGATACTGCCATTAACCAGTGAGTATAAAACATGGAAGCAGCTAGCCTGGCTTGAATCTCTAGCCTGAATCTCTGCTGCTGTGTGAGCACCAGGGAAAGGTCTGGCTGCAGCCATCATTCTGTTGTTGAAGAAAAATGCTCTGTCTTGTTTCTAACTCTTTAAACCAATCACGATCTTGTCTTCAGTCTTGGGCACTGAGCCCAGGATGGGAGGCGAGGCCTGGCATTAAAATGACAAATGTAAGAGCTGCTAGCTCGTTTACAATTGTATCGTTAGCGAGTTAATTTTAGCTCAGAGGTTGTTGTTGTTGTTTCCTGTACAATAACAGCCTACTTCCTGTGAGCCAGACTAGTATAGAAACAAAATAGATGAGGACCAGGTTATTTTTTGAGCTTTAGAGGTGCTGTTAGGCAGATTTCATTACCTTTTGACAGAACAAGGATAGCTGTTTACCCCTGTTTCCCGTATTTCTGTGAAGCTAAGCTAACGCCTGGCTGTAGCTTGGCACATATACATGTGTGGTATCAATTTTCTCATCTTACTCTGGGTAAGAAAGTGAACGAGCTCATTTCCAAAAGTGTGGAACTGTTTCTTATATATCTTTCTTAGTTATATGGCCACAGTCGTTTTTGTTTCTCCTTTTGTAAGCATGAGGGCACCTGAAGAAAAGAACAGCATTTCAGGCCATTGTTTACTACACTGATGCACACGAGATAGACCTTGTGTCTTTCACTGAATAATTCTGGCAGAAAACATATAATTCTCTCTCTTTTTTGTTGTTTATCTGTACCCCACAGCACTTTGTGTGGACAATTTCATTTTTCTTGAAAGCAAATATCAATACAAAGCAAACAGATTGTACCCAAGGCTTTAAGGTCTACAGAAGCACTTCCTTTATTTTTAGATTTTGGTTTCAATAAAACTGGCATTCAGCTGTAAGCTCTTTAAAAAAAAAAAAATCTCTGCCCTTGGCAAAGTTACCATAGGCACAATTCTAATGGGTTTAGTTTAATTGTAGCAGTGTGCTTCAGAGGTTGCCCCACCTGGCATTCAGATGATGAATGAGGGTAGGAATGAGTATCCTTATGTTGCAGTGAGGGAGCAAGGGACAGGAGACATCTGAGAGGGTGAGGGAGCATTGAGGCCTGAGGCCTGTTTGTGTGACAGTGTGTGTGTGTGGTGTGTGAGAGATAAAAAGAATGCATTGCAGAAAAATACATACGCATACAAACCAGAAAACTAATATTTGATATTTAATATTTCCCCGTGGACATTCATTATATCATTTTTTTACCTACGCACTATATTATTTTTGTTGTTACTGCTCCTCTCACCTCTAGTTGTTGTCTAGTTGGCTTCATTTTTCATTTCTCTCTGAGTTTCTGGTGTCAAATTAACTTGGCAATAATAACCTCCACTCTCTACTTCCTTACATTTTTTATGATTTGCTGCATCAATCACAGCTTTGTTGCAGCTACCTATGACTTAATGAGCAGCTTCATGATTGAACCCAAACCTCATTTGATATTCGTACATTTATATGATTCTCTGGATGAAAGTGGATGAGAATGAGGAGGAGAAAAAAAAAAGAAAAAGCAGAAGTTCGGAGTCATCGTTAAATTTAATTTGTCTGTACTTTATCACTTCTCAAAGTTCAACTGCTGCAGAAGTTTTCTCTACAACTTTCACATTGCTGAAAGCGTTGCTCATCAAATCATCACTTTTACCAGCTCAGTTCACTTGGCGCTGTCATCATTAGCACGAGAGACGAGTCGGCCTCGCCATTAGCCGGCAGCCACCCGGCAGCACTAGAATGCTGAAGGGGTTAAATGCGTCCGTTTGGGACACTGGTTAGAGCTGAGGAAAGCAGAGAGAGGGCTCGGAGAAAGAGAAAGGGGAACATTAGGGATGAACTAGTGCAATCAGCCCAGGGCAGAGCAGAGGCTGAGCAGGGTTCAGTGAATTAGCAATATCTTTTCCCAGCATAGATCAATGGAGCATTACCGTAAGAAACAAGGGGAGATGGAAAGAGGGAGGGATGGTGGAACAGAGGGAGGGAAAAGACAAAGAGAGAAAGACAGTAACAAACTAATAATTTGTCTCTGCCTCGAGCGCTTCTCTCTGCAGATCTCTCTTTCACTCTCAAATCCCACCAGTGATATCGACAAATCAAAGGGGGTGATCACAGGACCAGGATGGCAGCTTTCCAGCTGATAACTATTGAGCAAAACCATTTCAATACAAATGAAGGCCTGATTATAGGCTTAATGAATTAAGAGACTACTGGTGGCTAATGGCACTGTTGTACACCCATGGTCAGTCAAGCTCACACACACAGAATCAAACGTGACTTTAGAAGCCTTGCTTCCAATTAAATCTGAACATTTTGTGTCATAGCAGTGAGCAAAAGCCTCTCAGGATGATACTGCTGCTGTGTTTGGCTGAGCTGCTGGCGTACTACCGGCCACTGTTGATAGAACGTGTGGCCACAATTTGGTTTGACATCACCAGAGACAGCATGTCCATCTCTTCTCCAGTTTGTGGTTTGTCTTAAAGAAGCATTCAGTTTTTTTCTTCTCATCATTTCAGCCCTTCACCGATTCACAGACTGTTGCCTCGGCTTGGTGATCCACTACCAGGATTTAGTCTTGTTATAGTTTCTATTTTAATGCTTGTTCTTTTGCGCCTGGGAGAGTTTACATATTAATGTGCAAATGACACTCAGCACTCGACGTGTCTGACCTTACAGCCATTCAGTAATTCATTCATTCAGCTTCTGCCTCTTTATTTAGATTTTTATTTCTCTGAAGCAGGTCCAGGTTCTATAATAAATACTGTAAAAGTATCATACACACAGATTCAGTGACTTTACCTTTAAAGGAGCACGAAAAAACACGAAACTCCCTCCAGAGAGGAGTGTGAGAGATGTAAAACTACACACAGATACATCTTATGGATAAAATACCTTTCACTTCCAGTCACTGTCACCACCTGTGGGAGTGTTAAAAGGTGCTGGTCCTGATCAGTTCAAGTAGATTTGAATACATTTGTCAAACTTGTTAAAGCACGTCTACATTAATGAGGATGGCTGCACGAGGTGGACACAAGCATCGAATGCCAACTAGACGACATGATACATTTACAGGTTCAGTTCAAAGTATGTCTCTGAAAATTTAAGCCTGAGTCCCCCGAGCTGATAATATGCTTTGCTTGTAAAATAAAAAAAACAAAAAAATAACATGGGACATTAACACTGGTCATAGTTCAAAACCTATTTGTAAGTCACGCACCAAGTCGAGAAGCCCACGGTGCTGTCGCTGTGCTGAAGCCCGACACCTGTCATGTAGCTCTTCCTGACCTCAGAGTGAAGAAAATTTTTCTACAGGGATCAATAACAGCCCACATGTTTAATCATCATTGCATTAACCTAAGAGGTGATGTGGCAGTGAGGGCACTCTCATGGGAAGTTGCATTTTATGGGACACTAACGTTATTACTCCTTCTTGCTCATCTGCTGCAGTCGCCCTGTAGTAACCCGATAGCCGCAACACTGAGAAAACAGAGACTCATTACCTAATCCATTCTCTCTTTTTCTCTCTCCGACTCTGTCGCATTCACTTAGCGGCTCTGTGTTACTCACTGGACTGCTAATGCACGCTCACATGCACTACGGACACACAAAGACACTCAAATAAAATATTACCACACACAGACACTGGGCCTTCACAGAAACCAGTCCATGCCCCATGGAGTGTGGATTGCATTCAAGGGAGGGTGCTTCAATAGATCACAGTACGTTTATTGGCTCCATGAATTCCCTTGAGTTCATCAGGCTCCAGAGGAGGAGGAGGAAGAAGTGCAGAGACTGAATATAGATTCACTCTACCACTGTCTGCTGAGCAGGCCCGGCTTCTCCATCAGCCTCTACCCTATTAGAGGCCATGATGGAGTGTGACAGAGTGTGTGTAAGTGCTCGCATGTGCACAGTAAGTGAGCAGAGGCTGGGTGGGAACATAATGCACCGGACATGCAAGATATTAGAGGCAACTTCTTGCTGCAGTCACTCCGGTGCATCTTAAATGGTTCTTCATGTGATCTGTGGTTGGGGGAAGTAGGGGTGATGAGGGGGCTGCACTCTCATGGGCTGCACCCAAAGAAGTCAGGGCTTATGGTCAGACAGACCCCGTGCAAACTGCAATACCTGTCATGGACATATACACATATATGACATATACAGTTTAGGCCATTAGTACAACAGGATGTGTGATTTGGTTATAGATGTAAGTAAACATAGAGCCTGCTCTAATGTTTTGAGGCTCAATTATTATACATATTTCTGTGGCTTGAATCAGGTTTATTATGACCCCAAAAGTGCTGGAAAGTCTAGTTGAAGCCCCTCATCATGTTTCAGACATCTATGAGATGTTTTTCAGATCCACCAAATGTTTATGTATTTAGCAAATAATAAATAATAATAATAATGATAATAATAATAATATGTTTTTTATCTTGTGAACCTTTAAAGGGGCTGGGAACCACTGAACTAAACTACTTACCACCTCGACCAGCTACAACAGTAAAATGCATGAATGTCACTGTCACACGTGATAATATCAGACAACATTATTAGTACTTTTACTTTTTCACTACATTTGTGTGATGATTTTAAATTCAAAACTAACTACTATTATTTAGCAGTATTGGTAGGATCTGAATATTTCTTCCACCACTTCACACTCCTCCTCCAGCAACGAAGCGACTGAGGCAAGGAAAATGACACGAGAGAGAGAGAAAAGAGAAAAAAAGGAAAGCAGAGACATAATCTACTTTTTGAAGTGAATATAACCAAGAAGGTTCACACGCACTGCACCTGATCACATTATATTTCCTTATGGGCAGAAAGGCAAGGGGGGGATGGGGGAGCAGTGGAATGAACAGTGGAGCGAATGAATGAATTTTAGAAATGAAAGCAAAAGAGGCAGAAACAGTAAATCCCTTTTCCTGAAGGATATAAAACAGAACTGGAGAGTGGAAGGCAAGACAACAAAGAGAAGGAAAAGAAGGAAATATGTAAAGCCTCATCTTACAGTAAGGGGAAGGTCACTTACAGAGAGAAAGAGACAGAGACAGAGTGCTCTGGTTACTGGCAGCCAGTGGACAGAGAAACAGAAAGAGTGATAACCAGGGGACAGCTGGAAACACCGGAGCAGGGCTGAGCAAGCAGGGCACTGCCGGCTGGGCACACAGCAAGAAACATGAGCAGGGGCGTGTGTGACTACATGCATCTTGTGTTGAGAGGACGATCGAGTGGAAGAAAGAGCAGCAGCAAAGACAGGAAGGAGAGAAAGAGTGTGTAAGGGCATACAAGGGGTATGCATGTGTGTTATCTGCTGCTCGGTGCTGGGTGAAAGGTTGGGAGTGACACTGAATGCCACTGCCGGACTGTTAGAGGTCATTATAGTAGATGCCAACAGCAAGCTAATAGTAGAATTGGTATAAGTATATCACAGCAGGGAATAAATACAGCAGGCTAAAGATGAATGGCTCCAAGACAAGTGGTGGAGTGTGAGGAACAGCCTGGAGGAATATGTAATATATCATATTCATTTAATTTTAGCACCGTGACAGAAATATCTCATGAGTTATAGAGACAGCCCTGAAATTTTATGGTCCCCAGAGGACGAATCCTCTTGACTTTGGTGATCCTCTGACCTTTTATCTTGTGCCGCCAGTTGGCCAAAGTTTACACTTAGCCAGTGAAATATCTCAATATCTACTGGATGGATTAGCACAAATCTCTGTACAGACATTCATGGTTCCCAGAGGACGTCTCCTAATGACTTTACCCTGACTTTTTCTGTCTCTACTACGACTGGTAGACTGGCGAGTCAAAATGTATGAAATGAAATTACCCTTCAGGTTCTGGTCAGGCTTGAGATGATGAAAGCTGTATCAAAATGATGGTTTACCCAATATATGACTGAATTCTTGGTGCAGAATAAATACAGTATAAAGCATCAACACACATCAATAAAACAATATCAGTCACTTGTTTTATTGTCATTTAGGGCAGCAGAATAAGCTGCAAGCATAAGGCCGACATACTACAAGCTTTTATAAATGATTAAGTTAATTATTGGTAATATGTTAGGTAGCATTGATAGCATCCTATCCATTAAGTCATCTTTCTGGCTGACTGTTTAATCAAATCAAATCAAATCATTTTTTTTTTGTATAGCCCAAATTCACAAAACACATTTTGCCTTGGAGGGCTTTACAATCTGTACAATGAAAACTGAGTTCTCTTTTCAACTCTGTTTTTGGCAACATCTGTGCCTGAAGAAGCTAAATTTAAAAAAAAAGAAAAAAACAGTTCCTCCTCGCATGGAGAATGTTAGCACACTGATGTTAGCATTTAGCTCAAAGCAATGCTGCTCCACTAGCATGACTGTGTTCATTTATTAACTTTTATATTACATTTTGGACATTTTTGTTCCCTAACCTGCCCCGACGCACCTGCTTGCTGAGGAATGGAGATGCACACAGATGGTTGTATCATTAAGAGCATGGGACAACGCGATGGCAGGCATTGAACTTAATATGCTTAATAGTGTGTATAATGTAAAGGAAATGAGGACTGAAATGAGCGGCGGATTGGAATGAGTCAGGGCCCGCTGTAGTGTGAAGGAGCTCAGTGTGCCGAGGTTTTAATCTAGAGAGGAGACTTTTAGGTTGAGCAGGCGGAGGCAACATAAAGCCCATTTTTCACATGACACGCAGACCTGACAAAGTGTGTGTATATTCGGCGCAGTGCCATTTGGAGGAAGGCTGTTTTGTAGTGTGCTGTAGGTGAGTGTTCAGTGTAGTAGGCCATCTGACAAGGAAGTCCAGCAGGCCATACATCATGCACTCAGAAGTGCGACTGCGGCTTGTAGGGTTTGTGTCTATGGTGCAGTTTCTCAGAGACTAACAGCGCAAAAGACATTTTGAGAGCAACTAAGGGGAAGTTTTGACTCTCTCTCTCTTCCTTTTCTCTACTTGTTTCTCATTCATCAAAGGTGATGAGGAGGGAGACAGGCGAGGGTACTGAGCAGTCCCAGCACGGCTATCATTAAATAAGAGTTCAACACCAGAACTCATGAGTAATTCATGATCTTCTACACGTTCTTTATTTGCTAGGTAGCACAATAAAAGCCCTTATCTGGGACACCTGTACTGTATTGTCTGCCGTTGGGCTTGGCAACACTAATACATGCAAACACAGACTCATGCACACACGTTAAAACTTGTGATGAGGGTATGACATTGCGAAAGGAGCAGGAAAACAGGTGATACCCCTGAAAAGCTTAATTATTATTCTTACTGTGCCGTGCACTGAAGTGAAACTACACGAGAAAGAAGGATTTTATCAGTTGTAACAGTTGTGCAGTCGAGGCAGTGGTTTCCACCCTTGACAAAGAGATGTTGGCTAAACAACACCGCAGCAGGAGTACAGTAGGTCTGACTTCAAAGCCCTCTCTCACAAGTCAAGAGGTTAGGAGAGACTGTGCTCCACTTATGCACAGGCTGCTACAGCAACCTTGCCAAGCTGCTTACTTATTCATTTTCAAAAGTACCCAGTGTACTCTTTTTTTACTCGCACAAGACGTACAAGAAGTACTCCTCACATAATGGCATGAAATACAGGTCGGGTTCCAACAAAGTGTCTGAACAATCTGTCATCTACCACTAATGCCATTTCCAACACGTAAAGTGACGATGAAGTGGGGTCGAACTATTTGCTCAAATGTGGGTGAGAAAGCAGAAGACAGCCTGTACGTGAACTGTCAGTCCAAACAGACTGTGAAGAAGAACATGAGAAAGCTACACGCACACAAACGTGCTACAAACACTCACACAAGGATGATGTGTGAGTGAAATAATTAAGCAATACACACAGAGTGTTATGAAATAGTTTGCATTAAAAATACTAGAGGGTTGCTTAGAAACGCACTCTCAAATCCTAGTTTAACCCCAATACCCCACTGGGTTATTAAAAAAACGTAATACATGGATCTTTTTAATGTGGCATACATTAATGAGTCCTTTGAACCCTGCAGTGCTCGGGATTATCACTGCGTATCAGTCATTCATCTCAAGCCCGGGCCAATCGGAGCGCTTCATTCTACATCAAAGATAGAAAAAAAATGTTATTAAAAAGCCTTTTCATCTTATTGCAAACTTACACTACACAATATTTTCTGACCTAATTTTACACCATAGATTGCAAGCAATTTGGGTCCTGTGAGTAAGTGCTTGAGAAACATGTTGAGAATTGGTTTGGGACGGCCTAATTGAGGCAAAATCTAGACGGAATGATGTTGTGTGTGTGTGAATGTAATGATTTGCTGCTCCGCTCTTCTCCACATTAATGGTATGAACTAAACCCAGACTCTTTCTGCATATCGTTTGCTAAAACATATTCTAAAAAGTTCATTAGCCATAAACAAATGTGCCTTCCACTTTCCTGCTATATTAATTATTGTTCCTCCCTTGATATCACAGAATCATCTTCCTCGCCTCCGTAATCACTAAACCACAGACTCTCAGCATGTGGTGCTAAGGTCTAAGGTCAAATAGATGCTATCAAAAAACAGTAAACATGTGAAATCCAGGCCACTCAGAGGAGGTTCAGCTCCTTAACTGAATAAGGAATGAAAAATGTCTCCCTCGATGTCTCTCTCTCCCAGCTGCATTGTCATTGTCAAAGCTTTTACGCTCCAGTTGGCCTGGACAAAAACAAGCGAGGTCGCCAGAGGCTTTTCCTGCTATGATCACTGTAGTGTTAGCCAGGGTTGATAAAGGGCCCATTAGGGCACTCAATGGGCACCCATTAAGAGGACACCCACTCTAGTGAGGGAGCCCCAGGGCCAAACAGCTTTCCTTAAGAAACCTGATAGGCACCTGACAGACTGGAGCCGCCCACTCGATATGCCAGATATACCAGAGTCTAAAAGAGAAAACAAAGCATGACTTGAGGTGATTGAGAAACAAGGATGAGATAGTGAGCAACGCAAGCTTTGCGAGTGTGAAACTTTACTGTTAAGGCAGCGGCAAAAGATCTCAGGATTGCTTATTTGCTTGCAGTCTGCAAACAGAAGAGAGGTTTGACATCTTCTACACCCTTGGCCAATCGCTGTATGAACTGGGTGTTGGGTTATTGGTTTTGGAAAGCTACAAAATGTGTTGGATGAAGCCCCCCATGATTTCAACATCGTAAGGTGGGGCCTTGATTCTGGCCCAGCCTGATTCATTAGAGCCCAAAACCACGCCTGAGCCTGACACATGCTCAACAAAAATGCTCAAGCTCAAGTCAGCAGGAAGCCTAGTGATGAGCCATCATAATTGGCTTATCACTTGGCGCTGATGTGACAAGAACACAATGACACAAAGCAAGCTCACAAAGACAAAGCAGATAAATGTGTAAAGAACAGAACATCCACACACTGACAAACTGGAAACTATTCAAAGCTCTCCTTCACCTGTTTTCTTTTTATTCTCCATAAAAAACACAGTATGCACGTGAAAATGAGCCCAAATCTGACCTGAATATGTCAAGTCCATTGAGCGCGGTCAGGATGCACACATCACTTTGGAAATTGTATCCTGATTTCATCTCATATCATTGAAACTCCTCTCTGAGTCAACAGAGAGCGTGTTGCTTGTGTGTTTCAGCCAGAATCCAGCCCTATCGAGGAGAAAGTGTCTCAGGCAGGATATTCTTTTCTGCAAAAACTCTGAACTCTAAAATGTTTTTTTTAATATTTTATTTGATCTCCAAAGTGATAAAAGTGAGCTAAAATGCAGATTGCATTTGCAGAATGTTTCTCCAAGCTAACATCAATATCTTGTCCTGCATGTTATTACATTTGGCTTTGGTTAGCCTTCTGCTGACTGTTTCTAATGAAAAATGTAATCATCACACATACTACCATAACTACTGTGCATGTGAGCCTAATCTCCCACATTATCACTGAGACAGTGAGCCCCTACTGTAACTGTACAGCGCCACTTATACAGTCTACGTGGATTAAAAAGATCTTGAAATCCTTTTAAATAAATTGAGGTTATGCCTGGCAGGAGTTTTCACTAGCCGTGGTTTGTACCTGTGTAAATAGTGAGCTGAGACGATCACTCGAAATGTATTTTTAAATGATCACTGTTTTCACATATGTGTGTAATAAGTGAACACAGCAAGGTCAACCAACAGACAGCGGATATTACAGGTAAGATGATCTCCTCTGAAGCAGCTGGACTGTATTAGCTGCACAACGTGAGCAGGTTTTATGATTTTTGGGATAATAATGAAGGCAGGTCTGTTTCCTCCACCAACAAAATCAAATGTTTCATCCCCAAAATGAAATACCATGTGTTAACAAGGGTAGTGAATACTTTCAGAATGATTACTAGCATGTAAACACTGGTTGTGGAAATTGTTGGGTCTAGTTTAACATTAGCATTTAGCATTTGGTGTTTGATTTTATCGGTTTTCTAATAAAGCACCCTTTATACCAGGCTTATATGTTCACCATTCACATTGTTATTGGTTAATAAACCATTTATTAATCCTCTATACATCATTTAATAAAAATCATGTACAGGATTAAATATGAAGATACAGCTAGCATCAGGTTAGCTTACTGAAAAACAGGGGAAAACAGTCTGTCCAGCAGGAATTCACCACCAGCACCTTTACAGCTCAGTAATTAACATAGAGAGCTTGTTTTTACTGTACAAACAGTGAAAAAATGACCAGTGACTGTTTTTTATGACTGGCTCTGAGCAGTAGCTTCCTGTTGGTTGCCTGGCCACTGCACAAAGCCAAGAAATAGTCTGGTGTTTCCCAAAATATCAAACTCTTAAGTATTTATTAAATAAAAATCCACTCTTTGTGTAATCAGTAATGTTAGTGTAAGTTATATGTAATTATGTTGTCATATATAGTTATATCGAATGGGTACTGTTTAAAAGGGGACATATTATTTTAAAAAAAATCACTTTTTCAGCTCTTCTACACTAATATCTTTGAGTTCAGGGTGCGTTCAAACCCCCTCAGTGTTAAAAACATTTTGCCTCCATTTTGCGTGAGCTGCTGCAGCCACACTATCTCTTGTAGCTTGTCTTTAAAACATGGTGTTCAGATTTTCAACCTCTAGTGACATCACTAACAGGCTCATGAACATATACCAGAACCAGAACCATGTTTCTCTCAGTGGTAGCCTGACGACAAACTCTGGTTCCAGGCGGAATGAGCCAGCAGCTCATTAGAACAGACACAGAAACCGGCCGTCTGAGCACTGAGCGTTACAAACAGGGTATAGCGAGGGCTGCTGTGCTTGATCTGTGAGGAATTTTGACCAAAGAATGTCACAGACATGTCACCAAGACACCTGGGAATTGTGTGAACTTGTGGAAAAGTGGTATAATATGACTCCTTTAAGTTATAAATGTTGGTAATCCATCAAAAGTTCTTAAATATATTAAAATAGATTTTTGCTCTTTTCCAGACGTTAAGTGGTGGAATGGTCCAATCAGTCAAAGACATTTTCACAAACTGGAAACTTAAAAAGTTTTGAATGGCTCATAAACCTTCTAAAATGGAATCTTACTGGAAATTGTTACAAATTACTGGTTAAGGAATCAATCCATCACCACACTGTGTGGGGAATGAATCACCCATGTAGCTGATCATCTGTAGGGCTTGTTCATACAGTAGGACAGGACAAACCCTGATTTGTCACTTACTGGATTAGAACCTTGTTTGACACTCTGCAGCTCATTTAAGTAACACCTAAACCTTTCCTCTCCTGACATTTCCCATGCTGTCCAGCTCATCCACATGTGAAGTGTGAGCAGTGGGTGTGGGTGGTGTGAGGGTGATGGGGAAACACATTGTCAGACCAGAGATGCCTAGATTAGGAAGGCAGAGCAGAGAGGGGGCTGTTCATCAGAGTTTGCGAGCACGCATAGGTGCATTCATGTGATTGTAACGAACACAATGGCGTGCCAGACTATTGTGTGTAACAGTACAGACATCTGTGTTGTCAAGAAAGTTTGCCTTCATGGAGGAGCAGGGTCTGTTGATAAATTATGCATACTGGAGCACAGAAATATGGTAGGAGGCTTGCAGTCAACTGTAGGAGGACTTTGTACAGTACAGTGTATAAAAAATAGTGAGAGAGGAGGAGGAGGACAAGATGCTGGAAGAAAAGTTATGGGGTTGTGCAGAGGATACATGCTAAGGTGTGAGTTAGAGACAGAAAAAGAATTACCGTGAGCTGCAAAGCCCATATATGTGCATGTGCACACACATGCAACATGCTGTTTATCACAGCTGTTAGATCAGCAGGTGTTTTTAATGCAGGGATTAAAATGAAGACTGTAGGTGAAGCCCAGGCGTGGCAGACGTGTCTATCAGGCATTTTCTGACTGTTTCTTTATTTAAAAAAGCTTGTACAACACAAAGCCACTGGGACCTTGATTGCCTTATGCGGTTCCAGTGCCACTGGTTCTGCCAGTGCCACTTGTAAACAAGCTTTTGTCACGTTGAATGCTCTCAGACTAAACACACAAATCATAAGCTATTTTGAAAAAATAACAAGACCCGAAAAGAAACGGCAACGTTTAAGAAGTGGGAGGCTCCCAATACGACTCAAGTCTTTAAACAGTGAGCAGCGGTTGAGAGAACAATGAGGGAATGAAGATATGACCAGAAACATTTAATGGGAAACAACAAGCAGGTTGTGTCTGGCCTGATCAAGAATACACATTTCATTGTTGCAAGACTAAGGAATGCAAGCTGTGGTTTTTCTGCCTTCCAGATGAGCAGTTGAGCGGTCTGGAGAGTCTGCAGTAGAACTCTCAGCGAGCGTAAACCTCCGCCAACACTGAGCACTCTTCCAAGTCAATGTTACAGCCAAAGACATCATTCCCATCGGTTTTAGTGGAGTCAAATTGATTTTGTGACCTTGTAAACATGCCTTTTGGATATGAGACCCCCCCCTCTCTTTCTCTCTCTCTCATAGTTGTGGCCAAAACATAATAATCATCTAAACGCTGTAATTTCAGATTAGATAGAGCCAAACTTTACAAAGGATTCCTTGGCCAGTATGATCTGTCCACTGGAATTCATGAAAGTCAGACAGTAACCAGTGTGTGTTATAATATCTTGCAAAAATAAACAGAAAACTGCAGTCTGGATGTAATAAAATGATATAGATTTACTCAAATCAAACTCATCAATTATTGATAAAGATTATTAAAATTAAAATTAAATATGCATTGATTTGTTGATTTAAAATCTATTTCAACAAATAAGTTGTGGATTAAGTTATCAATAAATGATACATTTGATGAGTCACATGAGAAAAGACTAAAGGTGACTGGAAAGCTACGACACAATCGCTAGCTTAGCTACAACACAGGTACTACCCAGAAACGTGTGCTGGGGTGACAGCAGCTGCTCATGGCTGGTTAGCCTGGTTAGATCTGACGGAGCAGCTCTGTATGGCTGTTACAGTCTGTCACTCAATCCGGCCCAGTGTTTGTCCTGGGCAGGTCTGTGCTGAATCTTTGGGGCTGCAGTTACACCTTAAATTTGTGGACAGTAAAAACCAAAACAACGAGCTGAAAGATCCTATGATCAGCGTCACTTCCAGTGAACATGGTCAGGAATGAATACAACCTCTGAAACCAGCGGAGGCCAGGCTGGCAGGGAATACAGTAGCCTACCAAGGTGGTTCTCGGGTTTGGCTCCTGGCATCCCGGGACTGAGTCAGTTCAGTTAGCTACATGGCTGACTGAACTAACAACAGTTTAGTGGTTCACTATTTAGCCGTCTTTCCATCATTAAAGTCTGTAAATCACCTCAGTAGTGTAATATTGTTCCCTGAGGCTGTGCTCAAATCCAGTCCGATCCGGCTGCTGAGCCTGGTTCTGCTGCCTGCTGACGGCAGATTCAGTTAGCAGCAGTTTAGCAGTTACCTATTTTAGCGTGTTTAGCCTAAAACTAAAAAAAAAAAAAGTGAGTAAATCACAGAGAGTTGAAAATACTGAAAACACTGCCAGTGTTGGACAGACACTGGAGGACAGAGGACAGACGGGACAAAGACATTTAAACATCAAGTTTGACTTCATGGAGATTTAAAAAAAATAAAAATATTGATTATTGCAGCTTTAAAGAAAAACAAAATCAATCTACTGCATCAACTGGTGAGGAAGCAGGTTTATTTCAAGCCCTCTGTAAAAAACCTTTGCTGCACTGTAGAAGCAGTCTGTGACTTTATGAATACATATGACCAGACGTCATGGACGCACAGCGAAGGAGGAAGACTGATGTGTGGGATTAGAAAGATATGAGCAGGAGAGGAGGAAAAAGAACGGAGGATGGAGTGAACAAGTGCCAGAGAATCGCAAAGGCTGCTTCTCATTTCCAAGTATTCTAAACAGAGACAGCAGAGACGGACCACACCAACCACACACACATACGCTCAGACCACAGCATCTTCAGAGGTACAATTTCACAGGGCCTAATTACAGTGGGCTGCAGCGCCTCTTATTTGGTTTACCAAAATCTCATCACACACATACACACACTCACTCATATGGCGTTTACAGATCCAGACACGTACACAACTGTGCATGCACACACCCCAACATATTAATTAGAATTTTGCATCTATAGAAGTAGCAACTACACAACAAGAGGATTTTTTCCAGCAGATAACAATGACACTGTTTTCCTTTCCAGTCCTGATTCAGTTCTCATGCAGCACGCTGAAAGCCTTTATAGGGCAGCGTTTACAGCATAAAAGTCTGCAAATTTCCTGTTCAAATTACATATGCATGAGAGCCTTTCTAAAGCATTTCCTTCTAACATTTACCGTAGCCAATATACTATTAAATGGCTCTCTCTCTTGCAGTCCTCCAGTTGTGTTTTGTCTGATTAGTATGCTGCATTCGTCCTGAACTGCTACCCAGGTTTTAAAGTCTGATTGCTCACTCTTTCTCTTTCAACAACCTTGAGTTCCTTCAAGGAGGGTCATGAATAATGACCCATCAGTTTCCAGCACCAGCGCTTATACACCGAGGCCGAGGCCATTTAAGACAAACAGAGGGGTACAGCGTTTCGCCATTACACATCCTCCCCGCCACTTCAATCTCGTCCCTCCTATCCTGTCTGTCTCTCTGTTTAAGAGCGGTTCACCCGCCCGCACAAACACTAGTTGATCTGAAAAGAACCTGAGAACTTTGTGTTCTCTGGTGTACCTTTTGTATCTCCTAAATATCCCTCGCTTTCTTCCTCAACCCTCTTGTTTTTCACACTCTTGCTCATTTACATTCACTGTACAATGCACGTTTCTCTTCCCTTTCTTAGAGAATTTTCTAAAGTGAGGGAAACTAGGCCATTAGGCTGCAGCACAGCTTCTCCCTCGCTTCAAGTATCCCCTCTCTTCCAATTCCCCTTTTTCTCTGCTCTGTCTTTCTATCCCACTTCGTCACCCTCCCTCCTGCCCCGTCTCATTCTTGCTTTTTTCCTTAAGTCGCCCGCGGTATCCTCTGGTCTTTCCTCCATTTTTTGTAATCGTTATCACAACATTCTCCTTTTCTTCCTTTCTGTCTTGCTGCTCTTTACTGCCTTGGGTACCACTGTGTCCTACCTCCAACTTGTCTCTGTGCTACACTACTTTGTTCTGTTTTTGCTCCTATCATCCATAATCCATGCACACACACAGACACACACTCAAACGAACACACCAATTCAATAGACCAGAAAGTATTTCCAGGCACCTTCTGTTCTTATTCAGATTTCATTTTCCCTATGGCAGATTTTAATGGGATTTTTGGGTACCATTTACCAATCATCATCTACTTTAAAAGAGTCAAATTATGTTAATAGAAATGGTAGGGGACAAAAGTATTTGAACTTAATCTGTTTTTAAGAACTATTTTGCTTACAACCGTGGAGTTATTATCATTGTTTCATGAAGCACATGTAACATAAATATTTCAGCTTTACACAGCTGCTTTTAGTTGTGACTGTCACAGAGATGGTTTAAACCTGTAGCAGTAACTGAGTGTCCTCTTGGGTTGCAAACCACTTTGTTTTGGTGGACAGGCGTCTTTGCTGGATGATTCAGGATAATTCACACTCCATACAGTGGACACTCTTCATTTGAGCGTTTTTCAACCAAAGAAATATCCAATATGAAACCTGTTGATAGAACGCTCTGTGGATTATAGACTTTTGAGAAAAACAGATGTTGTTGCTGCTGTTTTCAGTGCTGTGAGGACCACAGATACATTCCATTCCCCTTCATCACAGGGAAAAGTCTCTGAAGTCCTGAAAACCTGAGAAAATAAAACCAAATCTTCAGCTGCAGGGTAAAAAGAAAATGTGTGGTTTGGATTAATTCATTTCAACTCTTACTTCTGTTGTTCAGCAGTAATGTGTAAGGACCTAGAGCCTCTGTGAATGGTGATGACCTGAGATTAACCTACAGCATGACAGCAGTCCTGTTCATATGATGTGAAATGACATGGGGTTACTGTAAAGAGGCCACGAGGGGCTGCAGTGATCGAGGCATGTTACTCCAATGAAATCCATTCAGGGGGAGTCAATTTGCTTCATGGATCCATTTAGGTTTATCAGAGACTCAAACACTGCACAGAGGTCTGAAATAATACACCGTTCTCAGTACACAGCAATCTAACAGGAATGTGCACTTGCTCTTATTTGATTGGCCAAAGGGGCATCTTGCTGGATGGTGTTGCATTTGTGTTGGGTCAATATTTTTGCTGCTGTGTTTCTTGCTCTGACTCACCGAAATGAATTAGTGCTAAAACAATGAGTCGAAAAGTATTTTATTAATTTATCAGTTAAAGCAGGAAGTGCTGTTTTTTTCAGATTTCACTGTAAATATCTTATTTATAGATTCATTGATTAATGAATGAACTGATAATGAAAATAATCCATTATGAATGAGCTCAATGAGCTGTACTTTTTCACACAATCTAATCTAATCTTTATCTAAATTAAATAAAAATAAAAATACAAATAAAAATCTAATAACACAATGTAAATAATCACTCAATCAGTAAAGTTCACTGTAAAAAACAATTAAGACAGTTTCCTTAATTCTATTCATGTTGTCATTGGTCTAAAAGTGGACTGGGATAAAGATGATGTCATGACGGTCTATTGATCCATCCGTTTCACTTTCCCTCCTTCCCTCCTTCCCTCCCTCCTCCCCCTCAAGCCCTTTGTCCGTCGGTTGCAGTCTTGTCCAGGTCCCTCAGGGCTAATCTGCTGGTGTACCAGATGCATGTGCTCATTAACCTGGTGCCACCTTCTAAGAGCCTCATTGACCATGACACTGTCACACACACACACACACACACTTATATAGCAGTGACAGTCGCACATGCTCGCTTGGTGACATTATTTTTAGCATGCTGGTTTTTCAGGTGCAGGACTTTGACAAAAACTTCAGAGAAGAGTGAAAGAAAAGGACAGAGAGACACGAGAGAGGGAGAATGTGTCAGCAGACAGATGGAGAGGTGATGGTGTGTGTCTACGTTAACGTTAACGTTTTCACACAGAAATCTTGTTCATGCAGTTTATTCATGCATGTTTATTGTCCTCATCTCTTTTTCTCTCATTCATCTGGATTCCACGCTCTCCGCGGTTCTCATGCTCTCCCCTCTCAAACCTCTTCTTTCCTCTCAAAGGGAGACTCAAAAGATGCTAAAAGACAGATGGATCCCTCACCTTCCTTCCCTTCCTCCCCCACGTCCCTCCTTCACACCTCACTCTCCAAGGCTAAAAGCCTCGTGTTTCCAGAGAAAGAGATTTTATACAAAAGGGAAGAGGGCTAAAAAAATCATCCAGCTTTTTGTGTTTTTCTTACTAACAGCAGCTGTCTCTCACGTTGCCTCCCCCATTCACACCCTTACACCCTCCGAGCCATTGCCATATCCAAATCTACCGCAAAATAGCACAGGGGACCTCCGCAACTCCTCCCCCCAACTATCCTCCTCCTCACACCCCCTGCCCACCCGGGTGTCTGAGTAGCGGGCTGTGTGGAATAAATGAGCTCATTCATACAGTGTTGAGCAGCTCCATCCCTTTGCTGCCCGGCCCAATGTAAACAAGCCTAAGGTAAGCCAGTTATAAGCTACAGCAACACGGAGTGTGTGTGTGGATCAGAACCACCTCCTAACTGCTGCTCTGGGCTAAATGATGAAAAGTCACATTGTTTAGTTTAAAAACATTTTTTTAGGCCTTCATTTGATATCACCTGAAAACAACTTCCACCTCCCAGAGGCTTCCATTTAAGACGGGTTCAGCAGTTGGCTTCTCTTGTGCCAGAAAAGTTCAGTTAGTCCAAGGCAGAGGAAACATTTTAGTAAAACACTGCACAGCTTCATTAGAATGGGATGATCTCTGATCATTAAGTTAACATATTTTATTCATTTTCATTTTATTCAAGTTATTTTCCCGAAGCCCTGTGACACAAAAAATAAGAGTGGACTAAGAGAAAAGTAATTATTATCATCATTAACTATTTTGTCAAATGTCATTTGATGGTTTCAGCGTCACAAACGTGACAATGTTCTGCTTTTCCTTTGTTGTGCATTATTCATAAATAATGAGTTAAGTTATGAATTAAATGAGCTTAAATTAAATTAGAATAAATGAATGTCTCTGGGTCTGAATGTCTCTAATTTTCTGAAAATTCAACGATGGCCAATGGCCAACCATTTTTTTGTTGGCCTTTTGCAGTTTCATTTTTATAGCCATCTAAGTTTGTGAGTTTAGTTTTTTCATAGTCGAGGTGTTTTGTTTTTGTTCCTGACTGTAGTTTTTTCCCTCCCCAGAGACGTTTTCTGTTTAGAGCTGTTTTTATTTTCCCCCTTTTAGACGCTAGGATTTTCAGTTGTAGTTTTCATAGCCATCCCTCTTTTTCAAGGTGCCTTCTGTTGAATGTTTTGATGTTAATCTTTCGGCATAATAAAGCCTTTGATCAGCTCTACCCAATCTCTGCGTCCAAGTCCTATCACTGCGTCCTGGGCCTGATAGTAAGTGCTAACTACACTAATTAACGAGCACAATTTCACTCTCAGAGTTACCAACTTATTTATACCAACTTACTTATTTAAGAATGAACTGTGGCATGGACAACCAGCGGGTTAAGTTCAACACTTCAATAATCTAATGACAGTGTTCATAGTTTGCTTTGTGGTCTTGTTCGGAGGAGTCCCATATAAGGCAGAAATATACAGTTTGTGTGTCTCTAACATCTTTTTCTCATTCTTCTTTCTTTCACTGAGATCCATCTCCTCCTGTCTCTGGATGTTCTGCGCCATCACTATCATGCTCTTGGTATCCGCGTATGAATGGACAGGCACAGACTTTATAATGAGGAGCTCTGTCAGCACATCAGCTTCACACACTTTTATTGCAAAGTGTAAGTTAAGCAAGAATAGGAGTGAAACAGAGAGGCACAGTGCCGATTCTCCACATCAGCTGTGTGATTAGGACTGTATAGAACAAGAGAGGATGACTTTGCATGAAACTAAACTTCAGTGGTACTCCTTCATCCCCACCACCAGCATGAAGGACCCCCACCCTCAAGTTCAACAACATTCAGCTATTAAATGCCGAGCTTACACCACACTTACTTCGCACACTTTTACCACACATTATTGTAATGAGATAACTGTGGTGGACTTATGAGATATGAATGACAAATTTGATAAGTTCCTATTTTGTGTTTTGATTTTGTCATCTGTTTATTTTCATCTGTTTTTAAATCAGTGTCATCCTCATAGGACGAGATGTGTTTACGAAGCTGCTCTATTGTTGGCAGATGGGTGTTTCCTGAAGCTTTTATTAACTCAACAATGGTGCTCACATACTTGAAAACCACTGTGCAGCACACAGGGCTGAAGTGGAAATGTATTGTACAATAGTACATGCCTTTTTTACAAACTGTTTTTCAAACCCCAGCAAAGGTCATATGCTGAAGTTAATTGGTTTTAATAATGAATCATTGCTCTAAGTATTGCAGATTGCATTGCCGGAATCCAATTTCCCAATGTGTTGTATCTACTCCAGCCAACGTCTAATCAGCAAACCAAAATATTGTTTAAATTAAAGTGGTGAGCTTATCTCATTGCAACAACAGCAAGAAAACATGAAGAAAAGTAATAATCATTTACGCTGCACATCCAGCAGCGGTTTACTCGCAGAAATCAGAGATTTCACAAAGCCGTTCTTTGTGGTGACCTTTGCTTCGGCTCATTACACTGTGTACTTTCACTTGTAATTAATTAGCTAGAGCTGTGTTTATTTCCTTGTCTTAAGGACCCAAATACAAACTGGAAACAACTGCATGTTTCGTTGAATATTCCTCTATTATACTGTGAGATTTATCTGCACTCTGAACAACACAGCAGCTCAAGGTCAGTAATTACAAGTTGAGGACGTTACAGCCACTGTTTTACTGTACTTTTAACAGCGTTACTACAGGAATAAGAGAGCTGCTGTGAATTGTGACCTGAATTGAAATTTCCAGAGCCTTGAGTCTGTGTCTCCAATCTTTGATCTCGAAAACAACTGTCAAACATCATAAACCTAAACAGTCAAAGATTGTGCAGCCATAAAAGAGACAGAAATAACCAGTGGGACACAAAAGCTACTCCTGACACTGCTTGTAGAAAATCAGTGACATCTAAAGGAGCAATGAAACAGCATGTAAAGTTCAAATAAAAAGGCAAACGGAACAACACCACTGTGGATTTCCTAATAAAAGAATTACACCTGACACCCTGTCCTTTTAATCCCTGTACAGCGCTACACCGACTCACACCTCGCTTCTCATTTTAACATCACCTCATTACTGCCCTCCCCACTGGCTATGTGACCTCTGTCTTACCTCTCATATTCCAGGTTGTCATGGTCACAGCGGGCATCTTTGTGCTTCTCCCAGTCCTTCCCATGGCGACAGGTCGTCAGCGACACAATGTCCTTCCCGTTGTGGATGTGATGAAGTGCGTTTCTGGTGTCTGAGCCAATGCCCGTCAGGTAACGCTTCCCCTTGAACATCAGCAGGTACTTTCTTCGTGGCGGTATGGTGTTCCTCACCAGCCAGCCGCGCTCTCCACCCTTCTGTGGGTGATCCTTTGAGAACAACGGGATGGAGACGTCAAAGCCTGGCCTGAAATGTTCTGTGTTGAGGCTGGCTTTGGCTAAGATGGCCTGGCCAATGTTGAAGCCCAGGTCCTCTGTGTAGTTAGGCCAGGTGCCTGAGTACAGATTGAAGATCAGGTGGTTCCGCCCATCATTCCATAGCGGGTAACCACGGATACGTTCATCCACGTTGGGCACAAACTGTCCTGATAGCTGGTCCCGGTCTAAGGTGTCTATCCCGAGCACGAACAGACATGCTTCGCGGGGGTCTGACGTGTAGTACCGAGACTCACCTATAGACGTCAGGATCTTCCTGTAGCTTTCCGACACGCGATCATTTTTCTCCGATGGATATATATACACCCTGAACCCTTCCCTTCCTCGACGGCGACACCGCGAGAAATCAAAGCAGGTCTCCATGCGGCAGCGACTGTCCTTATAAATGGCGGACCACGCCTGGCGGCGCTGGCGGGGCGACTCGGCCGTCCCGGGGTCCGTCTGGAGCTCGTCCAGGTGAGCATAGCGGGGTAGGAAGGCCCTGTCCGTCCAGTTGGGCCAGGGGCGCACCACTTCCCCCCGCTGCCGTGTCAGCAGCCGGAGCAGACGCAGCTGGACTCCTCCACCCCAGTAAAAGAGGACCAGCCAGCAGCACGCACACAAGCCCAGCAGAACATACTTCTTACGCGCCTGCATGGGGGCCTGTCACAGTCTCTTTTTTCCACTCTGTCTCTCTCTTGTCCTCTGATTTTCTTCTCCTCTGCCCCTCAGCTCTGTGGCCTCACAGGGGCGGGGTGATCTGTGATTTCTAACAAGGAGCTTCTAACGGAGGACAATGTGTTAACAAGGACATCACTGCCTCTTAGTGTGGCCCAGTCCACTTTGCCATTTAGGATGACGCAATCTGAGTTACTGACTCTCCTCTCTTTCTGCCTTCCCCATTTGCTCTCCACTGTACTCTCAGATGTATGTACTAGCCTGTCTCTGCTGTGGCATTTGCTGCTGCTGCTGCTGCTGCTGCTCTTGTGTGCATTTCTTCTGCTGCCCAGCCTGGTTGAGAGTGATGAAGGGTGATTTCTCCGCTCTCTCAGGCCAAGCTCGCTGCCTCATGGTGCCTGGCGCGACTCCTGTCTGCAGGGCCCCTCCTGGGGAGAAGTAAATAAACAAGAATACAGATCAGTACACAGACAGAGCCGCCGTTCTGCAACCAACACTGTGATTAGTCATAAAATTGCCGTCAAGATATGCCACAGCCAACACTTTTGATAGGCCAACGGGTATAAACTTTCATTTGCTTTTCATTTTGGACAGACATATGTAATCTGCAACCCCAACCGCATTTAATACACACAAACACACACATAATGAAATAGCAATAAAGTAGCACAGCTGGGTAGTGTTTCACAGGCAGCAGAGGATTATAAACTGTCCCTCTTTAGCTCGAGCTCATAAAGAGAAAATTGAGAAAAGCACAACTCAGTGCACTCTTAAAAAATGCATCCATCCCTGATTATCCAGCCATCAAAACCACCTCCCCATGAAGTCCACCTTCCCCTCCATCTCCCGGCCTCCACATTCCTGTGAAAACGATGGATATTTACAGGCCCATATGCCGTGCTGCAATGATACGCAGTGACTTCTGGAATACTCTTTTTTTTTCAGACAGCACATTAAACCTTGAGCAGCATATGGGACTAGATATCATCATGCTCTTCAAGCTCCAATTGAACCGAGCCAGATACAGTTGAGATGAAGTGGAGGAGAAAATAAGAGAGTGTTTAGAAATGGAGATTTGGAAACGCAGAAGGAAAACAAGAGGCACTTTATGACTCTGAAACGTCCGTTTACCTCGGGGAGACGGAGTGAAGGCTGTTTTTGTTACACTCGCAAACTTGCAACGGTTTTTCAGCCTCATATTTTTGCCAAATATCCCCCATAACTCCCCAACATGTACAGTATACATGAGTGTGTGTGTGTGCACGCACGTGTGTGTGTGTGAGGAGAACACTTCACAGTGAAGGGCAGTGTTCGTACTGCCAGCTGCCACACAAAGGCAGCTTTCAGGTCTCACCTGGCCGCTCTCTCTCTCAACCTCTCATTCACATTCCCCATTTCTGCCTCTTCTGCAGCCAAGCAGAAGTGATGCCTGCCTTCTCTGCTTGCAAAAAAACAAACAGCACACTGGTGATGTGGGTAAACAATGTCTCCTCTGATTTCTCCACCTCAAACGGACAGAGGAAATAATGATTTATGTGTGATTTTTCCAAAGCCCAGCTTGACCACCATGCATGTTTACATGTGTAACTGCTTTTCATTACGATCCACAAACTTTCTACAACCAAAGCTAACATCTAAAGTTATTACACTTTCACCAAAAAGCCAAAAATGTGTGCTCCACATGAGTTACATATACAAAAATGTGTCTATAGTTATGCTAAAAGATAAAGATAAAGTCTGCATGCAGCCATATCTGTATGCTTATGGAAAAACGTTGTTCGTGTTGCAAATGCTTTTGCACATGCAAGTGGTGCTAAAACTCTGTAAATCCACACAAAATGACTCTATTCATAATTGATGTTGTTTATGCAGCAAAAATGGCAAATATTTGCTGATTCAAGCTTCTCAAATGTGGGGGTTTTCTCTATTATTTCAAATTCCTGTACATGAAATATATTTGGGTTGTCAACTGTTGGTTGGGCAAAACAAGAAATGACATGCCACGTTTACCTTCATGTCATTTTTTCGATCCAGATTAGTCAAGTAGAATACAGAGTCATCAGTAAAGAAAGGTTTGCAGCCCTACATGTGCTTCTATTGTCTCTTTGCTATCACGAAACAAAACTCATGAGCTGTGCTGAATGTGAGTGAGAATGTGAGATGGAAAAAACGTGAAAAATGTTATTATTGTTATATTGTTAGCTTACCCAGAACATTAGCTTGCCAAAGGCAGTGAAGGGACCACAAATAAATGTAGGAATACGCAACAGAATTCAGGGTTAAGTTGTGTGATTTTTTTGTCTGAATATATTCAAACCTTTTTTTTGTTTTTTCAAAAGGTGACAGTCGTTGTACTTAACTATATAGCTTGACTGTAGCAAAACCTTTCTAAAAATGCATTCTCACTGTACTAGCATGTGAACAGCACAGCCGGTAGAGTCAGCCAAACTGCACCACATAAATCAGATTACCTAATGTGTCTATGGAGATGTTGTTTTGGCTGATTTTTTTTGTTTTTTTGGCACATTCCTTCTCTCTACTTCTCTGGCTACGACTGCAGTAGCCTGAGTAGCAAGCAGTCTAAGTTGGGTTGAAATAGACACTTGGGATCCCATTACATACTCCTCATCAATAATTCACTTGCTCCTTTAGTTAAGGCATTGATTTTCCTTTCTTTATTCTGTTCATGCTTTATATCATCCGCCACCAATGTGCACAATTACACCTCAATCTTCGTCAGGATACACTCCAGTGAGAGATGTACGAGATCTGTCCTTGTGATTTGTGGTTGTGGAGATAATTGATAGTGATGGCAAGAAGGTGTAATAGAAAAGTGATGGAGGGTATCATTATGATCATGGTAATAATGATGGGCATGAAAAATTGATTCTGTTGCCTAATCTCATGCCAATGGGCGACATTGCTTTGTAAAACTAAGCTCCCTCATATTATTTACACTGATTTAAGTGCACTGAGGTCTGTCTACTACTGTTTGATCAACAGGATTTTCCCTTTAAACTTACATTTTACAATAAGACACGATTATGTTCCCCTTTATTCATTTAAGATATCAAATAATAGCAGCTCAAAGCCTGAATATGAATTGATTTAAAAATTACAATACACAGAGACATCTCTGAGGCAGTGTGGTAAGATAGCTTTAGAGGAGGATGGAGGATAATACTGTATGTGAATTGAACATAATCAACAAAGATAATATTATGGCACAAAACTACCCATTTTTAACTAACCACGGGCAAATCCATTCCTGCCTGACAGCTGCAGTTGTGTAAAAGCCTCTGTTGAACTCTACGTTGATCCCTACCACCCTACTTTTGTGTGCAAGGACAAAACCATACAACAGCAGTGTGTGGCCATTACCGAGGAGAAATAATGACGAATGTAAGCCAGTGAAACTGTGAGGCATGCCCAGACCTGAACAGGCCTGACATCATCCTCAGATCTGCAAATCAGCAAGAAGACATACATGTATGGATGCACACACACACACACATAAGTGGCTTTAAGTGGTGAGAGAAGTCCCTCTGTCATGGATCAATGATGGATCATTATGGCTGGGTGACTAGCACTGGAAAATGCCACAAGGCTCACTGAATAGAGAGGCCTGAAGGTGGAAGGACCGGGTTCAAGGAAAGGTGAGAGCAGGTTTTAGAGCCCTACAATTCCACCCCTCGTCATTTATTTCCCATCTATACTTTCTTCCCTCAATTCATCTTCCATCATTCCTTCCTTCTACTTTCTCCTCCTCTTTGGCCTCCTGTTACTACCCTACCTGAGCTTGACTAGAGAGATTCCACATAGAAACAATACCAATTTTAACTGTTTTCCTTTTTCAATAATTCCTGCTTCATCCTTTAAGGGATTGGGGGATGTGGAGCACAGAAGCAAAGGGGACAAAACACTTAATCACAGACATGAGGAATACACTCTGCAAGGCCAACAGTTCTTTGATCATTCGCTTGCCTTGAGTGCAGAGAAATGTCTAGGAAGGTTCATGTGGAGTGTACCGAGCGAGCAACGAAAGTGTGTCAACACTGCGGAGAGGAGGAAAATGTAATAATGCACACTGCATTAAAATCAGCTAACATAAAGTGGCAGGTGGATCATGTGCCATCAGAGCAGGCAAACCAACAACGTTCCATATCTTTACTGCAAAGGAAGTACCTCACAAGTTGTTTGCTCACCTTACCTCTCGAAAATGCTACAAAAAATGCACTCTCCTGCTACATATTCATATTCAGTGTTAAGAGTTGAGATTTTCAAACCACATTTCTCATACAATACAGCATTTTGTCAGCAACAGTCATTTATGTATCTCCATTCTATAATTAACTCTTGCCTCACTGAAAAAAAAAAAAAACCCTTGCACTGTGTGTAGCATGAAATCAGATCACACTTACAGTCACTCTGAAACTGGACTTCCTGTTGAATATAGTCCAATCTGAAGGAAATGTAAGGTTAGTATTTAAAGGAACAAGTCAAGGGGAATACAAGGTGAGGATGAAGGGCATTAAAGTTGCATGGAAGGAGATGAAGGCAAGGAGGAAAGGGGCTAAATGATGGATATGTCATATCCCTAGTTCCTGCCATGATTTCTTCCTCTCTAAGGACTGTAAGGACTTCTAGTCTAAGGACTTCCCTAAACTGCACTGCACTATTAAGTAATTTGGAGAAAAAGTACGACTGAAATTTGTCCACCCATCTGCCTCTTGAATTGTGTTTACACAGCAGCTAACTCAACCGTGTTTATACAGGCTTTGATAGAAAATGAAAACTGACTTCTCTGAAATGGATGTCACCCCTGATGGCCTTCTGCAAGAAATTCAGCTTTTGTCAATTTATGTTTTTCTCCTTCACCAAATAGGATATTTTTATAAAGAGATTTTTGCCTTTCAGGGATAGATTGGCTTTCCCCTTATTTGTTCAATTTGCTGTTTTCTGGCCACAGCACCAGTGCTGAATACAACTGACACTGTAAATGCTCAAAATGAAATCCACTACCATTACCGTCATTCTCCAAGTAGCGGAGTCATTGCCAGTGTAAGAGAAGCAGCAGCAGCAGCATTATTATGTCTGAAATGATTTGGGTAGTGACACAAAGCAGGCTGTAAATTGGCACTGGATGGGCCAAATGCCTGGTAAAATGAGATTTCCATTCCTTCGCAAATAGTTAGCTTGTGAAGACAGTCTACCTGAAGGATGAAATCCTACCGTTCACCCACATAAATCCTGGATGATTGCATTGTACAAATGCCAGCGTTCAGTGGCAGCAAACCTTTCAGTGACTTTTTGTGGTGCTGTGTTCCTGAGTGTGCATGTGACTACACTATACTTAAATACACATCTGGCATGTGTGTGTGTTTGCTGGACTAAAGCTGGCAACATATTAGTTCAGCAAAATGAAGTGTTCTGAAGAAAACACAAATCTTGTGGTGAGGTGAAAGGCTCGGCCGAGCTAAAATTAAATCCCAGACTCTGTCATTACTGAACCACGAGGTAGCCACGCTGTGTTGTTTGTGTTATTTCAGCGGTTCCAAATCTTTTTCACTTGTGACCCCTTTAATTGAAGCTATGTCTACGTGTGGACCTCAGTACAGGTTGACGAAAGAGTGGGTCAGTCAGAGTTTGATTTAAAGATTTAAGGTTCTCATGGATCATGGCTGCTGCTGTGGTTCTGCATGACGTCCACTACATATATTATTACTGTCATTATTGTTACCATATCTCCATTATAATTTATAGTTAGTTAATTATTTACTGCTGCTGTGCATCTGTGTCTCTCTATCTCTATCACAGGTTCCACTGCTACTGTAATCATTCTATCATTCATTGTAATTCATTGTCATTTTATCATTCATTGTAATTGTACAATATGTCTGTGTTGATTTGTTCTGTACATGTGACATCTATTGCACGTCTGTCCGTCCTGGGAGAGGGATCCCTCCTCTGTGGCTCTTCCTGAGGTTTCTTCCACATTTTTTCCCTGTTAAAGGGTTTTTTTTGTGTTGTGTTTTTCCTCACTGGAACCGAGGGTCTAAGGACAGAGGGTGTCACTCCCTGTACAGATTGTAAAGCCCTTAGAGGCAAAATGTGTTTTGTGACTTTGGGCTACACAAATGAAATTTGATTTGATTTGACTAAATTTTTCAGTCCTGGATGATTTTGTGGTCAATGTGCTAACACCAATTGCAGTTTTAATACAAGTCCCACAATTATTGAAGGAGTAAAGCTGCTTACAACAGCAGAGTAAGTGGCGCATCTGTTTACAGTGAAGCCAAACAAACTCATCTTGTTTTAATAAAGAATCAGTCAATAATTGTCCTTACCTCATGGTAAGCAGTTATATGACTCTACGTAACTCTTGGAACATCTAACAGCTCGCTGTGGTTGCTGTTTCCTGTTCTATTACACCTTGCAAAAATGAAAACTAATCTGCAGTCACAAAATTTATTCACAATGAACATCACCCTGAGTTTTTCCAGTTGAATGCTTTTAATGTGAAGCAGCAGTAAATGTTTTGCTTTGCAATAGCAGTAACTTAGCTCTGAGTCAGTGTAAAGAGCGTGAACGGTAAAAGGTGTCGCTGTTATCATTGAGATGAAATTACACTGGATTATGTTCTGCTTCGTTTTTTGTGAATCAGAAATAGTTGGATCAAAAGAATCTTTTGATTTGATACAAGAAAATGATTTCTTGAAAATCCTTATATACAGAGAATATAATATACAATAATATATTAACATTATTATTATTATACATTAAAGTCTGTGTAGGCAATTCTGAGATTTCATTAAATATGTTGGAAAATAGTTGCTGAAAACACGTGAAAAGAGAGAAATATATTAGTGAAATGTGGAGTTAGAGGTTCACACAGTTTTTCACCAGTTTTCAGTCCAGGATTTTGTGGCTCGATGACACGCTGAGGCAGAGACAGAGAGACAGAGATGGATTCATCTCGCTCAGAATGTTTCAAAGTTAGTCATGTCATTTTCTGAATGTTTCAGTCACTTCAAAATGGTGGCTTGACTCCTCACGCAAATGGCCGTGGCTTCAGCACATTCAGAGCACACGCCTCCTCAGTCCAGGAGCTGAGAATTCATTTTTACCTGATTTTGACACCTAATTTCATAAACTTGTTGATATTTTTAATCATTTATATTTGGCTGGGTGGTTAATAACACGTTCTTCTTTGCTCTGACAAACTCAGAACACATTTATTCTTACCTTACACAGACTTAAAGGGTCTGAAGATATGAAGTTATATATAATCAATAGTAAAAAAAAACAAACATTTGGGAAAATAAATCTGACGATGTACACAACTGTTATAAAGTTTGAATGTAATATTGATGTTTTCTTCTTTCTTCAATAATTTATTTTAACAAAGACATAATCAGTATAATTCAGACACCAAATGTATCATTTACATTTGAAATGGTTTTAGTCACAAAAAAAGAATGAAATCATTAAAACCTCCATTTGTTGATGTCCCCACAGTGTCACATGACAGGAAAGGACACTTGGAACCATCTTTCTGCAAAATACTCTTCGATTTTGAATTTGTTTCCTAGTCCAGAAAAGCGTAAGTGACCGTATAGATCAATACTGAACCACAGCGGTGTAATTTGGCTCTAAATATTTTGTTTTTACTCAAGCCCTCTGCAGTCTGCCCAGCGGTTAGATTGAACAGAATTAAACAGTGATTTGTCAGTCTATAGTATGTTCTTTGATCCAATTTCAACAGTCCAAACCTCAGACCAACCTTCCGTTTCTGTTCTAAGCATAGCTTTGCTGAAGCAACACCTGCTAATTCCAGCTTCTTAGAGGCATTATTGTGCATGTGACACTTTCTTATTATTACTAATTCTTTACTGTGGTTGAAACTCAAAGCATTACTTTTTTGCAACCCACTGTTCATAAAGACAACTTTCTACAACCTAAAGGCATTAATGATCATTCTAAAATATAGAGTAGTCCTCTCAGCCATCTGACCATCTGTACCAAATACAGCTTTGTGCCAGGTAGTGTTCATATTTTCTGCTCTCCTACCTTGTTTGTTATCTCATGACCCCTTCAGGTTTATCTTGTGACCCTTGTGCACGCTCATTAACTGTGCACACATTTTCACTGCTGTGAAAGTGAAAGGGACTGTGCATTAGCGTGGTTGCATTTCTCGCATCTTTTCCTGTGTCCACTGTGAGCAGGACTCAGTGAGAGTATGAGGTTTGTGTGTAGTCATATCAGTCAGTCTGTGGTGAGCCAGAGAAAAACCTGCTGCGGTAAAAAAAACTGGGGGCTGTCTCCCCTGACGGAGCTGCCTTTAAAGGCTTACAACCAGTATGTGATCCACGTTCTATTTTCTGTTCTCACCTACAAGTTGCCCTTTGAAACAGAGGAGCTTTTTGCACTCCCTCGCACCATATGCATATAAAAGCACACACAAACATACTGTATGTGCATTTTGATGGCTCCTCTTAAAAATAATCTCTCTTCCTGTCTACACACACTTACAGGAGCATTTCCTTTTAGCCCGACCATCTCAACCATAATAACCATAAACTTAATCAAGCGCTGCTTCTTTTAAGAGACCATTTTTTTATCGAATGGATAACAGAACATTCTTCTCCACTTTAATAAAAGTGTACTTGCTCCACGTGGGCTGAGGGACTCTGACACGGTTAATAAGATGTTTACCTCAAGCTTAACGCCCTGCAACGCAACCAGCCTCCCAACTGCGCTCACATTCCAAACCCAGCATAATTACAAGCCGGGTTGATTAATTATGTCTCAACAATATGCTGCACTCCAACGCCACAAGGGCTAATTAACAGAATGAACAAGATGGGTAAGAACGGTTATTGGGAGGTTCCAGCCCACACTCTGAATTTGGCAAAGCTGTTTACAGGCCCAGAAAACGGGGACAGAACACTCGCCGATCTGGCTGCATCACGCAGAGACAGAGGGGCAGTCCAACACTGGCACACAGCTCCGAGTGTATACAGTGGAAAAGCCTACTGAGGACACTGATCAGCAAGTGCACTGCTCTGTGCTTCTGGCTGTGCATCTGACAACACACACAGCAGAAGCGATGTGTAGTGAAATCCATCTGCCTTATTAACTGGTCCTACTTCTTTACAGTGCATCCTCCTACCTGCAGCTCCTCTTAGCTCTGCAGCTTCGGCCTGGAGGCGCTCCTATCGCAGAACCTCGATCAAGATCGGCCTATAAACAATCTGACCTTGACAAGGCGGGGATGATATACAATCTGACCCTGGGATGAGGAGGATCAGGCACATTCCAAGAGGAGGGTTCAATTAGTGGAGTGCCCCTGACATCAGAGATTAAAGCAGTGGAATAATAACGCAGAAAATAAATTGATTTCCTCCCTCTGAGTGCATCACGTATAACATTAATGCAATTATTTGAGTCTACAACTTGATTATTGTGACATATTTGTACACAAAAAAGTGCATGAGCACACATGATCACCATGCAGTGACCCATCAGGGTTAATAGCTTTTAAAGGTTGCACACTGATATTCAAACCCCTCTAATGAATGCTTGAATATGGAAATGCCCACTGCCTCTGGAATATAAATTCTGCCTGTATCAGCCAGTGCTTCAGCAGGACAAGATTTGAGCTTCTCTTAATCACCAGGGAGGGTATTACAGAACCATCATGGATGCAAAATCCCATTAAGACGAGGGAGATGCCATTACAATAAAGTCATTTCATAAATCAGATGAAGTCATGTACAGCTAGCCATCAGGAGACGCCCTCCGCTCCACACAGAGCTTTTTTTTCCCGACAGCATTTTATTCAGGATCACATAATCATAAAAAAATAAATAATGAAAGAATTGTAATTAATTCCTGTGGTGAACTCTGAGCCTTATTTGTTTCTGTGGAATTCATTAATACATGAAGCGCTTTGGATGTGAAAGCAGGTAATTTTCTGCTCTTACCTGGGCTGTTAGCTACTATGTCTTGAATGCAAGAGAGGCATCAAAGACAAATGGAGGGGCCTGAACAAAGCATTTCTTTATTTGGACTGTATCAGTAAGATCCAGCCCTGTGGTGTTGAAACTAATGAAACTAACTGGTGTGAAACTAAGGTGTTAGACGAGGAGTGGGTTCAAAAGAGATTTCAAGTAAATGGAAGTCCCCATAGCGCTGAAGAAATACTTCATATTTCCAGAATTTAATCTTGTGGCGCTGCCTGACTGAGGACTTTAGTGGAAGTCACATCCTAATATATGTGCTGTTCCACAGACACCTTTAACATTCACTGTAATTAAAATGATTCTCATGATACTTTTTTACACTATTTTGCAGTCAGGCTCAGCATGACAGCTGCACTAGTGGTAACATTATTTAATATTCTTGGATGGTGGGTCGAGTATCGTGCAAACCCCACAGCCCATCTGCCCGGTGGGAGAAGCAGATCATCTGCCAAAAGATCTCAACGTGTGCTGAAGATTTTCCCCAAAGCTCGCAGATGTTTGTGGAAGGCTCATAGAGCACCCAGAGAGAGCAGAGTCTTTAAATGCATCAGTCATACTGTGACTACACTATTCAGACGCTGGTTAAATTAGCAGCCTCGCCACCTCTCCAGCCTACCTGTCACACAATGATACTGAGATCCGTTGCAGGTGGCGGCAGCAGGTTGATCCGGTTCTGATCTGGCTCTCCGGTCCCCCCAGAAGCGGATTCAGCGCAGTTCACGCACTGAACTGTTGAGTGTCCTGCTCTGCTGGATGACAGCAGCTGTACAGGCTCAAAAACACCAACTTCTCCTCTTCCCGGGGCGACCCCGCTTTCGATTTCTGAGTCCTATACGGTATGATTAAGTTACAGTGTGGCGTGGCGCAAACAGACGCACCGTCGGGGCGCGTCCGTTCAGAAAACACTAGGCGGAGTGTCCCGCCGCCCCCTCGCGTCTGTCTTCTAAATTTCCCACGTCTCTCACTCGCCGGTTCTCCTTTATTGACCAGCACCGCGGACCGCACATCATCATCACTCTGATGCTCCTCTGAAACCAGGCTGTCTGTGAGACGGGTTGGGTGAGGATCCAGTGGTGGATTAAAGAGCCCCCTGTTGCACTCACTGACTTTATCTCTGCTGTTATTTCATCATCTCAGTTCAACAAAAAGCTCCTCTAGTATGTGATTCCAATCAACATCTGAGCAGCGTGAGTGACAAAGGTGCGCTGCGTGAGCGTCACGCAAACAACACAATCCACCAGATCAGAGGGCAGTCCACGCTGCCTTCATATTAACATATTCCTAATGTTATATTAGCATATCCCTAACGTTACAACCTACCTGTGCCGTGATCGGGTGGACAATTAAACGTTTGGTTGGATTTTTATGAGCACGAGCTCACAATGGTGATTGAGGAGATCCAAAATGAGCCAAATGAGGACTACAAACACAGACTGTAACCTGTGATCTCACCACAAACATCCGGTCATCCCTTATTCCTCAGATGCATCAACAATGAACACAGACAGCAGGAATCACCCAGCACGATCCCCGCTGCGCTCCGACAGAGAGTGCTCCTTACCGGGTGGCGGTACCGCGCTCGTCCCCCTCTCTCTGGTTAATTTTCCTTTTCACACCACGGCCGGGCATTTGCGAATCAGTTTCAGCGGTCAGGTGTTGGTCTCCCCGCCGGGATGTGAATGATGAATGTGCGTGTAAAATTGTCCATTTCCCATATCCACAACAGTCCACACACGACCCGCCCCCCCGGGCGGCACTGATTGGTTCAGAGGCTCCTCGACGTCTTCGTAGCACCGTAAAGAAAAACACACATCTGGATGCGACCCCGCGCAACTGGAGCGCACTGGAAACACCGGATTACGCACAGGAAGTCTCTAAGGGCCGTTCAGGAGTTTGTGTTTACTGTGGCTGGAGATAAAAATCTGTCACCTCTGCAGAAAATCAGGTGTCACATCACTGCAAACACTCACACAACATCATGATGGAGGCTATGAAGAGGATTCATTCTGAGGGACAACAGGAGTCTCTCGAGAGACTACGGTGACAGCGGTCTGTGTAACAGGCTTCACTATTTTACACAAAGACGCTTCACATATGAAGGGTCCGCATGCGCCAATCCGCCAATCAGATGCTGAGAATTCAAGATTTTTTAAATACAACTCCGGCATCTTTATTTATAACACATACTTCATATGTTGTGTTGACGCAGTGAATGTGGCTGTTTAATTACCATACATTTACGTTTAATGTTACACAACGTGATAATATCACGGGAAAACAGAGGTGAGGGTGACAGAGCGCCTCGCAGCCAAACCGCCATCTGTGAGACTCTTGCGCCGCTCTGTGTCCGGATACAGTTTCCTTCTTTTCTTCCCTTTCACATTGTCTTACTCGGGAACAAGAGCCTGTCTGTGGATGTGTCTGACTGTGGATGTGTCTGTCTGTGGATCTGTCTGTCTGTGGATCTGTCTGTCTGTGGATCTGTCTGGCTGTGGATCTGTCTGTCTGTGGATCTGTCTGTCTGTGGATCTGTCTGTCTGCTGGCTCCAGCGGAGCGCTCACTGACTAATCACTGAGCAGCAGAACAGAACAGAGGCTTTCTGAGGATTAATGACAGCTGTCACTGTCTGAATACTGTCACGGTAAAAGAAACACAGTGACGTCACTGTTCAAATAGAATTTAATAAAGAACACACATAATAATAATAATAATAATAATAATAATAATAATAATAATAATAATAGACAAATTAGTCTATTAATCGTTTTAGCTTCATATTACAGCTCCATACTTTAACTAACAAAAACACCACGCGCCGAGATACGTAAGGAAACCCTGGAAGATGTTCGGTGAGGTTCGGCTGATTTTCTCTTTAGATTAGAATGAATTGTGAAGCTCTGAAAATGTTACAATCCTGAAGAATTTTGTTTTGAAGTCCAATATAAGTTTACATGCTCATACTGGGTGGAGGAATAAAGAATAAGATGTTTCCACATGGATTAGATCGGAGGCCTTCAAGCTTTTTCAGCCCAAGGACCCCTTGAACGAGAGACAGAAAAGAGACCCCCACATGTGTCACATTTTAAGCCTGGCTTATAATACCTTTCATATTCGCTTTATTCACTTTTTATTTTACCTTATTAACGTATTTATGTTCTGGTTTATTAGCCTATATGTGTTGATGATTGATAAAACGTTCTTGCATAAATTTAATCTATAAATAATACAATACTAATCTTTTTTTTTTTTTTTTTTTCAAAAGTAGCTTTTAATTTTTAATTCTCACAAATAATTTTAGAGAAAATTATCGGACCCCCTGCAGTACCTCTGCGGACCCCCTAGGGGTCACGGACGCTGGTTGAAGAACCCTGGAGTAGATTATTCTTATAGCCAACTATGCATTCACACATTATAGAATAATAAGCAGTGGCTCAATATGAAGATAAACTAGTACAATAGTTAGTCAAATTTAACTAAGTGCCTTTGAATTACATTTCAAAACTTTACTTGTGTTTGTCTTTAAAGTTTTCTGGTCTTTGAAGTGTTTTTATTTAGAGTTCTCATATTTCCTATGCACCTGAATGCACCATCATGCTCCTCCCAAACCAGTAAACCGGCGGGCTTGGGCACTTTAATCCCAGAGTTTGACCTGTCAGGCAAAGCTTTATGTTTTATACCGTACATTTATTTATTTGTTTTGTTACTTCCTGTTTTTGTCTTTGTCACGCCACACTGTACTGCACGATGTAACTCTGATTTTAAAGGTGCTTTAAACATTTTAAATGCACGTACTTTGCTCGGTTGTCAGAGCGACCACTTGTAGTGAATGGAATGGTGTGCCTGACAGACTAAACTCAGGGTATAAAAAATAAATGTCCACACTTGAGTGTATTGATTGAAGTGTTACGTGATCGACGCTGCTGCTGATCGAACATCATCTGTGTTCATTAAACAAGGGTACGATCACACTGAACACCATGCTGCACTCACGTTCTCTGTTTAACCTTCTGTGGCTGCTGTTATGTCAGACTGCTGCTGTGAGGTGAGAATGGACATTATCACAGAGTCACCTCGTCTGTCCATAGTCTTCCTGCAACTCTCTGCTCTTGTTACAACACACATACACACACACGCACACACTGCAGCTGTTTCACGTGTATACGCGCAAAAACGCGTGTCATCATGTGTGCATCACGTGCGCTCACCCTGGATACGAACGGTATCCTCTCCATGTTTCTGTCTCTCCCCTGTTGTCATGTCCTCCTGTAGTTGGGCTGAAGCAAACATCAGCAGCATGCTGGCACCGCAGGAGAATCGGGTCATGGTGCTCGGAGAGTGGGAGGAACGCTGGCAGCAGGGCAGGATTGGCTTCCACCAGCCTGAAGTGCACAGGTAAAGGCCTCACTTTATGTCCCCGCATGGTGGGATGAGGGGAAACAAAAATCTTCCAAATGCATATGTAATTTAATGAGATTACATTAGCTGTAAATGAGCATTACTCCAACAGTGATCCCATAAAATCACGTGTTTACAAGGACTGATTCAGTCCTCATGTGGCCTAATTCAGTCCAGACATCAGCATCTCTAAGTGTTTTTCATGGCTCTAAAGTTTGAAGTGAGTTTAATCCTGATGATGAAGAACACGTGTATACGATTATGGTGTTCTATTGTTTTGTTTTGTTTTGTTTTGTTTTGTTTTTTTCTGACAGGATGCTGGAGAACAATCTGGATAAAGTTCTTGCAGGACGGACGGGAGTTCGCTTCTTCTTCCCTCTCTGTGGGAAAGCTGTTGATATGAAGTGGTATGGAAAAATGCAACATGTCCATGAGATCACACGTGGTGTTTACATGTTCACTTATCCTTCCGGCTGTATGTTGTGGCACCCTGTAATGAATTCTACTTCCTGTGTGAATCCCAGGCTAGCAGACATGGGCCATTCAGTGGTCGGGGTGGAGATCTCTGAAAAGGCTGTAAAAGACTTCTTTGAGGAGAATAACATAACATACAGCGAGGAGCCAGTTCCTGCCATACCTGGAGCAAAGGTTTACAAGGTAAGTGATCTATACATGTGTGTAAACAGAGAGGGATCAAGATGCTTTTCTGAATTTAAGATCAAATTTCTGTAAATATTTTATGTGTTATGGTTGGCAATTTTCAGGAATAGCCATTCAGTGTATTTGTATTCTGTATATACATACATGATACAATATTATACATTATAGAATATAATAAAACTGTATCCATCAGATTCAGACCTCAGTCAGCAGCACTGATTTTGGTTTGGGAACAGGACAGACTGATGTATAAAAGAATTCTTCAGCCTGCCGTGTTTAAATAGAGGGTCTCTGAATCACCTGTTGAGAGAAGTTACTATTTAAAACATGTGCAGTCAGAAGAGATCTGCTGTTGTTGTAAGTTGCTTGAGAGGAATGTGCCACGGGTTGGCCGGTGATCGTCACACAGATTTAATTACACATGGAACCATATTGAGGACCAGTTTCAGTGTTGACCTCACACACACACACACATACACACACACACACACACACACACACACACACACACACAGCAGCTTGCATGACATCAGCACCAACCAGGTGTGTTCACTGTCACTTAACCTGATCCGTGCTTGTAATATATGAATACTGTTCGTGTTGTCAACATTCTATCAGATAATGTCTCTCTGTTTGTCTCTGTGTGAAAGTCAGTAGACTGCACAGGAGGAGGGTGAGTTGGAGATTTTCATTAGGTAATCGATCACGGATGGTGTCAGTCTTATTCTTAAAATATATTTACTGTATTAACTCCATGTTGATACAAAATGCAAACAAAAATGTGCTTCTCGTATGGCACAAGATTACATGATGTCAGCAAATATTAAGTTCTACAGTCAGTATGTTGGGATGGGATTTTCGGGCCAAGGGCTTCACTTGAGTAGTTATGTTGGACCTGACTTCATTCACAATAATGACAATCCTATCTGCACTGGTGGGTGTGATGGTGTTTAGTAGACCTGCGCATTTTTCTGGGTTGTCAGCAGAATAAAAATGAGAGTTTTGACTCATCTCATGTAGATTATCTCACTGTATATTAATTTTCATTGTCAGTGGCAGAGTTTGCCATTCTCGCACTAGATTCATATTGTCTTTAACACATTTAAACACATTTTCACAAGAAGAAGATGTTCAGTCCAGTTAATAAGATGGTTAAAGTGCAACCAAACACGCTGTGTTTACACAGATCATAGTTCATCCACACTGTCTGTGTTCACAGGGCTCAGAGAGAAATATCTCCCTATATCAGTGTGACCTGTTCAGCTTCACCAGGTGAGTAAACTGTATGTTTGTATTGATGTTAGATTAGTTGCACAGGTAAATGTCTACCACAAACTCTGTTTTTCTGTCTCACAGCTCCGTTGAGGGGCAGTTTGGGGCAATCTGGGACAGAGGCTCTCTCGTGGCCATCAACCCGAGAGACAGAGAAAAGTAAGATACGCTTCTGTTCAGATCTGATATTTAGAAGCTCAATAAAGCAGATGAGCTTTCTTTTAAATATATATTCATCACAATAATGTGAAATTAAAACTTTTTAACACTCTCTTGACATGAATACATACATATGTTCCATGTTGTTTTAATACATTGTCCCTCACAGGTATGCTGCTCTCATAACTTCCCTCATGGCCAAAGACTGCAGATACCTTTTGGACACACTGTTATACAATCCTGAGCTATATCCAGGTAACTGTCTGTACTGTGTGGAAGACATCAGACACCGTAAACAATCAAAAAGAAATGCTGTATATTTTATAGATTATTTTGTTTGAGCTTGGTGATGATAAAATATATTTGCAAATGTATTTGTCTTCAGGCCCTCCTTTCTTTGTCCCTGATGAGCAAGTGCAAAGCCTGTTTGGTGAGTGTTGATAGGAGCGATCATGGCTGAGTGTGTTTCTGTACTTAATCATAAAACACATAAATGAACTGAAATATGGACAGCACGTGTTTGATATGGACCAGCAGTTTTTTAATTGTGCATTTCTTACCCTCAGGGAACAGCTGTGATATGGAACTGCTGCAGTCCGTGGACAGCCTGACAGACAGACATCGAGGCTGGGGACTGGACTACCTGACTGAAAATGTACATCTCATCACTCCAAAGAGCATTTAAAAACTTACTCCAAAGTTTAGAGAGCTTAGAAAAGCACTTTTGGAGTATTGTGTTGCTAACACAGGACAGAGGCAGTTTTGCCTATGTCTGTTTTTTTTTTTTATTCCCTTAGACATTTTTTTTGACACCGCTGCATTTTGGGGGGGAAATGAAGGTGCATGCAAATAAAATCTCAAGAGAATTTCTAGAAATTATTTAAACTCAGGAATTTTCATGAAGCCTCTAAGAACGGAAACATAGTTTTAAACGTCCGTCAAAATAAAATGATTTTTCTAACGTCTGGCTTTATTGAATCATCTGGGTAGATATAATGTATTACTGAAAATATTAACATTTGCAAATATACACATGTTATATGTGTTATATTACATTTATATATTATAGCCTATATATTACATTTGTTATATGATTCATGCAGGTTATGTGTTGTATGAATCATGCAGGTCCACCAGCTGAATCAAATACTGAATACAGGTTCAAGATGGATGGTAAATGGACTGTACTTATATAACACCTTTCTAGTCTCCCGACCACTCAAAGCTCTTTTACAGTACGTATCTCATTCACCCATTCACACACATTCATACACTGATGGCATTGGCTGCCATGCAAGGTGCCAACTGCTCATCAGTTTGAGGAGCTAACCATTCATACACATTCACACACTGATGACACAGCCTTCATGGAGAAACTTCTATGAAACTCCAGTAACATCAACCTGAACAGAGTCATTTGTCATTTTCTTCATATGAAGAGCTCATCATGAAATTAAAAAATATGACGCTGATTAAACATCGTCGCGTGCGTGTTTTGAGGTTCCAAACGCAACACGAGGTCAGAAGGTCATTTAACGACGTGTCATGGTGTCGTCATAGTGCCCTCGTGGCCCTATTGGCTGTTGCCTAGATACAGTCCAACATTAGCAAACAGAGAGGAAGACGGAGCGCGAGCTCAACCCGTGGAAAGTTTGCTTCACAGAAAATGCCGAAACATTCCGAGGAGCAGAGAAACGTAAGTTCAGACCAAGTTCAAACGTTTTGACGACGTTATATATCGAAAATTAACCAAAAGGCTACAAAAATATATGGATTATCTATTTCTACCGGCGTCTTAACTTCATTCCCTGTTTAAAGTCTTATTAGTGACGTTAAAGGTTAATATTTACAATTCATCCAAAAGTTCCTACAGTTATTTAACAGTATGCTTGAATCACCTGTCAGGTGTGTGCGCCCCCTGCTGGCCGCTGGGTGTGGAATGATGAAGCTCGAACTGTGGAGTTTGTCAGGTGAGCCAAGAAGTTAGAAGAAGCTAGCAGCCATGATGACGTCATGTTAAACCATGACGCAGCAAACATCTCCACTCTACTTCCTTTAGTTCTCATCCAGCAGAGGAGGCCACACTGAAGGAAAGGAGTCAGACCAATGTCAGCTTCAACGAACTCCAGCATCGATCAGAATGGTAGGCTTACAGTCTGAGTTTACACACGTGTGCACTTGATCCAGCTGTGTTCAAGGTCATTCAAAGGCAGAGGACATGTAGGCCTGTGCTGCTCATGATGTTTGGCTCTTCACATTAGGAACTAACCTACACTGTTCATTTCTTTGCTGTTTCCTCAGGTTGGCTGAGATGTGCACCGTGAACCACAGAGGGTGCCACAGCCTAAGAAAGAGCCTGAGCCCTGCTCATCTGAATGCCTACAGGGCCTCACTGATGAAGAGGCGTGGGGACTTCATCACCACTGATGATGTTAAACGCAAGTGTCAAAGTGTTGTTGAGCTCATAACGATGGTGCATTTGCATTTGTGCATTACTTGCATTGGTATCTCTGTCTCTCAGCACAGAGATTGCTTTTTCCAAAAACTGAAGATGATCCATGAATGATAGACGTTCATATTAAATCCTATCAAAATAAAACTAGTGCTCCGTGTTCTCTGTGTTGCAGAGGTGGCTGTCAGTCTACTGCAGGAGAATTATTCACTTCCCATTCCGTTCTGCTTCTTGGCTGTATTGAAGTAAGGAATATGAAGACAGGATTTCATAGATACACATTTTCATATTGCATTGTTGTATGTATGACCATGCACTGATACTAATTCCTCATCTGTGTCCAGGAGTAAAAAGCTTGATGAAGTCCTGATGGCCCTTCTCCTTTACCTGTCTTGTTTCTTTGAACACAAGTCTCTGCAGAATAAACCTAAGACGTTAATAATGTAAGTATGCCAAGTCTGTCATCATGTATTTTACAGGCAGGTGATTATTGACTTTGTTGTAATACTGTGGTATTATCATCACCATTGTTTCTGTCCTCTACTTCTTCATATTTTTCCTTCCTCCGCCCACCTGTTCCTGAAATTCTAACCAATGTGACAGTGTGGACATCATCAGTGAGCAGCGGATGATGGCCAAGACTTTGGCCAAAAAGGAGATTGCTCAAAGGAAGCTGGCTGTCTGCTACTTCAGCCTAATCATGGAGCTGGAGATAGAACGACATCAACACTCAGCACATAACAAGCAAGTATTCAGATTGAGAACAGGTGTTAGAGACAGGAAATCCAATTCCTTCTGCAATGTGTTCACTCAGTTGTCTTGTTACCGGGACACTTGTCACCTGTCACACCTTTTCAGAACGCCTCCTGGGTGCTATCGGAGAGCAGCAGTGAATGTTCTCTGAGGGAGGCTCATTGTTGAAAATGTATTTTTACTAATGGAACAAATATTGACTGTGCTCTGTACTGCAAAGTTCTATTGACTTTCTTATTAAACATAACAAGGACAAACATCTTTTGACAGTCACATAATAAGCTCTGCTGACTGTACATCACATCAGTTCTCTTATTTAAATATGGTCACATGATACAATAATAATAATAATAACAATAAGTCGCACACATGTTCATATACAGTACATTAAGGGTACATTACTTCTTCATTACTGCTGTCCATACTGCTCATGAAGTAAGTGATAGGGGACAAATCCACTTTGTTCTGTGCATTCTAAAATTAGGCTGAAGCCCCTAGGAGACAAATCAAGCAGGTATCTTTCAAAGTTAAAGTATTTTTAGTTTCTAATGTTTGCTTTGTGTGTTCTCTTGTGAGTCTTTTTAGAGTCTGGGCTAAGCCCCTTATCTCCAATAAAGGTTAATGTTAATGTTTCAGCATAGCAAGACATTTTGGACAATGCTATGCTTCCAACTTTGTGCCAACAGTATGATGAAGGCCCCTTTCTGTTCCAACATGACTGTACCCAGCACACAAAGCAAGGTCCATAAAGACATGGTTTGATGAGTTTGGTGTGGAAGAACTTGACTGACCTGCATAGAGCCCTGACCTTAACCCCATCGAGCACCTTCTGGATGAACTGGAGCAGAGATTGTGAGCCAGGCCTTCTCGTCCAGCATCAGTGCCTGACCTCATAAATGTTCTACAGAATGAATGGGCACATTCCACAGAACCAGCTCCATATTAAAGTATATGTATTTGAATACAATGTCCCTGTTGGTATAACTGTTAGGCGTCTGAATACTTTTGTCCATATAGTGTATGTAAACACTATCCAGAACTGAATACTGTGCACCTTTTTGAATGAATGGAACTTTATTATCAAATAGCATTATTTATTGATTTGGTGACTTATATTTGATGAGCTGTGAGCATGGTTTCTTGTATGCTGGTCATATCTCAGGTCTGACTTTAAATGTTGTTCTCAGGTCAGCTCTTGAAAAAGTTTTGCTCTCAATAAAGTCTCAAATCTGATAGACATATACTCATGCAACCCACTTCTCATATCCTCCAGTTTGCCACAACAACACTAAACTCTTTTGTGTTTTTCAGGGGCCGTGTATCAGACAGTACAGAATGGTTGCTACGTGCGGTACGTGCAGTAAGAATCCTTTTTACACTCCAGTTCCAGTGTTTCAGAGTCTTTTGTGAATGCTCGGAATTGGTTAGTGATCTTTATAATATCTTTTCTTGCAAATATAATATAAATAGCATGTTGAAACATTCAAAACTATTTTGCCTGGACTGCACAGAGAAAAACTGAGCCCTCGGCTGTCAGAGTGAAGGCCAGTTCACCATCTGTGAATACAGACGGCAGTGAGCAGAACAGAACGACATTGAGTTCTGGTTATGCCTGGTGGCCTTAATGAATTAGTTTGTGGTACGAGATGTTGACTCAACACAGGTGCTTTGCTTTGACAGGCTCTCCTCAGTATTTAGCCAGGTGGGTGGACGGGGAGAGAAATCTCACACTAACAGCAGCAGCAGCTTATTGCCTACTCTGTGTGTGACCTTTTTAGACAGAAATAGCTGTTGTGACCTTTAAAAACACAGAAGAATAAATGGCTGCTTAGGTTTCTAGTCAGGATTAAGAGAAGAAATTATAGACACAATGAATGTTTAACTATCAAATGAATTCTGGAAATAATTGAGTGTAAAGAAGACCAGCTGACACTCCTCACTGTCTTCTCTCGCTTTCTAGTGTTTGTACAGCTTCTTCTGTTATGTCTCCTGGGTGACGTTTGGCAGGAAGGACCTGAGGAACATCCAAGAGGAGGTTGGCCGTCTTTTGTACTCTGACACCTTCAACACAGCAGTGAGGAACAGGACTGATGTGGACTCTGGAGTGACCTTCACTACTGTAAATGGTTCAGTAGAGACGGGAAAAGCTGACCCCAAGGAGACGGGATGTAACAGCACATTCAGGCACAGGTAGGTTTAAACTGGAGGAAAGGTTCAGGCGGCATGATGCCATGACTGTCAGTCATTTTTTTAAGAGTACAGGAATTTTTATGAACATGTTGCCTCTTCAGTTAAGACATTGTTCACTACTATTGGTAGGTTCACATCTCTGTGAGGTTATCCTGTACAGGTCTGAGTAGGGTTGCAAAATTCTGGGAATTTTCAAAGTTGGAAACTTTCTATGTGAATTAACATACATTTATGTGAATAAAGAGAAACCGGGAATTTAAGTTGAAGATTGGCCCTTAACAGCACACTTAAATATAGTTGGGGAAAATGTATTTTAGCATAATTTGACTAAAACCAGATTTCATGCACGTACATTCAGTCACATGCACATAGCACACTGCTTACTGCAGGGCTATTGAGGCCACGCCCCCTACCTGCACAGGTGATTTCTGTACCTGGACCACACTTTAGAGCCCAGAGCACACAGAGACTATTGAAGACACACATTTAAGCTTATGGACTACATAATATTGTTCAATAAAATATTTCAAACTTACAAATAAATCTGTTGAAATGTTTTAATTGTTTTATTTTGCATGTCTGCTTATGACAAAACAAAATGTTTAGATTTATGTTTGGATATGATACAGTTTGTATTACCCCCAATTTACAGTTAATTCAAATAAATTTCCATAATTCCCATGGAGTTTCCAATTTGGAATATTCCATAGATTCCTGAGTTTATCTTCCCATGGAAAGTTTCCAGAAAGTTTCCATGCCAGTTTGTTAGCCACTGTTTTAAATTATGGGCTGCAGGTAGGTCTCCTGGTAGAGTGTGCACCCCATATATGAAGGATCAGTCCTTGTCACAGCGGCCCAGGGTTGGATTCTGTGGTCCTAGCTGCATGTCCTTTCCCCCCTCTCTCTCTCCACGCCTTCATGTCACTCTTCTGCTGTCTCCATCCAATTAAGCTCAAAAGCCCAACAATTTGAAATATTAAGAGCAGTTTTGTCAACAGAAATGCTGCTATCTGTGATTGTGCAGTGCTAGCAGCGTTTGAGCTGCTAAAATCTACACTGTGTTCATCACCTAGATGCAAACTTTGATGTTAGCATACAGCTGCATGCGGCTGATGAGAGCTGTGACACTAAACCAACTAAACCAAAAGAATGAGCTAATAGAAGCTGTAGGCTCAGCAGCACTTGAGTGTTTCTGTCACTTACAGTCATCAGAGTAGCAGTGTCAGTTACAAAGCAGGAAAAGGAGCATTAAACTGTTTTAAATGTAACGTTCATCAAACTGCTTGTATAAGATCAGAGATGTTCTTCATTTCCTTCTTTCGTTTTTACCAAAACTGCAACAACAAACAAAATGTAAATGTGTTTTTCCACATGTAGTGTTGTGAAATAAATCTATGAATTATAATGGTGAAACTGTGAAAGCAGGATTTTTCCTCAGGCTTTAATTGTATCATCAAATTATACTATCGTTGCATCCCTGCAGAGCTGGATAATAATCCTCTGTGGGGATTACTGCCAGTGATGCCTTTCATATAGAAGTTATAGAACAGTGACATAAGAATATTGATTATAGCCTTTTTAACTAATCTAACCATCAATATGTTTAACCGGCCTCCCTCTGGTTCCACATCTCATAGAGTAAATAATGTGACGGCTCCGGCAGTGAAGTTGTCTGTGTGATGGACGTCGCGTCAGACCTCTAACTGGAATATGATTGATAGAGACAGATTCATAGCTCTGTCCGATAGCAGGGATTTCTCTGACAGCTGCTTTTCTGTTGCATTGCTGTGTCTAACACAAGATTGGCAGTTGTGTAAGGTGTCAGAGGCCCAGCGCTCTTTCCTGCTGTCAGGTTGAGGCTAAACAATCAAAAGCTAAGCTTGAAGCACACTCTCCTCCTGAGGGGGGATGTACACCTCATGAGTTGGACAAGCTTCAGCACAGCTTCCAGCTGTCTCCCCGACGCTGAAAAGATTGTGATTTAAAAAAAAAAAAAAATCCATTACATTATATATGTTATTTTTTATATTGTATTTGCAGCTGGATCTTGAGAATTTGGATCCTATAACAGCTTTCCTGATGAATTAGCTTTGGATGTTTGTTTCCACCATGAGGACTATAGGTACTGTATGTATGACAAAATATGTGAGGAATGTCTCCTTTGTATACACAGCTGTTGTGTGAATAGACTTCAGAGACAGATCTTTAATTTTTGGTTTATTAATGTGTGAAAGATGTACAGCGAAAATAAGTTTCTTTTATTTTCTCACTTGAGAACGTATACATTTTCCTAGTTGTAATATATACATATATATCTAAATATATTGTTGCACTCTTTTTGCATTTGCATATTTCCCCACTGTGTTAATATACAATAAGGTCATTAAATTCATTCATTCCTGCCTCATTGGCTTTTTCCCCAGATTGTCCCAGAGGCGTCTGGCCCTCAGCAGTATAGTTAATCAGCGATCCCCACTCTTGGTCTCTCTGCTCCCCTCGCCCAAAGAACGATCGGCCCATCTGTTCGGCGGCGGCCAGGCCAAGATGCAGAGCCCGCTGCAGGCCGAGCATTGCGACGCCAAGGCCCTGACGGAGGAGCTCAACCAGCAGCTGGCCAGTGTCAGGTGGTGTAAAACATCAGAGGATTTGTCACATGTAACTGTCAATGTGATTTGTTTTGATGTGTCTGTATCACCTCTGCCATCCCCAAAATAACTCACTGCTGTGTACGATGAAGTCCTCAAGTAGTCAGAGATGACAAGTGACGAGTGACCACTAGGTGGGCAGAACTATTCCAAACACTGTTAGCTCTTCAAATGCTTCTAGCTAAAAAGCAGTTATGCATCATCGAGCAGACGCAGAGTCACATGAGTACTCTGCACTGTGTCTTTGGAGCAGGTCACCAACTGAAAAGAATCTGTGTTTTTAGTTACAGTAAGTGCTTGACTGTCTTCACCAACTACCTGCTGGTCAGGACATGACTGCTGGAATAGTTTTATTATCCCCTGTATGTCAGTCACAATCTGCCATGTCATGTCATCTACATCCATGTACAGCATATTCTTAATGCTCCATATAACTGCAGGGTGAGATCATTTTCAGAGGGTCAGGTCAGGTACTACACTGTCTTTTGTTGCATTACAGGGACAATCATTTGATTCTGTGTTATATGAAGATATTATTAAGCTTTTAAGGTATTTATTCACTTCAAATGAGTTTAAATGACATATTTAGCTGAGATTTGTGTTTTGCTGTCTTCTGCCTGTTTAACTTAATTTAAATTGGTACTCTGGAACTCACACTAAATAACTCTTAACTCTTCGACGATCATCAATGTTGCCCACTGATGATAATAATTGAGTTTCTGAACAATGCCCAGTCTGGGTTTAAGTGAATAATGTCAGATTTGTTATGTCACAAGAATCTTTAAACAACTAATACTTCCTACATATGTAGAGATATTGTGTTCATTTCATGTGTGTTGTTTTGTGGCATATAGCACTGAAGAAAAGAAACACATTTAGAAATTTGTTGGAAGATAAAGAAGAAAGAATCCATGTTAACTCATGTTCTCTCTCTTTTCACTTATTAAATCAGCTTTGGGATTCTTGGAAGACCGTTGACACAGTTCAGACACAGCACCCTGATCCCCTACAGCCAACCCAAAAACAACCGAGATGAGGATGACAACCATGAAGCAGGAAGTGATGTTAATAACAACAGCGAGGATCGTCCCAGCATGGCTCCACGTAGCAGCTCGTCCTTCACAGGACCCAAGTTGACAGGTCTCGCCAGATCCGGCAGCACTGCCTACATAAACACTAGAAACTCAGCAGCTACCATCAAGGTGGCGACCTCAGACGCCGAATAACTTGTGTGCATGTGTGTGCAAGTGTGCATTTTCAGAGGCATAATATACACACTGCATGTGCAAATGCATTCCTGAGCGCAGCCCACAGGGTCAAACACAGAGAGGAAGCAGCGGCTGAGTTTTCACACACCTCCCTGGACTGTCATCACACACACCATATTTGTTGAGATTTGCTCCTGAATTTAAATCAGTGTCTTATTTGCCAGCTGGTGGTGCTGTTGAATAAAATATAATGAAATCCATAACAACTTTGAAGGTCTGCACTTTCTATGGAGTCTGAAAACAAATATCCAGTTCACATGTGAAAATGAAGGAAGTCCAGCACATGGCATGCAGAATTCACACCGGGTAAAATCTAATTATACAGTTTTATTTGTCAGATCGATTGGTTCATTTTATTTGTATTTCAAATTTAGATCACTGAAGGCTTCTGTGTGCTTGTGCTGCTTCACAACAGACACTAACATGAACTAGCACCACATTTCACACACACATTGTCACACCGTTCTCTAGCCAGGATTGGTAGCAGAAGGGGCTTTGCCTTCGCCCTAATTGGCTGAATAATCTGGGACACCAGGAGTAGAGTTAAGCCCTCTGAGGAGGAGAGGGAGGAGGCCTGGGGAGCCTGTGCATTAGGATGGGGGATGGGTCACAAGACAGATTTTAAATTAGTTTTTTAAAAAAAAGTCCTCTTGATTTAAATTTACACTCTTCCACATCAAAAACAATTAAGTCGAGCACTGTCCAAAGCTAACTGCTATCGCTTGTTGGTGTGTGATTGCAGAGGATGAGCACTGATGAGGACAAAGAGAAATGGGACCTGTTTCTTTCTGCCCTTTTCTTCTGCTGGCTTGTCTTCATCCCCTGATGACGACTTTCCCTTGTTCTCCTTGTCTTCCTCCTTCAGTGCAGTGTGGCTAATACCAGGCCAGCAGTCAGAGGCTTGACAGAGTGAAACCTGCCTTATCAGTTTACACGTCCTTTTCCCCAGCCTGACTCAATAATCAAAGTGGTGCAACAGTGGCAGTGGAGCACAGACCACTTCTGTAATCAATATAAATTTCGGTTATCTTGACCAGCGCCTTTAGGAAATACTTCAACACTAAGGGAAATAGGTTTATTTGCTTTCTTGCAGTGAATTAAGTGATAATATCTAAACCACTCTGAAGTCAAATATGTAGCTGGAGCCAGTTAGCTTAGCATAAAGACATTAAACAGCTACCCTGGGTCTCTCTCTGCCAGCAACTCTAAAGCTCACTTTACATCTTGCTTATTTCATCTGAACAAGAAGCAAAGTGTAAAAACCACAATTTGCCATTTTACAGGGGAGTTTGTGCCAGACCAGGCGGAACCGGTTGCCAGGCAACCAGACTCCAAAACAACTAGTAATGGCTAAGAAATCCTGCTCATAGTCCTTTTAAAATGGCATGAAGTAGACAGGTTTAAGAAAGCAAATAAGTATATTTCCCAGAATGTTAAACTATTCCTTTAATTTCAATAGTTACCTTTCATGCCTTCTTCTCTTATTGTTTCCAGTCATAGTGTGTAGATTTAAAACACCGCTAAACACAGCAGGATGTGAACTCTCTTACCTGATGTTGTTCGCTCACCTTACTTACCGTGAAACTTGTAACGGTGAGCTCAATCAGCGAAGGGGATTATCCATCGACTGCACTTCACACACTAGTCAAACTTTCGTCATTTAAATTGCTGGAACTGCTTTGATTTCAGCACCTGGGAAATCTCCATATAAAAGATACACAATGACAATTCATCACAGACAGAAATATTTTCCATAATCAGTCAGAAGAATGACTTCAGCTCCTGAAAGTTTTTCTTTTTCAAAATAAAAGATCCAGCAGTGGCACTAATTAGTAGCACGTCATCATTTGGCTGTGAGTCTGTCTCTTCCCATCAGTGTGTTAAAGGTTAATTGGTTAAACACGTCATGGGTGTGATATCATCTGATTGAACCCAGCAGTTTAGTTAACCTTTACAGATATTACAACATATGTAGCGCCAGGGCAAGCAAAGCATATTCACATTTCAGACAAATGATTATGTACACGTGTGGTTATAGACAGTCTGTGTTACACACATGTACAGCTCTCTGGTCTCTGCATGTGAAGGAAGTCATCTCGTTGCTGTAGAACTGACTTGCAGTATAGTAAGTGGCTATGTTGCCTAAGGAATTCAGTCTGGCAGTGCTTGGATCAGGGGAGTTGTAGGGTTTACCATGCACAAAGGGCAGACTGTTATCGGGTGGGATTAGTGGTTTTCAAAAGGTTCTGGGAAAATTCAGTTTTCCACTGTTCTGAGTGGATTTTAGTGATCTGGAAATTTAACTGCGAGGTGGAAGATTGTGCTGGCAACTGTGTCGTCAGTGGACCATTTGAAGGCTGCTACATGGAAAAATCACACCTTTTTAAAATTAATTGAATAATTACAAAATTGCCTCCCCCAAATGATGCATTAGCTGCAAATGTATTTATATCTCATGGTCTTCTTCAGTAGGCTACAGCGATTATAATGAAATGAATCATTTCAAAAGGTGTGCTTGAAAAGAGTTCTGTAGCTGAAATCTTGTATAGTCAGGTATGCATGCACATGTTTTACAGTTTTATAATAATTTATAATAATTTATAATAATTAATAATTTATAATTTACAATGCATCATGTCCTGTGAGAACCATGTATCTCTAAAAAGTCAACTTTTGATTAGCAGTTGACAGGAAGGGTGTGAAAAATTCTAGTTTCTTCCATCACATCTGCTTCGGTCTCTGCTCCATGTGCAGAGGCTGCAGAGGCTGGTTACATTCTCCACTTGCCCGGGTTCAGTTCTGGTCCACGCCCCGTCAGCATTCCCCCACTGGCTACCCTCACCCCGGGCCTGTAAACCTCCTTCTCCCGGCTGTCCAAAGCTCCTTTGTTAGCAGTGTTACAACACTGGTGTGAATTCCAACGCTCCCCCATGTTCTTTGAGCTCCCAGTGTAGGCAGCATGGACTGAGCTAACTAGTTTAGCAGTTCATTTTAAAGGTAAAGCTTCCTGTCCATCAAGAAACTCTGTAAAATGCTTGAAAACGCCAAGTTGTTATTGGTGGTGTGTGACTTAGTGCTGACATGACAGTTTGTACTGTAATTCTACCTCAACAAACTACCTCAGCATAATCTGATGGGTATTTTACTGTAAAATCACAGTTTTAATCTCATTGTACAAGTGTATAGTAACAATAAAAGGCATTTATTCATCCATACAATGCACTAATTCTATATCACAGTCTTGAAACTAATGACACACTGAGTGAACCTCTGAGTCTGAGTCTTCCGTGGAGAAAACGCAGTGCAGTGCATTCAACTTTTCTTTTTTTAAAATCTTTTCTCGCCCCTGCAGACGAGCCATGAGCCCAGCCTGCCACTGGGGTCATTTACCTTCTGACTAATCAGTTTCAGTTCAGTTTGCTTGAAGCTGCTGCAACCGGTCACAGTGAGGCAGTTAAGCAGCTGTTAGCTGTTAGTCTAGTTTGCTGGTGCTTTTACAGAACTAAGCGTTCACTTAAGATGTGAGCAGAGGGTAGAAACTTACAAAGCGAAGGCACAAATGTGCAAATGACGGTTTCTATTTCCTAAGTACAAACTGAAATGTCTCAAACACAATGTGCTGTAGATTCTGAGGAGGAGTTGCTCATTTCCACCAGCAGGGGGAGACTCAGCCCATAAATGGCCTCCTGCTCTTTAAATAATCTAACTCCTTCAAGTGTTTATGTTGTGTGTGTGTGTGTGTGTGTGTGTGTTTCTAATGTAAAGAGTGGTGCATTTATTCCTCTACATGCTGAAATAATGCAGCAATTAACGGCTAACCAGACGTGTTTATCATATCACCGCTGCATAATAAACACGAGGCTTGATTGTAATTTACTGCAGTGGCTGGATGAAATGGTGGAATCCTCATTAGGGTGCAATTAATGATCGTTATCTCGACGTGGAGATAAGTGTCCCAATTAGCTGTGAGGCTTCTTTTGCCTCCTCGTGCAGTTTGTTATAAAAACCTCCGCTGTAGTAAAAACTCCAATAATCAGTAATAATTAATAAAAAATGACTCGCTGTGTGTCAATACACGTAATGAGTTCATTTTGTTTGCTGGCTTCTTTTTCAGGGGGATTCTTTGCTCGTAATTCTCTCTGTGTCTCGCGGTGACATGGCCGAAATGAGCGCACGCACTCGGTAGAGCTTCAGTCGCCACACACACACACACACACACACACACTTTGTCCTCGTTTGAAGTGAGCGCTGGGGGAGAGAGGAGAGCGAGCGAGGTGTCTCGTGCGGATTTCACTCACACAAGGCGCGCGGAGGCATTTACAGCCGTGCTTCTTTACCGAGCGCGTGTGTGTCCGTGTGTGTGCATTTAGTGAGGTTCACAGAGAGAGACAGAGCAAGAAAGAAAGAAAAGAAAAGAAAAGAAAAGAAAGGGAGAAGTGCCTGGAGAGAAGTGGAGGGGGAGGAATAACCAAAAACGCAACACGTATCCGGTGGGATCACCACTCCTGAGAGAGAGAGAGAGAGAGAGAGAGAGAGAGAAGCGGCAGGAGTGCGAGCGAAGGGTGCTAGGAAGGAACGAGAGAGCGAGAGAGGAGAAGAAGACGGGGAGAGATTTGACGTTTCGCTCGCTAACAGCACGTTTTTAATTAATAAAGAGGAATAATGAGGAACGTTTGGATAATTTTCACCCTCGGGCTGACCGTCTTCCTCTCCGGGGAAACGGTAAGTTTTCTTTTTTTTTTTCTTTTGGAGAGCAAACTTGAACGGGGTGATAGCTGTGGGGGAGAGCTCGGGTCCACGTACGGAGCAGTTTGTTTGAGAGCATTAGCTGATTTCGTGTGTGTGTGTGTGTGTGTGTGTGTGTGTGTGCGTGCGTGCGCGCGTGCGTGAGTGATGATGATGGAGGAAACACCGAGACACGTTTCATTCGTAGTTTGCACAGTCTGACTGTTAGTCCTTTGAATCATCTGAGCATGAATTGTTTGGAGCACAGATTGCAGAGGGGCTGTGTTCTGCATAAGCAGTGCACACTGTAGCTTTGGAAAGTTATATCTTGATCTGCTCCGCACACTGACTGTTGGTGAGCACAGAGTGCCTCCACACACAGGCACTATTTTGGCTGTATTACAGTGATTTGCTGTTCTGATGATGTGCAGGTCTGTGCTCACTTTGATGGATGCATTATTGAGTAAATGTCATCATTATTGGAGCCGTCCAGCTCATCCGGCTGCTAAATCTTTCCTTTTCCTCTTTTTTTCATTAAATAGTTTCAGAACTAAAGCTCACCTGAGCAATATCTAACTTCTAACTTTCAGTTTTTATCATCACACACAGCCTAGGTTTTAAAGCCACTCATCAGCAGCTCGTCCCTGCTCTGTGTCGTGCCTCCTAACTGAGTGTGCATCACCCTGTTAAATTGGCCTGGCTTGTAGGAATGACAGATTTTGGCACTTTCATGTGCAGCCTCTGTCATTATTGTTCCCTCCTGTTGTTTCTCTGTGGGTTGTGACATGTCGCCTGGCGCTGTGCCGCCTCCTCTGTTGTCCAATTAGCTGATTCAGACACTGTTGTTTTAATGACTCATTGTTTTGCATGAGGTCACCCTCTGGAGTACATTTTTTACATGTTTTCTTTTATCTGTATATTACACCCGGGCTGTTTATTTGAACACAGCGCTTTATAATAATATCCAATAGTGTCAGGGTCACTGGTCACTTAGAATCATTAACTGATCCATCATGCTATGCAGGCCATGATCATCTACATGACAAATCATACACACACAGACACACACACACTTTAACCTGATCAATACCTGCCTCCCCTTTATCAGTGTCCCCTGAAGGCCTCACTGGAACTTGACACGTGACATTGATTCTCAATATTGGCGCTGGTGTTGACAAGTGGTGGATAACCCGCTTTAGGCACATCTGCCCGTGCTTTAATTACCCCGTCACATCACAGGGGTACGGTAGTTTAACTCTCAGCAAACTTTCAGATAAATCTTGCTGCTCCTGGCTTTCAAAAACTAATTATCACTGCTGATAAAATAATTAGCTCGCTGTTGGTTGCGCCTTTGTGTGTTCCTGGAGAACGTGGAACTGTAGCAGCTCTTCCCTCAGACTGTTTCTGCAACGTTTTCCCACTCCCCTCTGCTTCCAAGAACTTTTGTGAAGGAGAGGAGGAAGAGTTTGGCCGGGGCTGAGGCTAGGCTACATATACTCTGCCCGCCCCGCCATGTTTCGGTGCACGCCACTCACCAGATGTTGTGGTCTGTAATTTGTGTCATGTTTTGGTGGGAACCGTGGGTGTTGTTCACCTCCCTTTACATCTGTGATTTACAGGGGGGGGGGGTTCTCTGAGTGCTGTCTCACACTCTCATGCTGGACTCAAAGGAAACATTTCAGTGGGAGGGCTGGATTTGGTAAGAGCTCGGCTCCCAAGGACAGTCGAGGAAAACTGGAGTATGGTGGAAGAGGGAGGCAGAGAGGATCTGGTTATTTTTCTCCCTCTTGGGCATTAGTTATAGACAGACACAAGGACGACTCAGCTGTCTTAGTCTTACAAGGGTAAGTGAGGTTGAATCATGATGATAAACTCCTCAAATAGTCAGAAAAAAAAAAAGGCATGCTAATCCTCAGAAAATCCCTTTTATTATCTCAAGGGTGAAAAGGCCAAGGTACCAAATACTTCAACTTGAAGCCTTTGATGGCTCTTTGAGGGATGGGAAAAGTAAGTGGAGGCTGTGTATTGTGAGGGATGTATTATGGAAGCCCCTACAGAGGTATTCAAGTTGAGTTTTCTGGCTTGAAAGCTAGTTTTGTGCCGATTTCCTGGTGATGAAATGAACAGCATGGACGCAGAAGCTGACCTTCCTCTCATTTTAAGGCCGTCTCATCTATTTGACCAGATAAAACACGCAAACACATCACACACTCCTAGACGCACCAAGAACAAATAATGTTTCCCTTTTTCCACCCTCTTCAAAGCTACTCAACTGAATGCAAACGCTTCACTCATTTTGTTACACAGCACAAGGCTTTCAGAGCCTTTTCAAGTGGGGGCTGTGCACTGAAAATTTACTCTTAATTCTCCAGCGATAAAAGCAATATGTTTCATCTTAAGCACTTCATTTCTAATGTACTTAGTGATGAATAAGTAAAAGGCCTGTCTGCAGTTTGGGAGAACAAAATATTTACCTCCTTTGCATTCTGTATGTACGAAGAGAAAATGTAAAGACAGAAGGACATGGATAAAAACGGCCAAATAAAAATGTAATAAAAGTTTAGATTGTAAGAGAGAATGATGGAGCAGAGAAATGAAAGGATGGAGTGCCACACAGAAGCAGAGGCCAGATGCTGTGCTGCAACTGCAGCCTCTCCTGCTGTATATTTAATGACGCTCTTTTATTTTGCATTAACCTAGAATCTGTCAAAGCGAAGACACGACCAGCTCCTCTGCATGAAACAGCTTGTGTTTTGTCTAACTGTGAAAGAGCCACTGCATTTCTTTTTCCTTTTTTCTTTTTTCTTTTTCAATTTTTTCTAATAAATCTGCCGCTGACACACATGGGAACACTGAGTTTCTTGCTCTGCAGAGCAACCTACCTCTTCGCTGGTGTCCGACCCTTCAGGGGGTGCATTCACTTGGTTCTTGTCTGCCAAGCATTATGCAACACTAATGGACTCTACAGAAGGCAGGAGGCAGGGGCTGCTGGACCACTGAAAGCACAACCCCCCCCCGAATCCATCTGTGTCCATGCATGAACTCCCGTTTTGTCACCACGCAGGCTCACACACACATAGTCTCTGGCCTCCCCTGTTGTTTTTCTCGGTCCCTCTCTACATTGCTCCCATCTTACCAGAGTGGTCAAAGATGCTGCCTGTCATTACCACAGAGTCTTGGATTAGGCGGAGAACACTGGCATTATATTTCCCTCACAGGCAGCTGGGAGGAAAAAGAGGGAGAGGATATATTTTTCCTTTCTTTTTTTTCTCACGAGATACACCCTGTTTTTTTTTCCTCCTTCCCCTTCCCTTAAGATGCAAGGGCTTGCATTGAATTTGCTAACATCTGCAGGACGTATGTGTGTTTGAAAGGAGCTGCTTTCCTCTCTCCTCCACCTCCTCCTCCTCTCTTGTTGACAAGTTGGAAGAGGCTCTTACTTTGGCAGGGACTTGTGCATACTAGTAAAGACTCACAAATAGCCAAACTCTGTTGACTGTGCATGTGTTTGTGTGTGCTGGTTCCTGCTTTTTTTATGTCGCTCGGGCTATGTATATGTGCAAGTTTCTAGCCATGATTAAAATACATCGTCATCCCAGCCACCGAGGCGTATAAAGGGAAAACACATTAGGGAGATGTGGCTGCAGCAAAACCGGCGACAGCAACGTTGGTTTATGTTGGGCCACGGCCACCTTTTAGCTTGCAGACTGTCAGGATCTGCAACAGTGGACAACAAAAGCCTCCCTACATGTGCTTGTGGCAGTCTGGATGAAAATATTTAGACATCATAGACCTGGAACATTACTCCTTCTCTTTTCCCACCTTCTTTCTTTCCCTTTTTTTCTTCTACTTAATTAGCTTAGCAAATGGAAACTTCCTTGGCAGGACTGCGGTGGACAGGATTGTGGTTGTGACAAAGAAAAATGGGGAAAACCCCTGTGTCAGGACGTCTGTTTTCTTCCTTTCCTTCTCTCCTTCTTTTTTTTTTTTTTTTTTTTTTGTACTGGCTGCTGCCTTCCAGTTTCAGGCGGCAGGAGTTAAAGACGGAGGAGATGAAGGGAAAGGAGTGGGGGGGGGGGCAGCCAGGAGGGCCTGTGTGGAGCTTTGCTGTGCGAGGTGTGAAAAGTGTCTTTGGCAGGGGGTGAAATGACGGAGACAAACCCGCGTGGTAAACAGAGTGTTACTAATGGTATTTGGTATGTGAAGACTGGACTGGTCTGCTTTGGTAACAGTTTGTAAGAGTTCCTCTAATTACGCAAAGATACTTTCACTTTTTTCTTCTGTGTTTTTGAAAAGAAGACCCAAACCATTATCACTTTGGCTCACGTGAGAATAAACGAAATGTGTTGACAGAGCTGAGACTTTTTGCTCGTAGAAGAGAACGTACATCATAAACGTTTAATCAGAAAAACAACACTTCAGATTGGATGATGTGGACAGTCTGCTGTAACTTTATAGGATGTGTGCTAGTCGTGATTGTTGTCATTGTCATTATTAATCGATGAATGGATCATTTCTCTTGTTTTATCAGATGTATAGTCTCAAACCCAAAAAAAATTCATTTTACTGTCATAAGGCTGAGAAACAGCCAGTCGGCACATTTGAGAAGTGAAAGTTTGGCATTATTAAAATGACTTGCTTGGTTCCCAAAGTGCTTACAGATTATTTTTAATGTATAATGAAAAAAAAAATCTAATGACAATTCAGTTTTATTTATATAGCACCAAATAAAGCTGTATAAATAAATAAAATTATTTATCACAACTCACACCTTATTTTAAAGTTTAATGTTTATAATCCAGAGACCTCAAAGTGAATAAGAGTTGTGTGTTCGATGGTTGTTAGTTGTGACATTAGGCATGTTGCCCTCTTCCCCCTCTCCTTTAAAGCTGTATTAAATATCAGCAGTGTAGTTGTGGTTAGTTCAGGTTTTGTTGGTCGGCTTGTTAAAGGACAGAGTGAAATCAAATGCTGCTTGTGAAACTGTCTTGCTTGACTTTGTTCTGCTGAATAGATAGATAAACGATCTCAGGGGCCAAATGTGTTCCATCTGTATACGATCCCCCGCTAAAAAAAAAAGCAGATATTTGAAGCCATGACGTCAGCTAGGTTTTTCCATCAGCTCCCAAGATTTCTGTGGAAAATGGCACGGCACATTTAACACATCTGTGCTCACTCATATTTACGAGCACGCTTTATCGTCTCTAAAAGGCGCCAAATTGATATCTGCGCTGGCGTTCCTCCGAGCAGAAAAATGTACTTCTAATGTCTGCTGTTTCCATTATTTCCTCCAATGTCGAGTCAAAACAGCACAGAGGGAGCTAAAGTGTGTAAATCATGCTTTCTATGCAGGGTGTATCACAAACCACAAATTATACTCCACACAGTCACTTCAGTTAGAGCTGTTTTCATGAGAAACCTTTGAGACTCCAGAGGGTATTTGGGGAAGCTGATGAGCTGGATAGGGGAATTCATTAGTGAACTCCTCACATAGAATGTAGCACTTCTTCAAAATGCATGCTGGTGTGTAAACCCATCTAATTCTAGTGACTTTAAAAGCTCCAATTTGAGTGCTCATGAATATTCATTACTGAGAGAAATTGAGACAAATTACAACACCAAAAAAACAGGAAGTTGATGTGTTTCCATCCACGTCTCCATGTGGGTAGTCTCAGCAGACTCCTGAATGCTTCCAGGCTTTAATAATTTCCACATAACCTATAATTTAATAATAAGGCCATATTTACATGCTTAGAAAAATGTGCATCCGTCTCCATATTCCTGGCAAAAACAAACATTTGAGTCTTCAGTAGTATTTTCATATCCCAGTTGAATTTCAAAGGCAATGCTGAGTGCTGACTTCGCTGAGGTTTGCTTCATTTCCTTATTTTGATTTGGAGGAGCTGTGATGTCAAGACCCCAGATCTCCATCCAGATGTTCCTGTGTGCTGTTGTGGCAGATGTCCGATGTTTGAAAGTCTAAACTCAAACCAGTCCAGACAGTGACTCACACTGTAAGACTGAATGAGCTAAGAGTGGTGAAAAAAAGGAAAAAGGGGGGGCAAATATATGAGGGAACATTTCTGGGCACAAAATTAAAAGGAAAATACTCAGAGTGGAGTTTGATTTGTGACTGAGGATCAAACTAAGAGACTTTCACACCAAATCTGACACTAATTTATTATGTGATCTGAAAAAAACAGGATTTTTATATATAGTCAAAATGATTTGGAGTGAAAAAGAGAGAAAAAAGTTCAGAAACATGTGAAACGTACACATTTCATTTCCTTTAGTGCTGCGACTAATAATCATTTTCATTATCCATCAATCTGCCAGTAATTTTCTCGACTAATCAATATGTGCTCCAGCATAAGATGTCCAAAAATAGTGAAAAATATCCAAAGACATATAAATATTCCGAGTTTACGACCATGTGAGAGAAGAAAAAGCAGCAAATCTTCAGATTGCAGAAGTTGAAAACATCAAATGTTTAATCAGTTCTTAAAATATTTGCTGATTATTTTTCCTGTTCATCAGTAAATCTATTGATTGTTCCAGCTTTAGTCGCCTCACAAGAATGGAAAATGAGTAATGGGCTAAACCATGTGCAAACTTTCTCCAGACTAACATCACCATTGCCTGCACAGTTGGCAAGATCTTGACTGCTGTTTGTAACTCTTATGTTTTAATACTGTTAATATTCTCCAAATATTCTTTTCTAAAAGTCATTTGACACACACAATTAACTGTGCAGCCCCCAGGTCAAATAGCACGCCTTATCATACCACACACTGTCTCTCTGCTGTGGCTGTTAACATGATCACAGGCTCTAATGTGGCGATTCTACCAGGCGAGTTAATCTTTACTAATGCATTCTGTTAACAGCCATCTGTGCTCTCAACGCTGACTGTAAACCCTTTGAGCGGAGCACCATGCAGCATTCAGTGCCCCAGCAGTCACTCCTCCATTACGCCGAGGGATTGGGTTTATTATTCAGCCCAGAGAGGCTTTAGACCAGAGAAACCGTGTCAGATGGAATCCATTTTGATTTTAAATGCAAATACCGCTGACACGCTCATTGCCGGCGCTCTCCTTTCGGGCGCGACCACACGGCCCTCTTGATGGGTGGAAAATTTCAGGGAGAGGTCTCTAAACAAACAGAGGCTGCCAGTCAGACTGTGTCATGTCCACAGTCAGGTACACGCTCGACCCCTTGACCCCTTTACTGGAAGTCTATTTTTGCATGGTGGACTGTGTTGTAGGCTTCACTGGAGTCTGGAAATTTGAAACGGAGTGTTGCCAAAGATTTCAAACGCATTATTAGTGTCAAGTTGAAAAACGTATGGACATTTAAAAGCAGCTTTTACACCGTCCTCATTGACTCTTTTTGGATTTCTCCATCTTGGTCTCTTGCTTTCACCCTTCCTCTTCAGCTCTCTCAGTCTTACTTCCACCCTCAAAAATAAGCCCTTTTGACAGAGACATCATCCAAGGTCATAGCTTCACTCGTGTCCTCTCAATGCTATGCTTAAACCGTTTTCATGGTATAATGGAAGCGGGCAGGCGGGGTTCAAAGCCTGATTACTTTGATGATGATAATTTGTTTAATCAAGTGACTGGGTGGCTGAGTGGGGTGGCTGCGTGGCTGCTATCCTCCAGAGTCAGCAGGATATCCTTTCCATCTGGGAGGCCAGTAGAGGCTGCATGGAGCCTCCTGGCTTTCCAACGCGGTCTCTGCAGGGGTTTCAGATCCACCACAAAGAATTAAAGAGTGGATGTAAAAATAATGAGGGACAGAAACTTTAAGAAGCTTTAAGCCTCGGAACATTTTGGCTAACTGGAGCGATTGTCTCTTATATCCAGTACTGCTGCATGAAAGTTTTTAAGCAAACACAGGAGCTATTATCAACGACTTTGTCAAACTTAAACTTACCCTGTGGAGTTTTGAACCACTAGAAGCTCTATATGGAGGGATGTTTTTATGACTGGGTCCCTCTTTAGTGTATGCTGAACACGGGTGACTCGATACAGAGTCATGCTGCCAGTTTCACGCTGTTCCTCTGATTGACAGCAAGGAAGAAGAACACTGACAGCTCCTGTAGTAAACCCAGATGTAAACAATGCTGGATTAAATAAAAAAATCTGCTTTCCAAATGTGTGAAGAGGAAGAAACTCTGTTCAACAGGATTGTTAGATACTAGTGTTGCAAAGGGTTAGAAATTGTCCACTAAATTTATGGAAATTTTCCAAAAACTTTCAATTGGATGTTAAGATGGGGAATTTTGGGAATATTCTAGATTGTAAACTTTCCATGGGAATATGGGAATTAACTGGAAATTGGGGATAAGACAGCATCACGATAAGATGATAAGTGTGTGGCTTTCATAGTCAAAGTGTAATCCAGGTACAGAAATCACCTGTGCATGTAGAGGGGCGCGGCCTCAGTAGCCCTGTAGTAAGCAATGTGCTATGTGCATGTGATTGAGGAATAGCAGATATTCAAGTGTACCTGTATTAAATCTGGTTGTTTTAGTCAAGATAATGCTAAAATATATTTTTCCTGTTAAGGGCCAACCTTGGCCAGCTTTGTAATTTCCCATTTATTCCCATTAATTCCCATGGAAAGTTTTCAACTTTGAAAATTCCCAGAATTTTGCAACCCTATTAGATACACACAAAGAAACATTTCAAATGTAACTTTTGTTTGTTTGCCTGAAAACTCAACAGTGTAGCTTTAAGCAAACACAAGGGCAGCCTCCCTCCATGTGCCCCGTATCTTCTCAGTGAATTCATGTCTGGATAATGTCAAACAACAAACACAGAATCAGAATCAGCTGATTCTGATCAGCGGATTTGGAGAAGCTTTGTTGAGTCAGAAAATATCTGGGCTTGGAAAACCTGCGTTACAAAGGAGGAAGAGAAATGAGTGTTAGCAGGAAGGAAAAGTCTAACAAAAGAAGACTGTAGAGTCACATTGTGTGAAGAAAAAAACAGAATATGTCAGCCTCAGCTGCTTTGACTTGACTGTTCTTTGTCTTCACCTGGCCTGTCTGCAGCGCATTGCGTTAGCGTTGCGTATTTGATTTGGCCATTTTTGGCCGGTGTATGTTCTTCCAAACATTTCTCTACATGTGTAAATATGTTACGTAGTTAATTAATTTCGCTTTTGTCTGTTTTTATGATTGGCAGTTTGCACAGGGTATTTAATTTTGAAAATCCACCGGCTTCTCTATGCTGTGCCTGGCTTCTGCCCGCTCGTGGTGGTCTGTGTAGTTGACGCTTCTGGGACGCGTCTGAAACAGACCACGGTGGAGCCGGTTGACTAGAATGGCTGCGTAGTACTCGCGATGACGCAACGCTCATGCAACGCGACACGGACGGGCCTGGTGGGGTTTGGGCGTTAGGAGTGGCAGTGTTTTGGAAGTGGAATAATATATGGCTGTAACAGTCTTCAAACTAAAGGTCTGAATGTGCTGATCAGTGTAGTTTTCATTGAGAAAAAAGCTTGATCAGACACAGTGACTGCTTTTGTCATATTTGCTGAATTTTCTCAGGCTAACTGTGGTAACTTCAGCTCTCTCTGGCTTTAGAGATTCCTCTTCTATAGTAAGTGTGGAGCTCCATTGTGGCATCCTGCTCCCACAGCGTGCATCTAATGAACTCCGCTGACCTCGCCACATCTGTGTGTGGCAGACAGAGCTGCCTACACACACATCGCATTGACACATAGCTCAGAAGAGTCGACTGAAGATGCCTGTTTGAAGATGATTGCTTACTGTTGCAGCCTCTGCTTTTGTTTAGCGCGGTTCCTGTTCACAGTGTGTGACTTGGTGACCACGAGGCTTTATGACAGGTTTTTCTAGACTTGCAGTGCAGAAGCAGCTGGAAACATCTGCTGCCTGGTGGTTTTTTGATAGCAGTTCCTCTTTAGTGCGGGATGTACCACCACAACCTCTGGCCTCCAGCTTTCACAGTATATCTTTGTTTTTACTTTTAACTTTTTACATGCACATACTATCGATTAGAGCTCTCTGTCTCATCTCTTATCATTTTCAAAGGTTCCCATAAGAGCTGTGCAAACACTGTCTCTTAACTTGTCTTTTAATTTTCTTACAACCTGTCATGATGCTTCTCTTGAGACCCCAGTGAGGAGGTGGTAAAGTAAAAACCTGGAGCACTGGGTGGAGCCAGCATCTTGTGTTGTTTCTGGACCTTTCAGGAAAGCCAGACTGCAGTCTTAAGAAACCACACATTCTTGTAGAATTACAGCACACTGAAAGAATTGGGAAAGGCAGTGTAGTGAGGAAGGGAGCAGAGGTTTGGCAGACACATTAAAAGCCATTTTTAGCTGCAGAGTTTTGTTAGTGACCTCTGTCCTGCCTCCAAATGATGCAAAAGTTTAGACTTTTTTGATGTTGTTTGGAGTGTTAAAGGAGTGTTTTATGTTTTCTGGTAAATCTGGCACTCTTTCAAAAATCCCGGCCTTTTCTCCCACAAAGTCATTAAAGATTGAAAATGCAGTCTCGCTGTGGTTCCAGTGCTGTGCCTATTTCAGTTGCCAGAATTCAATTATTTACATAGGATGGAGCACGAATAAGAATTTTGCCCCATCGTTTTCAAATGTGAGAGCCAGAGGCTAGAACACTTTTCCTTCTTTTTATAAAAGCCACACAAAATATCCTCAAGAAACCAACACAAGATGGTTTTGCTGTAAGTCACACCTGATTCTCAAAGGTGGGAGAGTTGATCTTATTTTCATTTAACAGAAAAATAAAAAGCAAACTGTCCAGTTAGAAAAACGAATCAAAGCTGAACTGCAACATGTAACGCATCGTGGAGGATGTCGTCCAGGAGGATGGGAGCTGTTTACTTATATCTCTTGAGCTTACATGTGGGCTCTCTGTTGTTTGGTTGATAAGAGGAGAATGCATCAAGCAGCTGGCCTGCATATGTAAGACATGGAAGCATTTTTCTTTTTGTTGTGGAGCAATTTGTTTGAATAAGCACAGGAACTGAGCGTCCGGAGCTGCGGTGTTTCTGTCAAACATCACTCATATGCTCAGACTCTCAGATGTAAATCCAATGACTTCCTCTTTGCCTGTGTTGTACTTCTAGTGCATCTTCTTTTTAAAAACTTTAAATGAGGGCTGCAATTTTTTTTTTATTAGTTGGTTAATTCAGAGGTTATATATTAATATATCCAGTTTACGATGATGTATGGCAAAGAAAAGCAGGATCGCAGCACATTTAAGAAGTAGGTCTCATTTTACATTTTGTAAATTGATAAATCAGCTAATCACTTCTGCTTCTACTGTAGCTAGTATTTACCCCATTAAAATGTCTTTGTCCCGTCTGTCCTCTGTCCTCCAGTGTGTGTCCAACACTGACAGTGTTTTCAGTATTTTCAGGTATTCTTCATGGTATTTTAGAGTTTGTCATTTCCTGATAAACCATAAAAACCATAAGTAGTTGATGTCATCCTGCACTCCGGGGCGTGTACTAATTTTACATCCAATGAAACGCTTTCTCTCTTCTGAGTGCTTCCTGTTTGATCCAGTCTATGAGTGACTGTGAGGGCTGCTACAGCCATCTATGTCTGGGCCTCACTGATTACTGTACAAAAGCACAACTTTAGAACTTTATTCAAACTGGATCAGATTTTATTCACTATATATTTGCTGCTTTTCTCTCTGATGTGCTCCGACTGCTCAGCCTCTCTGTGATTTATGCTAATTAACAGCAGCTAAATGAATGTGACAGGCTGAGCGGCCGGGCCAGGTTTAAGCACAGCCTCTAAGACCAACAGGGAAAAACCTTACACTGTGAGGTGTTTACAGACTTTATGATGGAAGATTGCTAAGTGGCCAACGGCTAACTGTGGTTAGCTTGGTCAGATGTGTAGCTAACCAGGATGACCAGGCCCAGGATACCAGGAGCCAAACCCGGCAAGAAAACCACCGTGATAGGCTACTGTATTGTCTGCCAGACTGACCTCCGATTTCGGAGGTTGTGTTTGGTCCTGGGTCCGGCCATGTTCATCATAATGCTAACTGCAATGTATAGAGGTGGGGGTGTAACACACATGCGCTATTAGTTACTCAATATGCGTGACATGTCTTCATAAGGACTTTAAATGAACAGTCTTTGTGTTGTGGTCAGTATTCTGGTTATTCACACAGCAGGTTGGATTTAGTTTGGACGGCACTGCTAAGAGGTCTGAAGCACTCTCTAGCCACGGCAGGCTAATCTAACGCATGTGCCATCTGAATCTCACGTGACCTCCAACACTGTTAATCCACGCTGGTTAACCGTGTCACAGTCCACTCTGTGCCTGAAATCTGCAGCAGGACAGTACTGTGAAGAAAACATTACGTCAACCTTTGTCTTCTTCTGAAGACGTTTTAGGTCCAAGTTTTCATTGACGGAGGCAAGAGATTAAAGAACCTGTGTGGTTCTATGCTGACTCTGCCACGCAGCTCAGCTCCTTCACCCATAATTAGACAGTGTCAATAATGTGCAATTACATGAGTCATGCTTAGCCCACGTTGGATCCTAGTCACTGTTCATACCACGGCCCACCAAGCACTGCCCTTTTTATTGGTCGTGATTTGTCGTCTTGAGGTTGCTTCAGGATCTTAAAGCATGTTCAAACTATTTTGGGGCATTAACGGTATTTAGCACTACCACTGTCATGTTAAGACATTGCAACACTGTTTATACCAGAGTGTCACCCCACACAAGTACTCAAAGCCTGTGTTTAACACCTCTGCACCACTGGTTTCAACAAAGAATAAATGAAGAGTTTATAATCCTGACTTTCTAAAGTCACTTCAACACAGATCCTTTGAATACGTGATAATGTGCCACTGATTGAGTTGTTAGCACAGATTGTGTCCTTGGTTTGAATAAAGCAGGATTAAAGTGTCTATGGACAGACATTTCTTTCCTCAGGATTAACATCTTATCTACACTAATAGTGACCTCCACATCTACATCTGCAGCTGCAGTCATCCAGCATGATCATGTGACAGCCCAGGCTGGATTAGAACCAGAAGACAAAACCCTGTTCAAACACTACAATGCAGCATGAGCACAAGTTGATTTGATTTGAGTAAAACAATAATACACACATTGCTTTTACCTTGTTGATTCTGATTATGATCAGATTATGAACTGTGCTGATAGATGGCCTGCTTTCTCGTTTAGGTCTCATTTTGCAGAGATCCAAAGTCCTGACATCACGTCTGGACCAGCCTCTGTTCCACTAACTTCAGTTAGTCTCTCATTCAGCATTTCTGCTCCTGTGGTTTGCTTTCCATATTCTGAGACACGCTGGTATCCATTACAGCATTCACTAACCCTAACCGCCACCATTTTCAACAATGAATATTCTGTTAGCATATAAAAAAAACTACAGCTCCCATGAAAATTTACCACCAATGCAACACAGGCTTTGCATCATTAAACCCCCGTCTTTATGCGGATAGCACCCCCCATCACTCTTCTAATGGCGTTTTCCTGAAAACAGCCAGCTCACACACGGTTTGACCTGTGAAGGTCTAGGGCTTCTGGGAAATGAAGTACATTAAAGGCAGCCTGATATCAGATTGTTTTTCTGACTATTCTTATCTTAACATATCTTGACAGTAAATCATACTGTTGAGTAAAGGCTGGATTGCTTATTATTGTAAAAAATGTGTTTTTAGTTTTGTGGTGTTCGTAGAATAGCATCAAAGATATCATTTGATCTTGAATTAAATCATTCAGACTGTAATTCTGTGATTATTATTCTAATATTTGTTTGTTGTCATTGTGCCCCAGACATACTGGCTATCTGACCTGACTATTAATATCCCCTGTGCATGCTGTACTGTACTGACCGACACCAAAGACTGCCAGCTCTCATTCACCGAGCATCAGACTCACCCGTATCAGTCTGTACCTGCTGTTTCTCAAACTCTGCAAAAGTTTATTCTGAGGTTTTTTTTTTTTTATTGTTTCGTAGACGCAAGCTGAGACACGCACTGTTTCATCTGACAGGCAGCAAGCTGTCTGTTGCTTTGTGAGCGAGGGTGAGATGGAGAGCAGACAAACACAGAGGAAAGAAGTAGAAATGACAAAGAGAAAAGTTGTTTAAATAGAAGAAAAATGTATACTGAACAGAAACAATAGTCAGACTTCTGTCAGGCTTCTCAGTATCGATGGGACTAAGCGGCTTATTCAGTCCCCTGAATAACTGCAGTGACATATAGTGACATCACGCTGGCCTTTCATTCATTTTCCTGTCCAGTCTTTGTGCTTTTTATCTCTAGATTCTTCTAGTTGTGTTATGTGCTGGTTCATTGTCTGCTACACAGTGTGATTCAAAAATGGACGTGATATTTAACACACTCATTTTCCCTTGTGGATTTGTTGAGTCATGCTAACAACAAAAACACACATGTACGCCACCGAACATCCAAACATGCTCAGGATTAGGCCTGAGGATGATGGGATCAGAGTTCACCACCTGCCGATCCTCTCCCGACCTCCCATCCTTCCTTCTGTTTATCTCAGTAATAATTCCTGTGACTTTTTCATTAACCTTTCTCACCGTCTTTGCCTCTTTAAAAAGCCAACACATTATCCCTGCACGTTTGTCTCAACTCAGACAAGGATTTATCCCTGACCTTCACTTTTTTTTAACATCCTGGTTGTTATTTATTCTTCTTTCTTCCTGCACTTTTTCTCCTCCATCACTCCATCACGGCTCCATCCCCCTCACACTGTAGTCCTGTGGCCCGCCGACTCCCTTGAGTCCAAATCCTCTTAAGGAAAAGACTTGGATGGGAATTGAATCGCTGCGCCACAAGGATTGAACCAGATCAGCCAACAAAGCGGCAAAATCGCTCTCCTCCCTCTTTCCCCCTCCTCCTCCTCCTCCTCCTCCTCACATGCCTCTGCCCCATCTGCTTCTCTCTCTCACTCTCCCCTCTGGCTTTCATCTCAGCTGATAAAGGCCTATTTGTCAGAGCTGGCAGCAGTGAGAGATTGGCCTCCTGGATGGAGGAATGTGGCACATCATCATTTTTTTTTTCTGCGCGCTGATAAGTGCATAAATGGCCATATGTATTAACAGGCATGAAAATATGTTGTACTTGATTTCAAATATTTGGTTGAATGAGATGACTTCGGACTCTCAGTTTGTCTTTTACGTTTTTTTTGTTACGATCGCCGACAGAGCTCAGTGCAATGATAAAACACAGATGTGAGAGAAGAGGCCAAATATAGAAATACTCAACGTGTGTGAGTTACAACACAGTTCAGTTCACTTCATGGAAACGAGGCATTCTTTACTTAAATGTTCTCATTGGAGTCTTTTCAGTGGACACTGAGGTTTATGGTTTTTGATCATTGACTTTGATTTTTGTTGCAGCTTTAAAAATTGATGCATTGGCATATCCAATGTTTTTTTTTTGTTGTTGTTTTTTTTTTGGCTTTTGAATACTTTTAAGTAACAACAGAGGATTCAAAGAGCCAACAGTGAAGCATGCCATCTACACCAGTCCACAAGTCCAACCCCCTCTGTGTGAGTTATAAATAAACTTTAAACCTTCCAACAATTCTGATATCATGGTTCAGATATTTTGTATCGTTATTTAAATTGATTGGCTAATGGTTAGCAAAAGGCTAATGCTAGCTTAACAGCAAAATCTTTTCTGTTTTTGCAGCATGTTTCTGCATGTGTGTTGTCAGAGTGATGATGCTTCACTTATTTGCTTATGTATTCTTCTGTCTGTGTGTTCTCTAATGTTGTCTTACTATGTTGAGCTTTAAGGGCCACCGTACCTCGTCCTGCTCCAGTCCATCCTTTTATCTGTTGTTTTATGTGGTGAGGAAGACATGGGGCAAACTTTGACCCCTCCAGTCCTCCAGAGAGCTTTCATGTAGTGGTGTTAATGATCTGACAATGAAAAGTTCAGTCTTTTTCCACTTCTTTTCTCAGCGACAGATCGGCTAAAGATGCATGTACAGTACAGACCAAGAGACGCTCAAATGGGGAAACAAAGAAGCAGGACTATATTAAATTTAAAAAATGGTTCCATACTTCATCCATCAAACAAACATGTACACTCATGCACACACACTTTCTTGAGCATGTACAATGCAACACGCAGTCTCTCTCACACACACACACACCTTTCTGGGAATTTTTATAACACCAGTGAAACACACACACGCTCTTAAAAGGCAGAGTTGATGGAAACCATGCCCTTCCACTGACAAAGTGACAGAGAGAACCAGACTGCATGAGGTGTGACAGACGTGTCCTGTGACATGGAGCACTCGTAGACTGTGTAGCCGGCAGCAGCCACTAACAACAGAGACCGCTAACAATGCAGCTACTCCAAAAAGAAGCAGTTTATATAGCTGATTATCTTCGTTCCCTCTCTGTGCCTCTTATACAGCAGATTGATTTTAATTTATATTCTCTTATTTGACTCACTCAAAGTGAATTGACCCTGCACCTTGGTTGTTATAAGACAAGTTGATTAGCTCAGCTCTTAGTCTGGAGCACATGATCAGTGATTAATGACATTCACTCCCTCTTGAGCCAGAAACTATGCACATGCCATTGTTTCAAAGATTAAGGGCACAGAGTTGAAAACACTTAACAGTCCTCCCTTTATGTTACACGTTATATGCATGCTAGAGGTGGTACAGGTAACAGGAGGCCGAGGACAGAACATCTGAAGCAGCACTACAGTCGTTTCAAGTCAAAAAACATTGGGCGTACGCTGTCCTCGGCATGTCATTTACATGAGCAGCATTTGGCAATGCTCAAACAACTGCCGAGTTCAAGAACAAAGAGTGCGAGTACAAAGCATGCACAGGCCTCATGGAACAAATGCACACACATAAGCAAAGCCTAATTATAGTGATAGGGTTCAAACAACAACACATTCCAGTAGTGTGTGTGTGTGTGTGTGTGTGTGCTTTGTTGACAAAGTGCAGTTAGTGGTGCGGAACACAGAGCTCTGTCTGACCCTGTGTGCCTCTCAGGTGATTACGATACTTATATATTATGTATCATTTGTGTGTGTGTGTGTGGTAATCTTACTACTACATACAATACACACACACACACACACACACACACACACACACACACACTTGTACTACTATATTTGCATGTGCACACAAATATTCATTCCAATTGGCTGGTGCAGCAGCACCTTTGTTAGTGCAGGAGCGGTTGATATTGCAGGCCTGCTGAGGCTTGAAAGACTGCATTGATCTCTTTCCAGAGCACTGACTGACACCCTGATGGAGGAACTGTGTGTGTGTGTGTGTGTGACAGAGGGCTGTATATGTACACACTGTATGATGAGGTCAAAGCAACACTGTATAGTATGTGTGTTCACAAATGTGTGGCAGCTCATGTGTTAACGTGCTCATATATAGGAGCCACGTGACGTCTATTATTGTTGAATAACGGAGGCTATATTTATGTAGGGATGTGCTTCATACTGTAATCAAATATAATGACAATAATTAATCTGATAATCCATGTGATATGTTGAGTTATAAAATTCACTAAAACACACTGAGCCTTTTTTTTTACCTCCTGCAGTTAAATGGATGATAAATGGACTGTACTTATATAACACCTTTCTAGTCTTCCGACCACTCAAAGCGCATTACAGTGCATATCTCATTCACCCATTCACACACATTCACACACTGATGGCATTGGCTGCCATGCAAGGTGCCAACTGCTCATCAGTTCAAGGAACTAACCATTCACACACATGCACACACTGATGGCGCAGCCTTCATGGAGCAATTTGGGGTTCAGTATCTTCCCCAAGGACACTTCGACATGCAGAGTGGAGGGGATCAAACCACCGATCTTCTGATTAGTGGATGACCCGCTCTAACTCTGAGCCACTTTAAAATATTTCTATGGATATGATATGAATCACACAGTCACTCAGTTGTTTGTTGGCGATGTGGCAAAGTCAGACCACATGTCCCAGAAAGAAGTTTGAAATAAAGCTGAAGGCGGGATGCATTATGTTTGGAGTCCATGGTTCATGTTGGCAGTGCGTCACAGCAGCAGCAGTTAATGTTTCTGGCTCAGAGAGCTCATCATTTCCAGAGATGAAGAGGAAGTGGTCGGATATCAAAGTCAAATGCCAAGAAGTGCAGATATATTTGCCAGCGAAGCATCCGTGTCACCGCTGTGGGTCAGAGGACACAAGCGTCTGTAACTGGAGACTTCCTCATCAGGAGGAGACACATCATGTCTTTACACACATTTCATTGATTCTTTATTAATTTAATGCAGTGAGCTTCAATAAAATCACAGTTCAGGTGATTTATTTTGAAGAAAGCTGTGAACTTATTGTGAGAATATGGTTTCATTTAATTATGTACCCAGTTTAGCACATTTACTTATGAACTTATGAACTTATCAACTAACATTTCACTTGGATAGTCTGCGTACAGATAGTTTATAGACTTTGTAACATTTCGAGTTTCTTAGTTGAGATTCAGCGTCTGTTTCCGATATTCCACTGCTGTGGTTCATGTTTGATGAGGTTTAGGCAGAGAGAACATGTTGGTTAGAGTGTATTCATGAATCGTCACGTACACTCTCATAATGTGTTAAAGCTCTACAGACAAAGCAGATCTGTAGGCAGACTATTCAAATAAAAGGTTGCTCAACTTTGTTTAAATATATCCCGGTCTCTGCAGGAGAAATAGATTTTTTTTTTTAATGCAAACACCAAAGCAAAAGTCAGCAAGCTTATTAAAATAATCCACTTGAACTGTGCTAATATTATTCATAATCTGAATTCTTTATTGGTTAATCTGTCAATTGTTTATTGATGAATAGTTTCATCAAAGTTTCCATCACCACTTCCCAGAGCCCAGTGTGATAACCGATGATGTAAAACAAAGAAAAGCAGCAAATATAAATAAGTCTTAAGAAGATGCCACATACATATAACATTATTCTGATCTTATATAAAGAATACAGGACCATGAGCTTGATTTTGAGCCTTCACAAATAAAGATTTTCCATCCATCCTCCTCCTCTTAGCAGGCCGGTCCAAGGACGTGAGATAAAGAGAGACCTGTTTTCTCTCCTGCACTGCCTTACAGATGGTCTTGGCACCCTCTGTAAGTATCCCTCCTTCCCAGCTTTAGAACCAGGAGACTCTGCCTTGACTGCCTGCTTGCCTGTCTGTCGGCTGCTGTCAGCAGCTGAACACAGCAGCGCTTCAGTTCTGGGCCACATGCTACTCCACCGAACCCTGTATACGTTCACATCAAGGGAGCAGGAAGCCTTTTGGCACAGAGAGGTAGATAACAGTCACACATGCATTTAAATAGAGGTTGATGTATATGCACACATTCCTGCCCACTGAGCTGAGTATTACATAGCAGGCCTGAAAGATGAGAAGTCTCTTACAGGCAGCAACAGCTCTATACTCTCCTTTCTCTAATACACACTGCAGCTCCTTTGAGAATACCCGCTAAGTTAACGGCATAACTATTAATTTCCTGCTCCCACACAGACAAAAGGCCAGGGTCTCGTATAGTGAGCACCTGTAGGCTAAAAGTTAACCTAAGTGAGTTTTAATGTGATGCAGGTGAACGGCTGAAAATCTGCTGTTTCAGAGCTGAAGAGAGAAATGAGTGTTACACGGGTAGAGGGCCGGATGCCTGATTACTTTTTCATGTTATATTTAGAGAGAGTGAATGGAGGAGAAATATGTGCTTTTGTCACAATGCTAATGTTCTCCCAGGGTTAAGTGGCCACTGCAGGCTTAGTCATTTTCAGACATGATTTGGTGGAACAGGAGCGAGAAAGAAAGAGAGGAGCTCTTTAGTCCAGCTAAAGGTTGCCATGCGGGTCAGTGGTGGCTGTTAATTAAAGGAACAATGTGGTGATGTGATATGAAAAAAGGAGTGTGTCTGTGTCAGCTGGATTTGCCTTTACCTGAGGCTTTTAAAAGACTGCCGTGTCTGTTGTCGGCTTGCTTTTCTTCATCTTCAGCCTGTCAGCTGCTTTGAATAATGACGGTGAGACAAACACATGTACTCCTCAAAGTCCTTGATGGCCATAAAAGCTATTTTTGGGAAATAAAATATAGTAATGATATCCAAGTAATAATCCAAAGTGACTTACAAAAAAAGAAACAATGACGGTGCAGGGTGACATGTTAGTGCAGCAATAAGTTCTACTTACATAGAATCAATTTCCAGTTGTAGAGAGGGGTAGATCTATCATATCCAGTTATTGGTAGTGTTGGAGAGGAGGTCCTCGCTGAAGCTGGAGGTGTTTGAAGGTAGAGAGGGAAACCCCTGATCTGGTAGGACGTGCCACCAATGGGGACAACCGAGGACTGTCCTGAGTGTATGGGTGGCAGAGCCAGGCGTCGTTCATTGGAGGAGGTAACATACGTCTGTATGACGTTCAAGAACCGGAGACTACTTTGTAGTCAGCATTAGTTAATGCGGGCTGCTACAGGTAGCCAGTGGAGCTTGATGAGCAGCGGGGTGACTCGTGACCTTTTGGGTTGGTTGTAGATCAGGCGTGCTGCCGTGCTCTGGATCATCTGAAGAGGTTTCACTGAGCAGGCTGAGAGGCCCGTTAAGAGGGCGGTACAGTAATCTAGTCTCGAGATGACCACAGCTTGTGTCAGGACTTGGCTAGCATGTCATGGAAAAGTTACCTGGTTAAAACTTTAGTTTGATGTGAAATTAAACTGAAAATTATTGGCAGCTAATTTGATTATCAGTTAATCATTTCAGCCATTTTCACCTTTTTTTTACATTTAATTTAGATTACACAATTAATGGAAAAACTTGTAGTAAAATGTAGAATGTATCAGGTCCTATTCTCATCCATAAAAGAAAGAAAGCTTACAGAGGCTCTAATCAATGTTTTTGTTGTAACAAAGTATCAAATGACACTGTGACAGTGTAAAAAGTGACTCTTAGAGATTACAGAGGATTAACCTGTTATACTGTTTGATTCCCTCTCAGTGCTCGCACAACGCAAGTTTAGAGCACCAAACAGCACACTGCACAGTTAGCATCTAGCTGGTGAATATAGTGCAGCATTTAGCCAGATATTTCCCTCTGGAGCTGGTGGAGACCAAAAAGAGAGTGAACTCTTCCAGTCAGCAGGTGGCTGTGACTCCAGATGAATGAGAATGAAACTGTTATAAGTGTAAATATTGTAAATAAGCAACTTTATTCAGGTGTTAGGATAATGAGACGTGCACAGTGTTGATAGGGGCGTTTGGGATTAATCAGTAATTGGACAGTTTAGGGATCTTCTCCACTTCCAGAAGAGGGCTGAACTGTTTGCAAAACTTCCTTCCATTCATCAGCTCTTGTTAAACAAACACTGCCTATCATTCATACAGCTGCTCACATTTGTGTGTACTTTTCTTGACTCCATTTTGAGTCCCCATGAGTGGTTCAAGCCTCTGATATGTGGTATTCATGATATAGGCTGTGCTATCATTTCCAGCTAAATGGAGAAACTCCAGATTGTTCCCATGCTGCGCCTTAGTGCTTTCGGGTTATTTGAGACTTTGAGATACAGAATATGAAACCTGTTTTATATAATGCACTTAAATCTCTCTCGCTGTGTTTGCTCTTCTCTACACCACTCAGCTTTTCTCTTAAGCTTCATATTTCTCTCCTGTCTGGAGGGAAGAAAGCTGTCGTGCTGCAGCAAATCTTTCTGTTTCCCCCCTCCTCAGCACCAGAGATGACTGGAAGGTGAAGCCCATTTCCCAGTGTCTAGAGTTTCACAGCTGACAAAGAATCTAGGCTTTCCCGAGTGTATCAGAAGCCGTTTAACGGAGCTGAGGAATTTTTCTCAATTCCCAACCGGTGGACGGGTGCAAGCGGGGAGGCATACAGGGAGGGAGGAGAGAGGGAGCAGCAGAGCTCTTTAGGCCTGGGAATCTGCAAAGCTCCTTCTTGTGCAGAAGGCTGAAAGAAAGCCAGTTACGGTCCATGAAGCTGGATACCACAGCACTGAGGTATTCTCTAAATAGGGCCATGTTGAAGCCACATGAGCTCCACATTGTTCCCGTCTTTATGAGTTCTGGCAGCGCTGAGGGAGAAATTTCACAGTGAGAAGGTTTACATTAACTTTACATTAAATCTGATCAGGGCCTCTCGAAAGCCACTTGACAGGATCCTTTAATTAGAGCGGTGAAATATTTAGTGCTCTGAGATGAAGTAAATCAGCTGCAGCATGTGAGAAAATCCATATTCTTATAATGATGCACAGATACACTTACAATGTTGTTTATTCACGTGGTTTTAGCTTTGTTGGTGGTTGCATATTTAATTGTAACCTTCATTAGCTTCCGACAGGTGCGGGTGTGAGTGAGACAGCCATCATTGTTCACTTTTGCCCGTCAGCGGTCTGTCAGCGTGTGTCTGTTTTTCTTGGAAACCATGAAATTGACTTTCTTCCTGTCGGGAAGCAATACTGCAAGGGGGGAAATCATAGCCACTCCATGTTGTGTCTCACTCGTCTGTGGGAAGGAAAAAACAGAGGAGCATGTGGTGCTGGTTCAAAAGCAACACGTTATCGTAGGCAGGGTTACAGTTTCTCCCTGTGTGCACTGTTTATATGTTATGAAATGACTCAGAAAGCCCCTCTGCAAACCTTTCTGTTTGTTAGGTTCATGCGATGCTAGCATGGCCAAAAACAGTATGTGGGTGGTTCATCATTCTAGTTCCTACCCCGTCCATCAATCAAAACCCCCCCAACAGCCACCAGTTTTGTGTCATGATGCTCTCTCTCTGCCTCTGTGGGCAGAAAATACTCAGGTTGTGGTGTAGAGGTAGCTGATCTGTCACATATTTCAGAAAGTCAGTGTTATTTGCTCAGCAGTAAGATGCCTGAATGTCCGCTGAGCAGCAACACTCGCAGAAACGTCTGCTGGTGCTGCAGTCTTAGACCGTTTCCATAAATCTTTATGGGGACATAAAGTTGCGCTAATGCACCCGTAAAAGGCCGGTCTCATCCTTTTAACAATAGTGTTCAGGGCAGGGCAAAAGGAACAAAAGAGTTGCTCATCTTTTCAGCTGCATTCCCACACCCGTGTCAGGGATGTCAAACCACAGCTTCCAGCATGACTATACACCACCTGCAAAACAGTCGGGAGTCCAAGTAACTTAGTAGCTGGTGGAGACATTCAAACATCAAGCCATTGAAGAGAGTCACATGTTTTTACTCAGGAGCTGGCAGACCAAACCAAGACTAAAAAATAACACAAGTTATTATTGGAGCAGCACTCTGTTTCTGACTGTGTTTGGGAACAGGAAGTTAATACGGTGATCTGTTCCTGAGAGTTTGTGACTTGTTTTGTTTTCTGACTTCTCTTTGTGGTTCAAAGTCCAATCATTTAGACTGGAGACATAAACCTTTTAAAATCTGCTCAAAAAAACATAAAGTATACTTCTGTTTTTTTTCTTTCCTTAAACTGTCCTGTAGTTTTTAGCAAACACGGGACTAAACTGTTTTTCTTGGTGATTGTCCTCAGAAGCAGATAAATACACATTTGGCATGCTCATGAGTATTTTTGGTGGCAGGATGGTTTGATAGGATATATGTGGGACTGACTCAACATAAACTACAAGGCTCATGCTGATTGTGATGAAGGAATTTGGGTAATAGTGTTTGGTTAAAATGCAGCTCTGTGGTACAGAAGAATAAACTTTATCAGGTTAGTCAGTTCATTTTTGTTTTGCTACTTTCATGAAATCTGTTGAGTAGATAGATTAAAAAAAAAAATGCACCCAGCAGAGTTGCAGACACCCTGGAAACCCCCCCTTATGGAGGGGCTTGAGCTCTGTGGAATGTGGCGTATGCCTTTCTGTGTCAGACGGCCGTTTGTTTTGGAATAGGAGATGATATGAATCTGAGCCCAGTGCACCCACATGCTCAGCTTGTGCTCAGGTTGTTGAAGGGGGGCCTTTCACCTACCGAGGCAACGTGATCTAATCCTTTAGGAGTCGGGAGAGGGGGTGGTATGAAATTTCCATAGGATATTGTGGAGCATTGAGCCTCTGAATTTTTTAGAATTTACTGCAAGCTGTTTAAAGTTTACATGTAAGATAGGTCGCATGTGGGCTTCTCTTCTGTCTCGTATAGCTGAAATGCACTCTTTGAACTTTATTCAGATATTAGGTCAGAAGCAAAAACAACCAGACAAGCAGACAGTAAATGTCAACTCCAGACTACTGTTCTCTCTTTATCTCAGTCGCACTCTTTTGTATTTCCTCTCTCTGCTCTCTGTCTGTCTGCTCTCCTACACATCCACACATATACATACACACACACACACACACACACGCGCGCACGCATATGCACACAGTTACAGACTGTTACCTACCACAACTCAGCTGGAGTAGCTCCAGGCCTTAAGGGCTCAGAGAGAGTTTGATTTGTGTTGACTTCCTGCAGGAACTCCCCCTCTCCTCAGCCCGCGGCTCAAAGACTATCAATTAGTTCCTTATTATGATCCCTGGGAGGGCAATAAAAGTTAGAGTGGGTTCAAAGAGCACAAAGACAGACAGACAGACAGACACACACACACACACACACACACACACACACACACACTAACCAACCTTTTTGGCCTGTAAGAGTTACAGTTTGGATATCCTCTCAGTCCTGTAGGTGGTTGTTACTTCCTCTTGTTCCTATTTACATTTTCCAAACAATTCTCACCACCCACACATCTGACTCACACTGACCTTTTGTCTGTCTATCTTACTGCCACTTTGCTCACTTACCAGCAGGTCTTGGTTGTGGGGACAGATTTAATGTTTGGGTGTTGCCAACTCCTCGTTTGTCCTGTTTCTCTGTCTCTAATAACACCACCATCACAGATCCAGCTGTTATTCAAACTTCTTCCACGAAGGCAGCAGCTGTCTGCGCTGTTGATGGTCTGAATTCAGGGAAGCCAATTTGCCGCCCTATATAGCCATCATACTCTCCTGGACTCGTCTTCTCCTGTCACTCCTCTCCAACTGTCCACCTCTCTGAGTTTAAGGGAGGCTCTTCTTCCCTTTCCTCTGCATCCTGTTTACAGTTAAAGGAAAGTTACAAAGTGAGGAGGTTCTAGGAGGTTCTGTTTTTACTATTTTTAAATCTCATTTGAAGATTTTCACAAAATGAAAAGAAAAAAAAACTGCAGGATGATTATTTTGACTCCCTTCCTGAGAAAATGTGCTAGATCCCTCTAAATATCAGAGTAATGAGCCTCAGACGGGGTATCATGATGGTTAAGAAACCAGCCTGAGGTGCAAAATCACAGCCGCAGCCGCTTTCAGAACACTTTGTACTTCTATTTATTTTACATTCAGGTTCAGAAATGTAATTCATTTTAACAGCTGAATGTATTATCATGTGTCTACAGAGCGTACTCTTTAGTTTCAGCTTTACTTAGTGTTAGGCACACAGAGTTTTTACCCCTGATGCTTCTTCTTCTGCCCTCTATATGAGTATAGGTGCTAGCTAAGCAGCAAGCTACACACTCATACATTATAATAAAGGTTACAGGCAGCTCTGTGAAGGTTCTTCTGGAAGATTTTGGAAAATACATAGTAGTACAGTTGGCCTAACAGTGTTTGCAACACATTAGCCACAAACAGCAAGTATAAGAGCTAGCTTGGTTAGCGTCAAATAGAAAGCAGACGTCTCAAATTAACAATTAAACTGTAGATTTATAAAATGATTTTATTATTTTGGGGAACTAGATAAAGAAGGAAGTTGTAGTTGACTTCTTTCTTCACATTTAGGTCCAGTCTTGTATCATTTTTTATTAAATACAATATATTTTCTTCATAATCTTTAAAGTACAAGTGAAACTCTCCCATTTAAATCACCATAATAAAAGTTGAACAGGTGCATTAGTAAATAAACTGTCTCACTGACAACAAACGATACTATCTTGTGTACATAAAATGGACAATGAGAAATACACTTCCCATGGTGCATTTCAACAAGAAACATCCAATCAGAGAGAAATTCTGTTCTGCATGCTGCCACATTATATGCTTAATAAAACCAACAATACAATCTGTGGCTTAACTAAATGAACTCTGTGATTCTGGGTTAATTTTGGATGAATTCAGCGATCACAGAGGCTCATGGCGCCACAACAAACTGATGTATACAACAGGATATTTTGGAAACTAAGTTGGAATCTGGTAAACATATAAGGGAACACTGTGGAAAAATACATTTAGAATCAGCTCAGTCCACTGTACGTCCACTACCCAGTTTGGGGTAGGAGGACCCCCTTCTGTCCAGCAGTGATGAAGTCCAGGCTGTGGAGGAGGCAGCAGGAGGAAGAAGGGAGTGGGCTTGTGGAAAAGAGTTTGGTTTGTTGACAGCAGAGTGAAACATTGCAGAGCACAGTTGCTACCTACCAGACTGTGTTGCTGTATTGACCTTGTGTATGGATCTGTGGCAGGCCAAGTAGAACAGATAAAGTGAAAGCCAGCAGGCCAATCTGCCACCTTTACTTTGTTAATTAGGGATTAACAGGCCCTTTCTCTGCCTCTCTCATCCCCTCCCCTCCCTCTCACAGATTATTGAGTTCTCTTTAGATGCAGATATTTGTTTGTCTGCTTGTGATAATGAGAACTGATTTCTTTCACATGACTGAACAAAGCAGACAATGCAGTGCACAGACTAAGGCTATCACAGTACGCATATGAAGAACCGTGATGTTATGGAGCCAATACACCTAAGCAAACAGATGAGGCAAAGAGCCTGCAGTGTGTCAGGACTGCAGTGAACATGGGCTGCATTTAAAGTTTATGTTGATTATGAATATTAGATTGACAGTGATAGAAAAGTCTGGCACATAACCTCCTGTAAACATTAATAATAGGTTTATTATACGGTAATGTAGGCTAGCTGTGTGTATTAATGTACAGTGTTTGTCAACTGTTAGTATTTATTAAATGTTTCTGTGCTGCTTATTAATGCTGAAAAAGGGGACGTATAATAGAGTGTTCTCTGGAGGTGCTCCTACACACAGAGCCAGGCCAGCTGTCTCCACCACTTTTCAGATGCTGTAACTTCATGGACGAATTTGAGGTGGTGTGGTATCAACCTTCTCGTTTAACTCTTGACACAATAAACCAAACAGGTGTATAACCTGTAACATAACATGTCAAACTATTCCTTTAAATGGACCCAGAGGATGTTTCCTTGATGGTAGCCAAATGAAACCTTGCTTATGTGTCTGTTATATTAATACCACCTGGCCAGGTCAGTTTACTATCTGGTGTCAGTGCATTTACTATAGGTGCAGAGATATTGTTATTGTTATTGATGCCTTGTAGTCTCTACAGTAAGTCATTCAGAGTGATGTGTTGCTTTGTAGTGTTGTCTAAGCTCCTTATAACTCTGAGGTAGATTCAAGGAAGTCGTTAATAAGCAGAGACAGCAGCAGACCAGTGAAGGAGGATCACAGGCGCTGTCCGTCTGTCTGCTGGCCTCCCATGCACTTTGTTTTCCCCGTCTCTCACTCCTGCGTCTGCGTTATGATGCGCGTCTGCGTATTCGTCTCACGCCTCCGAGATGTGAGAGCTGGATAAGGGTTTGTGTGTTGGCACATGTGTGTGTCCCATGGGTTCTTTTCATGGACACGCAGATGTTTGTGTGTCTGTGTGTGTCTTTGTCTGTGTGTGTGTCTGCATTCCTCTGAGGAACATTTCCCCTGGTGTGACTTAGAGCTGAGCTAATATTTGTTGTGTTAGAAGTGAGAGCAGTGTGTCAACAGTAGGAAGTCAGGAGCCTGCTGGGTTCGTGCAGATGACTCCATTTTCCTCTCATATATTTTCACCCATACATCTCTTATAGAAAGAAGGGAGAGATGCAAATATTACACGGACACACACACACACACACACACACACACTGTAAGCACATACACACCCGGTGCCTTCCAAGCGTTGCTAGGCATGGACATGGTGATTCTGACAGGCTTTTAGCAGAGCATCCTCCAGGCTACAGGACTGTCTGCCCCTCTTTCCCTCCTCTCCCTCTTTTTGTCTACCGACAACTCTCACACTCTGCTCTCCTCAATCCTCAATCCCTCCTTTTCTGTCATGTATGTTTTGTCCAGTCTCTGGGTCTACAGGTCAAACAGATGGACTGACAGGGAAACACAGACAGACAGAGTGTGGAAGCTGCCCTCCCACTGGTTTATTAGTTCATTAGCAGGCAGAGATGCCAGTGACGGCAGCTCTTCTCACAGATAATAAAAGGGAAGTATCGCAGGCTACTAGCTCATTATGGCATCTTGCCCTCCTTCTTGCTCGCTTTCACTCGCTCCCTCCGTGTCGCTCCCTCTGTCTCTCGCTCTAACTGCCTCTGAGCTTGGTCAGACCATGTAAGGTCTGCTTGTTAAGCTGGCCAAATTAGGCTGTCTTTGTGTGTTTGTGCAAATATCCATATGTGCCCTTGAATGTGACTGAGCATGGGAAGGTTTTACCAGTTATTCACCCCAATGATGAAAAGAGTCAGATAGCTCTAACAAGGCCATGTCAAGGTACATGGGGACCAGAGGAAAAAAGTCTAAGAGCTGAGCACTCTAAAGTTTGCTCTAAAGAATATTTTTTGATTATGTAAATTCCTGTTGTCACAAGTAATAAATATAGAATATTAGTAAATGAGTAAATGACAAAGGCCCCCACATGTGATCAGTAGTAAAATCACTGTGCTGGCAGCATCCAACTAGGTGAAGCGCTGCCCTGGTGGGCTACACCTCTTAAAGTATCACTGCACACTGCAACTAAAATTCATTTTATTTCAACTCTGAGGACATTTCAAAGAGCAGCCTATGAGAGAACAGTTGTATGTGATGTAGCCTAGCAACAACACATGCAACAGTAAAAACATACCACAAGCTGACTGCCACACCCCGCTGACTGAACTAAGAGCATCTTTAGACACAGTGTAGAAATGACTTAGTAATGTCAGTTAAACTGCAGCAGACAAAATAAAGCTGTAGCAGCAAAACCAACAAAGAGTATTGAACTGAAGACGGATTTGATTCACTTCTTGTAAATTACTTTATGTGAAGAAAGAGTGAGCTGTTTCTTTCAAATGTTATGACGTCTCACTTTAAGTTTGAAAAGATCCCTGAGGTGACTGTTTCAGTGGACACTGAAGCTGAGACCAGTTGATTAGTAGAACATCCAGACACTTAAACACTGTACAGTTATTAAATGGGCTTTATAAAACTCTGGAAAGTTACAAAGACAATCATTTTATGTTATGTTGTGATGATTGTTGGGTAAACAGTAGAAATGTGGCGTTCTCATGACAAAGCAATCTTGTCTGGTCTTGATCTTGAAGGATGATGCTGCATTGTGTTGTGGCAAATGTTGAACTTTTTTTTATTGGATGACTGCGTTTTTGTGGCCCTCAGTGTTGGCAGTGACCTCACTGAAAACACAGTTACAGAGTTACAAGATGAACACAACAAAAACAGTCCAAAACATAAGAGCTGACAAAACAACAGTGTGCAATAAAAAAAAAGTGATAGATCATGATAAAGTGATAAAAGTGAACCCAGACAAATGACAGATCTACTATAAAAAGTTCCTATGAAAGAAAGCTTTGAGGGGTGATTTAGAGCGTAAATAAGTCCAATGGTCTCTGTTTGTATGTGTGTGTGACCCCAGGACTTCTTTCTTACTTATTTTCTGTCTGTGTTGCTGCACACAGAGATGACATGACTCTTTGTGCACACTGTACCCACACACTGTGACTCAGGACACGTTGGTCTCCTCCTCCCTCCTATCTCTGAGGCGTCTTCTTATAGCCCACTGCGAGGTGTGCGGGTTGCAGAATGACACTTGATGAAGCAGGACTATTGTGGAAAGTTGAGCCTCATTTGTGAAGAGTGTCTGAGAACACACTGTGAACAGTCATGATAGTGAAGTCTTATGATTGTTGGTATTATTAAATGATTTAGCATAGAGACAGACACCAGTGAAAATTAAACAGGCACTAAATATAAGTTATTAACAGATACTGTAGATTATTGATTGATTCTGTTTCACTAATAAAGTGACGGATCAGAAAGTAGAGCATATAATGATATGATTATGACAAACTTTACATACAGACTCACCTTCCCAACAATGGTTAGGCTTACTATCAATACAGCAACTCAGCATTGCTTCAGAGTTTTGGTAATGACCTCCTCTATGATTACATTAGACTAACTGCTGGCTTACTTCTTAAGATTCAATATGAAATCACTGCAGGTCTTAAAATTTTGAGGATAGACAGTGAGGAAGATTATTTCAATCTCTAAGCAGTGATGAGTCAGTAAACTTGTATAATAGATGCAATTCAGAAATTGTTCTCCATCATGGGAGACCGACCATTCATCAGCAAAATAAAATTATAAGTTGATAAATTAGACATTTCCTTTTTTGACTCTGTTCCACAAATAATTCTACAGGACTTTTTTTCTCAAATAATCTCCACTGCCACAGCGAAGCAGCCTTATAAAGAGTGGGACATCCATGAGGCTGAATCTGGTGCATCTAACTGGTTTTCAGCATCCAGTCCACCGTGCTTGTTGGTGGATTGATGTCTGGTTCAGCTCTGACTCTGTGATAAGAGCAGAAAGCAGAGACTACCTGTAAATGTCAGTGGAATGATAAAGAGAGCAAAGTTTATCAGAGCCGCCGTGTCTGTGGACCAGCATGTGTGTTAGTGATAGAGAAAGTCAGCTTTGTCAGGTTCATATTGTGTACACGTGTTTGCCAGTTTGTGTGTCGCTGTGAGTCAGTGAAGTTTATCGACTTCAAACACACCATGTTCTCCTCTCAGATCCGTCGTGATTGGGTGTTGGGGTGTCGCGTGTTCAGCTGGACCTCTAATCCATAAACACTTCGTTCAAATTGCTCAAACATGAAGATTACAGAGGAGTCTGAAATAAACAGCTCTGTGCACTTGTGTACGTCAGAGCTCATGTGAAGGACACATCACGAGAACATCGATGTCACTCTCATGTCTTGACAGGAAATAGAAGAAGCCAGTTAGCTTAGCATAGCTTAGCACAAAGACTGAAAACAGATGGAAATGGCTAGCCCAACTCATTTTTACACACATATGAATTACATGTTAATTTTGGTTTAGAGCTGCGGTAGTGGTTTGTGTCTGTTTGTGTCTGTTTGCACTCTTTATGCTAAGTTAAGCATAAAGATAAGATGCTACATGTAGCTGTACCTTCATATTTAATAACCATATTTCCAAAAAATTAACTATTTCTTAAATATTATTCCACATTTTTACATTTACCTTTACATTTAGTCATTTAGCAGATGTTTTTTATCCAAAGCGACTTACAGAGAAGAGAACAATCAAGGTACAGTGCGATAAGTGTTATGCATAAGTGCTATGACAATTCTTAAATGGGTAGCTTTCTCATGTCCAGTTGTAGGTAGTGCCAGGAGAGAATGTGTTCTCTGAAGAGCTGGAGGTCTTCAGAAGTTTTTTAAAGGTAGAGAGAAACGCCCCCGTTGGTAGGAACTGGTAGTGCATTCCACCAATGGGGAACAACCAATGAAAAAGTTTGGATTGCCTTGAGCGAACAGGTGGCAGAGCCAGGTGTCGCTCATTGGAGGAGCGCAGCGGTCGTGAGGTAGTGTATGCCTGTACAAGGGTGTTCAGGTAGGTAGGTGCTGTACTGGTGACAACTTTGTAGGCGAGAATTAGCGCTTTGAATTTAATCTGGGCTGCAACAGGTAGCCAGTGGAGCTCGATGAGCAGTGGGGTGACATGTGACCTTTTGGGCTGGTTGTAGACCAGGTGAACCGCTGGGTTCTGGATCATCTGAAGAGGTTTCACTGTGAAGGCTGGGAGGCCCGTCACAGCTTGTGTCAGGAGTTGAGTGTTGTGTTAAGTAAGGTCTGATTTTTCTGATGTTGTGCAACGCGGCATGACCGGGCAACTGAGGCAACATGATTGGAAAAGGTTAGTTGGTCATCAATCATAACCCTGGTGAGGGCAAGGCATAGGGAGTCAATTTTGTTGTTGATGTCGTGGTGTATAGTAGGTTTGGCTGGGAGGACCAGCAGTTCAGTTTTTGAGAGGTTCAGCTGGAGGTGATGTCCCTTCATCCATGTGGCGATGTCTGAGAAGCAAGCGGAGACCCGTGCAGAGATCGAAGGGTCCTCAGGAGGAAATGATAGATAGAGCTGAGTGTCATCTGCATAGCAGTGATAGGAAAAGCCATGTGAGCGGATAATTAGACCCAAGGAGGTGGTGTAGATAGCAAATAGAAGGGGCCCCAGCACTGAGCCCTGGGGTACCCCTGTTTCTATGTGTAATACTTCTCACTGATCTTCATTCTGTCTGGCTGCCCAACAATCTGTTTTGTTTGATGGTGCAGAGTCGCAAACTCACTTTAACTATCATAAATTCACCTAAATGAAATATTTCAAACTGACTTTGAATCAGAAGTGAAGAAGTCACTATGATGGGAATATTTTCTGTTTTTCTTAGTTTGGTGATTGTGAAGTGTATATCTTAGGTTTTGATATTTTAGAGATTAAAATGGATTTTAGGAGCTTCTAATATAAATTGTTCACTACTTGCGACCATTGATTGAGAAGATAATCACTTGATTACTACTTCTCGGTTAAAGAAAATAAAACTAAAAGCATAATTAGCATCATTATTAGTCCATTTATTCATTCAACAAGTCAGATCAAAGTGTTGTAATTCTAATGTCTTTGAGATCAATTGTTTCATAGTTCTGAGGGGAGTGGAAGCTTCATTGATAATATCTTAGCTCTTTATGCATTTCCATACATGTCTGTGGGATGTCACGTTATGTACACTCAATTTCTCACTCTAATGTGTGTGTGTGTGTGTGTGTGTGTGTGTGTGTGTGTGTGTGTGTGTGTAATTAGTGAATCAATGCTTGCATACATTTGTAAAACATGTCTACTCATGCATGCGTACGTGTGTGGCCTCTATCTCATTAGTGCCCTTTGTCAGCATTTGATCTGTGGCCTCTCTCCTTTTGGTTCATTGTGCTTATATCGCCAATGAATTAAAGACCATGCTCCCATGAATTGGTTTTGCAGCCTGTTGCACTGGAGAGGGGGTTGTGTTTGGAGGAGAAGAAGGCAAGAAAGGTTAAGATAAAGTTGCTTTGAACAAATTCTCTCTTTGATCAGGCGGCTCTGCGGTGAAAGGCCTTTTCTTCCATAAGTCAGCGGAGGTTGAGAGATGAGAGATGGAGATACGTATTGTTCTGTTTCATCTCGCCTCTGTCTTTTTTTCCTTTCCTCTTTTACGCTGTTGTAAGCTGTGTGTGTATTCCCTGCTTTGTTATGGAGAGCGCCTGGCCTCTCTTTCATGACTCCACACAAACACACATATGCATATACAATGACTTAAAAGCACGACTGAGCACACGTCAGAACGGTGTGAGAAATTGGAAATGAAACCTTCTTCTTTGTTGGTTCATCCACAGAAAATGAATCTTCAACGACTAGGATAATTAGTTAATCACTGAGGTCGTTTATCAAGCTGCTTTTATGTCTGTAAATTGAATATATTTGTTTTTTTGACTGATGGTCAGACAAAATTATTTTATTACGTTCTTTTTTACTTCAGCCTTGACTTCATTGGGCAAATTGCAGCCAGTGGAAGCGCAGAAGACGCACACTTGAACATTAGATACATAAAACATGATAAAATACACAAACATATATAATAAAAAATATAAAACATTGACTGTTTAATCATGCAAACCATTGTAGTTGCAGCCCTGCAAACCCAAACAAAGAATGTCTAAAATAGGTGTTAATGAGGAGTACAAATCATTCCTCTCTGCCTATTTTCCTGGCTTTCTCACAGCATGCCTATTCTTTGCAGTTAACAAAAGGCACTTATTTCCTGCCAAGCTAATTGATTATTTCCTCCAATCCAACTTCATTCAGCCCCAGGTTTATCAGTACAACATCCTCAGAGCAGACCTGGGACTGTAGCAACCAGTTTAATGGGTCCAATAGTCACAAACACACAGGGATGATATATTGTGGCCTCTCTCTTTTGTACTCAGTTTTTTCTAAAGCAGGACTATCAGTATAGAAGCTGACCACAGATTGGTGAATAGAGCTGAATGGGTGTTACCATGGATGCGTTTATAGCTATTCCAGTCACACACACTCAACAAAACACATAAATAGTTACGTGTATACACACACATACACTTACATCAGCTGTAACATTCATCTACATATGTAACCAACTTAGAGCAACAACTCCATTTTCTCATACTTCTCATTAAAATCCAGACTTCACTGCACTGTTAAACTGTGTTTTTTTCAGCCAATCACTCCAATAAGCCGGAACACAAACATTCCTTCTGCTCAGGCTTGTTGTCTCGACGACGATGCTGTGGGAGGGGCTATGTGTTCTGATTGGACAGTCACCTGTGCGACTGAGCTCCATTTAAGTCCTAAAATGAGGGCTTGTTTTTAGCCACTCCGTGCTGTGTTGATCTATCGCTCTGTCCACAGCTTTGGTCTAGATCAGTTATTGGATGCATCGCCATGAATTTCAGGCAGTCATTCGCGGTCCCCAGATGATAAATCCTTTAGTGATCTCCTGACTTTTCTTCTAGCACCACCATAAGGATGACATTATAACAATGGATACATTAACATCATCTTTCCTACGCAATGTATCCCAGTGACTCCCAATGATCTCCTGATTTTTTGAATTCTAACTTTGGTGATACATTTACAGACATACAATTGTAGCATTAGTTATCAAAAGGGTTAGGGTTAAGTCACATAGAATAACATAAATCTGTGTGCTTTGGTAAAATAGAGAGTTCAGAGATACAGTAGTTTTACAGAGTCAGAAACTATTAAATATCTTCAGACAGACTTTTTTATGCATTTGGGCTAATTCTAAGCAAGTACAGTTGGTGTTAGTGATGTAGGGGGCACCTTTTTCCAAGCTTTGTCTGAGGGGAAGGCCACAGTCTCTAATGCCTGCTGTTCATAGGTCAAGTAGTAAATCTGCTGTTTATGACCAAATGCAAAATTGCAAAACAGATTCCCGTGAGCCTTAGCTGTCCTTTGCTTTATTGCTAATTCGCAAGCATCAGCACACTAACACACTGAACTGACATGATAAACCTTCTACCTGCTAAACATGAACATGGTAGCAATGCAAGCATGTTGGCAAGCAAGTTAGCATTAAGCTCAAAGCACAGCTATTCTCCAGCTTCACAGATGTGACTTTTAGCCTTGTTTGTTGACACTCTGTTGATGCTAGCTGTCTCTTTTGATTTGTGCTTTTTAAAATGCAGCAGTGATACAAGCTTTGAATTGCTACCCAAGAGGACTTAATGTTTGCCAACGAGAAACAATCATAGAAGTGTCAGTCCCAAAAAAAAAAAAGAAAAAAGTTGTGATTAATGATTTAAATGCTGGAATAAAAACTTTCATATTCATCTTTAGCTGTCTGTGGTAAAATACTGAAACTGTGACTGTAGGCTTTGTGGAAACCTTGAATGTGTGAAAACAGTCGAAGGTTTTCATTTTGTGGCTGTGATCTGGTTTAAAAAAAAACTTTCACATGGATTTCTATAAATAGAGATGTGTGATGAAGCCGTCATTAATCTCATCACCTTGTTATCTTGTTGTTTGCAGATAGCAGAAGCCTCCAAGACTTCCTCTCAGGCTGATGACTTGTACCTGGATGACACAGGCTCAGGAGGTTACTACCCTGAAGATGATGATGACTTTAACTCAGCGTCTGGCTCAGGTAAGATACATACACATGCACACACACATGCACACACACACACTAGCATGCTCAGTAAGTAATTACCCAGAGGAGTGATGACATTTATTTAAGACTGCTGCAGGTGAGTTTTCTGAACACTTAAGTTTTTCCATCTTTCAGACAAAAGCTGTGCCATCACTTCCTCCTCCTTCTCTCTTTATCGCTCTCCTTTCTTTCTCTTCCTCTCTTTGTCTTTCTTTCACTGCCTTTCTCTTCCTCTCACTCGATTTCAGTTGAGATTGCCTTGTCACCCAGACTGCTGTGGGCAAGTGTGCAAATTTTACATCTTTTTTTATTAGCTCCTCCACTCCACTTGCTATAAGCACCTTTTCAGCTCTCATTCCTTTTGTCAAAAGTAACTCTTATTTTTCAGAGTCATATAACTGCAGTGAGAGAAGGTCATGCTAGGTGAAAAGAGACAGGACTGTGATCAATAGCCCGTCCAATCTTGTATATTCGCCCTATTACTCTGCTCTGCCACTCTGTATTCTGTAGGAGATTCAACCTGTAAATAATACATTACAATTAAATTCACGTTGTGGAGTTAAGTAAGACAAACTGTATGACTGTGGCCATTAAATATTGGTAACATGCACATACACATTGTACATAGTTACACATATACACAAAAAATGTTTTACTGTAATTACTGTAATACCATTTTACACCACGCCCTTTAATAAAGATACATTATTTATCTGTCGCTCTCTTTTCTCGCAGGTGAAGGTGAAAATGCGGTGAAGGAAACAGTGACTGTCAGTATGGTTTATATGGAGCCCAATGCCGCAGAACCCACCCAGGACTCCACCAAAGATTTCACCCCCAGGGTGGAAACAGCCACAGTCAGGGAAAGGGCCCGAGACAGCACACCCAGGAAACCACTCAGAACAGAGGTAAGAGGTGGAGCCTGATAAATACTGGATTTTTGAGTTATTTTTCTTTGAACAACCGCAAGCTCTCACTCAAAGTCAGCTGGGATAGGCTCCAGACCCACCGTGACCCGATGAGGAGAAGCGGTTACAGATAATGGATGGAACACTAGAATAAACATTTTGGAGAAAGTTCCCTTCATGTTTTTATGCCCTGGGCAGGACATTTTTTAGCTGATAAATGAACTTGTCTGTACTCTGTGGTGTGGTGGTGATGATGATCCAATATTGGCTGATTTATTGGTACAAGTGTCAAGAATTTCTCTACAGCGATATAGATGGGACAGGTTTGTTGTTTTAGTCGGACAAAAGATGAATACTTATTCACACTCTCACGTTTGTTTGTTAAATATGACGCTCCATATGAAGGACATAGTTAGCTTAGCTTAGCTTAGCATAAAAGATGAAAACGGGAAATGGCATGCCTGGCTCTGTCCAGCAGAGACTCTAGGTGTCAGTGTGCCCAGCTAAAATACAATGTGTTAATTAGTGAGGTTTAAATGTGCTGGTAGGTTGATTCTTTACCTTTGGACGGAGGCAGGCTAGTTGTTTCCCCCTGCTTACAGTCTTTGTGCTAAGCTAAGCTAAACATCTCTTGAATGTAGTTTCATATTTATCATAAGAATGTTATGCACTGTAGTGTAACCAGGTATATTTTATTGTGACATTATTTAACTGATGGCAGCTCATTTGTAATCCTCCTGATTGAACAGAGTGACACAGTACCTCAGTGTGTCTCTGTCATCAAATCCCCTGTAATACCTGCAGCCACGAGTTGCCTTCAGGATAAAGATCAAGTGCTCACGTCAGTTCTCAGTGTTTTCGCTCCATTGCAAATTATGGAGGATTACATCTCTCTTGGACATAATCACATATACTGGAACCATCCTGGATCTCACTTCTGTGTTGCACTCTTACTGTACTCGATACTACATCTGTTTGGGATTAGTCGTCAAGGTCTCGACCCACTAAGCCAAGCCTACCTGGCCCTGTTCCATTTTTTTCCCTCTTGTCTCTGTCACTACTCCTTTAGCCAAATACACTGGGTCAGTTCCATTTTGGTCTTTTGCAGCCTACTCTGATGTTACTGGATACATGGACCCAGATCCATTCCAAATACTTTGCTACTTTTCCTGGACTCGGCTCTCAAAAGCAAACCTTGGGGTCACAAGGCTCTGTTTTCATTGCCTACTGTTGTTTGAGCCTCACACTAATGTTTTTGGGCAATCTGGATTGGTTCCATTTTCTTCTCTGGCCTGCTTCTGTCACATTCACTAGCCATTTTGGTCCCCAGACTCTTACTCTGACTAGACCTTCTTGCCAAATGGAGCAGAGAAATCCTCACGTTTTTATGAAAAGAATAATCAAACATTTTTGGAAATACACTTATTTACTTAAATTGCCATTAATCTGGTTAGAATATTAACTGGAAACAGAGAAACAGCTAGACTGGCTAATCTGGCCTACCAGAGGCCACCCATCAGCACCTTTAAATCTCGTTATTTAACAGATTATATCTTGGTTGTTTATATCTTATTTGTTGTGGGACTATTTCTTGGCCACACGCAGTTACTTCCTCAAGTCTCTGCCGGGTGCCTAATATTTCACACTGTAGGTAATCACTGCACCTGGCCAAGAAATAGTGCTGCGCATAACTACCTGTAAAACCACAAATTGTCATTTTTACAAGTCAGTTTTTGTACAGATTGTACAATGTCAATAAAGGAACCTTCATTATTTTAACCCTCCCTTCCCTTTTCCCTTTTCCCTTTTCCCTCTCCTGTCTTAACTCTTCTTCCGGTGCCTCATGCAGGCACCAGTGCCAGTTACAGAGGACATGCAGCGGAACCAGATGACTAGTACGACTAGTGCCCCCGGCTCACCCCAGGAAGCCATTGAGGTCCGCACTGAAAACCTCTTCCAGAGGACAGAAGTATTGGCAGGTATGTGTCATAATAAAGTGAAAATTATACAGAAACATATTGTATTTATGCACTATTAATCTGACTCTAGTCTGTGTTCTAAATGATGTACATTCTTCATATTTGTGCATTAGTTGGATGGTACAGCAGCCTTCCAACCACAGACAAAGCTCAGATCTGATGATGGCTATCAAAAAGGGATAGTTCCTCATTTTGGAAAATGTGCTAGCTTTCTTGCAAGCCTGGCTCTTTTGTCATATTTTTCAGCTTTATTGCATAGAGACAGCTGAACAGTGACAGGAATATGGGGAAGGAGTGAGAGGAGTAATGACATGCATCAAAAGGCCACAGGTCAGATTTGAACCCGGACCCTTCATACATGGGGCAGACACTGAGCTAACCAACAGTGGTACAGGTTAATAACCTGTAAATCTAAAACGTGTTAAGTAGTTCGCTTCAGAGGTTTTTGTTACTTTTGGACAAAGCCAGGCTAGCTGTATCCCCATCTCTGGCTTCAAGAATATGCATTTCCCAAATTGAAACTATTCCTTTCATTTTTCAGCCTGTAATGGAAACAGTCTTTCATTTTGATGCCTCAACAATACTTTTTGTTTATCGTATTTATTTAGTTAGCCATCTTAAATCCGTATGCATTATGACATGTTGGCATATTTCTTACAAACAACTAAGTCTTGTAAATCTATTTTCCTTAATGTCTTCCACCTGATCCATAAAAAATGACTTTTAATAAACTCCTCGTGCATCCCTCTGTGGGACCTTGTAGAGTTCACAGCATTGCTGTTGTTGCTCACTTTGAATACATGGAAGAGGGCGGAACGGAAATTATCGGACTCAGAATCACTGCGCTCTCTGATGCTGTCTCTCTGTGTTTCTGAGGCAAACATTCATTGGCACCTCACTTTTACTTTGTTGTGATATCCATCTGGTGTGACAACACAGGGAATCAACATCAAGGACAAATCAGGAAAGCCGCAGTTAGGCAAGAACTCTGCTCACATCTCTCTATTGATAGTCTATAGTCTTTGATCATTTGTGTAATGTTCTTGGGTTGTGATAGAAAAAAAAGAGTATTGGCAGTAAAAAGTCTTTGGATAAAGCTTCAGAAAATCTATCTAGGTCATGTTTGCTCTTCTTCTTCTTGTTCTTATTGTTCTTCTTCTTCTCTGCCTCGTTCTCTTTACCCTTCTTCCACATCATAACCATTATTCTTCATCTCCCATATGACTTCTATAAAAATAATTGCCCATAATCTAATTTTCATTTATTGGCTCTGCATTGCGTTACTGCTTCTTGGAGCTCAGCAGGTGGGGTGTGTGCTGCGATCTTTACCCATGGGGCCATCAGGCCAGTCAACATGTGGAAACCTAAAGTGGAGCAGAGGGCAGATTGTAGCACCAGCAGAGACCTTAAACAGATTAGGAAGCTATAAAGAACCTAATACAGACATAATTCTTTGAGGAAGAGAGAAATAAGCTCATGTGGCAAGTTAGGAGCATTAGTCAGGGGAGTCCGGGTCAAAGGAGTTTATTCAGATTTCCCTTGATGTGTCTGCAGGATGACAAGTAAACAGCTTTTAAAATGCCCGTTTTCTGAACAGAGTTTGAATTGGATCAGGGATACATGCTATCTCGGGTCATAGTAAAGTAGAACCAATAGCTGGGTTCTTTCTGTCTGTCTGTCGGTCTGTTTCCTTTCTTGTCCGTTCTCTCTATAAACATGTAGTATCTCAGAGCTCTGCGTGTCCACAGACGGCATCTCTGCTCGCTGCTGTGTACAGGTTGATAAACCAGAGTGAAGATGAATCCACCTTTTAATCCCAAAAGTAAAAAATCAACTCTGAGCGAGGAGGACAGATGGTATCTTGTTAGAAAACATGGCTACCCAACATGCCCACAACCTGGTAAGCCTCTTCTAGCTTTGGCTTGCTGCTCTTGTTATCATGGAGGAAGTTCGGATTTTATTTTATGTACAAAGAGTAGAAGAATTTAGAAACAACTACAACTACTTTTCTGTCATTTTCTTTGCCTGGCAAAACTCAGATCTGTTGTTCCTTCGGTGTCCCTCAGGTGTGTTGTGCTGACTCTCCAGTCTCTTCCTACACACTCTGTGATTTACTAAAGCGAAAGATCCATCTCAGCATTACACTGTGAAATCACTCAAGTTAATTTGCTAACAGATGGTGACTTGACTCGTGAGAAAGGATGTGAATTCACACAGAAAATGACAAATCTCATTAAAGAAACACTGTCAAGTACAAAGTCGCTTGAAACCAGTGCTTCCAAATTATATTATAATTATATAAGGTTTGCTCCTCTAATTTTACTGGTCATGGTGAGCACTACGCACCATGTGGATTTATTGTATTGTGTTCTACAGTCTTACCCTTACTGTTATCTATTATCTTCACATGGAGACACAGATTTGTATGACACACCCTACAAACTAGACATGACACTTAAAAGATGTGGAATGTTTTCTGGGAAGGAAAGACCTAATAAAAGACACTACTGAGATGCATTGTGGGAAGTGTAGGATAGTGTTTTTTGAGTAGGGATTCATAAGTCAGGATATGTTGGCCTCTGCTGCTACGATTCTTTATCTGTCTATTGTGAATCTCTCTAAATTTGTGAAGCACATTACTGCAGCTGGAGTACCCATGATAGGTCTACCTCATAAATATTTAGTACCAAACAATAAGGACGATGATGATAAGAAATACTTTAAAAAAGTATTTTGTGTTATTTCGTATTTTTAGTATAGAGTCGCAGTGGTGAAACATTTGTCAGACAAGAACTCCTCACATACTGTAACACATCACAATGTCAGCATCATCTTTTGTTCTCAAAATAATTCTTAAAACTCAGTTTTTTAAAATCATCCAACCAGAGAAACTGGAGCACCTTCGTCTGGGTGCGTCGCTGTCAATATTTAAGTCTTTGGATGAGATCTCAGTGAATAGAAATAGGATTTAGTTCAAGCCACGCTGGACTGGTTGGTGTTTGTTTGTCCCCATTGGGTTTATTTACCCGACTGTTAAGCAATGGAACCAATACCATCAGCTTCTTCCTCTTAAGCCCCAGTCAGCAGTCACTGATTGGAATACAGACCATGTCGAACGAGCCATCACTTGGGACAGCACTGCACTGCGAACCAATCAGGGATCAAAGCCTTAATGTCCTCTAAATGGAACACTAACTTTTAAACTTACCAACAGGACACGTTTAGAGGAGGTGAAATGAGCTGAAGGGAATGATTGACTTTTGTATCTCTTGAGACAAATGGAGGCTTTTCCCATTGATATGAAGTAACTGCATTTGTTTCAACATGAGCTGTGATGCTTTCCACGTGGGTTCACCACAAGAACTCAGCTCTGATGATTTGCTGCAGAGTTTCATTAGTCCTGGAATTTGTTGTAACAGTAGCTGATACTGTGGCTGAAATGAACTGATTGCACAAGATAGAAGACACAATTCATCACAGTGTGCTTTCTTTAGGACACAGTTAACGTCTCATTGATTCAAATGTCCTCTCTGTCTCTGCCTCTCTCAGCTGTTATTGCAGGTGGCGTGATCGGCTTCCTGTTTGCCATCTTCCTCATCCTCCTCCTGGTCTACCGCATGAGGAAGAAGGACGAGGGCAGCTATGACCTGGGAGAGAGGAAACCCTCTGGAGCAGCCTATCAGAAGGCCCCAACCAAGGAGTTTTATGCATAAAAGCCAGCCCACCCATCATCAGAACGACAGATTGCGAGTAACTGTCAGAGACGCAGTCCGTGACAACAGCAAACCTGTTCAAACAGCAAGAAGCAAGCTTGAGTTGATTAAGGAAAAATAGCATAAAGGAAAGCTTTTGCATAGAGTATTGTAATTAAGACCTTTTCTTTCTCTCTTTTTTTTTTTTTTTTTTAATGAAACCATTTTTCATTTTATGGCAAATCTCAGTGTATTTAAACATTTTGTGTATTATTTGAAAAGGCTGAAAAAATTAAAAAAAAAAAAACATGATCTGTAAAGGCGAGGAAACTAATCGCATCTGTCTTCTGTCAAAGGAGCTGTTTTTAGTCGCTGACTACTTTTAACTGTAGCAGTCTGTTATTTGTAAAGAAAAAAATTTAAAGTGGAAATAATTGAATATAATTATTCTGTATCAATCCTTTCTTTTTTTTTTGTCCTAGCATGTCTGATGTTGATCTCTAAAGGTGTATGACAATTAATTTATCTTTTCTCTGATGTTAAAAAAATGCCTTTGTAGTTTTGATGAAGCTCTTTGGTCTTCATATTAACGCTGTTAACGGTCAATGTAAATGTTCCCTTCAGGTTACAATGTTTATTATTTGCTCTCACATCACTTTTTTTTAGTCAAACGTGAGCGTTCATGATGTCTTGTTTATTTGTTTGTTCTCTTCTCAATGTAGCCTCCCTCTCTCTCTCTCTCTCTCTCTCTCTCTCTCTCTCTCTCTCTCTCTCTCTCTCTTTGGCAGCGTTTTATTGTCATACAGGTCTTTAAAAGATTCAAAGTGTGTCAGGGCTCGAGAAAAATCACAAATCTCGCTATTTCTATTTAAATGCATTCTTGTTCACGTTGCACAATCACTGCTTTTGCTTCCCACTGCTGTCGTGCAGCTTTGCATCTATGTGGAGTGTTTTGGGGTGAAGTTTCTTCTTCTCCATGGCTTGTGGTGTTGTTGGCCTGTAGCCACCTCCCTCCCCTCCCCGATGTGTCCTTTACTGATGGCACCCAAACTCTGCGAGCACCCTTACATCTCCTCCCCCTCTCTCTGTTTACCCTAACCTCCCTCACTCCCACCTTCTTCTTTTTTAATCAGATTGGAGCACGGCCAGTCGAGTTGTCAACTCCACCTCACCCCCCTCACTCTCTTTTTCAGCTGTATGGAGCCACTCGGGTAGCCTGGTGTTATTGTCCGCGTCCCAGTGTTAATGCTTTAGGCCCAAAGATCTGCTCACTGAAGGTCAGCTACTGCTTGGACCATGCCAAGGCTGAGCCTGGACATGCAGAGCACATACCTCTGCATCAGATACCACCAGAACCCCACCCCCCACCCACCCTCTAGAAACCCAGTTTCCCTCAGAGGGATCGATAAATATGGCTGCACAGGAAGTGTAAGGCAAGTGTTACGTCAAGACACTCATGTTGACAAGTTTTTTTGTGGTCAGCACAGACATTTCAAAATAACTTCTGTTAAGAGATAACGCTGTTCACCGGGTTTAAAACCTACACAAGGCATCCCGAAGTCAGTTCAGAAACAGTTACGTAGCTGCATCAAATGAAAACACACGTTACGGTCACATGACAACAAGTTACTGTATTCTCCGTTCTTTTCTTAAACATGACATTAACTTGCTCTGAAGAGACATGTTTTGTCCGGTAAGTTTGTGAAGTTGCCTTTTTTCAGCTGTACAGTAATGTGAAGTAGGTACAGTAGATGCTGTCAACGTCGTCTAAACTCCTAACACCACCCACATGAAGCTGTTCATCCCTTGTGTTCCCTTTCCTTTAGTCGTCCCCTTCCATCCTCTCCCCCCGCCTCTTGTTGTCCGTTCTCGTCGTAGGACTTAAGGAACTGAACGATACTGAAAAACCCAAAGACTCACAGTATTTCTACTCCCAGCATCCTCTCATCCCCTCCACCATGGCCACATCATGTTGTTTCCTCGATTTCTTTCTCTTCACTCTTTTAGTTTTTTCCCCTTCTCTATTAGAGATCTGACCTTTAAATCCAACTGCTTATTAGTATATGAAAAGATATATAAATATATATAAATGTATATTCACAAATGTTTTAAACCTTCAAAGTGCCTACCATTTGGAAATGTTTGCTCAAGGTGAGCATGTGGCAGGTGTGTGCACACAGGAGGGGTGTAAACGACTTGACTGGCATTCTGTGAGCATGGATGACTGTAATGGTAACTTTTTTTTAGTCTTACAAAAGCTGACAGTATTGTACCTATAAGTTGAAACAACACTACTGAATAAACATTGTGGCCTAATATCCAACTGTGTCTGCCGTCTTGTTTGAAAATCACACTTCCTCCTTGATCTGTTGAAATATTTCGGTGAATCAAGCAGACTTGTTGGCTGTTGTGACTTCAGTTAGGGGGTCTTTCAGGTGATTTGAAGTTACCAGTCGATGGAGGGATTTGGTTAAAAAAAAAAGTCAAACAAATTATAAATTTATTTTCACATTAATCTGAACTGAAAACAGCAAAGTTTCAACTCAGTAGTCAGTATCATTCTCAAGTATAGCCAGTGTTGTAATCAAGACCACCTAAACCGGGATCAAGACCAAAGTGTATCAAGACTGAAACAAGACCAAGACTTTGAGGGGTCGAGACCAAGTCAAGATGAGGACCAGACAGTATATAGCCTACGTAGGTAGCCAACATATAGTTGATCTCTTTGGGTGACGCCTCGCAGCCTTCTCATTCAGCTGATTCCTGCTGTGTGTTTTCTTTTGGACGCTGTTTTACTGATGATCTCTTTGATATTTAGGAAGTAAAATTGAATTACAGGAGGTTTGTCACACATCTACTCACAGAAAGACACATTCACTTTCTAGGAGTGTGTGTGAAGGATCACAGCAGCAGCTGACTGCTTAATTTTAAACTCCAATTATTGGTTTCATTTGAAGTAGGAAGTTTTACCTCCAGTCACAGTGATGATAACAAATAAATCAGACAACTCAGGCATATATGGTGCTTCAGCATTTCCCTCCACAGACTGTGGTGAGCCTCAGACCTTCTAGGGGGGTTAGGGGCTGCCCCAAAGAAAATGTTGTACATTTTAAAGTTAAATGCATCAACACCACATTAAATATTCAAATTAAGAATGATAAAATCTGAGTTGACAAAGTGTGCAACTCTCAGCTTAAACCAGAGCACACTACACGTGGTTATTGGAAGCAACATGCTGCAACAGGTGTAGCTGTGTTTACTCCCAAAAATGAACTACTTCACATTTCTTATTTTTTTACTTCATAAAATACTGATTTTGATTTGATGGAGGAACTCTGCAGTTGTTGGCTCATGGTCTTGTGCTTAAACCCTGACCTCTCTTTTGTTTTCTGTGACAGACATACAAACATAAGAGTGGAAATCAGTCTTTACATTTACAGTAACTATTAGCAGGAAGGTTTATTTCCAAAAATGTTTGAAACATCAGATTAGCATACTATTTTTTTTTTGCCATTTTCTGTCTTACTTGATAGTGACAGCTGGAGAGATGGAAAGGGAGAGAGAGAGATAGAGAGAGAGAACAGGGCCCCAGCTGGAGCCAAACCTGGGTCACTGCAGTAAGGACTCTGCCCTGATACATGGGGTGCACAGGTGAGCTACCAGGGTCCCCCAGAGTTCTTTCTACAGAGTTCTAACAACTTCAGTTTTATTTTTCTGTTTGTGCAAAGGTTAGACAAACATGAAACAACAAGTTAATCACACTTCACACTTCCTGATTCCAGTCTGTATGCTATGCTAAGCTAATGGCCTCCTGCCTCTAGCTCCATGCAGACAGAGAGGAGAGTGTTTTCAATCTTCCTCATAAAGTCTCTGCAAGAAAGTGAAAGAATATTAATTTAAATGCTTAAATACACAGTCTGATATTATTAGAATCCATGAGTGTGTCAGTCATGTTGTTGTGTTAATTGTGTTGAGTTTTGTCTTAGGTTAATATGATTTCTCTTTATTATGAATATATTAAAGCACCGATTTCTTCTGGGATCTATTACGAGTGTTTTTACTTAAAAAGCAGACACCTTGCTCTAGGGCCCATAAACCATGTCTCCAACAAAGTGCTCATTTGGTTAATTATTCCAAGGTAGGCCTTTATTATTATGGTTACCCTCAAGCCAGAAATACCCCACAGCAAAGCTCTGTATCTCTGTATCTATTAAAAGAACACAGAGCTTTTTGAAATGTAGGGCGGCCTTACTCGGCAGCACAGTCACTCTCATAACATTACTTAAAGTCAGGAGGGATTATAAATGTGCATGAGTAATCTTTATGTGGTAATGTGCTCCACCATATCATTTTAGTGCCCTAATCTCACCCTGTTACGGAGGGAGATTAGAGTAACGGTGAGGATTAATCTCGCACAGGATTGCACAGCTCGAGTGGTGCCATGATTAGAATGAGAAATGAGTGAGGCTGACATGAAGCTCTGACAAAAACTCTCAAGGGGGAAAGTTTATTCTCATTAAAATCTTTAATTATTCAGAGTTATCACATAAAACACATGTGGGCTTGTACCTTAATGTGCTGATGAAGTCCATGTGCTCATACCTCTCATGAATTGTGGAGATACTTGGTAAGAACAGCGAACATGCATCATATAATATTAACATTTGGTTCATACTGACTGTGATTTTTACAGGCTGCTTCATCACAATAAATTCATTCATAATAAAGAAAGCCCAGAAAGAGCTTCATGTGTGCAAAAACACCTTATGATGTTCTCTTCCAAGATGAGAAAAGAGCTGAACTGAACATGCATGCATCAATGCTTACTACTAAAAGTCTGTGTCTGCATGAGTGTGTCAGACTGATTGTGTCCATGTGCATGCATCTTGTCTCCTCTCCTGTCTAACCTGAGGGGAGGCGGATCAGGATAAAGCTACCTCTGCTTCTTGATATGTTGTTTTAAGTGAATACTGCTCTTTCTGAGGAATCGGGTCAGTATGTTCTAATATGTGATATTTGCCCAGAGGCAGTCTGTACAAGACATCCCACCAGGACAGGACCCATTCAGGGGGGTGGTGCAGCAGGGAACCAATAGGAGAAGCCATTTATATTGAAACTGATGCAGTAACCAACATTTCCCAATCTGTCTGTTCCACTCTGTGCAGCTATGTTGCACGTGTTTGCCCTTTTAGTCTCCTGTGTGTGTCAAAGTGCAAGCAGGATTTATGTGCTGTTTGTGTTGTGTTTAGGTTAATGTAAGGGGTCAGCATGTGTTTATGTCAGGAGAGAGAACGTGAATGTAAACCACACTTAGTCAAACAGAAATGTGTTTGGCTCTTAGGCTCTCTTATAACCTTTTCTTTTTTTCTTTACTTTTTTTCTTCATGTTCTATCTGTTTACTTTCTTTGTAGCTGCAGAACTAATTCAATAAAGTCACCGGCCATCAGCGGGTAGTCAGCGCCAAACCATGCAGAAATGTCAAGGAAATGGCGTCCAAGGTAAACAGGCTGTCAGGCCTCATAAGAGCTCATGGCTGGAGACTAAGCCTGGGCCCGACATAGTGGACACGTAGTACCTCACTGACCCAAACAGAGTACAGCACCATAGAAAGGCCCGGGCGTGATAATTACATTGTGATGAAGCTAAAGTCCAAGCTCCAACCTCAGGTCTGTATTCTTGCCTTGTGCTGGTCATAGTTGTCATCACCACAAGCCTCAGTCTCAACAATACCAGCTGAGCCACTTGTGCCCGCTGCTTTACAAAAGAACCGCTCGGACTCTGATTACACTAACTGGAGTGCATAAATCTGGAAGAAAGGTTGAGAAGACAGAAACCTCCCATATGAGGAACAGTAAGCTGGTTTTTGCATCTCATAGTGGACATGTCACCAGTGTTACTAGCTCCTCAGTGAGTAAAGTAGCTAATGGTTGTCCTAAAAGTCGCTAGAAGTCACTAAATGACGTCATCACCCAATTTGCACAATTGGCTATGTCCATGTAATTGTAATGGGCGCTGTAGGAGCATAAATATGTTCAGAACTACAAATGAACTTCTGTGATCATCCAGTGGTGGCTTCACACATGCACGATTCATCTGCAGTCTGGATGTCTCCAAAAGTCTCCAATGACGGCAGAAAAAAAAACGCTAAATTTGTCACTAGTTGCTGGAGGGCTCTGGAAAAAATATAACAGTCACATATTCCCCATTGAGCCGATTCGGGGATGCTTCTGAACCAGACTTTGAGCTAAATGCTCACACCCACATGCTAACATGACAACGCTAAAAGTATGTTTGGCAGATATAATGTTAGCATGTTCATCACATTAGTTTACTGCATTAGCATGCAGACATTCGGTAATGAGCACTAAACACAAGGAGACCATAGTTTCAAAACCCCAAACTGGAACCCTATGGCGGACCACAGGTTCATGTATGTGGACCACAGGTGTTTTCATCATGATGGGACACATTTCTTATGTTGGCTACTTTATGAAGGACTTTCTCTTTAGCTAACTGTTGCATGCTGACACGTCTATGGCTCATAGACTAATAACAACCTTGACAAAGACATGGACTGGAACTCATACAGCTAAATCAGTGCTGTGTTTATGTTTTCATATTGTGTTAAGTAATAAACAGTGGGGATTTGTCAGAACTCAGGACACCTAGCTTGAAAGCAGTATGATCCAGGACACACCGGGACATCTAGTCACCTTAACTAAACACAAAGTACCACTGAGGCTGATAGGAATGTTTAGATCAGAAGGTATCTTTGACACTGGATGGAAAATGAATGCCCTTATACAGCCATACGTAACCGTTGTGTTCCTCCAATGAACAATGCTTGGCTCTGCCACTCGTTCGTTCAAAGCAATCCAAACTCTTCTCGTCTGTTCTTCCCCTTTGGTGGAACGTCCTACCAGATCAGCGGCGTCCCCCTCTACCTTTAAAAACCTCCTGAAGACCTCCAGCTCTTCAGAGAGGACCTCCTCTCCAACACTACCAACAACTAGATCTACCCCTTTAAGAATTGTCACAGCACTTACTGATGCACGCTTTCTTATTGTGCTGTACCTTGATTGTTCCCTTCTCTGTAAGTCACTTTGGATAAAAGCATCTGCTAAATGATGTGATGGGATGTGATGGGATCACTGGTTCATCCTGAGGGGCACATGAATATTTGTACCAAACTTGTTGAGGATCCATTCAGTGGTTGGAACAAAAGTCGTGGACTGGATGAGTGACAGTTCCATCCATAGAGCCATGCCACCAGCTAATGTCACTGATTTTGTGTGTAATGTAAAGGGGTTTTCTCCATTCTGTATTGTTATCTGACAGATATTTTGTGGTAGTTACTTCATCACAGTCAGTCATTGGAAACAGCTTTGTTTGCACATATTAGATTTGACTGGTCCAACTATGTTAATATTTCAAGTGAATGAATAGAAAACTTAAGGCAGGATGTTTGGATAGGTCTCCACGGACTATTTATCATGAAAACACTAATTAGCACAGATGGGATCAGAAGTAAGTGGAATCCACAGGCAATGGGATTAAATTGGCAGTAGTGGAAAAAATATTGAGACATAAGTTTGGTTGTATACTCATTTAATTAATATTTGGTTCCTCTGCTGTGAGGACACCTGGTATTGGCAACCCAAGCATTCTTTTGTTGAACGTCCTGCTGGATTTGGGGTTTGACCGGTCAAAGTGGGCAGAGGAGATAACAGCACCAACAGTATTTCCTCACCTTTCCTGAGAGCAGAGCAATCTCAGAGCGAGTGTAATTCACCACTGTGAGGGTGAGGCGAGCTCAGCTGAGCACGTCTGAGGCTCAGAGGTTTTAGTGCTCAAAGATGCTTAGGAGGTAAATCATGTCTAAGTTGTGTTGTGTGAAGAAACTGCTACAACGTGTTGAATTTGTACCAATTCTGTGTGAGCTTAATCTCCGTCCACTTTAATATCCTTCCACTTTCTAAAAGCTCTGAGTCATGTATAAAAAAGGTAATTTGGCTCTTGAGCTTTTAAAGCTTAATGATGCTTTTTACATTAGGCAGGGAAGCATAAGCTAATTATGCAACAATTTTGCTTAGTTGGGATGATCCACTGGAGAATTTGAACAATTTGAATTCCTTGGTTGAAAGTATAAACAGAGCTGGTCCAGGTTGGGAGTGCAACGCCTGGCTGCTATTGTGAGTTTGTTTCAAACATTAAGCAATGAAGCCGTCACTGCTGCGTAAAGAGGGGTGGGATGGAAGAAAACACCTGTATGTAAGATGATGCCATATCTCCTTCACAATAAAATAAGGAGAAGTTAATCATCTTTAATAAGCACACCTTCCAAAGAGCAGAATTAGTCTGGAGTCACTTTCATCTAATTTTTGGTCCACTCTCATGTAGGTCAGTGTCATTTAGGCAGGATGAAGGATTAAAGGAATAACATGGCATTGTGAGCTCACAGGTTTGGCCTCATGCCCTCTTTTTATGTAGGATTGAAGGTTTTTCAGCTTATTCAGTAAAAACTGATGTCACCCGTGTCGCACTCAATTAAATTTCATGATTGCACTGATTCATTTTAATAACCTCATATTTTCTTTACTCAAGACATTGAGTCAGCCTTTTGATGAGGAGGAATTAAGTGATCAAGATTCATTTATCAAGGTAAACTTTATAGTTTTACATCTCTTGAGCACACAAAGCATATTGTAGTGCATAACAGTGTGTTTCATCCCAGAGTATGACCGCTCCCCAACTCTGACAAAACATGTTCTACTCGGTTATTCAAACAAAGCAGACGTATCATTTTCAACAATGTTTTGAGAACATTAAGAACGCTGTGAGCCAATAAAATCTAAACATTCTGCTCCAAAACCTCCAGCTGCCCCACTTTTACTGACATGATTTAAAGTTATTGGCATGAGTCAGAGGTGTATGTATCCAGGCGACGCTGTTGAATGTGGCAGAGCTCACAACAAACACTCAGCTCTTATACCATGAACTACGAACTTGCAGAACTAACAACTGAGGGCACATTAAACCTTTAATTAGCTCAAATATCTTATTTTGGCACTTCTTCAACATCAACATCAATTAACAAGAGCAGGACTCTGCAGCCTGTGAGCCTGTGACTATGCATTTAACAAAGCGAAGATGCTGAGCCTTCGCAGGTTTGATGTTTGCAGTACATTTGTAATGCTAATCCACTTAATAGTTGTATGATGATAGTTGTTTAATTGAAAACAGAAATGTCAGTTTCATGGTGGTCGAGTTTCACTCGAGGAAAAGTTAAGTCATCATCAAGTCTTTAAGATCCATGGACCCATGAATGTTTGTATAAATTTGAACTTCACTTGAAATGAAGCCAACATGGAAGTGACAAAAACTGCAGTTCCTCTTCTCGTCGCCTTGAGGCTGGCTCCAGAAGTGAGTCAGTCTCCATAAGTCCCCATGTTAAAATCTCCAACTTCACAGCAGAAATAAACATGTTTACAGCCTGGTACAAAAACAGTTTTGCTTAATTATATTGCTGAATTATAGCTTACTATAAATTCCTTGCTCATGACAACTACACCGAGACTGAATTTTTGGAACTCACCTGCTCAAATTATATTAAGATGGCTTGTTGGAGGAAGGTCTTTACCCATTTTCAGATTAGTCAGGAGGTGGCAGAGGCAGGACTGCCAAGATGCCAGTGGACAGAGCCCCCACACTGAGCTTCAGAAACCTGTAGGGGATGTCGCAGAGACTATGTCTATGTTTATACAGTCTATGAATGAAACACAAATGTCCATCTCATGGTGATACTTCAGGAAATGTCAGAGAATCTCCAAAACCAGTAGGATTCACCCTCTGGGAACCATGAATGAATGTGCTAAAGTACACAGTAATTTAGTAGTTTTTGAGATATTTCACCAAAGCTGTGGACCGAGCAACAAACCCACACTGCCATCAAACATGCTTAAAAACATGTGCCCTCAGAAACAGAAAGTGTCACTAACGATGATTGGTTGGTGGGTTAATGCATGTAACAAAACTCTGAGTTTAGAAATGACTAATATAACCTTCCACACACACGACAAACTCAATTTAGAGAAACGACAAGCTTCTCACTTTGCCGCTTAATCAACGACTTTCTTGATTAAATGCTGTCTGATAATGAATGCCAATGTGCCACCTTGTTTCCTCTTGATAGGATTTGGAAATCATTTCATTCCCCTAGCACCCTCATATGAACACACAGTAATACACACACATACACACACACACACACTTCCCATTGCTTCTCATCTTCCCCGGCTATAGTCTGCAACATGATATTACCATCATTTCATTTAAATGCAACCCGCTCATTGGAGGTCCATTGAGGGAAAATGGAAGTTTTGTTTTTGATTAGAGTGCCTGTGATGGGAACGTTTATAACCATTATATACTAATTAGATCTGAAGCCACGGGGAGGAAAAGTCATATGGATTTGTGCTCAGAGCTCATGGGAACGCTCTGTTTTCTGGGACTGGAACACTTATTTTGGTGATGGTTTGAATTACAGCTTTCAGTAGTGTTAAGGCCCTGTAACATAGACTGCATCTGCACTCATTCACATTTCAATACACTGAGTATTCTGTGTAGTAAAATATATAGAGTAACAGTGCATAGTGAATTTTTTCAGACACACATACTGCAAAGATCAAGGCTGCCGAGGAACAGTTGAGTTTTGATGTTGAAAAAATGCATTATTAACTTATATATGATAATAATAAAAGACGTACATTTCAACGAGAATGTTCAGTAAGGTCACAACATGCTGATCCCATCTTTTTTATTGTTTCATTACATATTCATCACTGAAAGAAGATACTTTTCTGCTCCGGCAGACCTTTTCAAAGACGCAGCTTTGCACTGCTGCCTTTGTTCTCATAATCATTGCAGCGCTATATGATGAAAGCCTCATATCTCCAAATAAATCATCTTTCCAGGATGTTAAAACCAGAGGGCAGGGAAGGGGATGTGTCTTTGATGTCCAATCTGGATTGAAGAAAGCTGGGGATGAAATACACTAGTGTGATGTCCAGACTAAATATTTGTTAATGCTTAAATGGCTATGTTAATCACTAATTTGTAATGATGTGGTGAAGCTGTCCTGATGACAGCAGCTGCTGGCAGCTGGGCTCTGGTGAGGTCCTGTCACATTAATCTGCTGCTGATGGATGCAGCGATGCATGTCCAACACTGCAAGCCGCTTCTGTGAGACAAGGATGTTTTTGGTGAGGACATACTGGACAGATCGTTAACATCGTTAAACTTCGTCTGTAGCTCACACCATAGCTGCCTTCAGTTCCTTGCAGGACACTGATTGGTCTGTACGCTGTGTTCAAATACAAGTGCAAAGCTTAAAGCATGCTTTCAAAGGTTAGTTCAGAATACATTTTATTTAATAACTGATCGATGCAACTGACATAAAATGTTTTGCCAAAATTTTGTTCTAGCAAGACATTTACATGAATTTGTGTGCTTAATAGCAAATGCTAGCATGCTTACATGCTAAACTAATACACAACACATTGTCAACATTATACATTAAAATTAAAATTGTCATTGACAACATTGTGAGTTGATGTTGTCACTCAAAGTGCTACTGTGCCAGACTACAACATCCACAGGCCCTCAGTTAGACACAGATGCTCTGGGATACATTTTAGCAACCTTGACACAGACTAGCCCCAAGCTCACAAACTCACTGGCATAAACACCATCCCATGAAAATGATGACATATTTAAAGAAACACTCAAAATTCACATAAATCTTAATGCTAATAGTTGGTGAAGTAGAGGCAGTTAAACTTGCTAAGTGGAGGCATTGCTGTAGCAGCAGCGAGGCAGTGCTCAGCATTGGATTATGTAGATAGAGTGATTGCCAAATATTTACTTATGGACTAGCTGATGTTAAAGATAGGCTGAAGTCACATTTGATTAGATGGTAAATGAAATGTGACAATAAAACAACTTCTGTGCAGCCTGAAGCCCGTCATCTTTTAATCAGAATCTTACCTGAAGCTTCTGTGATGCATTACATCAATATTATATGTTGACAACTGCTTTGATGCCAACGTTACTGTAATTCTGATTAGTGGAGCAGACAACAGGCGTTTGAATTATATACCCAGAATGCTATTGATGTGACAGCTTGAACAAACATTCAAGTAGTGATGCAAAAATCAGCTCCTGGCAATTCAGCTATATCATTCTCTCATTAGATTCTGTCTGTGGTTTTGCATCTCTCTGTCACCGCTTCCATCACGGCTACTGATGCATTTTCATCATTTGTGACAGAGAGCGTCTCTGTCTGCCAAGGAAACTTGTTTTTTTTTATTATTCCGCCTGACAGATGTCCATGCCTGCACATCCAATCAGAGGAGAATGACACGTTCTTGTTTCTTTAGTTCACTGTCTGTAGTCTGGAGTGTGTTTTCTCAGGGGGGTGCACTGTATATGTAGTCCTCATCCCACTAATGATCAGCTGTGCTTCCTGATTCTTTCCTCTGTGCGGTGTATATTTCATCATGACTTGATTGGACCCGATGTGTTCAGTGAATGTTTGAAAGCAGTGATCAAACGTATCAGCGGCACTGAACACGTATCAGATGATCATTTGAAGCTGGTCATGTATGCAAGATCACATCAGAAACATGTGGTTATTAACTGAGAGCAGAGTCAGAATTTGCATGGGTGTTGACTTATATTATACACACCACTTTTTACACCAGGTGCATTGACAAACTTCACAGTTTTAAGTCCTGAGATTGACTTTTTGGGGACACTGCCTTTTCATGTGACAGCTGATAGGTTATGTGACACATCACCTGCTATGACGGGCTTCAAACACTGTGAAGCATTTGGCTCTGTTTCTATTCTGATTCTTCACTCAAGCCTGTGCACACTGTTTCATCCTTCTCTGACTGAACCACTGAAGCCGCAAAAGAAGAAGAGCAAGACAACATTGCTGATTGAGCTTGAGCAACAACAAAAGAAGATAGATTCTAAGAAAAGACATTGCCCGTTCCACTTATCAGACGTGGCTTTCTGTTGCCTGCATGGCTGATCCTTCTCCCTTTGTGTCCTTTTGTCTCCTCCCTGCTCTTCTTCTCTTTCACTCACTTCTCTACCTGCTGTTTTTAATGGCTGAGTGGAGGCAGTGTGAAGAAAAGAAGGATGAGGAAGATGAGGATGGAGGGGAGAGAGGGGACGCTCCAGGCAAGGCTTTAATGAAGAGCCTTTGAAGTTTGCTGTGATGGAGCAGCACCCGTGTCCTCTTCAAAAGAGACCAGCACCTCTCCAAAGACATGCACTCGTTTCCTCTCCCTTCCCGGTTTTCGTCTCTCCCTCTTGATTATATTCTTTTTGTCTCTGTCAATTCCATGTGAGATCTTCACCTCCTTGTTCTCCTCTCTCCTGCAACTGGCCTCCTTTTACCACCTCCCCTTTCACCAGCCCCCTTCACCTCCTGTCCTCCTCTGTGATCAGGACATGGATCGTGTCTCTACTTAACTAACCGTGGTGGTCCCATCCCGTTAACTTCAGGACTTTGAAGCCCATGAGTGCAGGATGGGGAAAGGGGCGGTGCAGGGGGGTGTATGGAAAGAAGAAATGAATGTGTGTGGTGTTGGAATGGTTTACATGTGTGCATGTACACATTCAGAAAAAAAAAACATATGCATGCCCACAGCATTCAGGAAGAGATAGTGATTCCCCTCCCATCGTGCCGTAGAACTAATACTACTCTGTTATCTCAACAAAGTGGTTCCGTGGGCGATTTCGCTGCTGTCCACCCATCAATCCCACCCTCCCACGCTCTTCCTCCTCCTCTTCCTGCAGGTCATCCTCTTCTCTTGCCTTCTCCTTTGCAGTGGATCTCTATTTACCCATCCCCCAGCTCACTGATCTATACTCCACTGTGGTGGGCTCCTGCCATATACAGTCTATGACTCCAGCCTGAAGCAATCTATTAAGGCCATGTGTTATCAAAAGGAATACTGTGCTGCACATGGTTTGTGTTTGAACTGAGGGGGAGAGAACTTCAGATTGCAATACTTTCTGAGTGTGATGTAAACTATTATTATGTGATGTGTATTGCAGCCAGTTGCTACAGGTCTGTCATGTTTTAGCCAATGTAGTACAAGTCATATGTGTATATACAGTCAATAAAGTATATGGCCAACAGTTTGGAGCTGTTTTCATTGTAGGGATCGATCCCATAGTTCCCATTAAGGTTATGATGTGTTTGGCCTTGCTGTCCAACTCTAACCCACAACTAATACCTATCTGAAGGGAGTAGACCTGCTGGTGTCAAGACAACAAGCTCCTCCTGAACGTTAGCAAGACTGAGGAGCTGTTAACAGACTTCATGAAGAAGCAGAGGAGGAACTATGTGGCCCTCAGTATCAACAGGTCCTTGGTGGAGAGAGTGGACAGCTTCAAGCGCCTTGTTGCCCACATCATCAACGACCTGACCTTTACGCTGCATACTGACTCTGTGGTGAGAGAGGCAAGACAGAGATTGTTTCACCTCAGACGCTTTTGAGGAAATTCCAGACATCTCTACAAATACTGAGGAAGAAAATAACTGTCTGACAGGGAAACAGCACCAAACAAGAGTGCAAGACGCAAAGAGTGCTCTGTCCTGCCTAAAAGCCTCCACCAACCACCCGGATAATGGTCTGTTTTCCTGCTATGATCAGAACAAGGTTCTGGATACATCAGGCCAGAACTAAGAGGCCCAGAAAGAATTTCGAGGCTACAAGGATCCTAAATGAAGACACTTCCTCTAATTATTTATTCCTTATTGCTATTGTTGTTATTATTATTCTGATACTATTATTATTATTACCAATTAACTCTCATTATCATGTGTGGAGGATTTTGTGGCATCTAGCAGTGAGGTTGCAGATTGCAACCAACCGAATATGTAAATTGTACGAAAATCATAATTACGACACACACACTTTACCTTCAGAGAATATAATTTTCATACCATACCAGGATAGTTTATATATCAAAAACAGAAATGTATAGAATTTATGGCTTGCAGTTAGAATAACATAACGTCACCCTGCGTTACATATTCACATCAAAATATCAAATCAAATCAAATCAAATTTTTTTTTGTGTAGCCCAAAGTCACAAAACACATTTTGCCTCTGAGGGCTTTACAATCTGTACAGGGAGTGACACCCTCTGTCCTTAGACCCTCGGTTCAAGTGAGGAAAAACTTGCCCACAAAAAACCCTTTAACAGGGAAAAAATGTGGAAGAAACCTCAGGAAGAGCCACAGAGGAGGGATCCCTCTCCCAGGACGGACAGACGTGCAATGGATGTCACATGTACAGAACAAATCAACACAAACATATTGTACAATTACAATGAATGATAGAATGACAATGAATTACAATGAATGATAGAATGATTACAGTAGCAGTGGAACCTGTGATAGAGATAGAGAGACACAGATGCACAGCAGCATCAAATCATTAACTAACTATAAACTGTAATGGAGATATGGTAACAATAATGACAGAAATAATATATGTAGTGGACGTCATGCAGGACCACAGCAGCAGCCACGATCCATGAGAACCTGCTGGACGAGAGAGCACAGAAACTCCAGGGAAGAAGTTTAGTTAGTAACATGCATTAACATGCATTAATGAGACAGAGAGAGAGAGAGAGAGAGAGAGAGAGAGAGAGAAGGTTTGAGTAGAGTGTTCAGTAAAGGGAGATGTGACTACATCTTCAACCAATACCTTGCCTGACTAGGCATAACCCAGAGAGAGTTCCCGGCGATTCTAGTCTATGGCAGCATAACTGAGGATGACCTGAGTCAGCCCCTAACTATAAGCGCTTTCAAAAAGGAAAGTCTTAAGTCTACTCTTGAAGGTGTGACTGTGTCTGCCTCCTGAACCCAGAATGGTAGTTTGTTCCACAGAAGAGGAGCTTGATAGCTGAAAGCTCTGGCTCCCAATCTACTTTTGGAAACTATAGGAACCACAAGGAACCCAACCACATGCCACATGCCATCAGTTTAGACTGTGACTTTATTTATATAACTGCATTTGACTTGCACTCCTGTGCTGCTGTGTTTGTGTTCGAGGCTGGCATGCGTGAATTTAACTCACAGAGGGGACAGGAGGCCAGGGACGGTCAGTCGGCTACTGGCAAGCTTAGTCTGTGTGATTACAGCCCCCCTCTCATCCAGGCCCTGTTTTTTGCGGCGTGGCCAGTGAGAGATTAATGGGCTGAAAGAAAACATTAGCACAGCGCTATGGTTCATGCTCACCTCTCTGCTTCTGCCTGTTTGAGCGTGCCGCCCTCGCCCTTTTCTCCTCTCTGACTCTATCTCCCTTTTGCACTGAGCTCAGAAACCCTGCGTGTGCTTGTCTTTTAGTGCACAGGAGATCTTTGAAGGACGTCTTAGTCACAAATGCTCCAGGTTTTGCTACTTAATATGAAGCGAATTGTGCAATTTGACATGGAATTTTGCATGCGAAGTCAAATCAAACTAAAAAATATCTGTTTTTCTTTCTGCAGATAAAAATTACAACAAAGGATTGAAGCTCTTCCTACATGTGCATCTGTTATGTAATAAAATGTCACTGATTTGAGGTGTTATTTGGCAACAGTACCTCAAATAAGACACCAGGTCAGTTATCTAAATTTAAAAAACACATTGAGTAAACGGCTGTCTTCAGGCTGAAGCAAAATATTTCTGTAATGTTTTCTCTTTTCATGTTTCCTCTAGTCTCTATCAGCTGCTCGCCAAGGCAGACGTCGGAGCTTTTGAATCCCGCCGAGCTGCCTCATGCCTGCAGAGCCACTTTGATTGTTAACCTGTTAATGATTCACTAAGTCATATTTTTAGGCTGTAGTCATTTTAAATGATGTATTTATCAAGTGAGCTGCTCAGTATGTGTCCATATTGGAGTTGGCATGAATATGTCAACCAATAAGATTTTAACTCCGGGTGCTTTCGAATATTTATTTTACTGCCTCGGTTTTGTGGATTTCTAATCCTTTAGAAGGCAGAGGGCTTCAAAAAGGATTTGAATGATCATATTGTCTGTTAAATATTAATCACTAAGTGGATTTTGTAGTAACTGTAGAGGAGTAAATCTTAAATATAAGTAAAGTTTTGCCAAGAAATCAGCATGTGTATACTTGGTATTGTTGTACTCATTATTTTTCTGCATTGACACACAGACTCGATCAGCTGGACTGATGTTGGAAGTAGTTTATCACCTCAGCTCAGGCACTTAACCAGCTAGGTTACATAGACCCGAAACAAAGAGTAACCTACTTAAACTCAGTGTAACATTAAAAAAAGACTGCTGAGTTTAGTGATGAGCTTTAGTCTTTTACAAAGTCACCTTCTATCATCACAACCAAACCCATGAAAGTGAGCTGAGACTACCTAGAGTCCTTTGGAAAATACTGAGTAAACATGACGCTGAGTGTGTGACGTGACTTACATGAACAACATTTGAAGGAATCAGTGCTGACATTAGCACAGACTGGTATGATACCACAAATTGTGAAGTGTAAGAGAGCCTGTAGAGGTTGTTTCTGCATTTGCACCCAATGAGCTACTTTTTACAGGGGGCGTCATTCTTGATTGTTTCCAGTTGTCTTGAATACATAGTCACGGTTAAACCTAGTTAGTTAAATGTAAACTTAACAGCACAACAAATCCTCCTGAAAGTCGAGTGTCTTAACATAACCACTGTACATAAGCAACGCTGTTCAGCTTTGTTGAAAACAAAGAGGGGAATGCTTTGTATAAATGTTAGTAGCCTTTACAATCTGGCAGTAGCACACCACAGAAGCTACAGTGAATCTTGAAATTGTTTCTGGTTGTAGACTTTTGATGTATTTGACCCTCCTTGATTTTGACTTTTTTCATAGGAAACGGACGGTTTAAGGGATAAATCTACAAAGGTATGACAACTTGGGAAACACCATTTCTCTAAAGCTCCACACAAAGCAGCAAATGACTGAGCTGTTCCATGTTTGGTTTCCCACCCTGGAGCCAGTATGTGGGTACTAATGTACCTGTCACCAGAACTATGGACCACACTGAAGTCAGATGTCAAAGAGAGGACTTTCAGCAACACAATTACCTGCCTCACACACATGCACACACTCCTGACATGTGGAGACCTGTAAGACAAAGTGAAGCCATGCAGTCACGTTTCATGGTGAATGGATGTCTGGGTGAGAAAAAGGTATTCATAGTACAGACAGAGAGACGAGTGCTGTATTTAAGTCTTTTGTGTGTGTTTTGAAGCGTTGCAGCAGGGCCTCCATGTCAAGGCTTTATCTTGTAACGAGAGATTGATGATTAGTGTAAGAGGGAAGTTCAACGAACCTCTCCTTCCCAAACAGACGCTGTGGCTTTCAGCTTTTCTGTCTTCTGATTCAGGCTCTTAAATTTTACAAACCTGTGTCCCATTTCCTGATGATTCCTTTTTTTTATATGCATTTCTAAAGCATTGCGTAAGACTGAGCAGCCTGAGGTCCAGTTTACATGTACTAAAGAAGATGATAAATATACTGTTGAGTAACTGTCTCTAAGAGTTGCTATATATTAACCCTTGACACCCCAGAAGAGTTCTAGAATGTGTATGCAGTTCCCTGAGATCTGTCACAACACTTTTTCAACTCAATCAACAAACAGCTTGAACCCCAAAACAGAAAGAAACTGACAATCAAGTTATTTTACTTTTTAAATACCAAATATGTGGCAAGTTTGATTCAACAAACAAGCTTCAAAAAACAAAAGACAGAAACAAATAGCGCTAAAACTGTTCTAATAGATATTTCCTCAACAGCAGTAGAAAAAAAAAATCACCATAAGTGTAATATGTGAAATAAAAGGCTGAAAGACAGACACCGAGCTGGGCTGATTGCTGTTGGACTAGTCAGTAATATTAGCTGGCTGCTGTGTCTGCTGTTGGTGACCTTGTTGATGTTTGGCTGTTTTTGATCATGAGTAATGTAATCAGAACAAATACTCGAGTACAGCTGGACATATTTACTGAGTGGGATTACACTCTGAAACTGGGGATGCTAAATAACAAAGAAATACCAATATCTATACAAAATGCTACTTTAAATTATGATGTTTTTGGGAAACTCTTCTTGAGCTTAATAAGGTTGGTGAGATGGATCGTCCTAGATTTAAGATGCTTTCGGGAAACGAGAGAGAAAAACCTGAAAATGACACGCTGAAGGTAACAGCAATGTCATCTGTGGAGCCACACACACACACACACAAACACTTACACATACACGCTCTATTACACACATATCCGTGCACATGCAGAGGCGCTGCTGTTTTCCTGTTTTGACTTATTGCTTTGCGATGCACTTTTCACCCCCAAAACATCATGAAAAATAAATACGTCCACCTCTTGCGCAAGACTGCTGATAATCCAGAGAGCGGAAGACAGGCCTTGTACATTTCTCTCCTCATCCCAGTGTATTACTTCATCTTCGCAACAATTACTTTGACAAGCAGCAGTTGTTGTACACAATGACACGTTTCATGAAGAAGAGCAATGAGAATTGAACGCGCTCCTGGCTTCTCTATTGCTAGTTATTCAGACATGTCATAGAGTTCACACGCTCTTTAATGGCACTTTTCTGTGTTTTCAGGTATTGAGCGCTCCTCTATTTATGATAATGCATTTCCGAGCTCCCCACTTCTCTTATTACCCGGAGCTAGTGGTAACGACTGATTGTAAATCACATTTGTAGTGTGGGAAAGAGTGGGTGTTGGAATGTGAATAATCTTTTATTCCCCTACTTCTGTGTGAAAATATGAATAGATTTTTTCTTTCATTTCAGAGGAACATCAGATAATCTTCAAATGCTCGGCATTGTCTCTCCGTGTGCCTCCCTCCATCCGCTCACTCTCTTGGTTGTAAAATCAAGGCAGAATAATCAAGTACTCATCACATGAATCTATATTAGGATGTTCAAAGAAAGCATCAGCACTACGGAGACCTCTCACTTGTGATGTCAGTCTCTTCCTGGCAGCAGCAGCAGCAGCGGTGGAGGAGGTGCAGCAGAGTTCAGCATATAAAAGTCAAACACATTCATGATTGTTATCCGAGCAGTCAAATCACAGAATTTCATTTTTTTTTATTAACTCAAGTTTGGGGGATGCCAGCACTGATGGATAATGAAAGTAATAATACAGCATTATCTATTTGTGCCCGTATACAACAAAAACATCTTTCAGTAGCATGATATCATGTCTGAGATAACAGGGTGAGATGAGCTGCTCGTATGTTTCTTCACCAGCAATATTCACAAGACTAATATGAGATCTCACTAAAAGGAAAATGACAAACACTCCATGTAACATCAGATTCTCTTGTTTTGTTTAAAGGTCCCATATCTGACACTTTTATGGTGTTTTATTTGAAGTTTTTGATTTCATAAGTAGATTTATTTGTGGTTTTAAGTACTCAAAACTGGATATAGCTGAATGTTTTCTGAAAGACACACACAGAATGAACAAATGGCTCTACAGAACATTTTAACATCTTTCAGCTTGTTGTTGTGGTTCTCCAGCCAACAACTTCACAGTTTTGGTTCACTTTCATCACTCTCATCTCACAGCAGGTTAGCAGCTGTTTTTTGAGCCAAAAAGCTCAGAAAAGCTGCTGCACACTACCAGCCGAGCACCACACAACAGACAGGTAATGGGTAAACATAACAGGGCATTTAGTTGCTTAAGAGGAAGATATTTCCCTCAGGGGGACTAAACAGACCCAAAAGAAGAAACAAAGTCAGAGGCGTGACAGTTATTGTGTTTCTCTTTGCTTAGTATTAGCCTTACTGTTCACTACAGTTCACAGCTACAGTGTTTTCCAGTGCTGAATGAAGTACTGTAGAGCCCTCCATGCGATGGCTGTTCTGAGCTCCACCTCTGTTTGTGCTCTCAAATGTTATGATTGGGCCTAGCCTGAGATTACAGTTTGTTTTTAGTCAAGAATTGCTGAAGTGGTTATGTTTGGACCGTAATTCCACCCTGAGCCATAGCACCAAATCACCTCCCCTCACCTCCACCACCCTCACGCCCGTCTAAATATACTCTTCGTAGAGAAAATTGCCTTTCTTGCAAAGGCACTTAGAGAAAACCACTCCCTTGTAAAGTTCTAGTGGTTGCATGCAACTGCTTATAAAAACAGACAGTGGCCTATTAGCACCAAATTAGCTTTTTACACAGTGTTATGAAATGGGAGGCTGTGCACTCATTCATTTTCAGCATGGCAAGCTGAAGTTTAGAGACAGGTAAATGGTGGTCATTGAACATAATGATGTTTATACTGGAATTTGTTTTTATTTCCACTCTACACTTTGGTGTCTCGTCTCCCGTGTCCATCTCCATGTTTCTGATTAAACCATTCTCATCTGTTGCTCTTGACGCTCACATTTGACCGGTCCAGCGTAAACACGAGGGCAAGCTTCATACAGTGCCCACAGGTGTTCAAATAATGTGTTGATGTAAATCTGTGTTATATTAAAGTTCCTTGTAAAAATTCTACTTCTGAGTATTTCTGGGATTGTTTGTTTTATTACTCACTGAAAGAATCATAATGTCATTAAGTCATTTTTGTCCTGTTTCCAGTTTCATTGCTGTTGCCTCACAGCAAGAAGGTTCTGTGTTTCAGTCAGCCAGCCAGCTGGAGTTTGTGGCTGAGCCTGGGACTTTTAAATAAGATTACAAACAGTGATGCTGAAATACCCTGAATACCAAACACCTTGTGGTATTCCGAATCTCACCACTAACAATGAAAACTATCTACTACTAGATACTGTATAGAGGTAATAAAGAGGTAATAAAAATGTCATAAATAGTATCAAACACTGGGTTTCTTTTCATGCACATTTAAAAATTCAGAACTTTAATGCCTCGATAGCAGAAACCCATTACTTATGATGGATATTTTTTTGCAGTGCAGATTTTAGAGATCAATAAAATGAAAAGATATCTGAATATTTCTTAGCCTGAAAAAAATCTGTCAAACAATCACAGCCTCCCAAAACCAATGCACTGTAACCCTCGATCAAGTGTTAATGCACCAACACAGCAGCAGGATCAAAGTACTTGCTGCATGATGGAGTTTTTAATAAAAAAACAAAAAATAAAACGATGTAATCATTAGTCTGTAGAATTAGACTTTTTATCTTGGTGCTTCCTCAGTACTACTTTATGAATTTCAAGTGTCTGGGGCTCCCTGCTGAGAGTCAGGCCTAGTATATACACACATGGACGACAGGCGTTGTTCTATTGTTACCTCAGGGTTAACTGGCCAATGAGCAGAAAGGCTCCTTTGTTTCTCCTCTAGACAAGAGACGTGGGTGCGCCATCACTTGAAACAGTCCTTGTCTAGCCTGCACACCCAACAGACCCTAATAAAGCTCTTGGGTTTTGTATTACACCCAATCAACATACCATGAGGGTGTTCTTCAGACACACTTGTGTGGAGCTGAGGACAGAAGATGAGTCTCGCTTTCTGTTTCTAGCTTAAAAGGGGGATTCCACTCAATTTAATCCTCTTTCATCTGTGTTTTGCGTCAGCGCTTCGTGTGTACAGAGTGAGATTACTGTCTTTGGGAAAGTGCCATGAGCTATATGCATGCAACACGTCTCCTATGGTGTGCTACAGCTGCGTTTACTGGAAGTGTGATCATGGTTTGAGGTGGAGAGGGTGTCAGACTAAACACTGGTTTACGTGATCTATCTGTGTACATCCACATGAAGTACAGCTGTGTTTTCACATTGAGGTAATAAGGAAGACTTCAGGTGTGTAATTGAGAATCGCTGGTATTCATGACTGTATGCAAAGAAGGGATACACATTAATCAAGATAAACATACAGTGTGCGCTCACGCACACACACGTTGGTTTATAAAGACACACATAGATCTCTGTGGACTCTCAGCATTTTTTTAATCACCGCTGCGTGACAGGCATGGCTAGGGCAGCAGATTTGTGACATGTGTTATGTCACGCAGACACTTTCTAATGAGGAAGGATGTAATCGCGCTTTGGATCAAACGGGAATACGCAAGACTAACGAAGTCCGACATCAGCAAAATCAGATCTGTCAGATTATTTTTCTATTTTACAGGTAACAACATAAAATGTCCTTAAAATCCCTCTTCTCACTGCTATCAGCAACACATTTCTTTCTCCCTGTCTATTGTAGCAAGTGGAAAAGGCACTTTTGGTACTATTTCCAATGCATTTATTGATCCATCTGAGTGTTTTTGGTGTCCTTTTTGGCTGACAAATCATCATTTCAGCTGCATTAGCACTTAGCACTTACTACTGTGGCACAAAATATTGTAGTGTACAACTATCTAAATGACTCTAGGGGTGTTAACAGTCCAGTTTTAGTTTCTCAGAGTCAAAGAACAGATGATTCACAGTTTCAAATTAACTAAGGAAGTACATCATACTACATCATAGAAGCAGTAGGGACCAAAACCTCTAATGACATCAGACCACAATGTAGTGCAACTATAGAACATATATACAGTCTTCAAGGAAGGAGCACAGTAAGCTGGCTAGAGGCCCACGTTTAGCTGAATGCAGTGAGTTCACACCTCGTTTCTGAGGACTCTCAACAGTCATTCTGGGAAATTGGGCTTAAAGTTAAGTAGAACTAGGTGGCATGAGGGAAGGTGGGTGAGAAACATTAACTTCATCATATGCGTATGACCCAAAATAACTCCGATAGAATGGGGTTTTCCTCTTATACTTTGGTCTAATACAGCAAGGCTACAGCTAGAAAGAAGAGTAAAAAACAAAAAACAAGGCTGCATCAGAAAGAGAAGTAAGAGCTCACAGCTCATTTTTGCAGGTTAGCATTCAGTGAATAAAGTTGGTAACTTTACAAAGAAATCCAAATACAGTTGTCAGAGTTGGGTTGGAGAAGTTTAAACTTGATATTGACTGTGGAGCTGTCACAGACCGGTATATGATTATGAATATATGTAGCAAGAGTCGACTATAGTCATTGAATTAATTGACACTTGCATTGTCAGCCAAAAGGTGTGAAGCCACAAGCTATCAGCAGCAAAGGGAAAATGTCTCCCACCACATTAAATGTACTCTGTTATGTGTCATAAAACTGCCCATGTATGTGTCATCACACTCCTCCATACAGATACATTTAAAAACACAAACTTTCTATGTGACTAAATCTAATCACACACAGGACTCAGGATGTGAAGTCTGAGTTCAGTTCAGTTCAAAGTTCAGTGTTTAGTCACCTACCATGTGACTGCTTGCCTGTGAACATAATTCAGTCAGCAATTACATTAATTTAACAGTGCTATATAAATGGGATTTCTAGGACACAGCTTTTTTTGAGGTCGTAACATTTTCATTGTTTCACTTTGTAGACGTTTAACACATCATTGATCATCTGTACATTTAACAATTCATGAACAACCAATAAACAAAGATGTTTTTGGTGTCTAATTCTATTTTCTACAAATCTGTATATGAATAAATAATCTGTGAGGAAGGAAGATTTTGGCATCAGAAGCATTCTGGTTTCTTTCTGTAGTCCAAGTTTGACCAATCACAAGGCCAAAATAGGCAGAACACATTGGCTGGAAAGCAGTCTCTGAACCATCTCCTTCATTGATGATGAATCTGCATTCATATGCAGACACTGTTTATAGAGGTTAACTGAAATGTTTCTTTCTTATCATTTTAGCATTGCAAGTTGCTAATCGGACTGCAGAGGAAGTCTTGGCCCGGATATCCACTGGTTACACCAGAAGCGGCAGAGGCTAAATCTTCATCAGATAATATGAATGGGTTTCAAGATTGGCCTAAACCTAACCAAACCTTAACCACAGCTGTGTCATAGCAGAACACAGTTGCTGAATCTCAACTGTAGACTCTGTAGAATCTGTAGACTACCTGAATAAAAATCAACAGTGGCCACCAAGTGAACATTAAGGTGTAATGCTAGATGCTTAGCTATCATCAGACTATGGCAGCAAAACTTCTGAGTGTAGCAAGCATGCTTATCAATTCAACATTTCACCTACAGGAGAAAGATTAAGTTATAACCTCACTCATAAGATACTTCATCACAACTGAATGTCACCAAGCAAAACACCATCTCGACTTGTTCCAGTCGACAACACAGTGGTTGTACAAGGCGTCTCGTATTAAATGATGAAGCAGGGCATTGCTAAGAAGTCAGGGTGTGTACTCAGACGTCTTAACTGGGTAAATACAGGTTAGAGGTACTTTTCCCCCTGTCAGCATGCTGCCTATCCTGTCCAGCATTTAACACAAGATGGCTTTCTCATTCAAGACTTGTTTTGAGGTCTGTGCTGAGCACAAACTCCTCTCTCTCTCTCTCTCTCTCTCTTTTAATCTTAGAAGCTTTGCATGTGAATCTTTTTTAATTCTGCAGAAGATAATAAACAACAAGTTTAAATTCAGATACTATACATATATATGCTGTAACTATTCAGTCTAAACAAAGGAGAAAAGAAGCTAATGCAGTGACTCAGCTGTAACTGTGCTGATTTACTTCTGCTGTTTCATAGAAATGACAGTGTTGACAGCACTTTGCTGAATAAGTTATGTAAAAGATGAAAAAAATAAAACTCATCATCAGGACTTCAGGACAGGAAAATATGGGTTTTTAAAGTGGCAGCTGGAGCAAAGCATCATGTTATCTCAGTGGGTTAAGGAGCAGAGACCGTGTATCTGCAAAGTTAAATTCATTAATTCATAAAGTGAAACAGACTCCTGGAGCCAGCTGCTGCCAAAAAGAAATGATGGGTGGACGGTCACAAAGGCAGTACTAACCAGTGCTAATTAAGACGTAACAAGACACTAAATCCAGAGTTTAAAAACCATTGTCTATAAGAATACATCTATTCTTATAGACGACGGATCTAACATTTAATAATAGTCTACCCTTTCTTTTGCATTAAAGGTTGCTGCAGATGATGATGATCATTGTTGGTGATAAACACATTAATGCAGAAACAGAAACAGACTGACTGATCTGTTGCTTATTCAAACAGCATCACAATCATGTCATATTTCAGTCCCAACAAGAAGATGGAAACATTTACTTGGCGTAGCAGCAGGATGCAGCTACACATGTGGCACGCACAAACAACACACACAGTCTGCAGATGAACAATAAAAACACTCAAGCAAAAAATTCACACACAAGGCACACAACCTCCCATAACCCCTCGCCTAGCTCAGTTCCACCCACCCACACACACACACACACAGTTACACAGCAGCAGCAGGCGTGATTAGAGCAGGATGTGTGCGGCTGAGCCCAGCTGTGGTGAGCCAGCCAGTGGATGTGGTATATCAGTCTCTCAGCCCGCTAAATGAAAACTAAATGAAAGGCTCTCAGATGGTGTGAGCGTTGCGTAAGCGAGGCACCGAGCAAGGTCCCGGGGTAAGCTGATTACGTGGCAGACTCATATTCATTTCAACATCCCTTAAAGAGCCGAGTGGCGTGGCTTAGCCCCCTTTCCTCTCTGCTGCAGCACCCAATCTGCTCCTCTCCTCCCTTTGCTTCATATCTCCCTCTATTTCTTCTCTTTTTAGCTGTTGGTGTGTGTGTGTGTGTGTGTGTGGTCAGTGTGTATCCATGTGTGTGTGTTTGCTGCAAATGATCTCTCACATGCTTCCCCTGAACACAGCATTCAAAGGCAAACCACTAAAGCTTCTTTGGATAGCTGTAGCAACAAGGCTAAAAAACATGTGCAAAACACACACACACAAACCATAAGCACAGTACTTCACATGGCTTAGCCTTATGTAAAATACACACCGAGGCTTAGCAGCTGTGAAGGTGAAAGCGACAGGACAGCTGGGGGTGTTATCCAATTGTTAGCGTACATATGTCCTGCGTGCCATCTCGTACATGCTTTTGTGGTTAGCTGAACAGTAGCCTTGCTGTCAGGAGGTCAGAGTTGACATCACAGGAGACGTGGGCACAGTCGAGGAAAGTGTCAGAGCTCAAGGTGACTGCTGGTTGGTAATAGTTGTTTTTCTCCATGTGAAGAGGGAGAAGGAAGAAGGGGCTGATGGGATAGCCATCCCATATATTAGTTCTAGATATAGGATGGTCTATGGCTGAGAATGATCTTTAACAGGTGGCAACACTTCATCTGTCCTTTCCTCTCATTATGGAATATGCCTGTGTCATGTATGTCATGTGTATCCCTCTGCGTGGGTGTGTGTGTGTTTAACACAGGGTCTGTTATTGTACAGCTAATCCTCTGCTGAGGCCACAGCGTGTAAATGGAACAACTGTGCTCGCCATGTGACCGAGGAAACAGCAGCGCTTCCTGGTTTACATTGAAATCACAGTGGATAGTTTGTGAACAATGCCTCCATTTTGAGCACAACGGGGCAAATTGTCCACTTGAGCAATTGGTTTGATGACACGGATCACCGGTTAAACCGTTCACATATGCACACATTAGGAAAAGATAACAGAACCTTTGGAGAAGGTTTGTAGCCATGGTATAAACATATATATTCATTTTTCAGTTCAGGCTGGTTGATAACAACAACACTCTCACTGTGCTATTAGGCTGGTTCATTTCTCTCAATTCCCTCAGCTGCACTTCATATCTATAATAGAGAAGAGAAGCACTATCGTCCCTACAGTATACCATTCTGTGAAGCTCAATTTATTTCATGCATTTCCTCCAGTTTTATAACCACGTTATGGTATAGTGAGCAGCTGAATGCTCATAGTACTATAGTTCCTCTACAGCTGTACCCACTGTATCCTGTGCAGTGAATGAACATGCAGTTAAGAATAGAACAGAACTGTATTGTCCCTCAGATGAAGACAATAAACATCAGTTCATGTGCAAAACTTAATACATCATCATGAAATCTTCTGACACAGGGACATTCAGAGCGATAATTAAAGAAAATTAATATAGCCACTGACAGATACCACAAGAAATATTGAATTATGACAAACGTGCAGTAACACACATGCTTTACTCATTTCTATGTTAAGCAGCAGTTTACATCACTATATGAAACTAACAACTGATCATCAAAGTTGAATAAAGAGACTGACAGTTTTCCATTATGGTCGCCTGACAGCAGTATGATTTTCTGATGGGTGCAGAATCAGCCCCAATGCTACAAAAGAGCTCTTACTGTATGAATCAAATGTGTTCTACAGTGTTTGACTGTTTATTACTTTCTGGTTCCTAACTTTGTAGATTTTGATGATAATCTTGTACTCAAAGTCAGATCAATAAAAGAACAGTTCATCCAGATTATCTAAATTATTATTATATTAAATTATTATTTGAAAGTAATATTGAAAGTGAGCACACACAGTATGACTATAATAATCCCTGGGGTTGCAAAGGGGTGGCAAGTTGCTGGTAAATTTCCTGGAAGCTTTACATGGGAAGTTAAACTGGAGAATTTGGGAAATATTCCAAATTCAAAACTCTAGGGGAATTATGGGGATTTATGGGAATTAACTGTAAATTGTGGGTAATTTTAAACAAACTGTATCATATCCAAACATAAATCTAAACATTTTGTTTTGTCATAAGCAGACATGCAAAATGTGTACCTGCATGAAATCTGGTAGTTTTAGTCAACATTATGCTCAAATATATATAAAATATATAAGTTCCATGTTGATGGGCAGTTTAGTAAATCAGTTCAGTTTAGTAAATTCCTAGTGTATTCCTGTTAATTCCCATGGAAAGTTTCCAACTTGGAAAAGTCCTGGAATTTTCCAACCCTAATAATCTCTCTTGACTCAATGGAAATTGTTTATATAGGAATAGGACTTCCTGTAACTGTACTTAGTGTACATAGTGCAACACATACAGTTTGTAAAATAAATCTTACTGTTAAAACATTCCTCTTCAGAGAAACTGATGGAAATATATTAGTGACACTCTTAAAAAACTCTTTAAAAAAAGTCTCTGTTTATACAACAAAAGATTTTACCTAAGAAAAATTTGAAGCCCTGCTAAAGATTTCATGCATGAAATGCAGGTCAAATAAACTACAGTAGGTCAAAGTTGAACACGGTAGTCAGCATGTAAACTGTGATAAATATTTACAATATTTATATTTTCCCTTCATTTCCTCCTCCAAATATAACCTGTGGGTTTGTATGTATAAAAACAAAAAACAAAACAGGTTGTATGAACTGTCATTTCTGTTCTTGTATTGTATTATATTTTGGACTTCTAATTGTTGATTTAAGTTTCATGCACGTTCTGATTATGATGCTGGGGAAATATTTTTTCTGCTCCCCCGTTTTCGATGTGTCTTCACCGTAACTGACATGTGTTTACTGTTTGTTACCTGCCAGCCAGCCTATTATCAGAGCAGTGACAGCAGTGTCACAGTTACTGCCCTTTATCCACACATACAGATTCACCACCAACCTCGTCTGTCTATTACCACTGCCCCGGTCGGGTTCTGTGCCATCCGTGTCCATAGCAACTGGACAAAATAAGTTACTTATTATAGGACAGGGGCTCAGCTGGCAGGTGGTTTTCAATGAGATTTGTCATATCCTCTTCCAAACCGGTCAACAGCACACGTGGTAAAGGAAGCCAGAGGTTGAGGCTGTAAGTTTTTTGTTTTAAGAATATTTCCTGATGCTCGATGCTGATGAAGAGTATGTTTAATGTTTCTTATTTTGACATTTTGAATATTCTTCATGTGCTTGCGAAGGGTCCCAAAATCAGAGATATAATGATAGATGGCTTTCAAACTGGATTGTTTTACACAAGCTGGTGCCAGAAAATCAAACCCAGGAGATACAAAAGTAAGCAAACATGGACATGGTTAATGCAAATGTTCTGTGTTGCGAATTGAATGTTTTGCCATTTTGCCATGTTTAAACAAATGATGTGACGTGCTTTCAGGCCCCGGTATGCAGCACACTAACCCAAACCAAAGTAATTCCTCGTTATCGAAAGGGCTGACAGGGAAAATAAGCAGCAGTTGAAGCTTTTGTAGACAAGAAATTCTAGACTTTATTTTGTCGTTTTGAGCTTAAATTGTTTTTGTTCAAAGGAATAGTTTGGCATTCCTGTTCTAAATCGCTTTCCAAGTGAGAGTTAAAGGAGATTGATACCACTCTCTGTGTTGAGCACAGTGCTCCAGCTGCTGGAGGAGTCAATTAGCATAGCTTAGCTTAGCTTAGCCTGGAGGCAGGTTAGCGTTTAAAAAAACCTCAAAGCTCAAAGTTACACAAAGTATCTCATTTGTAAAATCTGCACACAAACAAAATGTTCAAACAACAGGTTGTGGTTTCACACAGCTTTGTGCTAACTTGCTAATCTATTCCTCTAGCTCCACACTTAGCACATAGCTACAGGGGTGAGATCACAGACATAGAATGGACAGAGCCTGAGTAACGTCACCCGCAGGTTTCAGAAACATTGCTTTGAAGCCGAAAATATGCAACCCTGGCCTCTGCCATGTTGGATGTACTGCTTTTATTTCTGTAATGGCACTTACCTGTCAAATAAGCAGTATATTAATTTATTGATTATGCGCAACTTTAAGCCTTAATATTATCTGAACGGGTGAGTTAAAAAAAAAAAAAAAAATTCAATCCCTCACAAATGTCATGAACATGGAAATGATCTATAAAGACCAAAACTGTTTCCTTAACCAGGCTGTAAACATGTTTGTGCTGTGAAGTTAGGCATTAATATACAGCTGCTTATGGAGATTGACTCACTTCTGCAGCCTGTCTCAAGCAGCCTTACAGTTTATTTCACATCACAGGGGTTTGCCACTTGAACTCTTCTCATTAAACTAATGCAAATAAAAGTGATGTATGTAATGTTCTTTCTCTTCACACAGGCTACAAGCTAGCTGATATCTGTGCACTTGCAGTATCAACTTGTGTCATGAATCCAAACTAACCCTTTAATGTTTCATTCAGAAGGAGGATTGTGATACTGTTGATATACTAATTATATTATCATGATAGTGACTTAAGGAATGATGACTTTCAGGGTGCTTTCACAATGAATAAATTACAAAATGAAGAGACTGACATCTTTTATGCTCTTGACTGCCACTATATTGATGTACTTTGCTGTCACAAAGAGCTCCTGAAGAAATAATTGATTATAGGTATTACTATTATTAGACTGCAAACTGACTATGTTCTATCAATAATGACAGTGACATAAAAAGTACAGTGAAGACTCATGGTGTATTACTGTGGGATCACTGTCATACTTTTTAATGGACTTAATGAACTGACACAGTACAGAGACGAGGATACAAGCACAGCAGTTTTAACATCCTTTGACTTGTTAATCAAACATCATACCCATAAATATATACATGGTTCATGCAATAATAAGATGGATTCCTGATCTGATTTCACAATCAGCAAATTGATTTATTCATAGCTTAGCTTTGAAATCATGCAAAAATCATCATAAAGTACTTTGTTAATGACCGTTTCATGGTTTATAATTCTCTGAAGCAGTAATTAATGGCTTATTAGCATTAATATAGACATTGTTTATTCATAACCTCTTCATAAAATATTACTTTTAAGAAATACTAAAAAAAAATACAATCACTGACCTCCCTGACCTCTGCATGTTTGTATGTGCTTTGTTCTAACCATGTCAATTGAGTGACACTTCAAATGGCTCCACACACCCAGAGAGAGTGAAGGCGGGAGGGGGGATGTCAGTTAGGAGCAGCTGCGGGCCGAGATTGAGCGATAGCATTGCAGATCGTCAAATTCCTCCCCTATCCCCCTCCATCCTCTGAAGAACATCTGCATCAAGGCCAGCAAGCTGGGACCTCAACAATGGAGGACATTCAGTGGCTCAGATAAACTCCTCTCCTGCTCCCACCATGTACCACCATCACCGCCATTATCTCAACACACTGCCTCACCTTCTCCTCCTCCTCCGCCTTCATGCTCCCATACTACATTTTCTCCTGCTGCTGCCTCTGTCCTCCAAATCTCACCACCACCTCTGTATCTCTGCTGCTGTTCCCCCTCAACCCTTGATAAAGTACTGCCTGCTCTCCCCTTCACCACAGTCACCTCTGTTATCACCCTGCTGTTAACCTGAACCATGAGGGCACTTTCCTTCAACACTGCATTCATTGTTTGTGTGTTCTGCCATAGCCATTTTTTTGTTGAACCAACAATGTCTGTTTTTCTTTCTAAGATGATAAGAATAATAATACTAATAATAAACTAATAATAACCCTAACAATAACAAAATATTTATTATTCAGACATAATAAATCTCTGAAAGGTCAAGTTGTTTTAGAGGAACAGAGCAGATAAAAGACAAATCCAGCTTCATGCATCTGTCGTTATAATTACAGTCTCTTAAAAACCTGATCTCTAACCATGGATTGACACTATTCATTCTGTTACTGCCCAATTAATGCAGCTTATTCCATGTACTGTTGTTTTTCTGTCAGCAGTATACACACTAAATTCAGAGATAAATGTTTGTAGATGCTGGATTTGGGTTGTCACAGCAACAAGCTTTAGAACATGAATACTGTATCTGGAGTTCTGTCAAAACAATTTAAAACAGCCCATCAGTGCAACTGTAAACCGAATCCTCCCCACCCCACCCCACAAAATGATCAGACCACTCACCGCCATCTGGAAACTAGAATGTTGTGTGTGTGCATGTTTTGTATTGATCACAAATTCCCTGGAAACAGTTACTCCTGATTTATTTAACATTTAAATGAATTCAGCAGGGAGACATAATCCTGCAGATAATCCTGTCAATAGGTTAACAAGCACTTAATCCTGAAGAGTGACTCAGTGTTGTGGAAGTTCACACGCTGGGGAGGAAGCAGGTACATATATATGGAGTCCAGCATGTGCAATATTGCACTGAAACTAACTTTATTCATCACGTTGAAATTGGTATTTTTGTGACTTGTCACCTCCAGTGTCCCCCAGAGTGTAATCCCACTGTGGTAAATATGCTCAGCTGTACTCGAGTATTTGTTCTGATTACAGTACTTCTGATCAAAAACTAGCGAGTCGACAACTTTGCTAACAGCCAAAACCCAAAAACATCATAATTTAAAGTAGCATTTTGTATAGATATTGGTATTTCTTTGTTATTTAGCATTCCCAGTTTCAGAGTGTAATCCCACTCAGTAAATATGTCCAGCTGTACTCGAGTATCTGTTCTGATTACATTACTCATGATCAAAAACAGCCAAACATCAACAAGGTCACCAACAGCAGACACAGCAGCCAGCTAATATTACTAACTAGTCCAAGAGCAGCCAGCCCAGCTCGGTGTCTGTCTTCCAGCCTTTTATTTCACCAAGCTCTGACCAACCACTAAAAGTCAGTCCCACATTTACTTCTTTCTCATTTCTTGCATCAACGTCCTCCTTGGTCTCCTCTCCTCTAATAGAGGCTGCTGAGCAAAGAAAATGTAATGTGAAGTAGAAAGAAAGAAAACCTTCAATCAAATGTATTTTTTCACTGCATATTTTTAAGCCAATCAAACAATCAATCAAATTTTATTTGTATACTGTAGTCCAAAGTCACAAAACACATTTTGCCTCAGAGGGCTTTACAATCTGTACAGGGAGTGACACCCTCTGTCCTTAGACCCTCGGTTCAAGTGAGGAAAAACTTGCCCACAAAAAACCCTTTAACAGGGAAAAAAGGTGGAAGAAACCTCAGGAAGAGCCACAGAGGAGGGATCCCTCTCCCAGGACGGACAGACAGACAATTACAATGAAAGACTGGGTAACTGAGGTGATTAGTGAAGGCAAGTTGGTCATCAATCTTAACCCCTAAGTTTTTCACCACCCTGGTGGAGGTGAGACATAGGGAGTCATTTTTGGTGTTGATGTAATGGTGTATAGTAGGTTTGACTGGGAGGAGCAGCAGTTCAGTTTTTGAGAAGTTCAGCTGAAGACGGTGTGCCTTCATCATGTGGAGATATCTGAGAGGCAATCAGAGACCTGTGCAGAGATCGAGGGGTCCTGAGGAGGAAAATGACAGATAGAGCTGAGTGTCATCTGCATAGCAGTGGTAGGAAAAGCCATGTGACCGGATAATCAGACCCAGTGAGGTGGTGTAAATAGCAAATAGAAGGAGCTCCAACACTGAACACTGGGGCATCCCTGCGGTGAGGTGATGAGATATGGTTGACTGTCCAAGCCAACAAGCACCCTGTGAGATAGGATTCAAGGCAGGAAAGAGCTGAACCAGGGATGGCCATGTTTGAGAGAGTAGAGAGGAGGATGAAATATTCTAATTTCTTCATATTTGTACAAAAGCAAGGTTTTGTTAAGATAAACTCCATGTCAAAGAACATATTTTGTGTATCAGCTGGTAGTAAATTATTTGTTGCTTTATTATTTGGCCTGTATTATATTCTACTAGATCTACAAACTTTAAAAAACGATAATGTGTTTTCATGAAAACCTGCATTATTAACTATCCTTAGACCAGTATGCATAAAGGATGTAGGGTGCTTCTGTAAGTTTTATTCCGTACCTCCACATGATTATTTATAGATTGCTGTGCTTTAATATCACACCTAGAAATGTGTTTTCATATACTCTTTCTATATCAACACCATCTATCCTCGCTACCTGACTGTTTATTTTATAACTTCATAACACAATCTTTGTTTTGTCTAAAAGTGTACGGCAACCATGGTAGCCACGCCAGAAATCCATCTTTATATAGCATGCTGCATTAGAAACAAAACTAATGTGTTTGTTATTGTACTACAGATTGTGACAGCAGGCTCAGGCTCAAATCATAAGAATCAAATCATAGCATAATCACAAACAATCACAAACATAAATGATTTGAGTGCAGAAAACAGAGACAAAGCTGGTGAGGCTAATATATCTCTCCTTCTTTTCTCCATCTTATCCTGCTTCTGTTTGTGCACCCGTACTGCACAGAGGTGCGTTCTGTGACACACCAAACATTTTGTTTACCCTCCGTACAGTATCAGTATCAGCAGGCACATTATTAACAGAAGTACGCCATTTCCACGTCTTCACATACGAGTGCGTAAATTAGGCAGCTATACACATACAGTACATTCACATTCTTCATTATGTGGGAGAGACTGAGGAAACAAAAACAAGCTGCTGATTTCTGTTTATCGAGATAAATTTAATTGACATCTCAATAAAGTGTCGCAATCAGCAGCTAATAGTGCACTCAGAGGAGGAGGACGAGGAGGGCGAGGAGGGCGAGGAGGGCGAGGAGGAGGAGGTTTGATGGTGATTCCTAACAACACAGTTGTTTTTCAGTAAACAGAGCTGCTTTTTGAGCCGATTCGCTCATTAACTGTAGAAAGAATCGGAGCAATGCAATTACTCCATTAGGCACAACTGGCTAACAAAGGCCATACCCTTGAACACGGGGATGGAGAATGATGTTTCCTATTAGAGTACTCTCAGTGGCTGTTATGCTGCTCCCATGACAACCTCAGGGTTACACTTAAAATTACAAAATACATGTTTTTGTCCTTAGACAGCAATAAATGTCCTATGGCACACACACAAGGTATAATGATGAGAGTTGTGTGGACTAAAGTGATCAAGGTTGTCTGGAACAAACGTACAAGCCAGTGCTATGAGATTAGCACTAGCCGAATGCTAAATGGATAATGAGGAAACAGTGAACAGCCCTCATTATGACCCACAGCAGCATGACTCTTAATGATCCAAGAGCTTACAGTATGGCATGTGACCGAATCAGCTGTGTGTGAAGACGTGATGCAAACAAGCTGTTTGTTTTTTTTTTGTTTTTTTGTCATTTTGAATGTTCTATCTGCAAAAAAAGAACAAGGCATTTGGGCTTCTGAGCACACACATCACCCCCACACGTTTTTTTTTTTTTTTTTTTTTTCTGTGGTGTTTTGCAGGTTTACCTTAACTCAAAAGTTCTGATGTTGGTTCAAACTATTTTGTTAATGCTGGAGATGAAAGAAAGCTGTCTAAATCCTCTCCAAACCTCCCTGCCACAACAAATCCACAGTGACATTCCTCTCACGACCGTGCAAAATACTACAGCATACAATAGAAAATGTGAGAGAAAACCAGTGATGCAGGTTATATTTTGTACAAACGGAGGTATTGTGCTGCCAAAAAATATAATAACAAGACTAAGACCTGATTCAGACCAAATCCATCCAATCTGTGATGAAAACGCAGGTATTCCCATTCATTTGAATGTAGGTGCATTTTGGGTCTGTTGCTGACAAAAACACAGCAACCTTGGGAGGAAAAGGTTGCTGTTGAGCTAGACTGAACTTTTAGTCTTGTCAAACTGCTCCACTTTCAGCCTAAAATGTCACCAAACACTATCCAGGTGGAATTCATAAATTAAATTGTGATTCTCTGCCTGTTGTGTTCTTCCTTGGTTTATTTCATGTGCTGGCTTCTACAGTGCAAAATACTTTCCAACACTTAAACACCAAGTTTCCTGTGCTCTATGAGAAACACGGCAGTGGTAGAGCGACAGACAGGGAATGGGAATAAATGAGCGCTGATAGCAACAAAACTGTTGAATCAGACAAATAAAACATAACACTGCACACACTGCCACACAACCCTGCGACGATTCACTTGCCTGCATGGTTTGGTCTGAAAACATTCAAAGTCTCTGCAGTCATGTTAGCAAGTCTGTGAGTCTGTACTTAATTAGCTAAATGCTGTTATCCAAATTCACAGGATCACCAAAGACATTTGGATTTTTAGTACCATGGATATCATGAAGCAAATTTATTAGTAATCCATCTAATACTTGTTCAGGTATTTCAGTCTAGACCAACGTCGTGGACTGTCCGACAGACAGACATTGTCAGTCAAAGCCACACTGCTAGCATGGCTAACGATCAATATGACATCAGACTCAGTATCAGAAAGTACGAACTATTAAAAGATCAGGATATTTAAAAAACATAGAATCACGACATCCATACTTTTGGACGAGCCCCTTGACTTTCCTAAAAGAAATACACACCACCAAAAATATATGAATACAACTAAATATTTACATATGAGCATAATTCATAGGTGTATGAGTAAGAACATTGAAAAATTGAAAATGGAGTGCTTGTTAAAGTGTGTTATATCTCGTGTCTTCAAATCAAAGCCAGACCTGTACAGCCCTGCTGCGTAAGAGCTGCTTCACTCTGAGTATTCCTAGCAGGGGTCGTTGTGTAATGACAGCACCTTTCTTAAACACATAGATCTAACACTTCCCCTCCTCTTCCTCCCTTTAATCCTTTCATCCTCTCCTCTCCTGTGCTGATCTGACTCTGATCTTCCTTGCTTATCTTATTCAGGGGGGTCGCTGAGCGATGGGGCCCTTTTGTGAAAAGGACAGGTCTGAAGATAAAAGGCGAGTTTAAAATGCCGGTGACTGAGCCTAGGAGATGGCAGACAAATTGGGACGACACCTCTCCGGTCCCGTCAGATGCTACATGCTTCGTTTTGGATTCCTGCTTCAGATGAGCGAGCGAGCTCTAACGAAGGTGTGATGTTTCCCTCCTCACAATCCTCACAAAGAATTATGTAGTTTAACTCTCTTGCTCTCAGTCATCCATCTGTGTTTCTTCTCTCAACCTCTTTCCTTTAATCAGCTCTTGGTGTGCTTATTTAGAGTAAGTGATTGCCTGTAATGTGTTCTGCCACAGAGAGGCCAGAGCCCAGGCCCTCATTGAAAACCATAGATCTTCTCCCACCGCTATCGCTAGGTGTGAGTGATGATCTCCATATGCCCAGGCTTACCCCTATTCTCACTGTATATTAGTCATGCCAGCATGCCATTATCACCATGTGTCAAGTGCACACCTGGTATGAGTGTGTATGTCCCAGTACAAACGTGCTCACGTATGTGTGTTTGTGAGTGTTACTCCTCAGTTATGTGCGTGCGTGTGCCCCATTGCTATGAAGCGACTCGAGTTGGCGCCTCATCACATCACTGCTCACCTTCTTAGTCATGTTCGTTTTTTTTGCCACAGCTGCTCACTGGTTGTTTACACTGACCTTGTCTGCACCTAGCAACTCACCTGGGCTGCACTTCCGCCATATTCGGAAAAGGAATCTGTCTGAATGTCATAGTGCCACAGATGTCAGTATGGGTCATGATTATTTCAGAGCAGTTATATTAGACTGCATTATTTTTGGTAAACCTAACAAAATGGCAAACTCACTGTGCTTTTAGATTTGAGCATCAAACACAGTTTGGCTGTGAAAAATTTTTGCTTCTTCAAGCAAAAAATCATTTCGGATAAATATTCCCAGAAATGAATGTAACCACTCCTGCACTCCTGAAATCATCATCATAATGAATCTTCATCCAAGGTCACTCATTGGTTAGCCTGGCTGGCTAAACTGTTGGTCCCAACTTCTGTTTTTAATTGGCTGCTACGCAGTAAACAGACAGCTCTCTGTGACTCAAATAGATCATCAGCATGTATGTAAGCTATGTGTAGAATAGTTCATGCACAAAGGAGCAAACACATACAGCTGCTAATGAACACCCACAATAATTAGATATAATACAGTGACTTACATGCAGTGAAACACAGACATAGATATTCATTTTTTAACGCACAATCTTTGTGTATGTCAGTATATTATATGTGTGTCTAATAGAGACTTGTGTTTTGTGGTATTCAAATGTTGTGACATGGATCATGGGTCTGGAAAACAGAAAAAAATCTCCAGTAGACGTTGCTTCATTTTGTGGCTTGACAAGTCTGAATTCTATAATGTGCCGCTGTTTTACATATGAGCATCTATGCTGTGCATGTTCAAGAAGCATTTCTTTCTTTATGGAAAGAATGTGGGGCAAGACAGTCTTCTATTAAAAGACTCTTCCCATTAAATTGAGCTTTTCTCTTCTGTTTAAAGAGGTTATGTAAGAGGTAACACTGCTTTTCATTGATTGATTTATTTTCTTCCAATAATAACATAATAATGTTGTTATATGTGATACTTGTCAGGGAGAAAAAAACATTGGGTGCTGGCAGGGATTCAACATCTTGCTAATGATATTTAAGATTGGAGGTTCAGTACTCAGTGACAACAAAGCTTTGTGCATGTTATATGACTTATCAAAAAACAGGCATGAAGCTACCTCTTACACTCTGTCTGCAGACTAATGTGGCTAATGTTACAGCGACAGAAAGACAGAAGTGTGCTATTGACCTCCTCATAACCTGGAGTTATCAGAGAACTCAAGCTAAAGCAGGAAGAGTGTTGTCACTTTATCTAAACAGTGCATGAGTGTCGCTGTCACAGGCCAAACAATTCCCTGCTTTCTGAGAGCTTTATATTCTGTTGCTTCAGACATCACAGGCCTCCGACACCCACGGCTCTATTTTGTCAGACGCTCCCAACAAGTAGCGCCAGAGTGGCAGTCTCCACACCGACACACGAAAAATATGAACTGAGGTGAATGAGCCAGAGAAGGAGAGATGAAGGGAGCAGCAAAGAGAGAAATGGAACACAAAGTGATAGAGACAAGGGAAAGGTTTTCAACAGACCCAAGCAGGAGAACAACACAAGAAGAAAGCAATCCTCACAAGCAGGAAGAGGATTATATTAAATAAGGCTTCCAGATTCAAAGTACACTGGCAGCTTGTTCAATTTCTTCTATGGCAAAATTTGCATTATGTTAATGTCCAGAATCCTTGTCAGCATGCTGTACATTTATACTACTCACATAAACACATATCTAGAAACTAGAAAGGCTAGAAAGGCGCTATATAAGTACAGTCCATTTACCATTTACAGTTTACACATATTGCACACACACACACACAAACACACACACACACACACACACACACACTCTCTCTCTCACACACACACACACACACACACACACACACACAGTCACACACACACACACACACACACACACACACACACACACACACACACACACACTCACACACACACAAACACACACACACAAACACACACTCACACACACACACATGCACACACACAATCATAGAAATGTGAAATTTAAGCCAGCACAACCACACCCTGAGAATGTGCAGCACTACACTCTCTGCCAGAGACCACATTTAAAGAGACTACATGGGACCACTAGTTGAAGACAGGCTACCTAGAGAAAGCACACACAAACACACACACACACACACACACACACACACACACAGACATAATAATAATACTAAAAAAACATTCATTAAGGCCATACATAATCCTCCAATGGATAATTACTGGGGGCTATATGCATATCACTATAGAAACGCTGCACAGTGGTACTGCAAAGTATTCTGCTATAGACTTCATGCAGCAGGTGGGAACACAGAGTAATATTATTATCCCAGAGCTGAAGCATCGAAATATGAACAAGAAGCAGCACTTAGCACAGCCACATGTGCTTCATATTATTGTGAAGGGAAACTGGACCGTGCTGTTGTATGACAGTGGTAATTGGTCATTTTTGTGTAAGGTTTGCATTAATACGCCTTTGTAAGCAAGAGACTCTGGTTCCACTCGAATGTCTGTTTGGATGTCTGTGTTTACATCTTTGCAGCGCAGGCCATCATATGTATGCGCATGTATGCACACGTAATGCATATATGTCCGTGCATTTGTTAGTACAGTAAAGCCGTAAATACGTTATACTCCATCTGAGATCAATTCAAGAGTTGGTTCACCCAAATTACTTGGAACTGTTTTATATCCATGTTTGGAGGATTATCCTGAAAAACATGCACACTGTTCATGTGGAGAAATGCTGCACAGTACTATACTACATATTTTATTATTTTATTTCATACTACATATTTTGAGTCTGTGGTGAGTTCACACTGGGAAATTGACAAAATAAAGTTAAAAAAACAGTCAGTACGCAATAAAACATTGTTGACTGTTGAATGTGTTTGCCGATATTTAGATGTATATTAGCCGAGGTGGAAACCTACGAGTGACATCACACATGCTCTGTCCATTCTTTATACTGTCAGTGGTGATGACGTGTAAGAAGTTAATTGTCCGCTCTAAAACAACAATGGTGGTTGCTAAAGAGGTTACTACCATTGCTGAAAGGAGAAAGGGGGAGTTAAGTAGAGGGGAGGAAGAAGAACTTCTTTTTTTTTTCTTTTTTTCAGTGTTATTTAACTCAGATGTAATGATCATATAGATTGCTGCCATAACTACCAGAATTATTTGACATCATGGATGTCAAACTGACAGAAGTACTGTGATTCCCATGAGATTGAGCCACCGTCGCCATGCAGAAGAAGCCAGTCGGAGGCACGAATCAGAGCAGCAAAACACTTTGTTGTTGCAGTTAGGAACAAAACTCAGCGCCATAGTTTCTGAATTTATTCACAATTGCCCCAGAATTCAACAGTGAATTGATTTAAGCTGCTTGAATGAATGCTGGAATCTTGCTTGTTGCCGAAATGCACGTTGTAGCCATGTGCCACATGGTCATCACCTTTATATGCACAGACTTAGACCTCTTTCCTAACACAGATGTTAATCTGTTCCACTGATGAGGTGTGGATGTGTTGCGTCAGTCACTTAACTCTGTCTATGGGGAAGATGAATCAGTCTCTTACTACATATCATCACATGGACTTGTAAGCCTTTTCTACATGATTTCCGCTCTTAGTCATCCCGCTTGCTACGTCTTGCCTTGGTCGTCAGCTCGTAACTCACCTGACATTCACCCTCCTCCCTTCCCTTTTTTCTCACTGTCTTTATCTTTGGATTTTAAATTCCAGCCCCTGAAGTCATCCGGGGCTCGGGCACTCTGCCAGGACAGTGAGCAGTATTTAAATCTGTCTATTCTCTTCCCAAAGAAGCCATCTTCTGGACCTGCCCCGTAGGCAGATGGAGAGAGAGCGAGACGGAGAAAGAGCAATAAACAGTGCAGAGGGGTTTGCGGGGGTATGACAAATGACAATGAGTCAGGAAATGGCTTTGTATACAGCCAGCATTATTCATAAAGTACTTAAATTGTTTGGATCTTGAATATTCATATACCTGCACCTAAATCTGCAGCTTGGGGGCTTTTAAGAGGCACTGAATATATGCAGGAGATGAAGCATTAGGGATGCTCTGGAATAAACAAAGCATTACTGCAAAACTGCTTCAATTGTATGCATTCACATGAGAGCATTACAGATAAACTGCCACTGAGTTAAGGATGCATCCATAGGATTTTTCCTGTATACATACAAAGTGGCTAGGACTAAAGAATTTAAGAGCTTTTTAATATGAATACTCTAAAGGAGTTAAATCCCTGATGGCAAAAAAGAATTGCCTAATAACTTTCCAGTCACAACTGCTCCTTTCCCAAAGGAAGTTATGATAGAGTGAGAGGGATCCGGCAGCCACGGAAAACCTAAACCGATCTATAAATTAGCTTGCAGGTCTTGTGGTCAGCTAAGCTGGGGGGGCCGATGGCACTGATTTGTGCCAATAAGTCTCTGGTCGACAGGCTCTCTGCTGGGTATCCATGTCTTTTTTTTTCACCACATCTCTCTCATTTCCTCCTACTTTTAATCTTTTTTTTCCCCTCCCTCACTCTTTAATATCACAGCTCTCGGGTCTCTGCTGCTATTGTGGCTCATAGATGACTCTTGCTGATATTTATCAACCCGTGGTCTCTCTGTCTCCATCGCTGTCTCACTCTCTCTCTCTATTCGTTGCCTTGATGAATGGGTAGTCTACTGTAACCCGATCCACGTCTCCTCCCTGCATTGCCGAATAATAACATGTATATGGAGGAAATGTAGACAGGTCACTGGGGCTGTGACCCACGGTTCGGCTCAGGGTCACGACCTCTGTGTGACTTCAGCTTAAGATCTAAACATAACTTGGTGGTTGTGCCTTTAGAAAAAGCAGTGGCTGCATTTGCTGTGGCTCATCTTCAGGCAGTGAAGTCATTTTATCATTTATTTTGTCAGCATACACTAGAGGAATGATATCACTCTGTGGCAGGCTGATCTATCATCATATTAAATCATTATTTTGATAGTGATGCGTCTGACTTATTTACCCTCAAATAACCTCGTCTTTCAAGACTGACTGATGACTCACTAGCGTCTATTAGTTCTTCCTGTGCGGTGACTGACAATGACGCCAGTTCAAGATGTCTTCTTGGCTCCAGCCAGTTTGTACTTTGACCTCTGTGACATCAAAGCTGACCCAGTGTTGGCACCAGCTGTTGGTTTCAATATTTATTACTAATCACCTGCAATGACAGGACTTTGGATCTATTTGATCATGAGAGAGAGAGAGAGACGAGAGACTTAGTGCAGAAAAAGAGCTATTAATTTGGATTGTCTGTCCTTGAGATACATTTTCATCCTTTGTGGTACCATTTTAAACGGTGTATGATTTATGTCATATTCATATTGTGATAAACTTCATTTAAATGTGGTCAGTCCATTACCCAAGCAGAGAGCTCTGCCAAAAAAAACAGCTTTGCCTCAATATTCACAGACAATACGTCATCCAGCGAGATGCTGCAGTGGCCAATCAGATAAATGCAAAAGGGCACATTCAAGGTAGATTACTGTATAACCTGGACAAGTATTTGTACTGTTTAACTCATGATTGGGACAAAAGATAAAATACTTGCTGTCGTGATAATTCGTGACTTCCTGAACTTCCTGGATCTCATGTCTAAAAATAATAATGTCAGACTTCTCCCACCAGAAACTCAACAGCACTGAGTTTGTTAAAATGTTTAAAATGGCGGAGTCCCGTGACACGATATGAGAAGAAGCCATGGAGCTCCACAGTGCATCGCTGCGTTTATCTTTTAAAATATTTACACCAGAGATAGTAGCACCCAGTATATTTGCTATTAATTAAAGAGGGTGGAAAAAAAATGTCAAAATCTGTTAAGACCTCGGCTTGCGGAGATATTAAAAGACATCTACGATCGCACGGGGCTGACGCCATGTTGCAAGGCCAAGAAGCTAATGAACCCAACCAGCAACAAGCTAACGATATAGCACAGGATATCAGCGCAATGAACTGTGTGAACTGTGTTCATTTTCAAAACATTGGATAATTACTTTATCCAGCCCCTCCCCTTAGAAATTCCCCACTACTATTTTAAAAAGGTTCGACAGAATATCCGAGATATTTATTTGGAACGGTAAACGGCCCCGTTTGAGCCACAGCAAGCACCAGCAAGACCAGCTGATAAAGGAGGCTTAGGGCTACCAAACATGTTATTTTACTATTATGCTTTTAATAGTAAAAAAAATACTTTTAAAAGTAAAAATTTAATTTAAGGCACTTGGCCCACTGGTCTCTCCCTCCTGAAAGAGCCCCTCCGTGGTACTGTCTGGAACAAGCTGTAGTGGCCTCTGTCACCCATGCAAGCGAAAACACATCCAATAATCGCTCATCTTAAATTAATTTGGACTAGAGTTCCTTGAATATTTAAATTTGATCCCTTTCTAAATGTCTCTTCAAGTGTCTGGTTAAATCCTAAATTACGAATAGATAAATTTCCCATTTATTGGAAGATATGGCAGGAGAAGGGAGTGGTCACTTTGGGGGATCTGTATTCTGATGGTTCTTTAAAATCTTTTGGGGAGTTGGTGCGGCGGTTCAGCATCCCTACATCCCACCTTTTTAGGTACCTGCAACTCCAACATATGTTGGGGGGGGGGGGTTTGGGTCCGCTGCATCGGTTCCCCACAATGCAGAGCTCCTAGATAAAATTTTAAAGACCTATGGAAGAGGACATGAAGCAGCTGTCTATTATTCTATGTTGATTCAGACTCTTGGTAATGGGCCCATTGCAGCTCTGCAGAAGACATGGGAAAGGGATCTGAACTTGACATTTAGTGAGGAGGATTGGAATGGAATTTGTAAAAATATTAAAGGAGTTTCAAGGGATGCAAGAGTACGCCTTATTCAATTTAAAATTATGCATTGTTTTTATTGGACTCCCTCCAGATTATTTAGATTAGGATTATTATCCACATCAGATTGTTGGCGATGCAAGTCTGAGGAAGGTACTTTAATTCATGTGTTATGGTTATGTCACAAAGTCCAACACTTCTGGACCAATATTTATGATAATCTATGTGAGATTACAGAGATGCAAATTCCATTTAGTCCTAGATTATTTATTTTGAGTGATCATTCAGTTCTGACAGGACAGGATAAACATTTTGTCCAAACCAGTATTATGATTGGCAGACAAATACTTGTCAGGGGATGGAAGACGGAGGGGGTACTCTCTATGCAAGAGTCGGCTGTGGAGATGGCACGAGTGGCAGCATTCGAAAAAAATGTCATATAAACAACTGGGCAGACTGGATCTATATGAAGCAAAGTGGGGCAAATACTTAATTTTTTAAGAGGCCCCTGAAAGGGCGTATATAGTGGAGAGATGCAAATTTTCAGTTAATTGTGTATAAATATATAAATGTGCTTCTTCTTATTTTTGTATGTATATTATTTTGTGATTGTTACTTTAATCTTTTTATTTGTTAACAGAATATTGCATTAATGCAGTGCTTGTTTTATTTATTACTTGTATTGACTTTCCCTCGAATCATTTTCTGTGTCTATTTTTGTTTTGGTTTATCTTACATCATGTCTTCATCGATGTAATTAGGGTAACTGTAAAAGTTGTACATGAAAGAGCACAGGGGTAGATGTTGGCAACCAGAAATGTATCAGCACAGATGGTGGTGTTTGTTTGTTTGGGGGGGAAATGAAAATAAAAACTGTTCATCACAAAAGAAAAAAAAAATGTTAAAATGATTTGCTGTTTTGTTTTGTTCTCCAAATAACGACCGTCTCTCTCAGTGGCAAAGGTGGAGGTATTAAGACAGTTCCAGAATATTGAAAGCATGTGACTTTGACAATGAAGCCTGCCATTTGCATCCTCCTAGCAGTCAGTGTTAATCATGAATGCAATCTTTCCCATATCCTTACCCAACTGGCTTTAGTTGACTGTACTTGAAGGCCCCATGAAGTCAAACTTTTTGTCCCGTCTGTCCTCTGTCCTCCAGTGTCTGTCCAACAATGACAGTGTTTTCAGTATTTTCAGGTATTCTTCATGGTATTTTAGAGTTTGTCATTTCCTGATAAACCAAAAAAAAGTTGTTGATGATGTCATCCTGCGATCAGGGTGTGTACTAATTTTACATCCAATGAAATGATTTCTCTCTTCTAAGACTGCCTGAGTACTTCCTGTTTGATACAGTAAGTATATCTTTATTCAGTGATTTTGGTGAAACTGGATCAGATTTTTATAAACAATATATTTGCTGCTTTTCCCTCTGGCGTCCTCCAGCTGCTCAGCTTCAACTCTCTGTGATTTACTGTACACACTTTATGATGGACAGATAGCTTTAGTCTAAAGACTGAAGTAGCTAACCGCTAATTACCCGCTGCTAACTGAATCTGCCGTTAGCAGGCAACAGAACCGGGGTCAGCAGCCAGATCCGGAGATGATTTACAGACTTCACTGATGGAAAGATTGCGATCTAGTAACCGCTAACTGACTGACTCAGCTCCAGCCAGGAACCAAAACCCAGGAAGGAAACCATCTTGGTAGGCTACTGTATTCCCTGCCAAACTGGCCACCACTGGTTTTAGATGTTGTGTACACTAGACCATTGAGCTGGTATCGCACACCAGAGTGAAGTGAAACACCAGAGTTGTGTTCTGTAAAACCAAAACAATGAGCTGGAAAATGCTAAAATGTTCCTTAAAGCTGAGAGAAACTCCAGGGTCAGGCATGATTCTCTGTCGGCTCATCACAAAGGACCACTTTATCATAGTCATTCATCCTGTTTCTTGTATAAAAATGCGGATTAGTTCAGCTTAAACCATAAAGAAAACTCATCTGAGGCAGTTCTTGGTTCATGGGTTATTTGAAAAGGCACTGAAACCGCAAAGACTTGATGTAGGCTAAATGCACATCAAACAAATGGATGCAAGTCATGGCAAGCAGGACAAATTCCTCAACTCTTCCTAAACTTATAAAGTATATGATCTATGATCTTTTCATCAGACATCAGTAAAAATGTGGAGCTATACACCATCTTCATTTTCCAATTTAAAGTTTACAGTAACCTGAAACACAAGCCTGTCATCATCTCTTCCTAGAACTCTATCTCCCCTCACCACCCTTTTTTCTCTGTATCTTTCCATCAGAATTTTTACTGGAATACTCATTGAAATAATTGTCCACAACTGTCAAATTCAATTGATTCAATTTACAGTGACTTACTGGAGCTCATAATAAAAACAATGAAAACCGTTGTCATAACGAGCTTTTGCTTAACATTTATTCTTTCTTACCTCAGCTATTTAACAACCATGACGGTTTTATTACCGTCCCTGCTCTGTAATAGGCCTCTCATTGTTAAGAAGCCATGTGGCCTTGGGCTAGTGTGAATGGTGGGTTGGTTTAAAGATGGATCTGGTCGACGTGTACTGTTAATATAATCTTATAAATAAAGTCACCGTGGCCTGGGGGCTGCACTGTGTGTTCCCAGCCTCAGTTTGCACCTACAGGTAGGAGCTGACATCTCTCGCAGTAAATCAAAACTTCAAAACTGTGTTTTTTAAGTGTATATATATATATATATATTCATTTGTATTCATTTTCATAGCTAAGGGCTGTTGTCTACCCCAAATAAGAGGAATATGATTTATTGGCAAATGTATTAAAAGGTTTCATTCAAGTCTTTGTTGAAACATGATATAATGCCTCCATCCATAAGTCACATTCTCACAGAGCTCTGTGCTTGGAGCACTTTGCTATCCTTCAAAGCACTCAGAAGAGGAAAACTAGGGTGCACACTAGCTAAATGTGTTGTTGCCCTTGACAAACAGCGAAACATTTGAGGTAGCCTCAGAGAATACAAGTATGACAACTCTTAATCGATCTGTGCTTTTTTCTGCTAACGTGCAGCGAAGCGAATGCTCAGAATAGATCAGGTGACTTGTCCTGAATAAAATACATTCACCACCTTGTCCTCGCTGCAACTTTCACCTTTCTTTCCAGACTTTTGTAATTAGGTCCACCGTCAACAGTTATGTGAACTTATGACTTTTGGCAAAATATCTTTTTTCTCTTTTATTGTGTTTCAGTTCAATTATTGTATCATTTTGCCTGTGGTGTCTACTGGATATTTTCTATTTTACTCAGAGCCATATTTCTACAAAGAACGTGTGTTTCAAAGAAATCCAATAGACAATCAAGAGTCCAGAATTTGAAACTGTATAGTCCCTGCACTGGGGTCTTTGGGTATAACAGAAATACCAGATGCAGCCAAGTGTGCAGTCAGTGCCTCACGCAATGTCAAATGTTAGGGCGTGCTGCTGCTGTCCCAAGAGACACTGGACAGTCAGCTCAGTACAGAACAACAGGTCAGAGTACATTTGGCGAGTGTGTGTGTGTGTGTGTGTGTGTGTGTGTGTGTGTGTGAGAGAGAGAGAGAGAGAGAGAGCAGTTGCGTGAGTTCAGGTGTGTGTTTGTAGCTTGCAGGAATAAAGAAAAACACACACACACACACACTGAAGCACTGAAGATCAATGTTTCAGAGAATAAACCCGGTGACCGATTTACATTTAATTCAACAATAAATGAATGAGTATATCAATTTATGCTGCATACATGGGTAATAAAATTGGGCTGCTTCCCTGCTGACAATTTTTCACTGCTACAATATATTTTGTGCCGACACTGAAGGATTCCACTTCAGCTGCCACATATTTTTGTCCATAAGTTAAATTTTCCTCGCCTGTCTTACAATTGGACAGACGTTTGATATTAAAATGTGGCCATGGCTGTTTCTTACTTTAGTTTGTTTGGAAGCGAAACACAGATAAGCACAGTAAGATATAAAGTGTGCTTAGTTATATGAGAAGATCAATACCAGTCTCATGTTTGTAGGTTGTGGCGAGGCAGTGGCCTTCCGGTGGGATTCTGGTCTGTGGGCTGGGCTTGGTAATTGGGGCACTTGGGCCCGGTGCCCTGAGATTATATAAGCCGACAACTCATTCATTCTCTCTCCCACTCTCTCTCCAGCAGACGTCCGTGGAGTGGTGTGGCAGTCGCCGCCGCCGCTTACCGTTTTCTTTCCCTTTTTAGTTAGATGCACTTGACAACATACATTCACCACATTTTACACTCGTGCACATCCTACACCACTGATAGTACTGACTTCCACATCCCATCTGAAACATTTTGTTCTATTTTTCGTTGCTTCATGTTAAACAAATAAATGTGTTAACCTTCTAAAACAGTGCAACTCCGGTTTTTGTCATGGCCCAAAGAGCCAGGTTGAGACAAATGGGGGCTCGTCCGTGTCTTTTGTTTACATGTTGATCAGCTGATGAGGGCCAGGGGCGCGTTTGGTTCGGTGGTGATCGCCGTTTTGTTTTCGGGTTGCTAGAAGTTTTGGAAGTTGTGGTAGTGAGACAGCTGCTTTATGAGAGGGATTTTGAAGGTCTGGAGTTTTCTGTGTTTTTCTCTTTTGGTGAAGCCGGTTGCGCTGGTCCAAGGAGAGGATAGTGTTGCCGCCCCGATGCGCTGTGTTCGGAGTTTCCCCGTTAGGCTGTAGTGGCGTTGCCCCTCTGGGTCACGTCGTTTTTTTTCTTTGTGTAGTGTTGTGGCAACGTGGTTAGTGTCAGCTGTCTATAGACGGTTGTCCGTGGGATCCTGCGTGGTGGCCTGCTTGCAGGTGACTTTTCAGACCCGCTGGTTTTCAGTGCGTAAGTACCCACCGCAGGCTGCATGAAGACTAGGGGTGAGTTTAGTAAGATTTTGAGCTAGGCAGTTAGGGGGAATACTCCGCAAGGTAAATTGCCTCGTTTGTGCGTTTGGGTGGTAATACTGTGTGTTCTGTTTGGTCAGTTATGGCTTCCTTGTTGGCGTTTTTTGATGCGCCCTCTGAGGGGTTTATTAATAGCTGCACTAAGGAACAGTTGATACAGATAGCCGAGCATTATAACATCCATGTGGCAGAGATAAAACGCAAGGCTGATGTTAAGGCTACTGTTCAGTCCGCTTTAGTGGAGAGTGGCGTTTTGAGGACTGAAGATTTTGTGTTTCTGCGCCCATGTCGGGGCTGACTTTTGCGCAGCAGAAGGAGCTGCTGATGTTACAGTTTGAGCAGGAGAGAATCCGGATGAAGGTAGAAACGGAGCGTCAAATTGTGATAGAAAAGGTTCGGCAGCAAACAGAAAAAAATAAACTGAGTTTGATTCGCGATGGCAAGCTTTCACAGAGTGTGTCAGAGGAAAGTTTCTCTGAGCCAGGGCAAGTTACGTTTGATGTTGGGGCTAACTTGCGCTTAATGCCCAGGTTTAATGAGAGGGATCCAGACACGTTTTTCACTTTGTTTGAGCGGATTGCGGACATGAAAAAATGGCCTGATGCTGACAGGACTTTAATGCTTCAGTGCGTCCTTACGGGTAGGGCCCAGGAAGCATATTCGGCGCTGAGTGCGAGTGAGGCTGTGAGTTATGCTAAGGTAAAATCTGCTGTCTTGAAAGCATACGAGCTGGTCCCTGAAGCTTACCGCCAGAAGTTCAGGAACTGGGAGAAGAATGACAAACAAACTAATGTGGAGTTTGCTCGTGATTTACTGTGCCATTTCAACCGCTGGTGTTCTGCTGCAAATGTTGAGAGTTTTGATGGACTCTGTGAGCTGATAGTGTTGGAACAATTTAAAAATTCAAGTCCTCAGCGTATTGCGACTTATATAAGTGAACAGAAAGCGACCACTTGTATTAAGAGTGGCTGAGCTGGCAGACGATTTTGTGTTGACGCACAAAAGTGGTTTTGGTGATGGATGTGCTGCCAGTGATGGAAGACGTGGAGGTAACAACCTCGGTAGTGTTCGTTACAAGGTTCCGTCTTCAGTAGCCGGGCCTGTGCACGCATTTAAAGCCTCACGTACGAGGGATGATGGTGGCAGAGGTGGCCTATGTCATTATTGTCAGGGTGCGGGCCACTGGAAAGATCAGTGTCCTGTGCTACGGAATAGGAATAAACGTAAATCGTATTCACCAGCTCCAGCTTTGTCCTGTTCCGGTGCTCAGGGGCCAAGTCCTAAATGTGTCGATCCAGAGAGTGATAATTTTGAGTCTTTCATTGCAGACGCTGTGGTTTCTCTGGGTAGTGGGGAGCGTGTACCTATAAAGTTTGTGAGGGACACAGGCGCTAAGCATTCGTTCATTTTGGAATCAGCATTGCCCTTTTCACCTGCAACAGAAACAGGGGACTTTATTCTGATGCAAGGTATGGTGATGGGGGTGGTACCTGTACCGCGGCACAAGATGATGCCTGATTGTGACTTGGTGAAAGGCGTTGTAGCAGTGGGTGTGTGTCCGGCATTTCCAATCGATGGGGTGGAGATGATTCTAGGAAATGACCTGGCGGGTGGCACGGTCTGGGCTAGTGTGCCACCGTCTCCTGTGGTTACTCCAGAGCTAAGGGTGAGTGCTGGGCAGGATGAGTGTGGTCGTAGATATCCAAGTGTGTTTCCAGCCTGCGCCGTGACCCGTGTACAGCGTGCTAGGACTGCTTCAGACGTTGTTGGTGATGAGGAAAAGGAGACAAAACTGGTGATTCCTCTGCCGGATCTTCCCCCATCCGTCCCTCGGGTGGATTGGGTTAAAAGTCAGCAGGTTGATCCGTCGCTGTCTGGTTTGTTGACCAGCGTTTTGCCTGAGAGTGAATTTGGAAGTGTGGCTCATGGTTATTTTCTCCAGGATGGTTTGCTTGTGAGGAAATTGGTTCCTTGTGAAGGTGACTTTGTTGGTGAGCCAGTGTTTCAAATGTTATGCATGATATTGATGTTGGAGACAGTACACCAATTAAACAGCGTTTCTATAGGTGTGCACCATACAGACAGAAAGTTATGGAAACTGAAATCAAGTACATGCTGGATAACAACATTGCAGTTCCCTCATCATCTAGTTGGGCGTCACCTTGTCTATTGGTGGATAAATCGGACAAGTCTCCTAGATTTTGTACCGATTATCAAAAAGTGAATAAAGTTACTAAAACAGATTAATTCCCATTGCCTCGTATGGAGGACTGCATAGACCAGGTTGGTGCAGCGAAATTTGTGAGCAAGTTTGACCTGTTAAAAGGGTACTGGCAAGTTCCTTTGTCTGTTCGTGCTAGGGAGATTTCTGCGTTCATAACGCCTACTGGACTGTATGAATACACTGTGGTGAGCTTTGGGCTACATAATGCACCTGCAACTTTTCAGCATCTAATGAACATGGTTGTGGCAGGTCTTGAAGGCTGAGCTGTGTATCTGGATGATGTAGTCATCTTCAGTGACACGTGGGATGCTCATGTCCAGCGCATCCGTGCCTTGTTCAGTCGTTTATCTGAGGCACGACTCACAGTCAATCTGGCAAAGTTGAGTTTGCGACCCCTGCTGTTGAGGCAGTGGCCTTCCGGTGGGATTCTGGTCTGTGGGCTGGGCTTGGTAATTGGGGCACCTGGGCCTGGTGCCCTGAGATTATATAAGCCGACAACTCATTCATTCTCTCTCCCTCTCTCTCCCCAGCAGACGTCCGTGGAGTGGTGTGGCAGCCGCCGCCGCCGCTTACTGTTTTCTTTCCCTTTTTTAGTTAGATGCACTTGACAATATACATTCACCACATTTTACACTCGTGCACATCCTACACCACTGATAGTACTGACGTCCACATCCCATCTGAAACTTTTTGTTCTATTTTTTGTTGCTTCATGTTAAACAAATAAATGTGTTAACCTTCTAAAACAGTGCAACTCCGGGTTTTGTCATGGCCCAAAGAGCCAGGTTGTGACGAGGTCAACTATGGAGCTGGAATCTGGACTTGGCTCAGCATACATTGGAAGTAGGTGGAAGCAGCTAGCCTGGCTCTGTCCAAAGTTTAGAAATGTACATGAAAGCTCACTAACATGTTATATCTGTACACAAACACAAATGTCAAAACATGGCCGGGCACAGAGACTTCCTGGACTGGTGCTGTCACAGTGAGGTTGCTAAGCAACCGGCTGAGACTCCACAACATACATGCCACACAGAAATTAGAGAGGTATTGACCTCAGCTGGATTGTCAGATTGACAAAGGGCTTCTGAAATTACCCACAAACCTTTGTGACACTGGAATTGTGGAGCTACATACAGTATGACTTTCCAAACTAACAATTGCACAAGCATTCCCACCTCATACAGCCGTTGGCCTGGTGTTGTAGAGGTGAGAAAGCAGTGCTCTCTCAAGCTATATGGTTCAAACAACTACAGTACCTCCATCACTTGTGACAGCAATGTGTGGCCTTTTGAAACGCCAATAAACAGTATTTTTTTTGAACGTGGCTGGATGAGGATTGGTTGCAGCTGATTATGTTAAAACCTGAGTAACAGGGCTCAAAACCAATTAACCAACCTCCATTCATAAAAAATCAAGCTCTTGCTTCATCATCATATGGTCCCTTTTAAAGTAATCACACAGTTTAGCAGAGACTTTCAGGATATTAAGTGTGATGTTTGTTAACTCGACAGAGTCAAATAGAGTTTGTGGGTGGTTACTTCCAGTCTGATCATTGTTATTTCACAGGCTGTCCTGATGTCAAACTGAATCACTGGATCCTCTTTGATCAGGGTTCTCTGAAACAGCCCATATGGCTTAACATTCAGAGGGTGTATTTACCTTTCTAAGTGAGGTGAAAACTGTCCTCATTAATAATGCTGGATTGTTTTGTCTCCGAGCTGTCTGCCTGCCGTTCGTTGGCTGCTGGCTGCTGAAAACAGAGAAGTAGACCCACCCAGAACAGGCCATGATAGGCCAGTGGTGTAGAACAGTAGCACATTTAGCAGCACTGCTGATCTGAATATCAGACACAAAACATTCAGCTTGTATAAGCAGCGGCATGAAAGCTGCTTATATTTTGAAGGGGTGGGTAGGATTGAAACTGAAAAGGTGCATTTGTGTGCGAGCAGACGCGTACATGCATGTGTGCATTTGTGCGTACGTGCATATCAGTGTCGCTGCACAGCTGAGGGGAAGGGGAGTTTTGCCAGATTGAATTTCACCAGTTGAACTTTCCAGTCTAATACGTTTTGGTGAGTGAGGTAAATCACATAGAGGGGTGAGCGCTGTCAGGAAGGTGACACTTTGGACAGCACCAAGAGGTCATGAGGGAGAATGAAGAGGCCTGTCTGTCTCAGTTGTTTCAAACATGATCATTACTTCTTTTTTTTTTTTTGCTAATTTTCTTTTTGCAATGCATGCTCTGTAATCCCCTCTGAAGCAGCAGAACCTCCTGTCTAATCTCCCAGACCCATGACTCATCAACTTACTGCCTCACTACAAGGCAGCTTTTTATTATCAGATTTATTTCTTCTTCGCGTATCACAACGGGAAGCTTAATGCGTCTTATTTTGATTAAAGTGTATTTATATTAGTGCAGCACTGGGAGAAAAGAAGATACCCAATCTATGAATTTCAAGACAGAGAACCCCCCCACCTGATCTGTAAGCTGCAGCAACATGCCACAGCGGGATCCAGGCTTATTGCAGCTTGAGGGGTCGGCTTATGAGTTTACCACATGGAGGTGTTGTCCTCAAGCCACAATTGGCTTTTGTGTTTTCATTACCTGGTGGTCTTCAGGTGTGTGTCAGGTCTGTTTTGTGGCTAAACTGTTATTTCAAAACCCTCTCATTTCAGCCATGAGAAGTGACAGCGCCTTAAATGACAACCGTGTTTCATAAGCCTTAGCATCACTAATCCCATTTTCAAAGTATTGCATCCTTTGAAAAAAGAATAATTTAATCTTAACATTTAATCACACACTGTGTAATAGTGTATCTCAAATATTTACCACCTGTAGATACAAAACAATCCTCCAAATTAAACAGCAAATTGTGTTTGTGTGTGGTTATTGTAGGCAACGGAAGTTCAGAACTGAATGAATATGACGTTCAGAACTGAAGAAGCCTCTTGGCTGAGATACAAAACGTCTTTAAGGAACTAAGCTGGTCCAGTTACCTACAATAACCTTCAACAGATGCTATGACCTGGATGACTAAGAATCTTCACAGACAGCAAATTCTGTGGTTTTGCAACACATTCTGATATGATGCACCAGCAGGGCAGTATCACCTGTCAGCGCCTTTCAAAAGGTTTAAGGTCTAAACACTAAAAAGACTTGGTCTGGGTCATGGTTAAAAGGAAACAACATTGAGCATTGGCAGAAAATAATGGTCAAAGTCCAAAGGTGACCCTGCATCCACCCCAAGCTCCTATGTGTCTTCTACTACTACCTACATGCCTGCCATGCCATACTATAAAAGGTCTTTGACACTCGACAACATCTATGTATGTCATTATTGGCCACTTGCTGAAACGACTGATGCTGTTGATTTTCTTGGGAGGACAGTCTCATTTGAAAGGTGGATGGATGACGGCAGCTGTAGACAGCTTGGTTTCACATCGGTTACAGTGACTTATGGCAAAAACATGTCAAAACATATCCAAAGAAACCTCCATAGAAAAGACTCGGTCTGGATGTGTACCATTGATCTTTACGCTCTGTATGTGCAAACAACTGCTGCTCTTCACCGACCAGTCATTAACTACATCTGGCAAAGCTTCAGAGCTGCGAAGAGGCGATAGTACACAATGGGAGTAGTATATTTAGCTCTTGTGGAGTGTTGGTAACACACTAAACAAACAACATCAACAGTGCAGAAATAGATAATGCTGCAGGAGAGCTTTGAGCTGAAGCTTTCTAAGGATGAAGGTTGTTCTTCATACTGTGACTGGAGTTTTGACCTCTTTAGACTGTTTCCCTTCTTCATACACCTGGAAAGTAGAAGAAGTTGTGCCAGAAATCCCAACTCTGCTGGAAGTTTTTATGGAAGTAGTGATGTTTTTTTTTCAGTGTAGTTACAATTTGAATACACTATAATCAAATCCGAGCCTTGTCCTCCATGATGGAGCTACAACCTTTTTAAAGCCACACTTCAAGCCCACAGTTGGTGAATATTTGATCCTAAAAATAAAGATCACTGGTGGAGTGTTCCTTTAACATTGCTTCAACCTATTTGGGGACAGCAGTAACAAGCCATAAATACTGACATCACTTTTTTAGTTGAGATGATGGAGAGCAGGTAGTGCACCACTGTTTTTTCTGTGAAAAAAAGCTGCTCTGAACTGAAGGTAACTGCAGAGTCCAGTGATAATTCTCCGTTGGCTCAACACTAAGAGACCTTTAGTCATGTGATGCATTCTTAATATTAAATGATTGATTATAGCTGCTTCAAGGCCTACAGGTGAATGTTTGATGATAAAAACAGATTCTGGTCTCTGGACTTTGCAGATTGTCTTTTCATTTACACTTTGCCAACCTGTCCACCTAGTGTTCAGATAGAGGATTACGATATTGTTCAAGTGATTATTTTTATTGTGTGTGTGTGTGTGTGTGTGTGTGTGTGCGTGTGTGTGTGTGCGTGTGTGTGTGCTGTCACAGTACAATGGCCCTGAAAAGGAGGACGTCTGTTACAGTGGACCTGTCATAAAATAAGCACAACTCCAGACATAACATGTCTGCTTCCGGCACCCTTGTACTGACCCAGTGCACAGGGTGGCACAGGTGTGTGTGTGTGTGTGTGGTAACTTTTCCTGTCTGACTATCACTTTGTGTATTTGTAAATGTGCGTGCTTGAAATGGGACTTCATTTCAGTCCCCTGGGCACCCACTGGTTTCCTTTTGTCTGATACCTCAGACCCCATGGGAGCTCAGAGACTTTAGATTTAACTTGACTGTTCCCTACACACACACACACACACACACATGCACGAACACCACACACACACTCCCAGTATTACTGTATAGATCTGCGTCTTCCTCCAATCGACACCACAAAAAAGGGATCCTGAGGGGCTTGAGTCAGTCTCTCTATTTATTCACTCCATGTCTGACATCGATAAAATGACCTGCAACCACTCAAACATGCCTTTCTGTCACTTCCAATTTCCTTTCTGTGTACTGACAAAACACACACAAGGAGTACTGTATATGGACCAACGTGCACTGCGGCTTACGAATACTGGGATTCAAAATTACATTATGTGTTCAGTTCATTTCATTTTGAGGAGCAGTTTGTCTGATTTAGTGGCATCTTTTAATGTAGTTGCTGATTGCAACCAATGCTTCATCCTCCAAGAGAGATCATGACTTTACACGAAGCCTGAAAGATACCAAGCTGCGAGCCCACAAATGATGCGTGCAGGAGGATTGTAGTGGCCGGAAGTTTGGCTGACTGACGCTGTAGGCTGGGCGCAAAAAGGATTTTAGGCACCAGGGAACCGGCCAACAGAGGCTAAAAGGACAGAGGCAGAACAGAGATGCAGGCTGGAAACTAGCCGGATGCACTGGGATGTATCGATACTGACCTTATTAAGCGGATGGAGTATTGGCCATAGTGTGACAAAAGCACATTAAATGCACTTTCTCTGTCAATGCCATTATAAAATTCAGTGTTTCCCCACTGAACAGTGAAGCTGCATTTTTAGTTGTATGTTTAGGGCACATGTCAAACTCAAGAGATAATTTCATACGTCTATTGTTAATGGCCCACCAGTAAATCGCACTCCCACTGCTCATACTACAAATCCCACAATGCACCGCAACAGCCAAATACTGTCATTGGTCAAGACCTGTTACTGTTTCTATTCCCACAGTGGACTGCCCATTCAGCGTTTAGCACCATAGTGGTCCCTATGGTGGTTGTTGTTAGCACATAATGACATTAGATAATGGTGCAGTATTGGAATCAGCATTGAGAGTTAAATAGTTAAAATATGTGCATCCCCAACACAAGCACAGTGCTGGGAGACGGGGAAGCTCCGAATTTAACTGTGCAGTAAGTGGCAGTTCAGAAGCACAGGAAAACTGTAGAAGCAGGGAGGCATAACATCTGGAGCAGGGACTCAATAGGTGATTAGTAACATTTCAGCAAGCCCAGCGAGCAGCTTTACCAGTCGGGGTCTAAAGACACAAGCCCGGAGCTCTGTGGAGAAAGCAATTCCTTAATGCACTCACATGGATTGTTTGGTCAGTAAGTAGAGAAAATCTCAACAATGACGGTCAGCTTCAGTCTTGGGAGTCTACTTGGATCCGCTAGACTGCTCTGTACTGTAAATTCAGGCTGTTGGCTGCAAGAATGAGGAATCAAAAGCAAAGATCAATAGTCCAAACATGTTTTCTAGTTTTCAACAGATGACTAATCACTTTGCTTCTTTCTATGTGCGTCTTACATGGTTTTGTACCTGTAAAATAATAATGAGTGACAGTCACTTGCTCACATGACAGTTGACACGTCGGCGTCTGGCATTTTCTACACTGGGCTGACAGAGCAGGTATATTAGTTTGAGCAGCTTTTTCTTCCGTTTGATCAAAAGCCACTGGTGAGAACAGATGGAAAAGGAGAGCAGGGAAGGGAAAAAAAAAAACTGCAGTAATATTTTGAGAGCCGGGGTGATCTAATAAGAGGTGAGAGGGTGTAATGAATCAGCATAAATAGTTTGGATTCGCACAGGTAAGCAGTGAGAGGCTCAGCTGCTGCTTGTCCTGGCAGGGCAGCATACTGAGCACTGAGCTCGGTTTGGCAGACTGCACCGAAGATTCAGACAAGAGCTAAATACTAGTGACAAGTGTTGTGGTGGGTTTTTTTATTATTTTTTTGAAGGCACAACTGAAATTCATAAGAGGAATCCTATTATGTTATCGGTGTTGTATAACGTCCATGACAGCATTCCTGTGACAGGTGGGTAATCTCAAAGTGTTTTGACAGTCCATCAAACAACCAAAAGCCGACTGGAGTCTGATCCTTTGGGCTTCATTTTGAATATCTTTCTGTTTTGATTTTAATCTGTTATATGAAAGCCCCAACCACCACCACCACCACCACACAATGATCACCGTCATATCCACTGCTGCTGTCTTCTTCTCCCTCTCAACAACAGTCCTTTTTCCACATATGTTGCTGCTATCTTTTCCTGGCAGAGCCGCGTCATGATCTGTTCTCATGATTCGTCCATCTCCTCCAGAAGTAATCACGCTCTGAAGCTCTGCCGTCTGATAAAGGACAGAGAAGCAGTAACAAGAAAAAAATCCACAGTGGCTTCATTATCCTACATCTGAAGTAGGTGCATTTCACCTCCACAGCTGTAGGTTTTTTGAGATTTTACTGTCTGGGGAAAAATAGGCAAATGTGCCTCTTCAGTATTCCGAAATCTAAAAAAAAACAAAAAAAAAAAACAAATCCTGGATTCTTCATGTTGCTGGACTACATGTTTCTCTTGGAAAAATATTTAGTTACTAACGATGCTGCAGGACTGTAAAACACACACAACTTTCCCAGTCACGACACATGCCCACCATGAGCTGGGTTCTTTCTCGCTCATGGTGGGAATTGTTGGTCCCTGTAAATAATATTATAAAGAGTACAGTCTAGACCTGCTCTTTATCGAAAGTGTCAAAATATAAATAACATTGGATTGAATTTTACACAGATGAACCAACCTAATTTTTTAGATATAGATTCAAACCAAAGACTGTATATAAAGATGGATGACACATCTCCACTTCCTACCACTGTACAAAAATGAAGCTAAAATATGCCTGGATACAAGTGCTGCCATCTTGCACTGGTAATGTTATTGAGGTCCCATCCATACACCCTGCCAACTCACTGACAAGAGGGCTCAGCTGTCAGTCATGGTGCGAAACCCCATTTTAATAGCATCAAATAACTAAAACTTATCAACTTATTGTCTATCACCATCCTCTTTTGTGGACATTTTTGTGGAGCCATTTTGTGGACATGTAATCATCCATCTTTACATGCAGTCAAACTGAGAGGATCTGCAGATGCCAAGAGCTGCCAACCTGTTGTCATAATTCTAATACACACAGTGTGACACACAGTGATTCATTCATAAAGCCTATTTTGCGCATTTTTTTTCAATCATATGGTTGAAGATATTCAATTCAATTCAAATGAGAATGCACCACAATGATGCATACCACAATTAAAATATTTGTTCCTGGAGTGGAGGACACACATATATATAGATATATATACAGTGGTTCATGCTAGTGTACAAATGTAGACCTCCACCTGCTACACCTGCTGTCCTCCGGGTGTTCGCTTCTGTTAACAAAACTGCCTAACCAGTGCATGGCTCAGGCTTTTTGTTATGTTTTTTTTTTTAAAGCCACAAATTGAAATCTAAAGTTTTTTTTTAATCAAACCTCGTGAAATATTGAATTAAATCCAATGTATCAAACATATCCTTATTGTCTTCTTGTGCTGCTACAGACAACACACAACAGTAACTGCAGCTGGGATACAAATTATCAGAGATTCAAGGGTGTGAATGAGTAAATGATACACATCTTCGTTAAGATTAATACTTTGATGACAGTAATATGAGATGATATTGATAAGAATAATAATATTTGAAATCTACAGCAACACATAATATTAGTGTCCAACTGAAACTAAAAATGCATATATTGTTCTGTAGTGTATCATACAGATTCATAATAAAATATATAAAATTAAAGCAGCTAAATATTGATTCTGGTGACCCCTGTGGACAAAACCATTTGTTGGCCATTTTAGGCTGGTTTCAAAAGTGAGTCAGTCTCCATAAGCCCCTATGTTAAAATGTTACAGCAGAAATAAACATGTTTACAGCCTGGTACTAAACAGTTCTGGTGTCTATAGCTAATTTCTCCATTCATGACAACTGTACTGAGGCTGAATTTATATACAACTCACCTGTTCAAATGATATTAAGGCTTAAAGTTATGCAGGACTAAGTGCATGGACACAGGTTGGTGCTGTTACAGGCAGCTAGTTTCAGTAACCAGGCTTCATTCAGCACGCCTCAGGTCCACCCAGGCTCCACCTCTTTGCTTATTTTCATATTAGCCAAGATGGCAACCACTCTGCACTTCACGACAGTGGTGACGTCCATTTTTCATCATACAGCCTATATAAAAATAGACTGTCTTCATGCTGATGGTCTTGTTTGATTATGTAGGTCATATGGAGGCATCATTATTAAACTGACACTGTTGTTGTAGTACATGTAGGTAAAGAACATCTTCTCGTATAACAGCATCTGAAGAGTCTCATTTACAGCCTTTCAATCAATGCAGGCCTTTATAATTAATAACTCTGAGTAAAAACATTAAAAGTGAGTAAAAACAGACAGTTGTATCCTTGTCCCATAAGCCTCATTCTTTCTCAAACACGCATACGCCACACCACTCACCCTTACTCAAGGCCTGTTCTTTATAAGGCCTTAAATAGCTCTGTCTCTCTCTCTTTCACTGGTCCGTCACTTAAGGATACAATGTGCATTAGGTCCAGTGAGCATGCTGAATGATGGCATATTTCCCTGTGTTTCTCCTTTCTCTGCCAGAGTTTGAAGTGGCTCTCTTCCTGGGCCATGTTTGCATCTTCTCTGTTGTGGCCAAGGTAGATTAATCATTAATCAGTCCTCCCTCTGCCCCAGCCCATCTGTGTGGGCTCATCCTCAACTGAAAAGACCCAAATCATCCCTCCATTCTTCTACTCTTTGTCTTCTGTGCAGCATTTTCTTTTTTGGATTGTTTGTTTGATTCATGTTACAGTGTTTTTTTTTAATCCTCTTTGGATTGTGGACAGTTTGAATCGAGGGCAGAAAATGTTACAAGAAAAGAAAAATCAATTTGCTTTCCACCAGAGACAGGAGGCTGGAACCCTGTTTCACTGTGTCTCGTCTGAAAACATTAGCATACAGTAAGTGTTTACCTCAAAGTGTCATTAATAAAAACTCTTAAGCTGGGATTTACTGCTACTAAGTCTAATAATCCAATTTTCCCAGCCAGCAATGCATGCATATCTATTTTTTCCACACATATACTTTATTTCAACTCGTGTACACCTCTATTTTAAAATCATAGTATGTCAATACAATGAGCACCTTGCAATCCTACAGTTTATATCTACTGTTTATAGCACTTATGGCACAAAGAAAGCTGGAATCACAGTCCAATCAGCACTAAATTACAGCCTGTCGTCATCTACAGTGTCATTTTCTGGTTTCACTCATTAACCATGTGGTGTTAGTCGAGTCGGCTCTCGGAGGCCTTGTAGATTTGGGGGGAGCAGAGGACTGGCAGCCCCACAGCTGCTTTTCCCATTCTCATTTCTCGAAGACTGTTGACTTCATTTCCTGCAGGCCTCGCCACAGGACACTTTTGTCTGCTTTTTCACTCCTCTGGCTCCGGCTCTCTATTCCTTCTCTTTTCCTTCACTCCTTCTCTCTGGATGTTTGTTTCTTTCTGCTTGCTGCTATGACCTGATGGTGAACTACCTGAAGTTACCAAATCTCTCTTGTATGCCAAAACAAAGTAGTCCCAATTACATCAAAAATAAAACTGAATATAAAAGTAGCATTTCATGACGGACCATCTCATTACTGAGCATGGCAAAGGAATATTTGATTCAAATATGAACTACAACTCTGAATTAACCTTCTTTATTTACATCATGTCATCGCTGTCCTTATATAAACTTTTATTTGCCTCGATTGGTGCGGCTGCCTTTAAATAGCCACAAAAGTACAATAGTAAGGTATTAAATATTCAACTTGTGACCTCAGAAGTATATATACATGTGTGTGGCCGCTGCTTTAGCTATTTAAATGACTTTTTTAAAACCCAGTGGTTCATCAGCAGGTCAACTTCAAAGAGACATTAGGTGATTTATGATGTCTGCAGGAGGGAGGGGGAGGAATGAGGAAGGGGAGGGGATGGGAGCATTGGGGGGGGTGGGGGGGGGGGATGTTTTGGCAACCTGCATGTTTGGTGCCCCTGCCATGACGAACTGCGTTGACGCTGTGGATGAAAAATAGGCCAAGGTGCTTTCAGGAACATGGAAGCGTGAAAAAAAAACCCACTGACGAAGTGTAACTTTTACTCACAAACAAGTCTCCATCACAGCGGCTCGTTTAGAAACACATTTAACAAGGTGATACACACCTACATTTAAATGCTTTAAACTGGATGGCCTTAGTAATGACAGCCATGACTGACCAGTCAGGTTCTCTGTCCCCCAACTGTGCTCCCCTCCTACTCTCATGCATTTCTCCCTTTCATCTCAGGCCTCACTTTAATCACAATCACTCCTGATTGCCTCTCCATTTCCTCCTTTCTTTTCCTCTGTGTCTGGCCCACTCTCACGCTCATATATCTGTCATGCTGGGGTCTATTAGTTGTGACATTCAGCACAGAGAGTGTAATACTGTCTGTGAAGAGATCCTGCCGCAGCCGTGGCACTCTGTGCTTGAACAGATGAGCATGCAGTGAGTGGGCACGGAGTTAGTTAGTTAGTGGTGACGTTGGGGATGTCAGAGACGCTTCTGTAGAGACGAGTCCTTTGTGAAAGGCGAGGATGGTAAAAAGAAACAAAGCAGATCTGTTCAACAGATGGCACTGTGTTTGTACTGCAGCTCCTTCTTATCTAGTTTATTCTAGTCTATTACATTGAAGCTAAAATGACTGCACACACTACATACCAGCTGCATGAACAAATGAATTTACAAGGATTTCTTGCAGAGAGTGAGGTGAGATGATTCATGTTGATACAGATCATGCATGGCTAACAGCTGTTTAGATTATCTTAGCATAAAGACAGGAAACAGCTCCGTCCAAGGGTAACAAAATGTGTATGTGTATATGTACATCTGAAGCGTGCTAATATGTGAAATAATAAAAGAGGTAAGAAGAAAAATGGCTGGCACATCTGATATGACATATCATGTGTCATGTGACATACACAGAATATTTTGAAATAACACAACAGACTTCAAATTACAAATTGTTTAACTGTGTTAGCATGATCGGACACTTCCCACTAATCCTAAACATGAACATTACTAACTGAGAGACACACATACGTTTCCATGTATGTATGCAAATAAAAATGATATTTCTAAAGTATTAGTAGTTTTTGAAAGTTTTGCCAAAATGTGGTAAACGGACTGTACTTATAGAGCACCTTTCTTCTGACCACTCAAAGCGTTTTTACACTACATATCTCATTCACCCATTCACACACATTCATACACTGATGGCATTGGCTGCCACGCAAGGTGCCAAGTACTCAGTTCAAGGAGCTAACCATTCATACGCATTCACACAATGATGGCACAGCCTTCGGGAGCAATTTGGGGCTCAGTATCTTGCCCAAGGACACTTCAATATGCAGACTGGAGGAGCTGGGGATCGAACCACCGATCATTTGATTAGTGGACGACCCACTCTACCTCTGAGCCGCAGCAACACAGCTACAGTGATTTCCTGTTTACATGGTTGATTGTTTTGATTAGACAGCACTGCAGCTGTTTCCTCTGTCTACCTACGAAGACATTTCTTTTTGGTGCAGCCACAAACTGTCTAAAACCTGGACATAGTCACTGTGATGTCACCCACAGGTTTCTGAAGCGCTGTTGTTATGCTCGGTGTGGTGGCTCTGGTTGTCTTTCCTCTGCCGACTCCCGGCTAATCAAAAAATGGGCAGAGGCATGGAGTTGGGGTGGAGTTTAACTTGGTTTTAGAGCCATCCTCAAGCGGCCACTCAAGAAACTGCAGTTTTTGACTCCATTTTGCTGCCATGGCACGTGCCGCTTGGGTGTTACCCCTTTTTAGTTTTAATAAATTACTAGTTTGAAACTAGTCACTGAGAACCTTGCAGACAAACTTCATGATGGATTTACAACCAATTACGATGAGGAAAACGACTCATCAGCTTAACTTCACTAAAACTAAAACTGCTTGAGATGCTTTATTTCTTGATATGCACTTTGAAATATACTGCTGTTTCATCTAGAAAATCATAAAAAAAAGAAAACACCAAATTGTTTTGGACTATTTCACAGAAATAAACACAGCTGCTCTGCAAAATGAGTAAGCAGTTTTAGCAACACATTTTCCCAAATTCAAATCTTGTTGACTCACTTTTGGTCCAAATAATTTCCCTAAAAACACAATGAATATATCAGAGTATATTTAGAACATAAATATTTAGATTCATTTTGGTCTTCACCCGTGGTCCTGTTTACCCAGTATTTTTGTTTTCCTCTCTGGATGCATCAGCTCAGTGCTTTTCCTATGGGTCGAATGTTTGATGTGGAGTAAAAGGCTCCAGGAGTTTATGAATGAATATTTTAAAAGGGATTCAGCGAGGCGGCGGGACACAAAATGGTTCCTCTGTCCTCTCTACAAACCAGTCAGTCATCCTGCCGCAAGCCCGACTCTTGTATCTCATAAAAGCAAAGCTGCATCACTCTGCTGGGAAGGGGAGTAGAGTACAGGAAAAGTCCTGTGTACAGCGAGAGAGAGAGAGAGAGAGAGAGAGAGAGAGAGTGTGAAAACAGAGGTGCAGGTTGTGAGAAAAAGGGTGAAGGAAAATGTGTGGGCAAGAGTTTCTAAAATGGGAACTTGTGCTGTATGAACCTGTAGGTTGTCACATGTAAGTGTTGATCAGTGCAGAGTCAGAATCAGATGGCTGCTGGTGATGCTACTGTAACGATGCCTGTCTCCTCTCCACTTGAACAGCTTTATGAAATCCTCAAAGTCGAAGAAAAGAAATACATAAAAATCCTCATGAAACAGGAAGCTGATTGTGTTTCCTGTCAAAGTGGGCAGATAGGGAAGGATTTATTGCGGACATTGATTGGTGTTTGCAGTAACCAATATGTGTGCGTTACACCCTCACAAATATGCACTGCGACTAGCGCTATGATCTAGTGTCAGCATCTAGTTTTCGGTGAACGTGGCCAGACCTGGGACTGAACCTCGGAAACCAGTAGTACCAGGGAATACAGTAGCTACCGAGGTGGTTTCCTTTGGCCCCTGGCAACCCAGAGATGAGTCAGTTTGGGTAGCTATGTGGCTGACCAAGCTGACCAAGACAGAGAGTTGACAGAGAGTTGAAGCTGAGCAGTCGGAGCACATCAGAGAGAAAAGCAGCAAATATATGGTTAATAAAATCTGATCCAGTTTGAATAAAGTTCTAAAGTTGTGCTTTTGTACAGTAATCAGTGAGGCCTGGACATAGATGACTGTAGCAGCCCTCACAGTCACTCATAGACTGGATCAAACAGGAAGCACTCAGAAGAGAGAAAGAGTTCACTTTCACACCTGTTTTTTTAAATTACTGTGTCAGTAAACTTTTTGGTAAACAAAAAAATATATGTATGTTTTTGCATAGTTTACATTAAATATAAATCATAAAATATTGTGAGCACATAAGTGAGCACAAGTGAGTTTGTGGCAAAGGGCAGTGTTACCACTTCGATGCTTCACATATTGGGTTTTAATAAGGTCAGAAGAAAAGCGAAAAAGAATTAAAAGGAAAAAAATGTTAACTTTGCAAATATTCTTGTAATCTTTCTATAAAAAGCAGTGGAGTCTGAGGCCTCAAACAACGAGGAAGTAAAGCCAATTTCAACAAAACCAGAATTCAAATATAATGGAAACTTTTTTGCTGTGATCAATCTGAATTACAGTTCTAAAGGTACACTGACTTCATTGGCAAATCCAACACGCGCCTGCTCAAAGTCTATGTTTTCTGTCCTCCCTGTTGCATAAGCACTTACTGTGAGCCAATCCTGTGAAACCTTGCAGTCAGCATGAGGCTGCTATCAGTCTAAGCTCAGAAACTACATCTACATGCAATGTGATCTCTGCTCTAGTCTCTGATTTTTGGCTGCTGTGCTGAAATTCCTCTTTGTCTGGTTCCAACCAGTCATTTTCTGTTGGTATTGAAGAGGAGGGAGCGAGGTCATGGCGGTGTGGTGCATGTAATTCAAGTCGCGCAAGAGTTTGTCTGCATTTTCATCTCTTTGCATGTGGTGTACAGATAGAGCGATAACATCAGCGGGGTCGTTGTGGGATTGTTTGGCCCGTGATTTGAACTTTTCACATGCGGAAACGATTGAAGATTACAGTAAAAGAAACGCAGTTTAATTTTGGACATAATGTCATCTTTAGTGAGATATGTTAGCGCAGATTGTTTTGACACTGGAGGTATTTTTGATGTTAGTGCTTATGCACTTTCTTTCCACTGCTCTGTCTCAGAGATTATCTTGGGGAAATCCCATCCCTCAAGTCATTTTGTGCCAAATGTCCTGAGATTGAGTTGAGTCTGGAAATGCTAACATCTCTGAAAGCATCGCCTCTGACATCTCATGAGGGGCCGGGGCTGTGGAGTGGGCAGGTGTGATAAACACACACAATACAGGAATGCTTTTTTTGTTAGACGGACCTCATCGGCTCTGTGATTTAGGAGTGATGTAATGTGTTAGTCTTTTGCCTTACTGAGACATATACAGTAATATATCTGTTGCCATTTGTTGTTGACTGTTTGACTTAGAGGCTCTGCTATGTTTAGTCCAGACTGATGAAAAATGTGTGTTGACCCTTTAATGCAGTACACCAGAATGCAAACATACCAGTTCCCAACTATCATTTATATGTTCCTGAAAACTTTGCATCACATTTCCACAGCTAAGGCGAGGTCAGCAGTTTACAATACAATGGTGCATTTTAAATTATCGGAGTATATAAATGTCTTCATGTGAGTCGCCGCTCAATACCCTGTTGCAATATTTTGAAGCAAAATCAATAGACAGCATGACCTTCAGCGTGGACACAGGTTGGCAAAAAGAACAAAATCAATATTATAGCTGGAGCTCGGAGCAAATGTGTAATGAAAAAATGTGATGGGACCAAACATGTTGTATAATTTGCCATAAAAAAATATCACTTACAATATCACTGTCTAAACTGACTGAGAATCAAAAGCTTTAATGCTGCAGCAAATCCATGAGTCTAAATTGTAATGACTTCTGATGGATTTTTACAGATTCAGAAGGTCTAAAATAAAGCCCAGGGTGTAGAGTAAAAATAATAACACCCGCAATCTACTGAGATGCTGCTGAGCAAGGCACTCAGCCCTTAGCTGCTCATGTGGAGCTGCTCAGTGGCCGACAGATGTCTGTTCAACGTGCAGCTCAAGCTTATTAAACATAATGAAAAGAGCACAGCTGAAAAATATTGTGCATGTCAGGTCAAGACAAGCTGTTATACAGTATAGCTCGATATCACAAATCACAAATCACAACTCTGCCTCAACGACCTGTACAGCGACTCCCTCCATCCTCAGACCCCTTATTCGGATCAGGGAATACTCCCCTTGAAATCCCTTTAACAAAACAAGACAGACCTGGAACAATCTCCAGGTATGGGACATTTCTGGCAGCCATCTGCCACCTGGCTCGCACTGTGCATGTGGAAATAGTCATACATCATTGTTTCAACAGGTAGAATGAACCGCTTTTAATGTTGACTCTGGCCAGATGATTCCTTTCAGATGTGCTTTAATGCCAGATACCTCATATTTTTGCTACTTGATGTTATTAATGGTCACATCAACATAATGTAGCTCCAAATGAAAGCCAGCAGCGGCACGCCTCTCTGACTAGACTGAAATCCGTCTGTAAGAACATGGAAGGAAAATCACAAATGCTTTCTGTATTAAAGTGTTAAATCATAACTTTATCAACTTCCAGCAGGTCCAAGTGTGTCAGCCTATCTGTTCACTGGAGCTCTCTTTGAAATATATATGAATCATTTACAGCTAAACTCAGTTTCAGTCGCAAAGAACAGTATTAAATCTTTCTTGATTTAGTACAAGAGCCAATTTTTGAGAGCTGAGATACGATCACATTTTCTCCTGGCTTTCATTTGGGAGCACTTGAGGTTGATGTTTTTCCTCTTAGTCTTTCTAAAAAAAAAAAAGCCATGTAAAGACCTGCTGATTTCCCTTAAATGTTTGTTGATCAAGAAAACAGGAAGGGAGGCACGGCTTGGTTCATTAGTTAGCCGGTGAGCAAAGGCTTTAGGTACGCACTACCCAGGGGCAACTCTCATTCCAAACATACACAACTGAGTACTGTAAACATACACTCACACACAGGCTGCACATAATAAAGAAGCAACAAACACACATGCTTTACATGTATGAATGTACTCCATCCATAGATGAATTCACAAGCTTGACGTACTCCATACAGAGTACACACACACATACACACACATAGGCGTACACACGGAGGTGTGATCTGCCAGGCGAGGCCGTGAAATGCTGCTATGTGAGAAAACACCTCGCAAAGCAAACAGAGCTTCACAAGGCAACCGCTTGTTCCAAGGCCAGAACCTGGGGCAGCGCTCCTCACATCTCTGTGAGAGCAGAGGAAGGAGGCGAGGGAGCAGAGAGGAGAGCAAGTGATCAGATGAGACCAGACCAGACATGAGAGGAGGCACGGAAAAACATGTTGAGGCAGCAAGATATACGACAAGAGCGAGAAAAGAGCAAAATAAGATGAGAGTATGGGGACTATCAAAGATTCTTGAAGGTAGTATGGAGGGGGGGAGATGGAAGATGGAAAAGACCTTTGACCTGGTGAATTAATGACAGGATAGAGAATAGTACTGCCAGAAAAGAAAAAAAGGAAAAGAAGAAAGACATTTTACCATTCATTAAACCCCTCCCCCCCCCGAAATAGCAATCTTCTAATCATAGATTAGCAACCATGAATAGGCATGCCAGCTCCATCAGTCTTTGGATTTCTCCATATGTAGCAATGCTGTGTATGTAAAAAGACAATAGACCATATGTTTTACTATATGAATAGCAATGCTTTTGTTCATTTCAGTATCTTTGACACAGATTATCAACTGCATCAAACAGTATGCTCTGTCTCAATATGCATCTATACACATGCCATTTTGAGTCTATAAGTGGGTTCACACTGTGAGTTATGTCAGAAGTGTCAGTGTGCCCTATGAGTGTGCACTCATAATGGTCAAAAAGTTGAGTGTAGAACACTTCTTGCCCTTGTTGTTGTTGCCATTCTGGCATTGTGAAAACAGTGGCTGAGAAAGCTGCTGAAGGAGGATGTGGATGAATACAGCAATGTACAAATGTCAGCACTAATGCTGATAAACGCTAATGAAGAAAAAGTGGTAAGTACACAGTGTACACAGTGTACTACATAGAAGTGTACAGAAGTATCCTAATTGAGACACAGCATCAGTACAATCAAACAGTATCATCTATGTGGCTGCTTAGTGCTTATTTAAGACCCCTATTACAGAGTTCTGATTTTAGAATTGAAAAATGATGTCAGCCAGAGATGGCCGTTTCAGCCAGGTGAACCTAATGTTCACTTACAGCAATGCTGATAGCCAGTGATCTAGCTACCTAAGGTATGTAGCTGCTAGCAAGAGAAGACATTTTATCTGACAAAACTGACAACTGTGAGCAATGCGAAGGACCCATCGATTCAAAAATTACGAATGGTAATGACGTTAAATCTGCCACTGTTAATTATTTTAATTGCATATGTGCGGTGCACAAACAGAAAACTCCACAGGCGTATCAACAGTAACTAAGAGGACTGAGTCACCTAAAACTATCCTGTGAACTTTACAATCTGAAAAAGTACATAGATCATGACTTTGTTTTATTGTTGGTCAGACTATATCTACTCTGCTATACGCCTGGATAGCTTCCCACAGCATATTTGGCATTTGATTTCTTGAGGCGAGTGTGCAACGGGGGCCCCAAATCTTGCTATGCTTTCTGCAGAGACAACAATGAGCCACGAAGTCTGGAATCCAACATCCAACAGAATATTTTGTCTCTCCCTCGTCTCTCTTTTCCTGCTTCCATTCTCCCTGAAGCAAAAGCAGACTGTTTTGAGAAACGTGAGCTTGTTATGCTTTATGATCTGCAACCTGGTGTCTTATTGACACGTTGCCTCCTCTACCACAAGAGAACGCTTCAATAACATATCTCAACGTCCTATGCAGCCTCACACCTAAAAGCCAAAAGGTTGGTCGAGGATGGGGATGTATTTACAGGCCTGCATAGCTGCTTTAAAGAGGATACGTTAGGACGCTTTCCAACCCAGCTCATTCTGGATGACTGGTATTCCCTCTATGGATGTGAATCTTGCTCTAAAATTTGTCCATTAAAGCGACTGGCTGCCAAACACTGTATTGCCTGCTCTTGTGCCAGGGAAATTTGAACATGAACAGTCTCTCAGACAAAGCCAATCTTTTGTTTTTGCAGCCAGAAAAATGCCCACATGTACAGTAATGACACTAATTCTCCTCCCTTATGTTTGTCAAGGAGCTTTTTTTTTTCTTAAGTTCTTGTTGAGTTTGCTGCTAAATTGTTTTTCCCTCTAAACTATGATAATTGTGCCGGACACTTTTTCCAGTCTGGAAAACTTTACTCTGATTGGATGACGAGTTGCCCGAGCGCCCGGTCTCCGCTCTGTTCTGTTGCCATGTACGTTTTGGATAGCTGCAATGCCCGGCACCCGGTTTACAGGATTTGTTGTTTATGTTGGCTATGGGAGAGCTGCCAGCTAAAGGTCCTGGAGCCCAGCTGTAATGAAATGCTATACTGAATATTTCCCCTCAAAAAATCTAAACTAAACCAACGTCAATAGAATTTATTAAACATCCACCCCACCCACCAAACACCCACCTCTGTGTTGCTATGCATTGTAGATGTTTGCTTTGTTGGAAACTAGATCTGGCAAACACATCGAGACATGTTTGTAATGTGTATGTGTGTGTGTGTGTTGTCGATGACGCACACTAAACAGGCAGTGTTGTCACATTTTCAAATGGCGTTCAGTTTTCAGAGCTTCCAGTGTTCCCTGTCTGCTGTTTCTCCCCGAGCATCTGCTAACCATCAGAGATACACCACTTCAAAACCTCTAAAGTGGGATGAATAAATACTATCAAAGTAGAAAACAGCAATATATACGTATACTCAGTCAGCATCTTGACAGTGTGTAGAATGCATAACTTTTTCACTATTAAAAAGAAAACCTAAACATGAGGAAGTCATTTGCCATGTTGTATTTGGTCAGTGTTGTTGTATGTGTGTATGTGTGTGTGAGGCAGTTTGTGTGACAACATGTAACCGCTACATTCTAAAGGGAAGAGCCAGTCCCCATGATTATTTCTGTGCATATTTTAGTCAAAAATGTAGTTTTGTTTTATAAAAATGAATGTTCCTTTGCTTTTCTGCAGAACATGAATACATACATGAAGACTAGGTTATTGCTCTGTAGTGTTCTTGAGGTATCCTGCATCTGATGTTACATGTAAAATGTTTTTGAACTAGTCAAAGTTAGCTGATAGTTAGTTTTGACTTCTTTTCCTGGTTTGGGATCGTTGGTGTGTGTGTGTGTGTGTGTGTGTGTGTGTGCTTCATGTGAGTGTGCGTTTCTTTACGCGCACATGTAGGTCTACAATCTAAGAGCCGGATCCGGACCTTCAAGCTTCTGCGAGACACCCTGCTCTCATTGAGATCCAAAAAGACAGATTATCTCTGGCATTCCACATCTGGAAGCAGTTGAGGGTCGAGGAGCCGCTTCTTCTGAGAAATATACAAATATGTAGGACAAAGTGCACATGAATGGAGGGGTTATGGATTCTTGGTGTATGCCACTGTATCTAACTGTGTCCTGATGAGCTTTGAGGTTTGGCTCATAAATATTTATTAGACTGCTTGCTTTACAGTAGTGTGTACGCCTTTTATGCTGCGGCTTTGCATAAGAAATAGTATGAGGCTTTCTCAGTCTTGCTGATAGTTTGATGAGGACATTGATACCACTCTTTTTATTTTAGCCAAGGTAACAAGAAAACTGCTCTCGGCCAAGAAATAGCCATTGGGTTTTTGTTACCTTCACACTGAGCCAGGCTTATGCTAGGCTAAGCTAATCATATCCTGCCTTTATGTTCAGCAGAAAGACATGAGAGTGGCATAACTCTTCTCATCTCGGCATGTTTCCAAATCAAACTATTCCTTTAACGACAGCGTGCTATAGTATCACCTGATACATGATACTGACCCGCTGGACCACATGCACTCAAGCTGAACCATCATCTGTGGGGGCTCCTAATGACTGAGTTAAAACAACAACACCTCCAGAGGTCTGAAACGGGCTCATGACCGTTTGTCTATGTTTTATAACAATTGGGGGAAAAAATGTTTTTTTTTATTGTGATTTATTCCTCCTTCAATGAAATTATACGCTCAGTAACAACAAGAGGTGACCTAGTAAAACCATATTTATTTCTTCATGTCATACCTGTTTTGTGTCATTATCAATTTGAACAAAACACTATTTAAAGAACGCAAAGAAAATTGCAGGGCTTTTTTATGAAATGGTCAGCGCGTGAAGCTGAGCAAGGAAAATGTTCTCTGTGATTATTATACATAATGGACTGGCATATTCATAAAGACACACCTGCGTTAACACACACACACACACACAAACATGGTCATAATATTCTAACATTTGTGGATTCATTAACAACCTCCCATAAATGTGGATTTTCATGCCACATGCTCAGGCTCTGTGAGTGTGATGTGCAGCATGTGAAAGCATTTTTTTTTCTTCTTCCATGTGATATGATTCATGTGAGCACACTGCATGGTAATCACCAGTTAGTTACTGTGCATCAATCAAGAGTAGCTGTCAAAGCAGCATAATGGTTTTAATGCGCCGCTTCTTCCACTGGCTCACTGAGTCGTCTGAGTAATTGCTACATAATTACCCAGAGTCATCATAGGTAGGTCTCTACCTGGTTAAGTCTGCGCCTCAGTCTAAATGCATGAAAGTTTATTTCGGATGGCTTATTTGAAAGCAAATCAGTTCACGGTGGAGATGCCGACGCAATATATAATCAAGCTGAAGTGATAAAGTGATGATTAGTATTACACCTGCAGGAGGAGGAGGAGGAGGCTGAAATCAAAGAGCTTCATGTGGCTGACGGATCAGATGAGTGACTGAGGGAGATTTCAGGTCCTGCTGAAGTATTATAGTATATATAAAGATGCTTTACTTAAGTATAACTGTATAAAAGTACCAATGCCATGCTGTAAAACTACTCAATCACAGTAAAAGTCCTGCACTGAAAATGGCTTCTGGGACTGTTATGTTATTATATCATTTGTCATTCTATTATTATTATCAATGCATTTGTGTAAACAGCATGGTAATATGTATGTCAAACATTTATTGCCTATAAGACTGTAACATATGAATATTTTCATTGTGGATGAATCTGCTGATCATCTTCTTCTAAATATTTAGTTTCATTTTCTTAATAATAATAATAATAATAATAGATTTTAGATTGATTTGGTCTATGTGATGTTCAAAGGAGATGTTATTGTCAAAGATGACTCCAAGCTTGTGACCGTGAGGGGATGGAGACATTGTTTGGTTTGTAAAACTTGAGAAAATACCCAAAGTGACACTGTCAGATTCATTTTTGGTCCAACCAACAACCCAAACCTTCACATTTATTCAGCTGACTGGAGTTTAAGATGAAGAAAAGCAGTAAATTGTCATGTCTGAGATGCTGAAATAAGTTTATTTTCTGTGGGTTGACAGATGAATGGATGAATCGTAGTTTAATATATATTAGATATTTTTTAAGCTCATAATATACAGTCCATAGTGCATAGTACATAATTATTTTGTATACTTGTTGGGTAGTTTAGTCTATAACAATATGCATAACCATTAGATGAGAATATGCTTTGTTTGAAAAATTCTAGTTCTAGTGGAAACAGCGAATGTGGCCAAGAGAAACACGATGAAACAACTTAAATGCTCATTCATTCAAATGAATAATCAGCAGCTGTGATGACAGATTCCTCAGCATATCATCTCAAAAACACTTCCAAGTGCTTCGGCGGAACGTTTCAAAAACACACCGCTAACTGTTTGATCCTAATGCACCGACAAATACAGATTTTGATTGACAAAAATCCAAAAGCCGAGCCAAATTTACCACACATCATCATCATCACTGACACGATAAAACAGCATGCTGAAATATTCAGAGCGAGTGACTCAGCCTAATCTAATAATCTAAGAAGATGAGGCTTTGCATGGAGCGATACATAGACATTCAATTTGCCTGTATTTGCCTTTCAAATGATCCTATTGATGGTTTGAAAGTCACAATCCAGCTGTGCTGCTTGGGACGACGATAGTGCGGTTTCCCTCTGCAGAGTGAAAAAGCATCAAGCAGGGCCGAACCTTTGTCTGTCTTCCATGTGCTTTACTTTCATCATCCTTCTTTCAACTTGATGTCAACAGATATGATTTATCAGGATGGCGATGATAAAGAAATATTACCTCTTGTTGTCTTGTTTCCAGCGAGTTCAGCCCCAGTGAGCCCTGATTAATGTGCTGATTAATGCTGTCTGGCCTTGTTTGGGGCTGACAGTAGTACCCACATTCAGGGCCCCTTAGTCTCTGGGCTAATTAAAGTCATTCTTAAGTAATATTCCTAAATCAACTGTTTCCTCTTGACTATTTGAGACCTAATTGGAAGCATGTGCACTCAACCCAAAGGGCTCTTTTTAACCCCTGACACTTTAAGAATGTGTCTGTTGCGGTCATTGATTTTCCTTTGCTGTTTTTCTTTCTTTATTCTCGCAGCCAACAGAGAACGTGTGACTGGGAGACTTTGCCGTTTTTAATTACCCTTTGTAGATCAGGCTGTAGATGTGGCTGTGATGCTTTTCACGGGGAAGGGGGAAGGTTATCTTAGAGTTAACATTATGTGTTCAAGTCAGTCCAGTGTGATCTCTATGACAACACATAACTGTCAGGCTCCACAGCTGAACCCATGCTTCATGTTAAGAGGGTTGAGCTTGGGTCGTGGCGTCGGGTGAAGGCGGTGATATTTCACCTGAAGAAGCAGCAGAAAGAAGACAGGCTTTACCCCGAATGACTTCTTACATGGACAAAAATGTGTGTGTGTGTGTGTGTCTGTGTGATTTCACACCAATTTCATCATCATCATCATCATCATCATCATCATAGTACCTTGTACATATTCTTTGCCTGATGCTCCTTGTTTACAACTACATTACACACATTATTACCAAACCCCTGCATACTGGTGATATAAATCTCATCTCATGGTGTGATATTGTAAGCGCTCAGACTATACTCTAAGAACACTGTGTGCAGTGTGTGTGTGAATTTAGTTCTGAGAGAGAATTCCTCTGCAAATTCTTTATTTTTTATTATTTCTTGGCTCTTGAAGCTGCGTTCTTATTTAAATTCTGCTCTCTCCATTTTAGAAAAATCATCTACTGCCTGACTTCACTGTGTGAGAAAATGCAGGCCGCTGCTGCTTTAAACCCATTACCAACAAAGACAACGCCATTAGGAGTGATCTCGCAAAAAAAAAAAAAAAAAAAAAACAAACTTCAGAGGCTCCAGAATACACTCTTTTCTTTCACATTCCTTGAGCCACCAAAAGCTTTGCCTCTGCCTGCAGCAGTAAATAATGGCTTTGGAGTTTATGTACAAAGACCGGCTGCCTGTGAACTTCCTTTAATCATTAATGTTGCTGCGTTTCAGTGGATCTGCAGGTTGTTATGAAAGTTAGTGGACAAGAATGTTACTCACCAAAAAAAACAAAAAAAAAAACAACAACAAATAAACAGGCATAAAACTCCATGTGGATGTGAGATAATTTCAAAGACAAATGGTTGTGATATGTTCTGGGCTGTTTATTGGTTGAATGGAACAATGGCTGTGACTCACTGAGGCACCTGAGCTTGTCGCTTTCAAGCGGAAAACAAAATTACAGATTGGAAACAATCGGGAGGCGAGAGGCTGAGAGGGAGATTGATTTCTCAGCCACCATTTCTGATCCATTAAGCTTTACCTATCCCTTTCACCCTGATTCGCCCCCATACACACACACACACACACACACACACACACACACACACACACACACACCTGCTTCCTCACGGGACATTAGTTGTGTTCAGAGGGGAGATAAGACACACTGCCTCTCAGCCTCTGTCGGTCAGTGCATCCATCTTGTGCCTGTAGCTGTTATTGTACCTGCACAAATGACTGTTTATAGGCAGACGGTCATTATTGTTTTTGCTCACAGTGAAGTGAAAGGTAATGCAATGATAGAGAGAGAAAGAGAGAGATTATTATGGTAAGTGCGAGCAAACACTCCCTCATGCCTCTGCACAGGAACATTCAATTTGCAGCAACAGCAGATGTTACACAAGAGGCTCAGATTTATCAAAGAACACTGGTACTATTGTGTTGCACTCATAACCATGATAGCAGACTTTACACATCACTGATTTTTGCTTCCTCATTTTTACGTGTTTCCTGAAAAATGGTCAGATAGGGAGGGACTTATCACAGATATTGAATGGTGTTCTACTTTCCAGTGAACATAGCCAGGAATCCAGTAGCCTATCGAGGCGGGTTTCTTGCCGTGTTTGGCTTTGACGATGTTGTAGGTCACAACTTAGCGATTTTTCCATTTGAAAAGTTTGTAAACCACCTCAGTTGTGTGATGTTATTCCCTCTTGGTCTCAAACCTGGTCTGGCTGCCAAGCCCAGCCAGTGTTGCCAACTCCTCAGTAAGGAACGTGTAGTAGCTATTGGCTGTCCTAAAAGTTGCTAGAAGTCACTATACGATGTCATCAACTAATCTGTATAGTTGACCATGTGCATGTAAGTGCAATGGATGGCGTAGGAGAGAGGAATAACGTTGTGGGAGAGACAAAAGGTGAGTAAAAACACTCACACAGTCTGTAAATTCTTGTTTTTTTTAATGTCACAATTCCAACTCCAATTCCTCCTTCATCTGGGTATAGGACTGGCAAAAGTGACCCCACATTTATTTTAGAAGAAAATTTTACATTTTTATCCTGCATGATCAGCCAGTGGTGGCTTTTCGCACACACAATTCATTTGCAGTCTGGACGCGGAGGGGTGAACATCTGCTCTGACTGCAGCTGGGAGGGATTGCTGTGTGAGGACCGGGCTGCCAGTGAGGGCTTTGGGACGGGGATCGGGCCCACGGCGGCACCCGCTGTTCATTGAGAAGTCGATGCGTGCTTTCACATCAGAGTCTTCAAAAGTCTCCAGTAACACCAGAAAAAGTCGCTAGACGCAAATCTAGTCGCTTTTTTGAAAGAGAGTCTCTACAGTGGTCTGAATGCTCACTAAGTATAGCGACAAAGTCCCTAAGTTGGCAACACGGAGCCCAGCAGATTGAGTTAGCAGCAGCTAATTAGTGGTTAGCTAGTTTAGCAATTTGTTAGGCTAAAGCTATCTGTCCCTCGGATAACTCTGTAAATCACAGAGAGTTAAAGCTGAACAGCCCTCACAGTCACTCACAGACTGGATCAAACAGGAAGCACTCCGCTCTGGCAGCATTAGAAGAGACAAAGCGTTTCACTGGATGTAAAATTAGTACACGCTGCTGAGTGCAGGATGACATCATCAACAACTTTTTATGGTTTATCAGGAAATGACAAACTCTAAAATACCATGAAGAAAACCTGAAAATACTGAAAACATGAATGAACTGCTGCATACTTGAATAACTTTATTAGGAGACAACATATAACAACATATACAGCTGCAACTGTGTTACCTGAAAAAGCTGCAGGTGAAACATGTTGTCATTTTGATCCTCATTCCATGCATGTATGTACAGTATGTATGCATATTAAAAGAGTTATCAGTCACTGTAATGGTAACTGTTCCTCCTGTTCACTCTGCCTGGGCAAAAATACATATCTGAAGTCAGAATATGTCAGAAGTTTGAGGCTTCAGCAGTCACAAGTGAATATCTTTAGTCTGTTTAGTCCAGAATTCACACTGTGGTGGAGTAACACCGAGGGAATTTCAATTACAACGACTAACTTTAGAAGATACTAATTTGATTTGCCAAACTCAGACGGCTGAAGCTTCGTATTAGCTTCAGATGAACTTTGGAATGTACATTTGGACAGAAAACAGGACTGTTTGTCTGCCATCAATTACGTTAGAGGGACATTATGAAGGAATCTCTGCATGTATGAACAGAAAGAATGATTACAGCAGCCACAAACTATTTCACTGCACATAAGAGCATGTGACTATTGTTTTAAGACACACTGGATCTATCCTTTAACAAGCTGTGCACTTCATCACTTCACTTCATTCATAGTTCATCTTGTCACAACCGTGATTATCTCTTGACGATTATGATGACGAGTCCTCTCAGATCCATTTGACACACAGAAAAAGAGAATTGGACCCTACCTTGACCCAACTAGCCCAAATGTTAACTCAACTAGCCCTGACTTGGATGTCAGATTGCGTCTTTCTTACTAGGACCCAAACTGACCCCTGTCGAACTCTATTGTCAAGTAAATATCACACTCAGGGTCTTTACAACACGAGGATCTACTTGTGACTCTTTCTGCTGAAAGAGGTGCTTCATTTTGTCATGTGTTTTTGAGATTTGGTTTAAAATCAATTTGCCCTGCCAGCTTAAGGACAAGCCTCCCATCTAAATTTAACATGACTCACTTGTGCAGCTTTCTGCGTGACCACCTGAATTGCTGGCAGCGCTTCAGTCACAGAGGCAAAGTTATGTCATATAAGAGCAGGGAAATGTCTCAATATGATGATGACATCAAACATACCAGCTGAGCAATTCATGGGATATTCCAATCTACAACCCTGAAAATGACCATGAACTCAACACTGAGGCTGAGGTCGAATAGACAGTTTTTCTTAGGAAGGTTCCTCACTGAGTGAAATGACCCAGAAGTATTAATGTAACTGCCATGATCAGAGCTGTTTGAACATCAGTTTTTTTTTCAACAGTGTGATGCAGACTGCAGCAGAGAGAGAGTGTGAATATGGACAGACGTGATGACGTGATGTGAAAACTTCAATCGTGAAACCTGTTCTGTTACTGACTGTGGAGCAAAACTTTTTCTGACTGTGACACCCATAGATATGCTGATTAATCATTTATCTTTGCCATAAATTGCTAAAATGTTTATATATGAGTAGACAGGAGGGTGAGCAACAAACTATTCATTTTACTTGATATGAAGTCAGATTTTTCACTGGGTTGTCCATGATTATATTTCCTGCATGAAACAACATGGTCAGAGCGCACAGGGTGAAGTATGTCAGATGAGCATTTTGTACTCCAACTTCTGAACTTTGTAGTTTTATCAAGCATCACGTCAATAATATTTTCGCATTAAGATGTAGTCTAGCATAAGTGCAGTCAGATTCTATGAATACGGCAGTCGTCTTCTCCTACTCTTCTCTCCTTCCTCCTTCACATCTTTCCTTGACCTTGTGATGTTTTCCATTGAGGTCAAGGGAAAGTCGTTAGGAAAGGACTGAGGAATTTTTTGGACAATTTGACCGTACCTTGACAATAGCACAATAGCAAGTTTTCCTTAAAAATATTTTATTGAATTTTAAACAACATGCAAAAGTAGTGTGTTCATTAACATTAATGAACACAAATAAATATATAATATTACATAATACACAAACTGAGTGTGCAAGAGATACAACAATTTAGAGTACCTCAAGCAATCTCATCTCAGTCATCCCTCCATCGCCACTGACTGGAATTCAGTAAAAGAGTGCGTCCCTGAAGTGTTGTAGCAAATTGTTGGAAGTCAGGTTTTGTATTAGAAAATAATGGGAAAAAATATTAAATAAGTAAATAAAAGAAGGGATGAAGTAGCACACAGACTGTACAACTAACAGAAAGACAAAGAGTGAGGAGAGAAGTGTTCAGTCTGACTGAAGGTTCTTATTATTTCAGTATTTCAGGAAAAGTTCCCACAACTTTCAGAAACTCATTTGACTTACAAACTGAGTTTCAATGTCTAGACAGGACCCCCATCTCTGTCACTGTCACTGTTTTAGCCAATTGCCATTAAGCGGAGGTCAAGAGTCTGAGACAGTGAGAAAGTGAGAGAGAGAGAGAGAGAGAGAGAGAGAGAGAGAGAGAGAGAGAGAGAGAGAGGGAGAGAGAGAGCGACTGATGTCAAAGGTCTTGTGAAGGCGCTTGTCCACAGTGGCCTCTGCTGGGTGGTAAGGGTACAGCACACAGGGGTGGAGATCAATGATTTGAAGTGTGAAGGAACACAGCTGTGATATTTATTCAAGAACGGGCTGACGAGCTCTAATTAGCTTAATCCCGTATTATGCACTCACGCTTGTGCATACCTTAAGATAATGAATCACACTCCACACCCACTGCTGTGGTGGATTATAATTGACGTGGATGGATCCCAACTGCTCACTGGGAGAAGCTGTGGGACACATCTGTCCTGCCTTTGCACAGCTGCTGGAGAGCGATGACGGCCCTGTTTGGCTTTTTAATTGAACTGGAATGTAGTGATGTTTGCTAGATTAAATCACAAGTCAGTCATGAATGGAGCTCATCAAATGTATACCTGAAATGTTTGGAATTATGGAAACTCATCACAGAGAGCGTATTGAATGATATCTGACGCAAATTAGCATTTCTGTGAGAACAAAGTGTGAGGAAAGCTCTCAGTGTGTCCTGACAACAAACCTACATCTACTGTTAAAAAAAGGCAAGTCTGTCTGAAGGCAAGTTTATAACAATATGGAAACACTTTTTATATTAACAAATGTCAGCCACAGACAGAACAAATGAAACTGGTGTTAAACTCTCACAACAAACAAACGCCATTGTCTGAGAGGAGAACATAAAGCCTCCACACACATACAGTAAGAGATGTTTTCCCATAAACGGCTCCAAAAAACCTCACTAAAGCTATTTTCAGCGTGTTTAAGGGTAGCCAAGCTCTGATATAAATCAAGTAATTGCTAACAGAGTCCCATGATGTAATTTAAGCTTTAAGCTCCAAGAAGCAGAGATCGGCCATTAAAGCAGAATAAAGTGATACCATTTAATTCGTCTCCACTCAGTGGTCTAATGCCTTCCTAAGTCAAGAGTGTGTGGCTCTGTTTCATTGTTCAAGAAGAGCATTTTTACGCCATAATTGAAAGGCTTTTATGTCACAAAGTGTTTGGGTCTAAAACTAGCGCCGAGGGATTAAGCCTGACTGCGACAGAATCAAGTGAGGAAGAAGAAGAAGAAGAAGAAGAAGAAGAGGGGGGAAGACATAAAAGAGTTTCTTGGATCTTAAAGGATAACTTTAATCTTTTGGCCAAATTTTCCAAAACAACCTACAGATAGACACAGCTTATGTGTCATTATTACAGTTTTGGCAGTTTTGTTTTACTGTATTCTGACAGGAGTGACAGTTAATTCAAGATGCCAGCATGAAACTGCATTTGGTATGTTGTCTTGTTACAGACGTACATTAAATGGGATTAAAGGGGAAGCTTTTGCTTTGGGGACGACTAAATCTGGAACGAAAGGAGGAAAAAAAAACATTCATCATACTTTGAAATGTGCTTTTCTGTGCCTTAAATCAAATTCTGGGACTTGGAGACATCTTGATTGTGTTGTTGCTTCTGTGGAATTTCCTATCAAGTCATTTAAGTATGAAAAAAGTACAAGCTCTGAATAAATGTTGAAACAATTCTCATGAGAGCGGAAAAGGCTTGAGAGCAGCCAAACCCGCCAACTAACCAGAAAACCAACATCGCCCTCCATCACTGCCGTATCATGACATCATCCTGCTTCCTCTCCACTGGTGTCCCTGTGGTCTGGACTCCTAATTCTCTGGCTTGAATATTAGATGCTCTCAAAAGGGCTGGGCGACTTAATCCAATGCTGAGAGACAAGAAAATAATAGCGCTGGGCTTCGGCAAGGTCTCGTTTGTATCTGTCTCTCTGCAGTGTGTCAACGTGAATATTCTCCCTCCGAGGAGTGCTGTGATACAGCCTGACATTATGAGCTTGGATTGCCCCCAAAATTAGATAGAGTTAGTTTGCTTTGGCTGCGCTGTGCTGCTCCACAAAACCTGGACGCCGTATAAACTCCAGAAATGTCTCTAATGACAGACACATGGCACTGAAATGTGGCCCCAGAGCTAGAGATAATCACTGTCATTCTGTGTCAGAGCAAATTGGTGTGGGCTATTAACACCGAAACCAGTACAGACCTACCCCAGAACTTTGGTGGATATGCATAAAGTCACGATAATTTAGATTACACATGTTTGAAAAGATCGACATGAATCTGGTTTGATTGAGACTGTTTGACAAATAACAGTTAAATTGGTCAAACAAGACACATTCAGGTTTGTTATCAGGACCAGACAGGTCTGCAACAAATCCCACAGTTTGTAAAATTTACTTGGAGGAGAAAAGAATTTTGAGCTGTACATTTGAATTAGTCAATTAATCTATTAGTCAGTCAACAGACAAACATTAGGCAACTTTTCTGATGATTTATTCATCATGTAAGTCACTTTTCAAGAAGAAATGGTGAGAATTTCAGCCTCTGGAATGTGAGAATAATAAATAAAATATGTTTGGTTTTTGGACTGTTGGTCAGACAGAACACATCACCCCAGGATCAGGAAAATGTGGTTGATATTTGTCATTATTAATCATTAATAAAAAATCATTGTTGGTTCTAGGGTCTAGTAAAATTGTTACCAAATATCTAAGTCTGTTAGTACCTAGCTGAACTTTAGATGTGCATGTGTTAGATGTGCTTTTATATGCAATGATTATTACCTCACAGCAAGAAGGTTCCTGGTTTGAACCTCAGCTGGGGCCTTCCTGTGTGGAGTTTGCATGTTCTCCCCGTGTCTGCGTGGGTTCTCTCTCCGGGTACTCCGGCTTCCTCCCTCAGTCCAAAGAGTCAGCTGGGATAGGCTCCAGCCCCACTGTGACCCTGGTGAGGATAAGAAAGAATGGATTAACCTATTTGTCAGTTGACAGAGAAATATTAGGCAACTATTAAAGCAACATGCTGACATGACTTCAGTCTTTCAAATGTGAGAATAAACATTATATAAAATAAAAAATAAAATATGTAATAAAGGTTTTTGGACTGTTGGTCAGACCACTGGTTGAAATCACCCCAGGATCAGAAAAGCATGGTGGATACATCCATCCATCCATTATCTGTAACCTCTTATCCTCATCAGGGTCATGGTGGGGCTGGAGCCTATCCCAGCTGACTTAGGGCAAGAGGTGGGTACACCCTGGTCAAGTCACCAGCTCATCACAAGCACATAGAGACAAACAACCATTCATAATTAACCTATTAAGTGCATGTCTTTGGACTGAGGGAAATCTAAAGCTGTAATGAATTTGAATTATCCTTTAATGCACACCTTTCACTGATATTTCAAGGGAGGGGTAAAGCACAGGTGGAGAACAACGGCTCAGTTTCTGGAAGCCACAGCAGATGTCATTCAGGACCCGACCGACCCGAGCTTTTTCCCTCTGACTTGAACAAAAACCATGCAGACTACCATTCAGTATTATGTCTGAAAACTTTTACTTTTACCATATATAAAAAGGTAGACGTTTAAAGACATTTTAAGAAAAAAAATATTATATGTCCATTATCACCTTAGCCTGGGGCTAAGTAATTCATGGTCATGGCTTGACACAGAGAGAATGAGAAAGGAAGGCAGAGGGGCGTATGGACAGACAGACTGTGACCTGAGTGTTGAGCATAATGGAGTTAAATGTAACACTTGTAACCTCTGTGTGAGAATAAAAAGGAGGCAGGAGAAGAAGGAGTGAATACAGCCTCCACTTCACAAGAGCTACAAGTGTCATTCAGAGCACTTTTCTCCTCGTCATCATCATTATTATTATCAGCATTCATGAGTACTTTTTATGTTACATGAACAGTTTTTACCGTTAACCTTCCACAGACTTGACTGAGCTGATCGACTTCCCTTCGCCTGTGTGCAGCCTCAGTCGAAGCCCCCCCGTTCCGTTTATTGACCCATGTGAGCTTCCTTACTTGACGGGAGCGTTCGGTTTCAGGAAGAAGCTAACTTCCATTCACAACAACAGCTAGTTACGCTGTTTTCTTGACACATTCTAAAACATTTCAACAAAATTTCTCCGTGAATTGGGCCGGAATACCGGATACTTTGGATGTGCAGACGGTCCACGAGCCGAGCTGAAGTGTGGCACCGGGACAGTTTGGACTGTGTCCGTCCGTTTGAAGCGCTCAGCTAACGTTTGTAGCACGCTACCGAGTTAGCCCAAACAGCTAATGTTACAGTAACCTGAGCCGAAGCCGAGTTTAACTGAGCTCAGACTGTGAGCCGAAGCCGAGTTTAACTGAGCTCAGACTGTGAGCCGAAACCGAGTTTAACTGCTGTGGCAGTGGAGGAGTGTTCATACACAGAGGTGGGTTCACAGGCTAACGGCTCGTCGTCCACGTACTGTGCCGTGACTGTGATTTATGTAAACAGAAAGCTGACAAACAGTTTAGTTTCACCTTCATGAGAACTGGCAGCTGTCCATGAAGTAACACAACGTCATGACGAACTAAAGTTTAGCACTGATAAGTTCTCATTGTGAGCTGGTGAGACTTGGTCACGGTCTACCTGTTATTCACAGACTGTCCTGAAGCAGTGGTTGTCAACCTATGGGTTGAGACCCCCAAGAGGGACTCAAGATTAATGTAATAGGCCGTGAAGATGAGATGAAGGACAGAAAACAACTACAACTACTTTTTTTTTTTTTTTTTTGAGAAATCTTTGAAAATCATTTAAAGGTGCAGTGTATAAGATTTGGACTTAGATTAAGACTTTTCAGAATAAGGCAGACATGGAATATAATATTCATATTTATGTTTTTATGCATGTATAATCACATTTTATTTTATTTTTGTTACTTAAAAATTCTCCTTTCATATCTACAGTGGAGCGGGTCCTGTTCCATGGAGGCTGCCATGTTGAAACACTGTGTTTCTACAGTTTAAACTAAATACTGACTCTACACAGGGCCCTTAAACTGTTGTTTCTCCTTTACACTAGGAAGGTGAGGGTCATGTGAGGAGATTGCAAAGCAGCGATTAGACCACTAGATGCAACTAAATTCTACACACTGGACCTTTAAATAAAACCTGATGTGAAGTGACATCATTTAGACTAATGAAACCTGTGTAACGTGCAGTTTGATCAGAAAGGCTGGGAACAAAATGACTCCAAACCAAAGAAGTTGTTGTCTCTTTTCATATTTTTTTTTAATAAAAGGGAGCAAAGTGCAGATTTTTCAAATATCTGCTGTGCGACTAGACCATGTGTTACCAGCAGGCGTATGATTTGATACCTGTGGTGAGATAGTGTCTTTAGAGTTGCTTTTCTTTTCGAGATTTTGACATTTTTCTAATGCAGTGTTTTTCTAATAGCATCTGAGTCTAAGTAATTTATTTGAGTTGATTAACAGATTTAATGACAGAAAAACAAGCAACTGAAATTCAGTTAATTGAACTGCTTTCCTCTTTTGAGAGTAAACTGAATATCTGGACGTTTTCCAGTGATGTCTGAGACATATCACATTTTGAAAGTAATGATTCTGTCATAAATAACTGATAATCAACATATGATCATATAATAAAAATAGTCATTAGTTGTACCTGAATAGAACCTTACATGCAGAAGTTCATCATTGGATAATATATTTTCTTTTCTTGGTGTCACCTTTACAGAACGATGCCTCGCTTGCAGTCCGGTGTTTGGAAGCATTTCACCCCAGCTATCATCGATGGGAGGGAAACCGTCATGTGCAACTACTGTTCAAAGACATACACGAAGAATGCCACCAAGATGCAGATGCATTTGGACAAATGTAAGGAGTACTCACAGCAGCAGTCACCAGGCCCAGATGGGAGCTCCTCTGCCTCCATCCCTGTTCCCTCCTTCTCCTTCTTACCGTCCTCCTCTCCCGGGGGACAGTTCCTCATTGATTCGGTGGATCAGCGCAGCCAGGCGTACGCGGACGAAAGCCTGGCGAGGGCCGTGTATGCCACGTCCTCACCCCTCACTCTCACAGACAATATTTACTGGAAACGATTTTTCAGTGTGCTGCGGCCTGCTTACTGTCCGCCCACCAGAGAGGCATTGTCCTCCCAACTCCTGGACTGTGAGTATGACAGAGTACAAAGCCAGGTTCATGAGGCTGTAGGGAAAGCAGACTCTGTCACCATCATGTGCAGTGGCTGGTCTAACATAAAAGAAACAGGAACTATCATTTATGTCGTTGCAACTCCCATACCGCTGTTCTACAAGTGCACAAAGACAAAGGAGCAGACGCACGTGAGCACGTTTATCGCTGAGGAGCTGAAGGATATTATAAATGAAGTGGGGCCACAAAAGGTCTTCGCTGTCGTCACTGACGATGCCCCGGAAATGATGGCAGCTTGGGCTCAAGTAGAGGAGGCCTTCCCGCACATATCTGCCATCGGCTGCACAGCGTGCGGCGTCCAGCAGCTCTTTGATGACGTGGTTGCGCAGCCATCCATGAAGGCTCTGTGTAGCAGAGCTGAGCAGGTGGTGAGGTACGTTAGAGAGCGGAAAAGATTAGCAGAGACGTTCAGATGCTGGCAGACCACAAGAAACCACAGTGCTAACGGGACAATGCTGGTGCTGCCTCACTGCTCTGACTGGACTGGTGTGTGTAACATGTTCAGCAGCCTCCTGGAGGGTCAGACCTCTCTACAGGACATGGCCATTTCACCCACACTAGATGTTGAAGCATCCTTCAGGGCCACAGTTCAGGATGCAACGTTCTGGAAGGGGTTAAGCAGCAGTCGGAATCTGCTCTACCTGATTGGTAATTATGTTAATTACATGAAGAGAGAAGACACTGCACTCTCTGGTGTTGTCGACATGTTCAGTCAGTTAAGATACCACATCGGAGCTTTGCTGTCCGGGTCGGTGCTGCATGGCACAGAACAGAAAGCCGTCATGGCGACGTTAGACAGATGTCAGGAGTTTTGCGTGAAGCCCATCCATGCAGCAGCATACATGCTGGATCCAAAACATGTCGGACAGCAGACACTCTCCGGGGAGCAGATCAACAGCGCCTACTACGTCATATCCAACCTGTCGCACCATCTAAACCTCGACGAGGGTAAAGTGCTCGGGAGCTTCGCCAGATTCTCAGCCAAGCAGGGACTGTGGAAGGGAGGCGGCATCTGGAGCTCATGCCAGCATGTGTCTGCATCCACCTGGTGGAAGGGGCTGTGTTCCTCCGAGCCGCTGTCCGCTGTGGCCTCCGCCATACTCCAGATCCCACCAACAACAGGCGCGTGCGAGGGCCTCCAGTCACGCTTCCGCAACACGGAGGTGCACGGCTCTCTCTCAGCCGACAGAGTGCAGAAACTGCTGGCGGTACAGGCCAATCTGAACCTCTTAGAGCCCAGTGACTGTGAGTTTGCTCCACTGGAGTGCGAGGAAGACAAGAAAGTTTCATTTCAGTCTGAGACTCAGTAGTAAGACTTTAAGTTATCACATGGATTTAAAAGGAAATTAAAAATTCAGACAGCTAATCAAATTAAATGTAAATTTCCTGTGAAAAGCAGTCTGAGCACACAACTATGATTGCACTGTGCTCACAGTCCTGGCCTGTGGAAATCTGATGCCTTCATGTTTGAATCATTTACAACACATACTCTACACATACTGTTGATTTTTCTATCATTATTATCAGCTTCATAATCATAATAAGAAATATTAATGCACTAACAAGAGGTCTAATGTTCTCTGTTTTTACACTGTGTAAATAAATGCATTGTATTTATTGAAGAGAAACCTTTCGTCTTTTCTGACTTAAACCTCACTGCCAATAGTTTGTTTTCTACACAAATAAAGAGTGAACAGAGTGAAGAATAAACCGTTTGACACTTTGGGAATACACTTTACGTATCTGTCTTTTTTTGTTGCACATGAAGTGACAACATGCATGTAACATATACATTAGGAACACACACTAGGAGGTGCTTATGCAGTTTCAGTTCCAACATACAATCATGTCCTCACATCCTCAAATATTTCTTCCTCCTTCTTAAAAGGAGGAAACCTGAGCAACATGTAGCATTGAGTACATACATATACATTTATTGTCAGTTGTACTGCAGTAAGTGTAAAATTCCATTCCATTATACTGGGGGGGTTGTTACTTCAACCAGGAGGCTGTAATTGTGTTATTTGCTATTAAAAGCAGAATTCTCAGTAAGGAAGTCAGGTTCCTATCTATGATCATATCAGGGGTTATACTCAATATGTACAGTGCAGGATATAAAGTGAAGTCAATGCCCACAACATTTCATTTCTTTTAGAATATTCTTCCAGAAATCTAAAATCTTTGAGAAATCCTTAAATGTAAAGTCTTCCACCAGTCCACAACCCCTCCAACACATCTCAGAAGTATTACTGTACTTTGAGGTGATAGATGGACTGGTAAAATACCTCATTTTGATCTTCCAGTCAAACTCCCTTCATGTTGGTCTGTTACTGTTAGACTTCAGTTTTTGTATCAGTTGAACAATGAAAAAAACAACAACAAAATACTTCAATTTAATTAAAATAATTAGTGACCTTCAGAGGTGCTGGTACGCAGATATAGTTACTGGCTGACAGAACCTTGCTAGCTGTTCCTTCTGTTTACAGTCCTTTGCTCAGCTCACCAGCTGCTGCTGGACTGTAACTCTGTGTACAGAGCAGATATGAGAGAGGTATTGATTCAACTATCTAACTGAAAAAAAAAAAAAAACACTTTTAGTGAAATGTCAAATTGTGGCAACAAAACAAATAATTCAGTCCTGGTACTGTCATACAAACAGTTAAACAAACTTACATTGAAGCAGAGGTTTCATACTTAGATTTACTCTTAAAGGCATCACAAAGAGCTGCTGTGGAGAATCACTGAGGCACAAACACTGTTTTCTCTCTCCCATTTCTCACACACTCTTTCACTGCTCTTCCCCTCCTCTCCTGTCAGCCTCTGCTGTGCTCTGCTGGTGATTTGACACAGGGGCGGCAGGGGGTTCTGAGGGGAGATCTGGGCCTTGTAAATACTAGCATTATTAATCTTAATAGGAATGAGCCAGGGCAGCTCTGGAGGCGTCTCCGCCTGGAAGGCAGTGGACCTGCCGTAAATCTCAGACACTCTGTTCTCCTCTGCATCACTCAGTAAATCTATCACTACCTACATCTTCCCTCCTGCCCGCCTCACAGCGACTTCACTCTGCTGCCCGTTGTCTGTTCTACACGGGGTTTCATTGACAGTGACAACAGATGCGCAGGCACAAAATTAAAGTGATGGTATCGTCGAAGAGGGCTGTTCTCGTGATGTGTGTTGTTTGTGACAGATGGCAGCGCGTTGGTTGGTTTTAAAAGTTGCCCTTTTTGTGATTTAGTCACACCAGGCTGAATGCATGAAATGCTATGGTGATTTCTCACCATGTCCGGGTTTCATCATTTGTTGCAGGCCTAGATAATCAGTGTCAAGGTCCGGTGTGTTATCAGCTTCAGGGCTGTGTCTGTTAGCTTTGTGACAATGTTTCACATTATAATGTAGTTCAAAACAACACATCTAATTTATCACTTAAACGATGCTGATGTTTTTATATTTTTCGTAATATCAACAGTGTGATGTGGTATTTTGTTATTTATTTGTTTTATTTTTCTGTTATTTTTTTCTACCCCGTGGTACTGAGCACATTACCTCCTACTGAAGAAAAATCTTTAAAAACAGAAACAGTTTCATTTTTTTGAAAAGTAATTTACTATAACAGGAAGACAAATTTTCAGCAAATGCTACACAAACAGCAGTATGGGAATATTCAAGGACTTTTTTTCTATGGAGTTGTTTCTTTGTCTTCCATCCACATTCTACTACAGCCATGTTATAATCATATATGAGAAACTTTGTCTGTCATCAAAATTTGTATATCATGTGATTTTGTTGGTTTGTCCTGCACATTCTGTCCTCCTCTGTCGAACTTCCTGATGTTTCTTCCATTTTTCCCAGTTAAAAGGGATTTTTGGGGAGTTTCTGTTTCCCCGATTCAAGGCTCTAAAGACAGAGGTTGTTGTGTTGTACAGATGAGGCAAATTGTGATTTGTGACTTTGGGCTGTCAAATATGACTGACTATTTCAGTACTTACGTTGACGATGTGGGGCTGACTCAAAATAAACTCAGCCCTGCGCTCATTGTGCTATGCAGTGCCATGCTTTGGCTCATTACATGTTTTTAATGGTTTTTGGACAGCAGTGGAGGTCTAAGGCACACAGGTATAATTATATTGTGTCTGTGAATCCGCTGCAGAGCTTCAGTGGATTCACAGGCACAATATCATTATGCTTTAGCATTGAGCATTGTGCTTTAAAAGTTACTGAAGGGTTAAATCACCTCTCACATGATGAATGAACCATTCTAAGCTTTACAGAGTGAGTATTCATTAGTATTACATTATCTCTAGCAGTTAATCCACCATCTACTCCCTGTACATGTAAACAAGACTAACATGATATAAAGAGGAAATTAAAATTGTTACATTTCAGCAGGAGCTCCAGATCTCAACAGTACTGGCCAGATCGTGCACGTGCACATGAGAATCTCAGATGGTGGTCTGGCAACAATCGCCAGCAATGGAAAACATTCTCCTCTTCTTTGGGAATTGTGATACTGATTAAGCTGTCTGGATTCCCTATTAAAGTCTCTACAGCACATTACCTGCCAATTCTCTGGACACCGACTCTGCAGAGGGACACCGTGCAATTTGTTTGCAGTTCTGGACTGTAAAGCACAGTGTTAGCTTAGCCACATATTACGGTCCAATAATTAATGTCACATGAGATCGAGTGTAATTGTGTAATCTAATCAGGTCCACAAAGTATGGCTGCTTTAACAGCTGGTGCCAATCCAACTGTAACTCCCCTGTCAAGGACTGATACTATTATCTTGGCCTGGAACAATGGCTGGCTTTAGCAGGGACTGTGTGTGTGAGACAGGAAGAGCAACTGAAGAACCGGTGGGCTGCTTATTGTGCAAACAAAAGCCAGCTTGTCTGGGGATCATTGAGAGGGAAAGTTATATTTTTACTCTGGTATCAATGGCTGGAGGAGCTGAATATAAAACCCTGAGAGGAAAGGTACAGTATGAGATTTCATCAACAAGTCTTTCAGCGCTCACTCTCCCTCTACCATATGCTTTGTCAAAGTGTGGCAGTTTGATATAGATCTGGTCCTATGAGTTTTGGTATTATGCAGTTATGTAATAGCTGATTCAATCAGATGTTTCTCAACTGCTGCATCACTGGAATAATTCAACATGACAGAACACATTTATTTCCTTTGCTTCTGAGAAAGAGATTAGAATATTAATAATGCTCTTATGTTATGGTTAGCCTAGCTTAGCATAAAGACAGTAAGTAAGAGGTTTAGATGGATTGATTCAACTTTCTTGACGTCTGTGTAAAGGCCATTCTAAGATTTCTTTCAAAATACATTAAATATGTTGGACAATAGTTGCTAAAAACATGTAAAAAGACTTTTAGAGGTTCAAACAGTTTTTCACTAGTTTTCAGTCCAGGATTTTGTGGGCGGTCCTAAAAGGATGACTCAATGACACACTGAGGAGAGATACAGAGATGAATTCATCTCACCCAGAGTGTTTCAAAGTTAGTCATGTCATTTTCTGATTCATCTGCCCCCACAGTCCTGGAGCTGAGCATTCATTTTTACCTGATTTTGACACCTAATTTCACTGTTAATAACACACAATAACACATCTTCTTTGGTCGGACAAACTCAGAACACATTTATTCTTACTTTACACAGACTTTAAATAATCACTCCAGCACCTCTGTGTGTGTCTCTGGAATTAATGTGGGTTGCCAGATACAGTCACATACCTACCAAACATGTTCAGTGATACTGCTGTTTGCTAAGTAATGGCTATACCATGGAACTCTCTCTAAAATCAAAACGAGTAATTTATACATTTATGCTTGAATGTTTTCAGAGTGTGTTAATTATTCACTTTGGTCAGAGCTACTTATTTCTGCTTCTAGTCATTCTGCTACACTAGGCTAATCATGTCCTGTCTCCAGCTCTGTACTTAACCCTAGACATAAATTTTGTATTTATCTTCTCATCTTACTTTTAAAAATAAAGTAAATAAGCATATTCACTAACATTTAGAATTATTCATTTATATATAACTTTGGGTTAAAAGTAGAAATGAAGTGGTATTTTCTGTGTGGGTAGATACCATCCATCCATTTTCTGTAATTGCTTATCCTCATCAGGGTTGCGGGGCTGCTGGAGGCCATCCCAGCTGACTTAAGACAAGAGTGGGTAGATACAACTGAAGTAAATTTTGTAAATCCTAAATCAATCCTAATTATTCAGGAAAACTGCTCTTGCCAGTGGCAGGAGTGCTATTTTAACATGCATACTTCTAATCATCCACACAGGATCTTGGTGGAGATCTAAAGCTAGGCCATCCTGATGTGGGGAGCCTGTGCTGTCCACTGACCCACCTACTACCTACTTAAAGTGTCTATTAGAATATGTTTCTGATTCTGTAAGACATTTTTGACCTTGATATAATTCGCTGTAGATGCCTGTCTGCACGTCTCAACTCTGTGGTGGGTGAAGCGAAGTTCCTCCGCTTCCCCCTCATTGAGCCCAAAGTGGCCGACCAACTGCGTCAGTAAGCCGAGGCTTTATTTAGAGATGACCATTGTGTCAAACTGTTTGGCTGTGTAACCGTTGCTAACGTTCATCTTACTGTAATAACAGACTGGCAATAATTTGTGGTGCAAGCGGCCCATCATTTTCTCATTCCTCACCCAGGCCAACACCAGCCCACCCATCAACCCACTCCCCTCCAACCCTCCTCTGTCTGAAAAACAAAAACAACAGATGGGCTGTGCCAAGGAGACTGACTGCTCCTGGCCATTACCACAGTAAGGAGCCGAAGGGGTGGTGGGAGGCTTGAGCTGCTTGGGTTGCAGATATGTAAAATAACCTGGTGGCAAGGAGAGTCGGAGCTGTTCTCCCTTGCATGTCTTGTTCTTGCTGCTCTCAGCACCTCATAATGCTTTTATAATTACATTCCAACCCAGCTGAATCATGATTAGTTGATCACAGCATTTTTCTTTTTTTTCTGAAGCACCAGCTATGATCAACTTGTATAGCAAACATGCCTAAATAAAAAGTACCAATACTCCATTCATTCAATTCAATTTTATTCATATAAAATCATAACAGAAGTTATCTCGTGAAACTTTACTTATAGAGCAGGTCTAGACTGTACTCTTTCTAATATTATTTACCGAGACCAACAATTCCACTACTTGGCAACAGTGGCAAGGAAACACTTCCTTGTATAAAAAAGTTCTCTTTTCTAAACGTACTTTACTTTCAAAAGCACTTGTACATATATGATATATATATAGATATATGATATGTTATGTCTTACATCATTAATGCAATGCATGCTTTAACGTGTAAGCATCATTTTACTGTTGACAAGATGTAGATGCAGATGTTCAGCCCCCTCCACAGGGTCATCAGATAAACGTGAAGGGTCTTGAGGGATTGGAAAGAAGAAAACATTTTGTTGAACATGTTTGCATTAGTTTGTGAACATTCTCTCTTTTTTAAATAAAATATTTTACCTTTCTGGGCCCTCTAACAATTATTTAAATGAAGCCATTTGAGGCAGTTTAGAGGGTAAATCTCTTTATGGTGAACCTGCTGACAACTCATGGACATCTAAAACCTGACAAGGGGGCCCAAATTGTACAGTACATCTGAGAACTACCTGTAACATCAGCTGTCACATAAATATAGTGGAATAAAATACAGTACAGCATAAAGTACTCCCCAAGTGTGCAATAGATAAAAAAGATCGTAGTACTTGAGCATTTATATTAATTATAGATGTTCATGATTGTGTCAGGGTGGACTATGTTTGTGAAAACACTGCTGTAGGTACATTACATAATTTTAGGTTTCAGACTTTTCATTCTTCTGTTTTGCGACTGCATCATGCAACATCTGGATTCTGAACAGAGGTTGAGATGTGTTGTTGTCTGGAATTGGTTTGTTGCTATGAGCTGGTGTGTGATGTCGGTTTGCATGGTGTTGTGCCTCACGAGGACAGAACACTTGGTAGGAGCTCGCATCACACACACACACCCTCGTTTTATCCCAGCAAACATTGGCTTTAGCTGAAAGCCGAGGGACTCATCTGGGATGAGAAATGGCATGAAATAATCCAAATAGTAATGGCTCTGTTGGGGATGATGCCATTTGCGCCACATAGGAGGTCTATCTATTTCACCTTTCAAAAGTCATTTTGTTTGGGGTAATAGCAAGGCGTTCTTATCAGACTAGGTTGTAAAAGACTGGAGGAGGAGGTGGAGAACATGTAACAAAGCCTGTTGAAGACAGAGATCTTAAACTCAGCTGCTCAAACACTCTCTGTGCTATTCTGCCATGAGCAGACCGAAAATAACATTCATTTTTTTCCACCTGGAGAGAAAGTGATTGTCACATTGGAAATACCTATTGTATAGTGGGAGAGGAGCGCCGTGTGACACGTCATCATCATTATAGGTGTGGGATAGATCTGTGTGAAAGGCAGGTCTTGAATGTGCTGTACTGTTGTCATCAATCATCTCTGGGGGTGTTTTCACCCCTACAGTCTCTCTATCTCATGCTTACACTCCACCTCACCACCCTCTCCCCTTTATCCTCATCCCCCCCCCCCCCCCCCCCCCCCACATAAAGACTAAAGGTCGGAGCTCTTTGCATCAAATGGCTCTTTTGTTTCTACCCGGGACATGAAGTGCAGGAACTGAGCTGCTCTTGGAATGTGTTGCCGCTCTCCTTGAGTGGCAGAAACCTCGGTAGTGCCAAGTACGCAGCTCTAACTGCTACCAGATGTACAATTATAACCACTTACAACCACCAAGGCCCTTTTGGTGGGCAAAGAAAAGAGGGAGATAAACTACTTGGCAAAATAATGAACATTCTGCAGAAATATTTATCTGTTTCAGCTTTAAACTGTTTTTTTAATATGGGCATTTTATTGTTTCTAAGACGCAGATTGTGTGTTCTGAACCACATAAACCACTACAGAAGTGAGCATGTTTTATAAGCTAATTATAGCCCAAACACACACACTGAATAAGAGAGGGTGTATTGATTTTCATCCAGCTCATTATTGAAGCCAATTGAATGAGCCACATTCTTTCCTCTGCTCCCAAAGTGTGTGTGTGTGTGTGTGTGTGTGTGTGTGTGTGTGTGTGGGTGGGGGGGGTCTAAATAGATTATGAAGTCATTTTATTTGTTTCTTTTTGAGGACATAATGTTCATTCAGTTTGACATATAGTTTCCAGAGTTGTGCCAAGAGGTATACAACGTCATCCATCTTGATGAAATGATTTTACTTGCCGTCACTGTAAAGACTTGCTGGAGTTCATGGGAAGTTTTTAAAAGCAATGAGGAGAAGAGAAAAGAGAGAATGAGAAGCATGTGTTTCTTTTCTCCATTTCTAGAATATTTTCCATTACCCCGATGAGCCTCTGGTCATTTGGAGAGTTGATATGTTGACAGTTAAGCTCCGCCTTCGTTAGTTACTGCTGCTACACACGTCAAGCTTTGTGTTGTAGCGCAGCACGACATGAGTGATAAGAGTAGCAGAAAAAACACTTCCAATTCTAGGTCACTTTTTGAAACAATGGGTCCTTAATCTCAAACAGTTTGCTGAACTCATATGATTTATCAGCTGTGCTAATTAAACTCATTAATGTGTGTGTAAAATAGGAATAAATATGTGTTCTGAGTTTGTGAGACCAAAGAAAAAAGTGTTATTAACCATCCAGCCAAATTTGAATGATTAAAATCATAGACATGTTTATGAAATTAGGTATCAAAATCAGGTAAAAATGAATTCTCAGCTCCAGGACTGTGGGGTCATGTCTCCTGAATGTGCTGAAGCCACACCCACTCATGGGAGGAGTCAGATGAGTGTCACATGTCAGATGAGTTCAGAAAATGACATGACTAACTTTGAAACACTCTGAGCGAGATGAATTCATCTCTATCTCTCTGTTCAGGGTGGCCTCAGCGTGTCATCGCCACTCTTTAAGGACCGCCCACAAAATCCTGGAAAACTGGTGAAAAACTGTTTGAACCTCTAACTAATTTCATTAATATATCGCTCAAAGTCTTTTTGTGTTTTCAGCAAGAAATCTCAACTACAATCAAATCTTTAACTACATGTGTAACTGTGCTGTGCAACAAATATGGGCGCATTGCAAGAACAGTAAGGGTAGACAACCCCCAGTCTCCATACCCCAAAAATGCCATTGTAGAGTATGAGAGTGGAAATGCAGTAGACACTCTTAAGCCTGTACTTCCATACAGCTATGAGAGCCCCAGTCAAGTCATTTACCAAATCACAGCCCTTCCAAGTGAGTATGTGCTGATTGTGGCTGGTAGCGCCACCCAGTGCTTTTTGAGTGAACTGCAAAAGATTGCTAAACTCAGTGGCAGATCCTTTGAGGAAATCTCGCAAGAGCAGCTCTCTGAATGCAGTAAATATGTAGCTGTTGAAATAGAGTGAGTGAGTGAGCCTTCCACTGCAGTGCCCCAAAACACACCAGTACAATCATCAGCTTCAGAGTCCAAAGTAACTTATCCAGCATATCCAGAGAGAACAACAGAGCTTGGAAAAGCTTCTTTGAGCAACACACCCAGCCACACTAAAGGAGATGAAATACCTAAGGGACCCGTGAGTTATGTTAACCCTCCAGAAGTTCAACGAATGGTTGTAGAACACATAGTGAGAAGCGCAGATCAATGTGTCATCCAGACTCAGTTTTTCTGGCAAAACTCCTTGTCCCAGTCATGAGGCTGACTTTGATACTTGGCGCAACAGTGTTGAACTCATTCTGCAAGACACTGCTCTTTCAGAATTTTTAGAAATTTCAGATAGCCTTGTATCACCAGCTGTTTATGTTGTAAAGCATCTTGGTCCACAAGCTTTGCCTACAACTTACCTTGAACTGCTTGATTCAGGTTTCGGAACAGTAGAAGACAGCAATGAGCTTTTTGCCAAATTCCAATCAATCTGCATGACGCAGGAGAGGATCCATCCCATTATCTATACAGATTACAGAGAGGTCTTGCCAAAGCATTAAGAAGAGGCGGTGTATATGGACCACTTCTATTCAGTTTATATATGCTTCCTCTAGGGAACATTATTAGGAATCACTCCATTAATTTTCATTGTTATGCTGATGACACCCAATTATATTTGTCGATCAAGCCTGATGAAACCAACCTGTTAACTAAACTCCAAGCATGCCTTAAGGATATAAAAAGTTGGATGACCCACAATTTTCTGATGCTGAATTCAGACAAAACTGAAGTTCTTGTAATTGGACCTAAACACCTCAGAAACTCTCTTCCCGGAGACTTGGTTACCTTAGATGGGATCACTCTGGCTTCTAGCTCCACCGTAAAGAATCTTGGAGTTGTTTTTGATCAGGATTTGTCCTTTAACGTCCACATAAAACAAATTTCGAGGACTGCATTCTTCCACTTATGCAACATTGCCAAAATCAGATGCATCGTGTCTCAAGCGGATGCAGAAAAACTAGTCCATGCATTTGTTACTTCTAGACAAATAAGTCTCTTAGGTCTTTGCAGCTAATTCAGAATGCTGCTGCACGTGTTCTGACAGGAACCAAGATCAGAGATCACATCTCTCCTATTTTGGCTTCCTTGCACTGGCTACCTGTTAAGTCTAGAATAGAATTTAAAATTCTTCTCCTTACATACAAAGCTCTTCATGGCCAGGCACCATCGTATCTAAAAGAACTCATAGTACCTTACTACCCCTCTAGACCACTGCGCTCTCAGAATGCTGGGTCTCTTGTGGTTCCTATAGTTTCCAAAAGTAGATTGGGAGCCAGAGCTTTCAGCTATCAAGCTCCTCTTCTGTGGAACAAACTACCATTCTGGGTTCGGGAGGCAGACACAGTCAACACTTTCAAGAGTAGACTTAAGACTTTCCTTTTTGAAAGCGCTTATAGTTAGGGCTGGCCCAGGTCATCCCTTAGTTATGCTGCCATAGGACTAGACTGCCGGGGGACTCCCCCCCCACCCCCCCGCCTGTCTCTTTCTGGGTTATGCCTAGCCAGGTACGGTAATGGTTGAAGATGCAGTCACATCTCCCTTTCCTGAAAACCCCCTCTCTCTCTCTCTCTCTCTCCCCCCCATCTCCATTACCATCAATGCATGTTACTAACTAAACTTCTTCCTCAGAGTTTCTGTGCTTTCTCGTCCAGCAGGTTCTCGTGGATCGTGGCTGCTGCTGTGGTCTGCTGCTGACGTCCACTATATATACTGTCATTATTGCTACCATATCTCTACTACAGTTTATAGTCAGTTAATGATTTACTGCTGCTGTGCATCTGTGTCCCTCTAACTCTATCACAGGTTCCAGTGCTACTGTAATCATTCTATTATTTATTGTATTTCATTGTCATTCTATCATTCATTGTAATTGTACAATATGTTTGTGTTAATTTGTTCTGTACACGTGACATCCATTGCACGTCTGTCCGTCCTGGGAGAGGGATCCCTCCTCTGTGGCTCTTCCTGAGGTTTCTTCCACATTTTTTCCCTGTTAAAAGGGTTTTTTTGTGGGCAAGTTTTTCCTCACTCGAACCGAGGGTCTAAGGACAGAGGGTGTCACTCCTTGTACAGATTGTAAAGCCCTCTGAGGCAAACTGTTTTGTGACTTTGGGCTATATAAATAAAATTTGATTTGATTTTATTTGATTATATGTCAGTGAAGTTGACAGACATCTCTTGTGACAATTTTGTAGAAGGCGTTGAGGTGTTGAACTTCCCATGGGCCCACCACCCGTGGGAGGGGTCACAGGGGGCAGGTGCTAAGAGAGTTGGGCGGCAGTCGGAGGCGGGGACCCTGGCGGTCCGACCCCCGGCTGCAGAAGCTGGCTCTGGGGACGTGGAACGTCACTTCTCTGGCGGGGAAGGAGCCTGAGCTGGTGCGTGAGGTCGAGAGGTACCGGCTAGATATAGTCGGGCTTGCCTCAACACACAGTGTGGGCTCCAGAACCAGTTTCCTCGAGAGGGGTTGGATGCTCTACCACTCTGGAGTTGCCCCTGGTGAGAGGCGCAGAGCGGGGGTGGGAATGCTTGTTTCCCCCCGGCTCGGCGCCTGTACATTGGGGTTTACCCCGGTGGACGAGAGGGTAGCCTCCCTTCACCTTCGGGTGGGGGGACAGGTCCTGACTGTCGTCTGTGCCTATGCGCCGAACGGCAGCTCAGAGTACCCACCCTTTTTGGAGTCCTTGGAGGGGGTGCTGGAGGGCGCTCCCTCTGGGGACTCCCTTGTCATGCTGGGGGACTTCAATGCTCATGTGGGCAGCGACAGTGAGACCTGGAGGGGCGTGATTGGGAGGAACACCCCCCCTGATCTGAACCCAAGTGGTGTTCTGTTGTTGAACTTCTGTGCTCGTCATGGATTGTCCATAACAAACACCATGTTCAAACATAAGGGTGTCCATATGTGCACTTGGCACCAGGACGCCCTTGGCCGCAGTTCGATGATAGACTTTGTGGTCGTGTCGTCGGACTTGCAGCCACATGTTTTGGACACTTGGGTGAAGAGAGGGGCGGAGCTGTCAACTGATCACCACCTGGTGGTGAGTTGGCTCCGATGGTGGGAGAGGATGGCGGTCAGACCTGGCAGGCCCAAACGTTCTGTGCGGGTTTGCTGGGAATGTCTGGCTGAATCTCCTGTCAGAAAGAGCTTCAACTTGCACCTCGGGAGAGCTTCACTTGCGTCCCGGGGGAGGCATTGTCGAGGCAGCTGACCGGAGCTGTGACCACAAGGTAGTCGGTGCCTGTCATGGCGGTAACCAACGAACCCGTTGGTGGACACCGACGTGCCAAGCAGAACACGGCTTCTGCGGTTGCGGAGGTAAAAACTCGGGCGAGGAGTTTGGTGAGGCCATGGAGAATTACTTTCGAACGGCTTCGAGGAAGTTCTGGATCACCATCCGGTGGCTCAGGTGAGGGAAGCAGTGCACTGTCAACACTGTGCTCAGTGGGGGCAGGGTGCTGCTGACCTCTACTGGGGACATCCTGGGTCGGTGGAGAGAATACATTGAAGACCTCCTCAATCCCACCAGCACGTCTTCCACTGAGGAAGCAGAATCTGGGGACCCCATGGTGGGCTCACCTATCTCTGGGGCTGAGATCACCGAGGTAGTCAAAAAGCTCCTCAGTGGCAAGGCCCCGGGGGTGGATGAGGTCCGTCCGGAGTTCCTTAAGGCTCTGGATGTTGTGGGGCTGTCTTGGTTGACACATCTCTGCAACATCGCGTGGACATCAGGGACAGTGGCTCTGGACTGGCAGACCGGGGTGGTGGTTCCCCTCTCCAAAAAGGGGGACCGGAGGGTGTGCTCCAACTATAGGGGGATCACACTCCTCAGCCTCCCCGGGAAGGTCTTTGCGGGGGTCCTGGAGAGGAGGGTCTGCAAGATTGTCGAACCTTGGATTCAGGAGGAGCAGTGTGGTTTTCGTCCTGGTCGTGGAACTGTGGACCAGCTCTATACCCTCGGCGTGGTCCTGGAGGGTGCATGGGAGTTCGCCCAACCAGTCTACATGTGCTTTGTGGACCTGGAGAAGGCGTTCGACTTTGTCCCTCGGGGAGCTCTGTGGGGGGTGCTCTACTAATATGGGCCATCCGGTCCCTGTACTCCCGGTGCCAGAGCTTGGTCCGCATTGCTGGCAGTAAGTCGGACCTGTTTCCAGTGAGAGTTGGACTCCACCAGGGCTGCCCTTTGTCACCGATTCTGTTCATAACTTTTATGGACAGAATTTCCAGGCGCAGTCAGGGCGTTGAGGGGCTGCAGTTCGGTGGCCTAAGGATTGGGTCACTGCTTTTTGCGGATGATCTGGTCTTGTTGGCTTCATCGGAGTGTGACCTTCAGCTCTCTCTGGAGCGGTTCACAGCCGAGTGTGAAGCAGCTGGGATGAGAATCAGCACCTCCAAATCTGAGGCCATGGTTCTCAGCCGGAAAAGGGTGGAGTGCAGCCTCCAGGTCAGGGACGAGATCCTGCCTCAAGTGGAGGAGTTCAAGTATCTCTGGGTCTTGTTCACAAGTGAGGGAAGGATGGAGCGGGAGATTGACCGGCGGATTGGTGCAGCTTCTGCAGTGATGCAGACTCTGCATCGGCCCATCGTGGTGAAGAAGGAGCTGAGCCGAAAGGCGAAGCTCTCGATTTACCAGTCAATCTACGTTCCTACCCTCACCTATGGTCACGAGTTTTGGGTAGTGACCGAAAGAACGAGATCGCGAATACAAGCAGCCGAAATGAGCTTCCTTCGCGGCGTGGCTGGGCTCTCCCTTAGAGATAGGGTGAGAAGCTCGGCCATCCGTGGGGAACTCGGAGTAGAACCGCTACTCCTCCGCATCGAGAGGCGTCAGTTGAGGTGGCTCGGGCATCTAGTGAGGATGCCTCTTGGACGCCTCCCTGGTGAGGGGTTCCGGGCACGTCCCTCCCGGAGGAGGCCCCGGGGAAGACCCAGAACACGCTGGAGGGACTATGTCTCTCGGCTGGCCTGGGAATGCCTTGGGGTTCCCGTGGAAGAGCTGGACGAAGTGGCCGGGGAGAGGAAAGTCTGGGCCTCCCTGCTGAAGCTGCTGCCCCTGCGACCCGCTCTTGGATAAAGCGGAAGAAGATGGACGGATGGATGGATGGTGATGAGATAATAGGCTAATAGCTGACCTACAGCTTGAGCATGAAAGGAACAACCCATCTCCTTTCTCTGAGCTATTGTTGCAGCTGTGTGTGGAGGAGGATAGACAGTCTGCAAAAGAAAACCGGATGAGAAAGCACCTTGGTTCAAAACAAAAGGTTGGTGCACATTTCTGGACTGCAAGTTCTCTTGCTAATGACACGCCAGTAGATAGTGACCTCACTGATGTAAGGAAGCAAATCATTGAGCTGCAAAGTCAACTTACCCGACTAAAGACATTAAAAGCAGAGTCCAATCTGCCTACTCAAGACAACGTTGTTGCTGAATTAAAGAGACAGGTTACAGAGCTTCAGAGCCAGCCTAAGACCACAGAAACCTCCAAAGACTAAGAGCAGTGTAACAAAATTGAATGCAAGGCAGTTGACATACGTCCAGATATGGACAGTATTGGTGGCTGCTAAGAGGAAGCAACTAAAGGAGAAACAGTCTCAGTGGGAAAGTCAAATTGGCTCAGTTGGTACCCAACCTTTAAACTAGACCCAGCCCTCATCGTGGGACAAATGAGAGCTGAAGGCAGTGATAACAGTCCCACTTCTGATACTGGACGCAAAGCCAAGAAACAAAAGAAACTGTTTCCACACGCAAGATTCGCCCCTGTGAAAATGCCTAAGGGGTTGATTGGCGCTAAGTACACTGCTAGTGTTGATGGACAAGCTTCCACCTGCCTTCTTGATACAGGGTCACAAGTGACAACAGTATCACAGTCATTCTATGAGAGCAATCTTTCCAGATTTGATATCCATATCACCTTTCCTAAAGGTTGTTTTGGTTCTGAGATCACTGTGTCTACCCTTGCATTAGTTGTTCCAAACATACAGTCTAATGCACATTTGATTGGCACCAACACATTGGATCTAGTATATGAGGCTTATTCCATGACCAACACAGCCCCTCAAGTCCTCCCACATGGTTACAGGGTTGTTCTGAAGATAATGCAGCAGAGAAGCAAAGGGGGAACAGCAGCTTGGGGCTAGTGAGACTATCAGGGAGAGATCCTTAAGTTGTCCCTGCAGGTCAAAGCTATGTCTTGGAAGGGTCAGTTCATGTCAACAGCCAGACATCAGAAAGGTGGGTTGTAATCGAACCCCCTTCATCATCATCCTTGCCAGGAGGCTTGATGGTGACCAACTGTTTAATCAGTTTCCCAATAGTAAAGCCACTGAATGACCTAACTGTTGGGTATCCGCTCCGCCTAACAAGCCTTTCGGTGGGACGTGGACAGACAGCGTGAAAGAGTGAATCTCGGTATCCAGCCCACAAACTTGAGTTTCTGGCCCTCGAGTGGGCTGTGACTGATAAATTCTGTGACTATTTGTATGGAAGGTCTTTTACAGTGGTCACAGACAGCAACCCACTTACTTACCTTCTGACCATGGCCAAGTTAAATGCAACAAGCTATCGATGGTTATCCGACCTTTCCACCTCAGGGAGACACAATCTTGACGCTGATGGCCTTTCACGACGTCCCCATCTTGCATCTGTCAACGATCTAGTGTCTCAGAAAGAAGAGGACCGAATTCATCAATTTTTAAAGCATCGCTTACCTGAGTCTGACGACGTCACTCATGTCTCTTGTAATGTTGTTAGTGCTGTCTGTGAGAAACATCTTGTTTGTCCATCTGTGTACAATGATGGAAGTGGTTCCTTTGTTCCTCTGTGATCTGTCTTGCCATGTCAGCTGGAGCTGTCCCAGACAGATTTTAGCAATGCGATGTGTTTCCAACCATTCCAAGCATATCAGAGGAGGAACTGAAACAGAAGCAGAGGGCTGATCCTACAATAGGTGAAATCATTCGCCAGTTGGAAATAGGGGGCACCCCTCCTCCGACTGTGAGAAGAGAACTTCCAGAACTTTCCATCCTTCTGCGAGAGGTAAGTAAACCTGAGCTCCAAAATGGAAGTCCCTATACAGGAAGAGGCGACATGGTGAGGAAACCCATTAGCAGCTAGTCCTTCCAGAGGAGCTGCGAGACATGGTTATGTAAAGCTTTCATGATGACATGGGTCATTTGGGTATTGATAGACCCCTCACACAAACCAGACTCTTTTGGCCCAGAATGGCTAATGACATTGAAAAAAAGATTAAGATTAAGACACAGCAACTGTGTCTGCCGAAAGGCACTGCCCGAGAAGGCAGCGCCTCTGGTGAACATTCAGGTTACCAGACAACTTGAATTTGTCTGCATGGACTTTCTGTCGATAGAGCCAGACCACAGCAACACAAAAGATGTCCTGGTAATCACTGATTTCTTCACGAAATATGCACTAGCAATACCGACCCCTAACCAAAAGGCTAGAACTGTTGCTAAGCATTTGTGGGAGAACTTTATTGTTCATTATGGTTTCCCTGAAAAATTGCATAGCGATCAAGGGCCAGATTTTGAATCGAAAACAATGAAAGAGCTCTGTGATCTTGCTGGGATCCATAAAGTGTGAACCACACCTTACCACCCAAGGGGAAACCCTGTGGAAAGGTTCAATAGGACTCTTTTAAACATGCTTAGCACACTCAAAACTGATGAGAAACAGAACTAGCGATACAGACCGGGTTCACAACCTATGAGTTAATGTTTGGGCGGCAGCCCCGGCTGCCTATTGATCTTGCCTTTAATGTCCCATTGAACCATCACCATCATAAATCTCATTCACAATATGTCCAAAATCTGAAAACCCATCTTCAAGATCTTCAACTCGCTACCAAAAATGCAGCCAAGACTGCTGAAAGAAACAAAATCAGGTTTGACAAACATGTCACTGAATCGACCTTGGATGTTGGCGATTGTGTGCTGGTACAAAATGTGCGCATGAGGGGAAAACATAAGCTAGCAGACAAGTGGGAAGGAACTGTGCATGTTGTTGTTAATTGCAAGGCCAACCTTCCCGTTTACACAGTCAAGCCAGAAAACCAAGATGGTCCCTTTAGAACCTTGTATAGAGATTCTTCAAGGCTGTGGTCTCATACTTCTGTTAAGCAGAACTGTTCAGACATTGAAGCCGTTCCTGACGGTGCTCCAGAGGAATCAGCTGAAACCTTATCTGAAAGTGACATATTGCTGGAAAGAGACTACCTACCTGAACTGGAACTTGAACCTGGAAGTGACAAACCTGAAGAGGAAAACCTGGACAAACACTGGACGAATGGTTGAAACGGAAGCCAAAGCGGTCACAACCAAAGCTGGAGACACACCGGAAATTCTGGATGGAGAAAATAATGACAGATGTAGTGAATCTGAACATGTGCAAATTGATGAAGTCAGACATCAAACTGAAGCAGATATCAACAAAGCAGGAAATGACAAAAGTGAAAGTGAAAGTGATTAGTGCTGTGAGAAGATCAAGGCAAAAAGAACAGTGAAAAAGATTGACATATCCCAAGTTAGGGAATCCCTTAGTGACTATTGTCCAATCCCCATTTTACAGTTTAAACACAGTTATCACTGATTCACTCATGGAACCTAGTCTTACATCACTACCTGAACCAGAAATAGTGTAACCTATTAATACCATGCAAAGGGACTTGCATAGAGTTAAGGAGGGAGGGTGTATCATTATGTTTGTGTGTATTTCTCCTTTAACAAGTGCCACGGTAACAGCCAGTCAGGTAACTCCAGCGTCCTTATTGGAGGAAGGGAGGATAATTAGAGCAAAAATCTGAATGTTAGCGACGGTAGACGGAAAAGTTGAAAACAAGAGGGGAAGAGAAAGTAAATAGGAGTAAAAGAAAAGTGTTTTGAGGTTTTATATTTTGTCTTCTTACATTTTGGGAGGATATTTACCTGCTGTCCGTGCTGAATTTTGTTTTATTTGAGTTTTGACCGAGGATTTGGTGAGTCAAAAAGCTATTTTTTTAGCGTGTGTATTAGCAGGTTATTCCTTTGTTGTATGAGCTCAATGTGAAGACAATATTACTAGCAGCTAAGCTAAGGCAGTTTGAACGAGTGTTAAACTGTGTATTATGTGAGAGCGAGCCACCATTTCAGCTTGCGGTTTGGATTTAAATCGATAGTTAACCTGTATTTCAGTGCTAGGACTTTATTTTCATTTATTCTCCTGATATATGTGAAGCTAAAATTCCTGTTTGTGCGTTGCCTTGTTGTATGGCAGGCCAGGTTTTTAGTTGGGATCACTGAGGTGTGAAAACACCTGGAACTGAGCCTGTGGAAAGAAGATGGCGAGCCACCCATAGGAGAGACACTCGGAAGATCACCTGCTCTGCGAAACTCACACTGTGGGCAAAGACACTGATACTGACGCACGTGGATCGTGTGAGGACTAACAGGTTTTACAGAGACACACAGTGAATTTCATTTGGACTGAGAGAGGACTTAACTAAAGGACTGGTGATACATCAAACTGTGGAAATTTAAGTAGTTTCTTATATGCATTGTTCTGTGAGATCTGACAATTGAATGATTGATATTTTATTGAACTGTGTTTTCTTTATGTATTGTGTGCCAAATTGGTATTACGTGAATGGGTTGTGTAAAGATTAGATGATAGATAGATTATACTTTATTCATCCCACAGCAGGGAAATTTACTTGTCACAGTAGCAAGAGACAAAGTTGTAGTACACACTACAGAAATTAAAGTAGAAAATCAAAAGAAGAGAGAAATGGCAACAATGCCAAAGACAGACAGAAGTATCTTATAACCAACAGAAAAAACAAAAACAAACAGACATCTGGTAAACAACAGACAGTGTGCAAAAAAGAAAAAGTACTTGAGGTAAAGTGACCATAGTATGAAAATATTGCACTGTAAGTGACAATGTAATACAAAAATATTGTAAGAGTAGTAACCCTGATATAGATAATATTGTAAGAGTAGTAATCATGATATATTGTTTTAAGAGTAGTAACCATGAAATAATATTATATTAGAGTAGTAACCACGATATAACTAGTAATTCAAAGGTAGTAACGTAATATAAATGATATTGCAAAGTGTAGTAACCATGATGCAAATATATTTATTATATTTCACAGTAGTAATCATGATATAAAAATATTGCAATGAAAGTAATATCCATGATGTAAATGATACTGCAGAATTAGTAACTGAGATGTAAGTAATATTGTAAAAGTAGTAACCATGATATAATGATATTTCAAGAAGTAGTAACCATGATGTAAAAAAATAGTGCAAAAATATGTAACCAAGATGTAAGTAATATTGTAAAAGTAGTAACCATGATATAAATAATATTGCAGAGGTAGGTGACACTCGTATAATACAATACAATGTACTATTGTTTGGTAAAGTGAACTTGATATAAATAAAATTGCAAAGGTAAGTGAACATGATATAAATAATACTGTACATTGTAAGTGATCTAGAAGGTAATATAAGTACAGATAATCAAAATAAGGTAGACATAAACATAAAGCCACGGTGAGTGGTGGGAAATTGTGAAAACAGGTAACAGAGACATGAACTACACCATGATCAGGTGGTACAGGTGTGTACAGTCTGACAGCGGCAGGGATGAAGGACCTGCGGAGCCTCTCCTTCTTACACCGTGGGTGTAGCAGTCTGCTGCTGAAGGAGCTGCTCAGAGACCCCACAGCGTCATGTAGGGGGTGAGAGGTGTTGTCCATGATGGATGTCAGCTTGGCTAACATCCTCCTCTCACCCACTTCCTCTATGGAGGGGAGTAGAGCTGGTTAAGCAAACTAAAGAGAAAGTGGAAAAATAGAACTAAACTCATAATTAGGCCTAACTGAGATAAAATGAAAACTTAAACTGAGTAAACTCAAAGGAGATACCAGGGACTAAACAACCAATACATGAAATGTTGGTACAAAATTATACCTCAACTCAAATAGGTTGTATTGAATCCAAAAGAGATAAATAGGGTCAGTAACTTTATTTTCCTGAGATCTTGGGTTCATTTTGGTTGAAGGGAAATTGAACTGTTTTTTTCTTGTGTGTGTGGTTGTGTATGTTAAAGTGTTTGTTACCATCATATGATTATTGTTTTTTCTGATCAGTTACTATATAAACAAGCCGGCAGTTAATACTTATTCACTGGTCTGTGATCTGTTATTCCTGAGCACTAGTATCAGTCACTCACCTGAACCTAGAACCTAGACTCTAGTCCTAGTAGTCATACTTACATTGCTACATGTAACAACACAAACTAATGTAACAATTCCATCTTACATTAAAGCATTAACAGTACCCCAAATCTGATCCAGAGCAGGGCAGAGCTGCAAATGTTAGCTAAAACAATAGCATCCACACAGCTTGCACACAGTATATATTTGTTGATCAGACTGTCTTTTTTGAAATGACCTTTAACCCCAAGAACATATGTTGTTAATGATGTGCTTCCTGGTCTTAGAGCAGAACACTTTAATCCATTCCACTACACTATGAAAGCCATTATTTTCAATGTCCTGTGCCGCACCACACCACAACAGTGTTTTTTTGCTGTGTCAAGCAATGCTTGGTACCAGGTGAACCCAGGCTGAAAGGGCCAGTACACTTCTGCTCTTGTGTTTTTTGGTTTGGCAAAGGCTGAAAAAAGACACTTCTCTCCAAACTCTTTGAATGCAATGAATGAGTATTACAGCTACATGTACACAACTTCTGTATGTTAAGAAAGCTTTACAGACCCCAGTTACACTGCTAAGTCATGAAGAATCGCTGTCAAGGGCAGAATCTCCTGCCCTGATTGACATCATGCAACTAATAATGCCTCTGTACGTTTCCCTATCACCTTATATGTTCTTACAGACAATTTTTAAGGTCCACACTGCATTATCCACTAATACCTGTGGCAACAATGGTTAGGGTGAGTCAGCGTTATTATGCAAAGGACAAACATAAATCATCCAAAGTGGTTTATCTTTTTGAACGAATAAAGAATCTTGCACAGCTCTCTGTGCAGCAGGGCATAATGACGTTTTATGGGAGTGTTGTGGATGTCTCATCTTTATTCAGATTATTTGGCACCCAGCTGGAGTTTAGAAAATTGAGTCTAGCATGTCTGTATTTCTTATGGTAATTACTGCATTTAAACTTGTCTGACGTTTGACTGTATAACAATGCGGCGTCTGTAAAAACATGGAAAGTCATCTAAGTATATGCTCACCACTGCAGTGCTGCAATACATTTCCTGTGGAATGAATGTGCTGTCTGTTGGGCACAGAGAAAAATACATAGGCTCCAGACGAGCACCCCAACTACAAAAAGGAAGGCTATGCAAGCAAATAAAACGCTGAATCAGCCAGACTGTGGCTTACAGGTGTGCGACAGTGTATATAAACCATGGACAGCATGTTATTACAGGTGTGTAACCACATGTTGACGTACCCACCCTCCTCTGCTGACATGGTGTTATATGGTTCAGTCTCCTCTGACCCGGACGGCTGGGGGAGCACACTGCAACCAGTCACTGTAACCTAAGCACAGCAGATCGTGACATGATGATTTAGCTTCAGTTTTGTGGTCAGGAATGTAATGACTGAAACGGGCTGAGGGAATTTGTGCATGATCCTAAATCACCACACTGGAGGTATGTGATAAATATGAATGGAGGCTCAGTCACTTAAGGCCTGTGAAGGAAGGAAGGAAGAAAAGAGTTTTTACATTTTACAATGTCTCATTGATCTTTTGTCTAAGAAGAAAAGAAAGAAAATGCAAAACTGCCTTCTTAGACATTGTTGTCTTTTTTTGTCCTATGCTGCTGATTTAAGGCAGTAATTGAGGTCAGAGGTTCGAGTCATCAGATGGATCATAAAGCCAAGCTACAGTGATGAGCAAGAGATTTTCGTGATTTTGTTGATCATGGTGTGAAGAGTACAGATTATATTGCCTGGAGAAGTACAAGTGTGGTTATCTAGACTTTGTAGTTTACATAATTCTGTCATTTACTTAAATGTTCTCAGTATAGAATGCTAATGAGTTTGCCTTAAATGAAAGACAGACCAGATGAAAACATTGTTCCTTGTTAGTAGATGATTGTGAGTGTAGAATCCATCCATCCATCCATCCATCCATTTTTTTCCACTTATCCGGGGTCAGGTCACAGTGGCAGCAAGTTTAGCAGGGCGCTCCAGACGCCCTTCTCCCCAGCAACACATTCCAGTTCCTCCTGGGGGATCCTGAGGCATTCCAAGGCTAGATAGGCTATACAATCCCTCCAGCAGGTTCTGGGTCTGCTCCGGGGTCTCCTCCCAGTTGGGTGTCCCACCAAAGAGAGGTGCCCAGGGGGCATCCTAATCAGATGCCCGAGCCACCTCAGCTCACTCCTTTCGACACAAAGGAGCAGTGGCTCTACTCCGAGCTCCCCGCGGATGTACGAGCTTCTGACCCTATCTCTAAGCTGAGCCTGGCCACCCGGTGGAGGAAGCTAATTTCGGCTGCTTGTATCCACGATCTCATTCTTTCAATCACTACCCAAAGCTCATGACCATAGGTGAGGGCTGGAATGTAGATGGACTGGAAAATCGAAAGCTTCGCCTTCTGGCTTAGCTCCCTCTTCCCCACAACAGTCCGGTACAATGTCCGCAGTACTGCAGATGCTGCACCAAACCCATCACTTGTGAATGTATTAACAGAAGGTTTAGAGGGATAAAGAATATGACAATAATAATAATAATAATAATAATAATAATAATGTATATTTAGAATAAGTAGATGCTAATAATTAAGAAATGGACATAATTCAAATCATAACAAAAGTTATCTCATGACACTTTTCATGCAGAGCAGGTCTAGACTGTACTCTTTATAGTATTCTTTACAGAGACCAACAATTCCACCATGAGCAAGCACCTGGCGACAGTAGCAAGGAAAATCTTCCTTTTAACAGGCAGAAACCTCGGGCAGACCCAAGCTCAATGGTGGACAGTCATCCAGCATGACTGGTTGAGTTAAAGAGAGAGAAGGATACATTACAGGAGAACTTTGAAACTATAAGACTTGCAGAGGAACGATGCATTTCGATAAAAACGTACTTGTGCGCTTGTTTTGTGCATTTTGACTAAGTATACTGATAATGATTTTAGTCATCTGAGAGTCTGATTCTTATGAAGTGACTGCACCTACAGCATAGTAATGATAGCAAAACTAAACTAAAGCCATGATGCACATGATAGCACAGAAGTACCCAAACACTGCATAGCACACAATTCTTAACTCATAGCATCAAACATTTTTCACTTTCACAGCCAATCAGCCTTTTAGTTATTTATGACTTTGGTCCATCTTTTACTGTAAATCAGCCCAACTATAAGATGTAATCTAGGCCTCCTGCTGCTGCTAGTGCTGCTGTGAGAAACTAAAGGAAATACCACAGCAATTACTGGCAAAACATTTAGGCAGTTTATCAGTTTGGTAGTGTAATGTCTATAATAAGACTTGACACCCTAGTCTTTCTGATTCTGTTTCTACTGAACTAACTTGTGTCAAATTAGCAGTAATTGGAGACCTAAGTTTAAATCTGAAATGAAAACGTGACACTACACTCTGGTTTTAAGAATCAGGGAAAGATGGGGAAGATTGAAAGAACTGGAAAAAAACTGCCTGGACTGACAGAATAATGAGGGGAGAGCTGTGAAAAATGAACAGGTAACAATGTGAATGTAGAACATGTAGTGAATGTAGAACTCTTTCAGGTTTCTTACAGGTTGCTGTAGGTGCATTCAGAACTGGATTTGTGGATCCCAGAGGAGGTATTCTGAAAGGAATGCTAGTACATTACCAAAAATCATTGGTCAAATAATGTTTGAGCTGGTTGTGTAGATACAAGCTTCACATTGTTAACTTGAGTTCACTCATCTGCTCTGTGAGGGCATCTGCAGAGTCTGGTCTGGAACTAAATAATCCAACCAAATGACATTTGTGTCTCACCTGACAGATCTAATGACATGTATGTGCCACTGAATATTCAAACGTGGAGAAATGTGGAGTGTGTTTCTGGTGTCATGTTCTAATATTGACTCACAGTCTGGGTAAGATGCAACACGTGTGATTCAAATTGATTTAGCAGTGATAAGTAAAAGTGACAAGAAGGAATCCATCCATCTTTTTTTCAGAAATCTGATCCATCAGTCTTTATTAAAATATGAAACATCTAAATCTCTACTCAGATCCACCTCAAAACAGCAGCAGCTTCGTTGTCTACATCCAAACAGGTTTAGCATCAGGTTTAAAAGATTGATTCACACTTTTATACAGCTGTGCCTATTAGCTCTAAATGACCTCCCCTCAACAATGATCCAGTCATGGCATAACAACCCGTAGTTAAGCACAATGGGTCTGTCAAGTTTTGGATTTCTCCACATGCTGAAGCAGTTTGCATGAGGCTGTGTCATTTCAAATGGTGTGTTTGTTACAGTGACCAGACAAAAATATGTAAAATGCTCTTTATTACCTGACCCAATGTAAAAACAATGCACCAAATGTCTGAATTCAGCACTGACTTATCTGTTTCTGTCTCTTCTAGAATTATATTATAAATCTAACAATCAAGTGCCTATTACAGAATTCCTTTACAATTCCTTTATTCCTTTTGCTGTTAAGGTGAGACAGTGAGACAGAATCACACTGAATAGAACAGTAGATCTTAAATAATGCTGAATAACTGTATGTTGACTGTGTCTGTTTCAGTTTTGCAGCCTGAAATAATCAATTAAAACACCCCCCCCCCCCCCCCCCCCCAAAAAAAAACAATGTTCTTTATCATGTACTGCATCAGTGAATTTGTCACAGTATCTCTGCCACATTTTGACACAATGCCATATGTTTTGTTGAAGTGAGAAATGTGTTTATGTTTTACTTGGAGCTGACAAAAAGACAAACGAAACAAAAAAATGTTATTTTATTTTCGGATGTGAACTGAAGAAGAATGTAAAAGACTGCTTCCTCTACTTAACCATGTTACGGATGGATTCTGTCTGAATTACATTCATCCACCTTTTATTCTCCCTGTAAATAAAACTTATCTCTCTGCGGACAATACTGTAACTTTCTAGCAGGAATCGAATTTCCATTGGTTCTGCATCTCCGCTGACATGCTGGTGGTAATATGAAATTCAGTATGTGCAGAGATACAGTATGAGGCCGGAATGATTGTATGAGCCATTTTCTCATTTGGAATTCATAGGCAATGTTAACCCCATTGTCATCTTTCTTTTTGGCATATATATAAATATTAGATTTAATACCATACTTCTAACTTTCTGAGGGATTCTATTATTAATCTTTTTTGGTAGATTGCTGCTTAGTATGACTGACCAACAGTACATCAACCAAGACTACTGAAGAACAAACTTGAGTTACCCCACTGGAGTATTTTCCCATGTCTCACGTGTTCTTTTCTTCACTACAAATAACACATTTTACATCTACCACAGTTGTTTGACCACAGTTTTGTTTCCTTTACAAATGAAGGACTTGCATACAAAAAATATAAAGAGCTTATAAAATATGTTATTTAAAAAAGAAAAAAAAGTTCATACAATTAATTGGATAATAGTTTTCATTTTTCAGGTAAATATAGCACTCAACACACACTTAGATTGGCAAACTTGATGTTTAAATGTCTTTGTCCCGTCTGTCCTCCAGTGTCTGTCCAACACTGACAGTGTTTTCAGTATTTTCAGGTATTCTTCATGGTATTTTAGAGTTTGTCATTTCCTGATAAACCATAAAAACCACAAGTAGTTGATGTCATCCTGCACTCCAGGGCGTGTGCTAATTTTACATCCAATGAAACGCTTTCTCTCTTCTGAGTGCTTCCTGTTTGATCCAGTCTATGAGTGACTGTGAGGGCTGCTACAGCCATCTATGTCTGGGCCTCACTGATTACTGTACAAAAGCACAACTTTAGAACTTTATTCAATTCATTTGCCATTAGCAGGCAACAGAACTGGACCGGGTTTAAGCACAGCCTCTGAGACCAACAGGGAACAACGTTACACTACTGAGGACTTTTCTAATGGAAAGATTACTAAGTCAGGAGCCACTAATCCCCAACTTCAGACATGGTTGGCACATGTTCTGTGTGCAGTTTAGCTGCAGTGCAGAGTAGTGGCGGTGTAACATGCTCGCTATTGGCTATGGTAAATGCCAATCAACAGTCCCTCCCTACATGAACATTTTTACAGACAACACAAAACAATGAGAATAAACAGTGTTTCTGTTTCATGGGGACTTGAAGTACATTTTACTGACGTAATTTTAATTGAGAAACACTGCAGTGTTGGAGTATTCTTACACTTACTTAAGTAATGGTAGTGCTTTTGAGACCAATAAACCACAGAAATAAAATGTATAACAGATATTTCTTTAAGGTTGAAACAGCAGCTGAATTAGAGTCTGTTTTATGCGTGTACATGGAAAGTCTCTTTCAGCTTTTCAGCCAGAGGAAGGATGTTATTTCAGTGACAAATTTCTCAAAATCCCGTGGTCTTGCAGTTTGTTCTGCGGTACGTCATGTTCGCCTCTCTCAGCGTGTGTGGCTTTCCGTGTCAAGAAAGAGCACATTCACACGCTGCCCTACAGGTGCGCCGTCAAGAGTAAAAACTCTGTCAGTTTACGAGAACATGTTTTATAGAACTGGAAGACGGCAATAAAAACCATCACAGGGCTGGACTGGAAATAAACAGCGCCACATACCACTGTGATAAACACACAATCATAGTATACTTAGACTGATCTGCTTTCTCTCCTGTTGTCAGTTTTTCCTCGTTCTTGTCTCTCAGCTGTGTAGACAGTAAGTGGGATGTTATTTCTTCCAGCCCTGGGGTTACCTTGGCAACCCAGAAGAAAGAAACGTGCTTGGAGGCTGTGCAAACTGAGGCGTAGGCCGAGTCATGTCTTTTTACAAGCTGCAGGGTCCATCTCTGAGCCAGCCGGCCAGCCAGACAGCCAGCCTGCCAGCGGCATGTCAGGAGACATGGGAACCAGCCAATACTTCTTTCCAGTAAGGGCTTTCATACAGAGACCTGCCACTGCTCAGGTCCTCACACAGACTGTCTGTGGGTGCAGCCACAGAGGAAGTTAATGTGAAGTATCAGATCTCAGGAGGACCAAGCTGGCTTCATGCACTATGACAAATCCTGTACGCCCCCGTCTATCTCTGGTTTAACAACTCTGATGTTGTTTGACTTTCATTCAGAGCCATAGAGAATGATTGCAAAAAGATCAAGATGGCAATATCGGGGCTAACCTTCCCATCAGAGAAAGTTTTTAAAGAAAGTTAACCACACAAGTCTGAAAAAGCATGAGGCTCTCGAGCAAGAAATCTGCTTCATTTGTTGTGTGATGACATGACTGGAGGTACTCAGTTGGTACTCAGGTAGAGCTTTTTGAAACTGACCAAACCAACAGTTAGGTCAGTTAGTTCAGTTGTTTCCGACTACTCGGTTTGTGTCCTGAAAGCCCATTCTTATTATTTTTAGCAAATTTCAAAATGATTCAAAATGTGCATCTACTGGGGACTGTTTCCAGCTGAATATACATTTAATGATGAAGAAACATCCTCCAGTGCATGTTTGGTATAAGACCACATTTCCCCCAGCAGTTTGAATTCCTGAAGCTCGTGTTAGCATCTCCTCATTGTGACAGTGGTAAGTCTTGGCTCATTGGCTCGGCCCGCTGTCCGTTTCTCCAAAAATGGAATTTATTTCTTCTGTGACAGCAAAATATCATCCACCCAGCCGTCCAAACTAGAGGTCTGCATTGGGACTGGGTCCTGCAGGACCCAGCGGGACCCAGCGCAAATCTCGTGGGAACGGGCGGTTTGAGTGAAGCGATGGACGGGAACGGGCGGCGGAAATACAACACAGCGGGGTTGTGCGGGATTGAAATGCAGGCTAGCCTAGCCTTTTTGTGTATGCAAAGCAGTCTTCATGTGCCATGTGATTGCGCAAGGGTGTTTTTAATAAAGCAAAGTTATATTTTAATGCGTGTTGCGTTGTCATGTTCTCATTAAAATGATAGTTTAGCAGGTAATTCAAGCAGCCCTGTTTCTAGCTTTAACTACATTGGAGAAGAATAGAATATAAAGCTGTCATTATTTCATTTTAAAAAAATTAATGAAAACGAAAAAGAAGCGCTATTCGTATGCGACAAAATACGTGCATGATGACGAACGAAACAAACAACCCGCTGAATCTCTTTATTTATATAATAAATGGCATGTTTCTCTTGCAGGACGGAGAAGACACAAAATCACTGTATCTCTATTACGGTGCGGACATAAAGTTTCAGAGTTTCACGGGTTGCGGGCAGGAGTGGACACACACATTGTAGGATTGGGCGGACACGTTGTGCACACATTGCAGGGGCAGGCAGTAATGGTCAGAAATTCAGCATGAGCGGGATGAGAAAACCAGTCCCGTGCAGTTCTCTAATACAAACCTCCAAGAGATGTTCTAACCTTTCAACATTAAATGGAAATTCCAGAATTTGAAACTGCATTTACCATAAAAGTTTCACATTTTTCGGTGTAACAGAGTTAAAAATGCACTTTATTAATTATTATTTCCAATTTAATAGTAATTAATCCCTCTCCAGTGCCTGTCTCAGTTCAGGACAGCCCCCGACATGCTCAGAGCCAAGCCTCTGTACCAGCTGTGGCACAAAAAAAGGAAAGACTTCTCACTCGTATGGTCAACATGTTTCAGGAGGTGATGGAGAAGATGCGGCAGCGCAACACTTCTCATCCAATCCGAGGTGGGAGGTTCCAGTGTACCCCTCATGAGTGATGTACCAGAGAAGCAGCTTGTAGTCTGTAATGACTCAAGCCACACCACTATTTCACACTGCATGTCTGGGAGACTGTGTTTTGGCTGCGTCTCCCCTGGCCACACCAGACCGAACTGCCCTGCTAATAACTCCTCCCAATCCCAGCCTGAGGGAAACAAACAAACTAGCTGACCTGTATTGGTCATGGATGGAGGCAATACAGGTCACACCACAAACTCCCAAACCGATGACATGTCTGATGCTGAGACTGTTTACACATCTGTGAGAGACTCATGTAATGACTCTGAAGTCATTGTTGTATCAGAATGTTCACAGAGTTGGTAGCAGTGACAGTCTCTTCTACACAACTGTGGACATGGGTGGGACAGTGACAATTGGCGGAATGTTGGACAGTGGTTCAATGGCCTGCAGCATCAGTGAGACAGCTGAAGTGAAGTTGAGCATAACAGACCAAAAACGGATTGATGTGAATGTGGTCCTTGTTGGATGTGGCAGGCTTTGTGTTAAGTCAGAGTGTGCTTTTGATGTGGAGATGGAAGTGTATGGCTGTAAAATGTTAGTCCCCACACTTCTTCTTTTGTTCCAGGACAGCACGACGAGTTGATACTAGGGACCAACGTCATGAAACACATTCTGCATCAGTCCAAGCTATGTGAGTTCTACTGGAAGACAGTGTCTGGCCCCTGCCCAACCAGAGACCCAGAAACTGAACATTTTCTGTCCATGCTATCTGGTCTGAATCCCTGGAAAGGTGAAGATGTTCCTGACAAGGTCGGTACAGTAAGGTTTAACTCAGCTACCTGTCTCCAAAAACATTGCTGTTTCCCCAGGCAGCACCATCATGACAGAGCCAACGTCATCCCGCTCAGCTCCCAGAGGTGTTTTGGTTGCAAAGATTGTAACTACATTGTGGGGAGACAGATGAGTCCCACTGAAGCTCATGAACACATCTAACAAGCCTATGTTACTGAGGTGCAATGCAAAGCTGGCTGATGTCTATCCAGTCATGGCACTTGAAGACATGGATGTTGTTGAGTGCTCAGAGGTTCCCTTTGCTAGCTGCACTCAAACAGCCGTGCTGCCTACTGCAGACTCAAATTCTGCCAAAGACAAGCTCAGGTCAGTTGGGCTCAGTGGTGTTGATATGGAGTCATGTGAAATATCAGAGGACTGCAAGAGGAGAATGGCTGACCTTGTTTTACAGTATGAGGATGTCTTTTCATGCCACCATCTTGACTGTGAGGAGGCGAAGGGCTTTGTGCACCGCATACACCTGTCAGACAGCAGACCATTCATGCTCCCGTACAGGCGAGTTCCCCCTGGCCAGTACCAGAAGCTGCGCCAAGTGCTGAGTAAGATGGAGGAAACGGAGATCATCAGAAAATCGACCAGTGAATACGCATCACCATTGGTGCTTGTGTGGAAAAAAAGATGGAGATCTCCACATGTGCAGACTTTTGCTGGTTGAACAGGAGAACCCTGAAGGACACTCATCCCCTTCCTCACCAGGCAGATTGTTTCATAGCACTGGGAGGAAATTGTCTGTTCAGCTTTGATCTGCTGAAGGGTGGGAAAAGAAAGGACAAACACCATAAGACTGTCAGACAGGAAGTTGTGTGCATCTGACTGGACAGCAGAGCAGGAACAGTCACCTGAAGTCCTCACTAATTCACAGTGCTGTCCTGGCTCATCCAGATTTCACCCGTCCTATCATGCTGTCAACTGATGCATCTCTGGATGGCATAGGTGCTGTTCTGTCTCAGGTTCAGGAGGGTGAAACACAAGCCAGGCCCATTGCTTTTGCCAGCAAGTCATTGTCTCAGTCCCAAAAGAACTACCCGGTTCACAGGCTAGAGTTTCTGGTCTTGAAATGGGCAGTCCGTGACAAGTTCAGCTACTGCCTGAAAGGCCACAAATTCACAGTCTGGAATGATAACAACTCGCTGACTCACATCCTGACAATGCCAAATCTAGACTGTTGTGGGCAACACTGGGTGGCCAAGTTGGCAAGCTATGACTTCCATATCAAGTATATCCCAGGTCGGCAGAACATTGTGGCTGATGCCTTGGTCAAGGATGTGTCAAATTCCTCCGTCCAAAATGCCTTCCGATCATCCAGTGGTCACAAGAAACCCTTTCCAGTGAGCATCAATGCCCAGTCCACATGCAGTCCACTACAAATGCACATTCAGTCTGTTACAATGGCGGATGTGTCTGCTGTGCTACAGTCACACATTGAGTGGAATGTTGGTCCGAGGGCCTGTGCTGTTGAAGCGTTGCAGTATTTACCTCAGTTGGTTCCACCTGGACAGGACACCTTACCTGCCTACACCGAAAAGGACCTCCGTGACAAGCAGTTGGAGGACAGAACTCTCTCTCGTGTTGTGTACTACATTGTGAGATGTCGGAGGAGAAAAAGGTTTAAGGAGTCTGTCTCTGTCACAAAATACTTGAAGCACTGGGGTAAGCTAACTGTGAGCAACAATGTGCTATACAAGATTTCAAGGGATCAGAAGACCAAGACAAAGCACTTCCAATATGTTGTCCCTGACTCACTCAAGACTGAGGTTCTGCATGAAGTGCACAGTGGTGCAGGACAGGGCTCTAAATTAACACCCACCAACCTGCCAAATGCGGGTGAAAATTCATTTTGGCGTGTATTAAAAAAAACTTACTAGCCAGCTTGGCCGGTGATAAATGAGGTACTTTACCATCTATTTCGCGGGACTCTAATCGCGGTTTCAATGGGAACCCGCACAGCGCGGGCTCTCACTGGTCAAACAGGCTTCCTCTCCTGGGAAAACCCACCGGGACCGTCCGCAGCGTGTTGCGTGAGCGTGGCGTATTTGGTCCGTCCTGCACGCGACTTCAAACCCACCTGGAGCGTTTCAGGAGCATTTAGCCTGCGAGACTTTGTTTACTTGCTCAGTTTTGGCCATTTCCCAGTGTATGTTCTTCTGAACATGCTTCTATGTGTGTAAATATACTACGTAGTTAATTCGTTTTGCTTTTGTCTGTTTTTATGACCGGAAGTTTGCACGGGGCGTTTTATTTTGAAAATCCACTGGATTCTCTTTTCTCTTCTCTTCCGCCCGCTAATTGTAATGACATATGATACATACCTTACACATACATATACATAATACATAATTAATCATCATAATTAGTCTGTCTGTACATAATTTTGTGTGTAATTTTGTGCATTATCTGCACTAAAACATGTTTAGAAAGTTGTAAAATATTTCCATTTTGTACATTCAGGGTCACATTAAGATAAATCGTCACATTTATATCTAAAAAGAAAAGTTTTAATGTTTTTATTTTATTTTTATGTACAAAAAATTGGTCAAATTAGACCCTGAATAGTATGTAGGAGTTAATGAGTAGCCTAATGAAATGTTAGGATATTTTTTGTATGTACTTAAGTTTCATTTTATTTTTATTATTTTAATTGGATATACATTCCCAACTTCGTTGTAAGATTCATTTAAAGCTTTAGTTAATAAAATGATCAAATGAATTCACTGGCTCTCATAATCTGTCTTTTTTTGCACAGGAAAAAATGTGGCTAGTGGAAATTCTGATTGGCTGGTAACTTCAGAAACTTACCCGCCATGTTGGCTGGTGATCAAAAAAGTTAATGTAGAGCCCTGGTGCAGGACATCAAGCTCAGTTTAGGAGCCTCAGCTTGACAAGACAGAGGTTTTTTTTCCGGCTGAACCTTGACAGAGACGTGAGAGACTATGTTCGCCACTGTCAGCGATGCATCATCAATAAGACCATCGAGCCTGAGGGGGGCTCCTTTGGAGACCATAACATCAACCAGGCCACTAGCTGGTATGTATTGACTTTTGGTCATGTGAAGACTCTAGAAACAAGTCTGTCAATGTTTTGGTGATAACAGACCATTTTACAAGAATCGCTCAGGGATTTCCATGTAAAGACCAGACAGCTAAGCAGGTGGCAAGGGTTCTCTGGGACTGGTATTTCTGTGTCTTTGGCTTTCCTGTAAGGATTCACAGCGATCAAGGCGCTAACTTTGAGAGTCAGCTGATAAGTGAGCTCCTCAGGGTGTCAGATGTGAGAAAATCACACACAACCCCCTACCATCCAATGGGAAACGGAAGTGTGGAGCGATTCATTCGAACCTTGGGTGGCATGATCCGAGCGTTGCCCCCTGAAGAGAAAGCTGACTGGCCACAGCGCTTGCAGACACTGACCTTTGTATATAACTGCACAGTCCATGAGACGACAGGTTATCCCCCTTTTACCTCATGTTTGGCCAAGTCCCCCACCTACCTGTTGATGTCCTCTTTCGTACTGTCCTTCATGACTCTGCTGTGACGAGCTGTGATAAGTATGCGGCATGTCTCGCTAATGACGTCAAGGAAGTGATGGTGATTGTTCAGGAAGAGCAGAGGAGACATGCTCAGCTGTACAACAGCAAAGTGAAGGGATCAAACATTAACATCGGTGACAAAGTGCTCTTGGCCAACAGGAAGGAAAGGGGTAAGAAGAAGCTCGCTGACAGGTGGGAATCAACCATCTATACTGTGGTGGGCATGAATGCAGAGACGCACACGTACAGGATCCGTGACACAGTCACTGGACAGAGAAGGTAATCCACAGAAACCTGCTGATGCTGGCCAATTTTCTCCCTGTGGAGGACACACATGAAATGTCTGACCCTGCCTCATCCATGCCTGCTACAGAATCCTCAACCTCAGGAATTGATGGTGTCAAAGAGGATGGAGAGACCTTGTTTGAGAGAGTGAGAGCGAGACTCTTTGCAGAGTTAGTGAGAGCCTCGATGCTGGAAGTGACAGAAACTCACCTGTGACTATGGAAGAGGGCCAGTCCCCTTTGACTGATCCGGAACCTGTGGACTCTGAGAGGAGAACTACAGAATGGATCACACAGCTGTCTGTACCAAGTCTGTCAGCAGCAGATGTTACTGACATGACAGGCATCACATCTGACCCCTGGAACTGCTCTGTCCCACCTGAGGGCCACACGACAGATCTGTCTGTGACTTGTGAGTCTGCCCCTGTGACTGCTGTGGATGTCCTGGCAAGTGTGAGACAGCCAGCCCCTGCTCCCAGTACCATGACACAAACAGACAATGCCTCAGACATTCTGCAGACTGTTGACCAGACCTCAACCATGCACTGTGACCATTCTGATGCACAGACATAAGTCAGGTCAAGATTTGGTTGCCTAGACAAACCTGTGAACAGGCTCATATACACCATGTCCAGGCAGAATGTTGTTCAGAACAAGTTCAGTGTTAAAGCTGTTTGCAAATCAGTGTTCCAGGCTTTTGCTGACTAAAACCTTCAGTCAATCAGATAGCCTATGCCCCTTTTGGGTCTGAAAGTTTTTATATTGATGTAATGTTCCGCTGCTTTCATTTTAGACTGTGTCATGAGCCTGCACTACACTATGTTTTGGGGTCTTGTGGGGTGTATAAGGCACCCTGTTACCAGTTGCTGGATTGAGGGATAAGCGCTGCTCTCATGCCACTTCATCCTTATGGGATACATTTGGTGTTGGTTTTCTTGTTAGTGGCCCCTGGTAATTTATGAACTTGTAGTGTTCTCTATGGTGTAGACTGTGTAGTTGGTGCGCATATTCGATAAAATTCAGTGGGGGTGGGTGTAACAGAGTTAAAAATGCACTTTATTAATTATTATTTCCAATTTGTAGTTTCTCTATGAGTTATTTTCATTTACCATTATTTCAGAAATTTTCCCTGTGGACATGACCTTCCTGCACTCCACCTTTTTCGTACCTCCTGCGCTTCTGTAGCCCCTCCCCTCTGCTCTCACAGTCCCGGTTTGTGTTGCTGAGGGTAAGTTGCGTGGGAAAATGCAGCAGCAATCTTGTATTCTTATTTTCTTTGGAAATTTAGTAATTTATGTTGAAATCTTAGGTGTATATTGTTCTCTGTTGCATACTTTATGTTACCAAACTGTTTTGTGTTGTTTTGACCGTTAATATAAGTTTTAATTATGTTTTTAGTTTCACTTTTTTGGCGCGATTTATTTCCATGTAGTCGTGTAAGCTATGCAGGATTAGCTTGCACTTCCTGCTGTTAACACTCAATATTTGCATGTTTAGGAGCAGAGGTACAGAGGAAGAGACAGAAGGCTAATATGTTTCAGTGCCTTCTGCAGGTATGTACGGAAGCGCATTCAATTCACTGGAAAAAAAAAAAAAAAAAAAAAAAAAAATAGACATCTTATCTCATAATTACGAGACAAGGATCTCATCATTATCAGATAAGGAAAGGTGCCACATTGGCCACTGCACTTCAGTAAAGAGCAGCGCGCAGGGACCATCTACAAAGTGCAAAAACAACAAAAACAAAAAGATACAACAACAAAAAGATATTACAGAAAATATTCAAAAACTTCACTACAGTGTAGTGTCACCAAACTCACCACACACTTCATTGATCTCCTACAGATTACACTACAACACTTGGTTTGAAAGAAAGCCATTTTTTCACACTAGTGTTGTAGTGTAATCTGTAGGAGATCTGACACTACCCTATATTATAGTGAAGTTTTTGAATGTTTTTGTAATATCTCTTTTCGGTGTTGCAGTTTGTAGACAGTCCCTGCACACTGCTCTCACAGCCGGCTGCACGTAAACACTAATGTTGTTGGTGAGGCTCCAAGGATGGCTCGTTTTGCTGAACATTAGGTTGTAGCTCGTTGTCTGTCTTACTACGGTTGAAAATATGCATGTTTTGTGTTTTAACAACGTTTTACTTAAGAGTTATTGATCCTGGAAGTTCGAATCTGCCAATATCTTTCCAACTTTACAGATTTTTTCTCGTAATTACGAGATAAGGTGTCTTTTTTTTTTTTTTTTGAATGCAATGCGCTTCTGTAGGTATGTGTTTTTCTTTGTTAAGAGTGTTATGAATTTTGTCATTTCTGTTTAGCTACCCAACCCACGCTATGTGTTCCTTTGCCACCAGGTGGCATTGTTTGCCTCATGTACTGTATATGTTCTGTTATGGTTTTCAGATTTGTAAAATTGACATAAAAGATAAAATGTTCTGTGAAATCTTAAAGCTCTGCCCCAACAGTCCCTTTTTGTGTTGCTGAGGGAGCAGAGGTACAGAGGAAGAGACAGAAGGCTAATATGTTTCAGTGTCTTCTGCAGGGAACAAATAAATGCAGGAAACAGTGTATCGAGTCCTCCTCTTTCGTGCCCCCAACCACACACACCTGTTACACCAGCACAAGCTATGAATAAACCATAATGTAATGGTGCTCTCGCCATTAAAAAAATATATATTTCTGATGTTGTGAATATTTCATTGTCTTGTTGTTTAACATGATGCAATTCCTCTTGGGACACATCACTGGAGAAATAAGCTAAATTGAGCTTTAGCTACGCAGGAAATACATCTTAGGATCAATTCATACAGGAATAAGTTTTATTCTTTTCGTGGGACTTGCTAGAAATGAGGAAAAATAGAATATCACCATTTAAGTACATCTTACAACAACTGAGCCAAGCATGGGAGAGAGCTGATCAACTTCCTGTCCAATGAGAAGCTAAATGTTTTTCTTGCTGCACAACTGAGTCAAACAAAGAGCTGCAAAGACAGTCAGTCCCATCACTGAACATTAAACGCAGATTCATATCTTGACAGATTCATATCTTAACAAATGGCAGCTGATCAGCTGCTCAGCATGAAATCTCCACCAGCTTTAATTTATAGTTCCCAGATTTTTCTCTGTCCTAGAAATCACATTTCCATCCTTTCTTTAGCCTTCCCTAATGACACACAATCTCTGGCGATGGCGCTCTCCATCTGATGCACTCTTTAATGATAATCACATCTCTTTTTTTCCCCCTGTTCCTCCTCCTCCTCTCTTTCCTCCACCATCCTAATTTCATTTCATCCCCCTCCGAGCTGTTTAAGAAGACGTTTGAGAGCAACATTTCTTCTTGATGTCACTTCCCCCCATCCCACCCTGCACTGCCTTGCCACTCTCTTTCCACTATCCAAATGCGATGCCAGCACTCATGCATTTTTAACAAGAGCAGAGGGATGTGTTTGTTGAAAGTTCTGCCTGTGTGTGTGTGTGTGTGTGTGTGTGTGTGTGTGTGTGTGTGTACAGTACTATGTGTTCATGTGCATGTGAGTGCTGCTCATACTGAGGAAAAACTGATGAAAAAGGACTCTATTGAAAAAGGAGTCTATTTTGGACTCACTCAAGGTTCTCTTGGGATGGTAATGTTACCTTGAAGCTCCAGTGATAATGTGTGTGTATGAATGTGGAACACTCATGACATTCACACATCACATGCTCCTGTGTGTCAGATCAACCCGACTTATCGCCGCGAATGGACGTGTGTAAATAAACTTGTTTACCATGTCCTTGTGAGGTCATCCCGTCTTATCATCTCTTGAATTGTCACAGAGCAAATTGCTGTATGCTGGAAATGGAGAGAAAAGGACGAGCTTTTAGTGAAGAAGACTTATCCCATCTCACAGAGAACACAGCCACAAATGTCCTAAAAAAATTGGTGCCTTTTATTCTGCTTTCAATGTCATCTTCACCCATAAAAGCTTGCAGGAGATGAGCTGCGTCTTGGGAACAGCAGCACACAGTGGTTATGAGAAATTTCAGGGTGGCAGTGATTTCTACAGCTGAATGTGGGAAATGTGAAGTCCAGACCCAAAAAATTTCTACAGAGCAAAAAATATTGACGTGGAAATGGGTGTGAATTGCTTTAGATTATAATATAATAAAAATGAAGAGTGTTTAAATTTAAAAGTTAAATAATGTCCCATAGGTTTAATTATCTGTAAGTAATATGATATCCCAGCTCCTGCACATGATTCCTGTTTGAGCACAAGTTAAACTATATAAATATATAAAGTATATGTAAGTATTAAAAATGTGTAGCGGTCTAGTTTATACAGTGGTAATTACAGCATGTATCATTTATGTACATTAAAATAATATCACCAGTTTTACATATTAAATGCCCTTGTTTTCTTTGATCTCTGTAAATAATATTATAAAGTGTACAATCGAAACCTGCTCCATATGAAAAGTGTCATTAGATGAGTTATGATTTGGTGCTATATAAATAAAATTGAGTTGCATTGAATTACCTTAGAACTCTTCCCTTTTATTCTCTGGGTCAGAGGTCCATATCACAACGCTGTCATGCAATGTTGTTTGCTTTAATGAAAAGTGCCATTTGGGATCATCTCACAGGGTCTGAAACTCCATTTTTTGCTGACAAAATAATTGTTAAAGTTTGCGCCTGACAGTTTTTGTAACTGTTGGAGAAACAAACACAATCACACCAGCTTTGCACAGCATTTTGTCTTTTTGCTGGCCTTTGAGTGAAGCTGCTCATGTGTGAATACTTCTGTCTTTAAACATGATTTCAATCAGCAGTATACACGAGAAATCCACAGCTTATGTGAGCGTAAGACGCATGCATCTACTCCAGTGCAACCCATCCATGTCAGGTGATGTACTGTAAAGAGTCTGGATGGGAGGGATGGATGGGCAGTGGCAGTATTGGACTGGGATGAAAACATGTTAGCATACTGAATAATATTCTGTTCTAAGTATGCAAATAAACTGTAAACTTCTGCTAAATGTTGAAATGATTTCTATATTGGAGAAGAGTAAACTTTAGCTGGTGGTCCTCTGGGTTCATTAGGACCACATCCATTAGATCAAAGCCATTTATCCTGGCAGACAATTCATTAGAAGCAGAAAGCAATCAGACTGTGTATCTGTAATTAACAGTCATCTATCTGATTGCCTCCACACCATTAAATACCACACCAATATGTGGGCCTTGTATCCCCATTGTGCACTGCTTAATTAAAAATGCTAATTAAGCTCCCTCTAATTACACATTAACTGACATGGAACTGGACAAAGAATTGTGTGTGTGTGTGTGTGTGTGTGTGCATGCATGGGTATGTGTGTTTATGTATATGTGTATGCGCATGTGGGCTTTATTATAGGAAGGTGAGTAATCGAACTAATGGTTTGAGTCATGAGTTGTGCAGTTTTATGAAAATTAAATTGCAATGAAGGACAATTAATGAAACTTTGTTAATGTCAGTCAAACTTTAAAGGGTGAAATTAATCCCTGCGCTGCGTCTGTCAGGAGCTGGCATTGACATATCAAAGTGCTTACAATTCTGTGGAAGCAGTCCATCCACTGTAATATGTCTTGTGGGAAATTGCCCTAAACTGATCTAATAAGTCAGTCAAAATGCCCTGAAGTGCACCTTTCAGCAGGATTTTACATACTGGACGTGATTTTTACAAATGCCATAAGTCTTATGAATGTCTGCTAGGGTTATTAGAAGCACTGGAAGATCATGGTAGGGCAGTAACGCTTACTGAGACTACATCTACCCTATGCTGTAACACTGCTTTTGTGTAAATCTTTCCAGTTAGCGAACAACAAAACTGTGTCTCACTGCCAACATCTGATGAGTGTCTGACAAAATCATTGTTTTATGACAGTTTACTGCTCTCGTTATACATATACATACTGAACATACACTGTGCTGTAATACAGCCAAATTCACAATTTTGTTGTTCTCATTTATTAATTCATACATCTTCCCTAACCGCTTATCTTTATCAGGGTTTCAGGGGAGCTGGAGCCAAACCCAGAGAAACTACGGTGGCCCACAAAAGACTCCGTAGAGGACGCAGGTTCATTCTGAAAAACACAACCATTCTTATTTTCTACACATAATGAAAACATAGTTATGCATATGATATTCCATTTCTGCGATATTCCATAAATAGAGCCCCATAATTCTCTATTTAAACAATTTGAGGGTCAGCTTGTTTGATGGAGGGTTGATATCGACTAACGTTTGTTAGCTTGTTAGCAGAGACTGGAGGTGGTTAGCTTCTACCAAAGAGGGAAAATGTGACTCCCGGTAACTTGTTGTTATTCTCTGTCTCGTTTTAACAATTGGCATGTCGACTTGTTTATTGTCAGCTAATATCTGGCTCCTTGTTAAACCAAAAGGTCGACGCTGCAGAAGATGAGTATTGATAAGGTTGATTTAAATTTGGTCACGCACAACCAAATGTAAAGGCCTGTTACAAAGAAGAAAACAGAGTCCTTCAGCGTCTAGGAGATGTGTGAATCATGTTTGACATGCAAACTAGAAGAAATACACATACCTACAGATGTAGTGATACACTGGAATTCATATAAAACATGCAATCTCAACACTGCTTGTTTATATGGGAATGATTTAGAAAGAACTCCTTTGAGATGCTTTAAAATGTATTGAGAGATGTCAAAAATGCCATTGACCTCATCACTGTTTACTCTGGCTAAATATGACTAAAGGAGAGAATAAAAACAGAGATATGCATCATCCATCATGATCATCTGAGGAGAGGAGGGGAGACTTAGGATCAAGGTTCTTTTGCATAATACAGGAAAACGTCAAAGGAGGACATGGGAGTTCATCTCGAGGTGAAAAGGGATTTAGAGATAAAGTAGAAGTGGAAACTTCAACTCAACCTGCAGCCAGCTTCACCACATCTACTTTGAATCAGACATGACAAGTCAAACATGGGAAAAATGAGTGACGCAAGGCAAAGGTAAACGGCGAAAAAAGAATTCTGCGTGTCTCCGTACTGGGCGAGTTTTTCAGACTGACACTTTACTCTGAGATAACTGAAACAAAAGAGGAAAGAGAAGAAGGGAAGTACTCCCTCTGCTCCGTGGGTAGTCACATGTGTGCTGAACGTTGTGCAGATCTCTCATTGTCAGGACTTGTCTCAGTTGGACGACCTCCAGCTCACACAGGCCTGTGGGCTGCATCGCTTGCTGTATCCGCGTAGGCCCGGTTTCCTCTTTCTCATGAAAACAACAGGGTTCTGGTCTACCATGGGAATTTCCTCGGACTGCAAACATCTCCTATTTAACCTACACTCAGAGCAAGATTGATTTGGTTTTCTGAGAAAATCAAACCCTTTCATAGGTATTCATGGTATTTCATTCTCTCTATGCCCGCTTAGGCTTTCTTTCTGTCTTGTTATTGTTCAGGAGATATTTTGCCAGCGTGTGTACGGGCTATTATCATTGCTATTCTCTGTGGTTCATTATAGGCTTTCAGATTCACTCTTGTCACTCTGTCAAATGTGTTTGCTTGATTTTCACTTTTCATTCTACTGCTATCTAAAACACAGAGCGGGAGAAAATATTCATTTATTAAACCCTGATCTGTCTCTTATCTTGAAATGGAAATTACTCACCCGAGTGTTAAAGCTGGAAAGGGGGTCCTGTCACCTCAGCATGCATCATAACACGCCATAATGAAACTGAAACCTTTTGATGTGCCGTATAAGAGGCAAGGAACAAAAAAAGATCATCTTTAGGGACTGTAACAAACACAGAAATATGCCTCACACTTCTTCTGATGAGGAAAATAATTGTCAAGGTTGCAATGAGGAACTAAAGGCAGCAGATTTGCCTGAAGCACAGCTTTTATATATTGTGTTACATATGGAACAACTACGGCATGTCTCCACGCTGATCTCAAACTTACTTCTGTTTTCTGTCCATTGAACTAGTTTGAACTCAGCAAGTAACTGTCGTTTCAAGAAGCATGCTGGATGGATTTTTAAACTTCATCAGACTTCATGCCGTGCATTATTTAATTGAACTTGTGTAAGTTCAGTTCAACTCAACTCAAACTCAACTCTGTCTGTCTTTTGAAATTGAGCTGCATTAAGCCAACAGTTTTTACCATACAGGCTTATCCTCATCAGGGTCGCGATGGGCTGGAGCTGATCACAGCTGACACTGGGCATCATCTGTGTCTGGCTTCCGCCCGCTCGAGGTTGTCTGTGTAGATCGATGTGTGATGCAAAAATAGAACAGACGCGTAATTCACATGTAGCCGAGCATAGAGACACTTCTTGGACATGTCTGAAACGGACCACGGCAGAGCTGGTGGGGCTTGATACATTGACTAGGATGTATCAAATATTACTCAGGACGCTCACGCAACGCACTGCTGCTTGGACACAGGCAGGGAATTGATCACTTCCTGTTGGGTCGCCTGGGTGAAGTGGGGTCTGAAGTTGAAAGACCCGAAACCCCCTATCACCCCAGGTACTTCACTGAAGATGTGTCTAAGTGAGATGTATGTACTCACTACCCTGCATACTAAACAAATTTGACTCTAATCTAAAGAAGCATCCTTTTGAATTCTGTTAGTCTGGGTAATTATCAGCAATAGTCAGAAAATAACAGAGCAGTGTATTGGGATCTAATTTAGCCACTGTTTTTTAAAATTGGAACAACTACTTGCCTTAAAGAATCCACCTTCTCTGCTACCCACAGAACCTGTTGACCAGAGGACTTTGATCTCTGCCAGTAAACAACTCAGGACAGCGCAGGTCCTGTGCCAGTGTCTGTCTGATGGTGGGGAAACCTCAGTCCTCTCTCATGTGGCTGTCTGCCCCCTCAGCCCAGCCTGTCTGTTTTCAAACCCACTACACACAAGATGGAGCGAGGCACAAGAGGCGCTCAGTGCAGCCTCCCTGAAAAGCCCATATACTCGGCACAGGCATCCTATCAAAAGCTCTGGGAACGTCGCGCTCCAAGCTAAGTCAACTTGGCTGCGTCTGAGCTCAAATATTTGAGCAGCGCTTGATGGCCCCAGGTGCCACTGGCAGAGCATCACAGGCTCCCACGTCCAAAACAAAAATTTGGGGGTGGAGAAGTGGGTGGAGAAGGGGGTCTGAATGTTGGGAATGTGCATAATGCATGTTTATACGCAGCCTCCCTCCTTCTTAGTCCAAACTTGTCAGGCAGGCTTAATAGTTGTTTAATGAAAAGTTTAATGTTGAGGACAGTCTGTATATATTTATCTCCCACTGAAGAAGAAGATTCTACTTTTTGATTGACGTGGATAATCGATAGAGGCTTCCTTTTATAACACTATTTAAAATGATTACATCTGTACTCATGCTCACAATAGAGTTTAGATATTCTATTTTACTATAAATACACTATTAGGCTATAGAAATATACAATTTTCAACATCAAACCCTCTGCCATAGAGGAACAGCTGACTACACAAGAGAGCTATATCAGGCTAGCTGGTGAGAATAGCCATGGTTCACCTTAGCTCAACTGCTCCAAGCTTCTTAAACATTTTCTATTACATGTAATTAGGAAATATTAGTTTTGATGAACTGACATTGTGGTAATTCAACACAAATAAATAAATGAATAATAGCAGCTAAAGCCCAGCTAAACTAATGCTAAAGCTAATTAGCAAAGTAGGAACTGTCATCTCAGCTTTTGTCTCAAGTGGAATCCAGACAATTCTGTGTTGAATCAACTTATAAATCACTTAAATGTATTATGTAGCTGTAATTTAAGTATTTGTATTGACATTGACAGTATTCAGACGGATACCTAGTGGTAAAACATTGATACATTTAATTCCTGTAAGTTATGGACTGTAAATAGTCAACATTCATTTTTTTTAGCTTTGCTAGTTAAAATGAAGCTAAAAGAATACATTTCCCTGACGTGCTGTATTTTCATATTTTAGATCTCATGTAGGTTCTATAGAATACTATAGGAATAAAACTGTTTTACAGGGTGTCAGCCAGCTTTAAATCATTTAACTCCAACTTAACTGCTTTGTAGTTTCTGCTGCTTTGTAGGGCACCACTGACATGCAGCAACAGAGTAGCTAACACTACTCAGATTCTGTTGTGTATATGCCGAGTATACTCCATTTGAATCTATCTGTTCCTGTCTTGTAGACAAATAAAACACAGAGACATATGCATCTGTAGAGATATAAAATGGTGCTGTTTTTTAATAGCTGCTCTGCCATTTCTCCAAGCTCCAGCTACAACAAAGAAACAATATATCAACTTCACTACTGTCACCTTACCAAGGTTGCTGTGAATGCTTTATGTCTCACACTGAAACATTAGGCCCAAAGGGTGTGTGTGTGAGTGTGTGTGTGTGTGTGGAGAAGCAAGTTCATGTTAACTTTCACTCACCTATTCAGATATCATGTTGCAGGTTTGGCATTTATAAAACCCATAACAGAAGAGGCCAAGGCCTCTATACAGGAGAGTTACAAGGCTGTAACATTAGACTATTGTGCTCCTTCTCCTCTAAAATAGTAAAATAGTCTGTTTTATTTGCAGTCACATCAGGAGGGTGGGTATAGATTTATTCTTGCACCCATTGTGCCACAGAAACAGGTAAATAAAATGCAACTCTCCTCCCAGCATCATCACAGTGTTTTCACCCACTCACCTCCCGCCCTCAGAAACATCAAACACTGAGAAAAGCTTTTTATATGCAGATGCTTTTTGCTATTATTCTGTATTTTGATGTGATGTATATTTTGTCCTCTTCCAGAACTGAATGCAAATGCAAATGCAAACACCATCTGACAGATGATAAAACAGCCCATATGTTGTTAACATCTTCAGTTTACTGCTGTATGTATCCTGATCTGTGTGTTGTTATGTATCTTATGTGTATAAAGGGGAGGATGACTATTATGTGTTTATGTTGAATACTCTACTGCCATCTAGTGCTTCAGCGCTATAATAAACAAAAATCACACACACATATGTGAGTGTATACTCCTGTCCTCACACATCCCTGTGTGTTCCCACTCATACAGTCTGGTTTGTGTCCAACAGTCCACCAAAGGATATTTTGGGACCTTTCGGCCCTCAGCTCGGCTCTCATGGAAGGTTAGACAGGACGCAGGCAGCCTGAATATCTCCAGCACGTCTCTGTGGTGCAGCCTCACATGACTACGGGAAATAAACAAAGCAGAAACTAAGCTCTCTCCCCTCAGGGGTGAAGTGAGAAGCAGTTTCCTTCAATTCTGCTGAGGCATGAAGGGGTGTAGGTAATGTGTGTGTGTGTAAAATAAATCATAACTGGACAGTGACAACCTAATCCTCTGTAGCCATTGTGACTTCAAAGCCCAGCGGATACACACACACTGGATTTAATAGTTTTGTACTGACCTTGGATTCATTTTGTCTCTCTGTGATCTCAAAAACATTCTGTTCTGTTATAAATGAAAAAGAAATCATGTCTCCATCTTAATAAGAACATCAGGGGGGGTTTCAAAAGTCATATTTGTTGAAATATGATTTTATTTGACTCAAATAAAATAAGTCAGGGACGGTAATTAATTTGGTGTGCAGATTTACATACAGTGATGGTTTTCATTGTTTTGTAATCCAACACATTGAATGGATTTAATCAAAAAAAAATAAACCTAGATTAGACAAAGCTGTCTTTAAAGTGGCTGCAATCAATATTTTCTCTGCCCTTGTGTGTGCAAGAAGTCGCTTGTAATGAATGTCACTGGACTCTTCAGTTTTAGCTGCTTTCAGCTCATTGTTTTGGTTTTCAGTTGACTCTCACAGCGTCATTTCCAGCAGCAACAGGCAGCTGGAAACTGATGTCACTTCCTGACCAGCACCAACGAGCTGGTCAACACAGTAAAGACAGTTAGTGGAGACCTAAAACAAAGGGGAAGTGACTGAAACACAACTCCAAATGAACAATAATGTTGTTTCTTATCTGCTGGATGTGTAAATCAGCTACTGTTTCTAACCAAATTCTTATTGTTATTGCAGGTTTAAGGCTCTTTGGTTTTTACAAAGCTCATCAGACGTGGTTTTTAACGCCCTAAATTTAGAGAAGAACACTTTAACTTCAAAGTAAATTTTCCCCTTCAATTCCAATGTGCTGAAATCTAGAACCAAAACAAACTGCTACAAACTATACTTCTAAAACAAACTATACTTCTGAGCTGCACATAGGTGTGTAGAAGTCCCTCAATAATGTAGCCGCTTCCACTCATAAACAATATGAGGAGGTAAAGTGTACTGTAGGTACATATGCCTGCCCTGTGGACATGCTGACCAGACTATATGCTGCACATACAAATACAAGTTCACACACACACACACACACACACGATAATATCTTTGTGTACACATCTGGGCACAAGAGGAAAGATACTGAAGCGTAACTCCATCAACAATTCAACGCCCACCACACAGAGACAGCTCTTTTCTCTACATACACACTATGCACGCGAACACACATATACACACTTGTACAAAAAAGTTAATGCCCCTAATAGCCCCACATTTACAACACACACCCAGCAGCTCAGCCCCCCTGGCCTGCTGAGTGATGAGCATTCTTTTAGACAGTGTGTCTGGGACTTAACTCCCTAAGCTATGACATAGTTCACAGCTGTGTGTGTGTTTGTAGGTGTGTGTGTGTGTGTGATCATAAACCCACTCAAACACACACACACACAAAGCCTCCTCAACCATTATACCGCCCTTCAAATTATTTTGTGATTTTAACAGATTTTACTGAACTCAGCAAGATGAAACATTGATCGTGTTGTCCGTTTACTTATGCTAGTCTGATGTGATTCATGGAGGGCAGTGGTGTGTGTGTGTGTGTGTGTGTGCGTGTTTGCTGAAAAAGCAAACTAAGCTTTAGTGTGTGGAGTGGAGGACTGGAGGTGACTTTGACTTGTTGTGTCCAACAGGGGGCAGTCATGCTTCATCCTGCCTTACATCCTGTTTGTAACTCTTTCAGAAACACTTGACCTATTTTACAGCAAATTGTCTTAATGTGAATAACAAATACAAACACAGATATGTGTAACACAAAATGTTATGTACTTTTTAGACTCATATTTCTCACGTGGGAAGCAGTTTTATTCTTCTTCTTGGCATCTAACTGTATATTCATTTATGGTTTTACACTTGAGTCTATGTTGTACATCAAAGCAGATGTACAGTCCAACTAATAATCTTGCCGTGACTGATGTCTAATATTCCCCTGTGTCAGCTCATATCCTACTTGTAATCTTTTCAGCAGCTCAGATAAATCACTAAATCAGAGCCTTGTCTCTGAATGTTGCATGTAAACTTACTCTATTCCCAGAGCAACAATTTACAGCTCACTTCTGCGCTCTTTTTTTTTCATATGTTAGATATGGAATTCCCAAACAGATGATAGAGACAGAGAGAAAGAAGAAAAAACGATAAGGCGTGCAGATGGATGATTTATCGACTTGACTGCTTTTACGGGTTTGTGTAGCGTTTGTGGGCCAGCTGAAGAATGATGATTGTAACCCAATTCCTGTTATAACGAGAAGAAATCAAACATTCCAGCCTCTCCTTTTGCTGACTTTCACTGAGACACCCTCTAAAGATTTTTCCCAGCTAGCAGCAGCACTTTCTTTGTCTCTATGCGTAGATAATGTAGGCCTAATAAATACTTTCCAACCTCCTCTCTCTTGTCCTAGTCCCACCCCAGGGGCATTGGCTATCACAGGCCTTCATGACCCATCTGCCCTAAGGGTTCGTCGGACCATAGCTGGAATACACAGACTCCTTTGATCCCTGCCACAGAGCCCTCAGACGCTGTTAACTTCAGATTAGATCCCCTCACATTTGCATAATACCTCCTTTAGTCATTAGCAGAACAGACAGTCTCAGGGGAAAGAAGCAGCCATGCACAGTAACTGCAAGATCTTTTAAACTGCATCAAGGATCATCTGGGTGTCATTTAGAAGCATAGCTCACGCTGGGTGTAATTAGATTTTCATTGTTTACTTGCTTTAAGTTATTTCTTTTAACTAAGAATGACAGTTGTTGTTTTTAATGTTATTTCCTTGTCAAGCCTTCCACTTCTTCCCTGAGCTGTCAACACTAATCGACATGTAATGCTCACAGAGAAACGAAATGAAATTCACAAAAATGTGAAACTTGTGTTAACGATGTTAAATTATCTGCAATGCTTGAGGCAATATGAAAGTGTGGTGCTCAACAAGTATGTGGACACACACAAGGAATATGATGCTTTTTGACATTTTGATGTTTTTCTTTATTACTGAGAGTTGCTGAGAGAGGAATGATAGCACTGTCATGATTGTGCATTGAGCTAGAGACAGGAGTCACTTAGCTTAGCATAGCATGATGACCGGAAGCAAAGTTCAACCACACAGCTACCAACACCTCAGATAACCTCAGGTAGCAGTCTTTATGCTAAGCTAACTGACACCTGGCTTTAGCTTCATTAGCGTAGAGCAGGGGTCTTCAACTTTTCCACAAGGACCCCTTGGACAAGAAACAGAACAAGGACCCCCACATGTAATTAATATTTTAAAATGTTTCACATTTTAAACCTGGACTATAATTATTTTTATATTTACTTTATTCAACTTTTATTTTAACTTATTTAATATTAACTAACTATTCATATGCTGGGTTATTAGCCTATATGAGTTTGTTATTTATAAAAAAGTTGCATAATTATTATTAGTTATTAAATGCCAAGGGCTGTGCGTCTTTGGACATGTCCACTGATTCATCCAATTGGAATGCAAATGCCTCCATTGTTTGTAGTTTCTTAATTATCTGCACCCTTATTCACCATTATTTTGGTGACAATAGTCAATTATTATGACAAAAATTGGTGGAATACCTTTGCAGAGCCCTGGTTGAAGACTCCTGCCATAGAAGCATGAGTGGCTCCAGTCAAGTAAAATTTTATTGTTAATTGCTGCTATATGTCCAGGACATACACAGAATTGAAATAGCGTTTCTCCCAGTACCTGGTGCAAACATCAATAAACATGAATTATAAAATATGAAATATAAAATATAAAAAATATATACAAGTTAAAAAGACCTAAGTTCAATATGGCAATCTAAGATATAAACAGTATGATATGGTGATATATCAGTATAAACAGAATGGACAGTATAAATAAATAAATAAAAAGCAAAGCTTTAGTTTAGTTAAGATTTTAGTCATAAATATTTAACCTTGAACAAACTGAACTGAGTTTATCTCTGATGATGTTTAAGGCGTCTGCTTCAGGTGGAACTGTGCTCCCAAGTAAACCATGTTGCAGACTTTAAGCAGTCTCTGTCAGCTCTGCTGCCCTCTGCACAACTATTGCTTGTCTAGTCCATTCCCTAAACCATCCCATCTGACACACACACACACACACTGAGAGACACCCCTCTGACCTCCTGTCAGTTGAGTTCGTGGGAACTGATGAATTAGCGGTCCTGGACACAGCAGGCTTGAGTTACCGCTGACATTCACTCTTCGGGTTCTGGTTCCTAAATCCATCACTACTAATGCACACCCAACAACCACACCCAAACACATACATGATGCAGTGGAGATAAAGTGTGAGAGTTTGGCCCTGCAACAATGACATCATTCGAAATAGAGTCCTCTGTCTCATGTGTTTCTCTAATCTCTGAAGGGAGGGAACAGTGTTCATACAACCTATGGATCTGACCCACTATAGCTAATCTACTACAGCAGTTGAAGTACTGTCCTCTTCAAGTCACACAGCTGCTTTCACAAAAATCTGTTTCCCATTGAAAAGTATTGTTTTTTATAAAGAGAAAGAACAAATGAACTATCAGACTATCAGTCTGAATCAGCTTAAAAGACTGTTAGTATGGATGTGTAGTGGCTCGAGCAGTAATCTTGAGTAGTTCTAATAGATCAGAACATGTAGTTCTGACAGTAGCAGCTCATATAGAGTTCCACTCGAAATGACCTGGACCCTTCCACAGTACAGGAGAATCTGTCCCTCACCTGACATCAAAACTTCACAAACACAACAAATACTGTAGGCCCTACTTTAAAATACATTTGTACTATACTACTGCTAATTAGTCTGCATAATCTTACGTAATATTATACACAATGATCCATGATCAGCAGGTTAAGGTACACTGCCCTCTAAACAAATTAGCACATGGTATATCCTGGAATCTTTAAATTGGTGCTCAGGTAGCCTGAGGATTCTTTTAGCCTGAACACCTAGAGAGGAGTCATCAAAGAGGTGAGTGACCTGAGCTAATATTGTACTCTCAAGCCAGTTATCTACAAACACAACAATGTTTGACACATGAAACAATCTCAATAAAACACTGAGCCCTTTGCTTTAAGCCTTATTTAACAATCAAATATTGGGCCCTTTAAACTAACTGATCATAAATACTTGTATAAACTCGCTTTGACTAAAAGCCCAGTCCAACATTTTGGGAAATATAATCACTTTTTTTTTGCAGAGTTGGATAAGATCAATATCATTGATATTGCTTAGCATTAACTAGTGTAACCTGAAGCTTAACTCCAATGTGTGTCCAAAACAACTACTACAACTGCTGAATCTCACTAAATAATTTGTAATCTGTATTAATGATCTATAATTTGTTTAATCAACTGGTAGGCATCATCTGAACTTTGGACAGATCCAGGCTAGCTGTTATCCCCTGCTTCCAGTTTGAATGCTAAGCTAATTTACTGGCAGCGGGCTGTAGCTTTAACTGCTCATCTAACCCGCCTCAAGAAAGCAAAGAACAGTACTGCAGGAATAAGTTAGCATTTTTGCACTTCCTGCATTTTCCCTCATTTTGAAGTCAGTAGGTGTTTGGTCAGATGCCTCAAAGAGAATTTCATGTTATTCTATGACAAATATGTCAGTTAATAGCTCACTCCTTTAATGTTTTGTCTCAAAAGACAAGCTAACAGCTTGTTAAATTCAACTAATGAAGTTGTCAGGTACATTAAACATCTTACTTTCCATCATAAAAGTAGTATAAAAGATTATTTTACTGAACAAGACATGGAGCCATCATAAAGTTTCTGTAATTATCCAATGGAAAAATCCTATTGGCAGGGAACTTATGCAATGCTGACTTCCTGTGTGGTCTACTAAAATGTCCTTCCTGAATTCCTGGCAGCACTCTATTTCTTAAAATGTCTAACGATTGCTTTAAACAGTTGATGAAATGATGCTTTTTGACAGTTTGCTTATTTTTTAGCATCCTAAAAAATAGTTAAGTTAAATCTAACTTAAGTTAGATGTCTGCGTGTTTAGTATTAAAAATAGCAGGAAAAAAAGTATTTCCATTTCTTCATAATGGTTTTATCAGCATGTGTATTTAGCATGTGCTCTCTCTCCAGAGTTGGGGTTGGTGTGGTTGAGCTGTACTTTTGGATGCTGTTTTATAGCCGCTATGTTTCCATCAGTGATGACAGATTATGGAGTCAATGATTGAATGAGCATGAAACCTAGTTTCTCTGAAACCCACACAGACACACAACCAGCTTGTCAGTGTTCATTTAACACTTGAGTTAAAACTCAGCGACATGCCAGTGTTTCTGTTAGTTCACACCCATCAGAGTTGATTTAACATGGTTACAGCCACCTCAGACCTTCATCAGCTCTGTGAGTGGACAAACAACCCTCCAGTCGCCTCTTGAAATCATTGTCTCCAAAACATCAACACTTATTTAGCATACACAGGCAGTCTTCCACTGCACATCACAAATCATTATCAGTCGATTATGAGCTGTTGAAATGATTCAGTAATATATTCCGAGACACTTGAACATTGTTCAAAGAGGCTTAAATCATAGACAGCAAGTCTCTCGACTCCTAAGTGATGCTATTCAGTAAAAAGATATTTGTCATCCTGTCCTCATCAGAACTCTGAGCAGTATCTTCTCCAGTCCTACAGTATACAGATGGAGCTGTTACAGTGTCGAGTGGAGGCAGAGCTCCTGTAGAACTCACCGTGATTTCACTGATGTTTACAGTATCTGCTTCTGCATTCCTATTACAGGATGAAAGCGAAGTTTAAATGTTAACTGTGACTCTCATATTGGATTTCCTTCAGGAGATATGTGTGTGTGCTCTTGTCTTTCTACTAATGCATATTTTTTATTATGTGTACCAATGTTCCAAATTACGGTGCATCCTGAGGGCCTTGTTATAACACATCATAAAATCAACATGGTGGTTACTTGTTGGTTACTGGAAATAACCAAGTGGCCAAGGGGACACAGAGGGCCTGTCCTCAGCCAGAGTTAACCACAAAAATCTGATAAGTTTAGTCTTCGGACAAGAGTCTCTTCCTCTCTTCCTCATCACTTATGTCAGCAGAGGCGGTTGGTTTCATAATTGGAACTGTAGCTCCATTTCAGAATAATCAGTAAGAGTGTTCTGTAAATAATTCTGTTGAGAATGAAGCCCTGTCCTGATCTCACTTCATTTCTGTGTAAAGATTCAGCTGCATACTTTATTACACTTGTACAATGAGCTCAGAGTCCTTTTCAGTTCTAACTATGTGCTTATCGTTAGCAGGCTTGAATGCACGTTCAGAGGAGCAAATGGGTGTGAAATTGCTCTTGCTTCAGTTTGGCTGCCAAAGGTGAAAGAAAGGATTAGAAGGTTTCATGCCTTGGCGGAAAATAGCACAGTGAATTATAAATCTTGAATATTTTGTGTGCTTAAGAGGCTCTTAAAGTGACGCACCACGCAAGCTTTTAATTATGGAAAACTTTACCGTCACTTCTATCATTGTAAGCCATCTGATTTCAAACCAAACCTAATGAAAATGTAATCTGCAACTTTCCTCAGCGCTAACAGCACGAGTGAGTCACAATGACAATATTTTAAAACATGGTGCCTGAATTTAAAAGGGGCCTTCAAAGGCGGATGACAAATCACCTACAAGATCTAAGATAGCACACTTAAACCTCCTGCACAGGTCTGGAACTCATTTCTGTCCGTTTTCAGATAAGGACGTGAGCAGCACTTTTCGTGACACTCTGCAGAATACAGGTTTCAGGCGGTCACACAAAGAGCCCATTCAAGCACCGGGTCAGAAATATCCTTTCAACACAGATGCCATCTGTCCAGCCACGTACGGGACACTCGGGAGAGACATGGCAATAATAAGCTCTGAAACCTTTTGGCAGCTCGCGGCCAGACGTAGCTCAGGTATGTGTGGTCAAGAGAAGAGGGAATAAAACAAAACAGTGAAATGAAATGAAGCAGCTCTCTGGACTAAACCGCTAAATTGAGGTCAGATTTATTAAGAGCCACTCAGGGGAGCGCGTCGGTTTTCAGATTAATCACATTTACTCACGGTTACATGTGCAGACACACACCATGTTGGCAGAGACAAGGGACCGTTCTGCAATTAGAGCGAAAATCTTTTGCTAAACCTCTTTTTCATCGATCACGCTGACGCTGAATGAGCCTATTGGCATGTGTTCAGCTTTTCCTGTCACATTAGAGATGTCAAATAGACAGTTGTATGCATCCTGATGCCAAATCAAATACATCATTGCATAGGTGGAGTGTGCCATTGTGCGGCAGGCTCATATCAAGGCTTGTGCAACAAATTGACCATAATACAGAGCAGCTGTGAAAGCGATTGTATAATTACAGATAAACACGGACATCTCTGGATCTCCCAAAGCAACACACAGAAGGGTGGTCTGTTAACACAACGTAACTTCCTAGATAAATTAGGATAAATTGGTCATTGAAGTTTATTTGAGAAATAAAAAGGAAGCCAGTCTTAATGAAACATGATGGCTGATAGCGTGTTTATTGACTTTATTTTTATTGTAACTGTCGAGACATTACTTCCTAATTCCCGTAGGTGCAATTCAACCTGATGAGGATGTTGTGGAGGAGGTCCACTGCTCTCAGTTTTACATGAGGCATAAAACCAGGACTATATCAATATTTTAGAATCAATTAATCCCCAGCGTCGGGATCACAGTGGATAGGGGTCTTGTTCCCCGACCTGTCGGAATAGGTTCCATGTGCTGCTCAGATCTCCTGTGCCGTGCAGCTGTCAGCGGTCGGTAAAAATAGACGGTGTAAGAGAATGAAAAGACAGTCCTGCTGCTCTGTCCTGTCACCTTTAAGCAGATATGAAACGCAATTAATAGAGTGGTTCTTCTGTACATGTCACAGTGCATGGGTGTAATCTCCTGTTAGCTCAGTGACACCAGGCTTCAAAGAGGGGGGCTTCACAGTGGAAAGGGGCCAAACCCCGTTCACTTGTTTTAAATGTGAGCACAAATGTGGGCATGGACACACAACAATATAGAAAATAATTAAATAAAAAAATTGAGGCCATGTTTTTTATTTGTAGAAAGTCTTGACAAGCATTTCCTACGTGTGTTGAATGTAAAAGATATAACATGGATCTGAAGATGTTTTGAAGGTGCAGTGTGTAACATTTAGGGAGCTCTAGTGACAGAATCATGCGAAAATGGAATATAATATGATTAATCATGCTTTTATTGGTGTATTCACCAATGACCAATGAATTACCAATCAATCAATCAATCAATTACACTTTTAAAGTAACCTCTTTATCTACAGACTTCCGCGCAGGCCATGTTGAACCAACATGTTTCTACAGATTGACTCTACATGCTTTAATGCATTTTTCAAGCTGTAATTCCTCCTTTATGGTAGGAAGGAGTGCTCAGCAACTACACTACTAGAAGCCAATAAATCACATACACTGGAACTTTAAAGGCACTTTAGAGAACGTTAAACTGAGTGACCAAAGTAAATTAACAAGTAACATAATTGATTATGTTTGGATGACAATAACTTAATAAACAAATACTGTCTATAAGCACAAAATTAACATTCTTGTACATCTAATTGTGTATTCTCAATTTTTCACTCTATTTCAGGTCCAGTGTGTGGCATTTAGTTGCATCTAATGGTGTAATTCCTGCTTTGCAATCTCCTCACATCACCCTCACCTTCCTAGTGTAAAGGAGAAACAACACTTTAAAGGCTCTGTGTAGAGTCAGTATTTAGTTTGTCTGTTCTGGGCTACTGTAGAAACACGGTGTGTCAACATGGCAGCCTCCATGGAAGAGGACCTGCTCCACTGTAGATACAAAAGGTCATTTTAAAGTAACAAAAATAAAAAGATTCTTATTTTCAGGTGATTATACATGCAATCATATTTATGTATGATGGTGATTATGTATTTATATATATATCATTTTCCATGTCTGCCTTATTCTGAAAATAGAGGCCCATCTTACACACTGCACCTTTAAGATTTTACATACAAAAACTCAGTTCAGAAAACAGGACATTAAGTTATTAGCTCTGCCCCCACCACTTCTAACATTGCATGCTACGTCTCCTTGATGAAGCAGAATAGAAAACCAAATCAAGCCAGACTGTCCCTCACGTGAGACGTTTATTTTGCCTTTGAGATAAACTTTGTTCACTCTGTAATCACAGTGTGCCCACAGCGCCATCGAGGCTGCTCATTATCACCCCGGCAAAGACCAAATAGCTTGGCAGCAGTGCCAGCGTTGGATCACAGTTCTCCATTTCCAGGCAGAAGCTGGATTGTGTCTGGACGTTTATCCAGTTCCAAGGTGACAGCGAGGCTGTGGTGATATCACAAGAGGGTGCTAGTCACCACACACGCTACATCAGTAAAACACGACGTGCGCCTTCAAAGTGCAACTACACACACAGACACACACACACTGAAACACATGGGTGAGCGTGATTATGGAAGCTAGCCTGTTCATGTAGTGCTGAGTCTACAGTCTAGGTTTACATTTCACACATCATTTTATGTTTCGCTCTTTGAGTGTAAACCATTCATAAAACATAAAAAGTGGCTGAAAAAGATGTGTCAAATAGAAAGATGTGTGTGACAGTGGAAGATATGACAATATATTTGGAAGTTTATCTCCTGACAGATTTCCTGCTGAAAGATGATTAGTGTACCAGACCTATTACTGGAAATGTCACTGCTATATTTCATTGTTATATTTAATCTCATATTCTTCTTAACTTTGTTTATGATGTATTACAGTAATTTTCCACTGGGATTAATCTACAACATGAGCTCAGAGCTACGCACAACTGCTAATGAAGCTCTGTTAAGACATAGATATAGATTATGTTGTTGTTCAGATGACCACGGTAAATGCTTCTGTGATGATATTTGGTTATGAGTTTGTTCAGCACACAATGACGTGTGAATCATTTCACGAGTCACTCAGCTTCATATGAAATCTCTGTGGTGGAGTTCACTCATCAAGTTTGCTAAATTACTTCTGTCTTTGTTTTAGTGTTTTCTTACCACGTGGTCGGCTGTGGGACCTCATTTCATTCAGTTGGTACCAAAATACAGTACATGGAGCCAAAAGAGCCGGTTTGTGTCTCATTAATCACAAATCACAAGAGAGAATAAGCAAAAGCAAACTTCACAAAGATATTTTTATCTGTTTTCTTCTCCAAAATTCACATACTGAATTCTTTTTTTCTACATGAAATTCAGTCACCACATGAAAAAAATCAGCGGACTTCACCATCCACCTTTGTGAGCAGCATTTTTAGCGCTGACCTCAGGTTAAACTGTCCTTCACATGATGAATAGCTCCGTACTTGCTGTTATTAATCAATGCTTCTTTAGCTATTTTCTGCTGGAACCTAACCTAACATTGGATTAGAGTACAGGACACTCATTTACCAAAGATGTTTGGTGCCAATTTCTAAATCTGATATTAATATTCAGGTCTTGCATAAAAGTCATATTAAGTTATTAAAGAAAACCAGCTGCATGATGGCTCTCTGAAGTGTATAGGTGATGTTTTTACACATGCAGAATGAGAGCACTGGAGTTTCACGTCGTTATTTTTAGATTTATTTCCTCTCTCTCATAAGACTCCGTCGGCTGACAAATCTTGGATTTCGTGTCGAGTTCCAGCCAGAGATCTCATCCTCACGTCGCCAGTGTCCTGCTGGTGTGCCAAATGTGCATGAGTATGTGTGTTTGAGCGGTGTGTGTTAAAGGAACAGATATTAAAAATAACACTCACATTAATATAATCCTCCATCTTGTAATTTTTTTTGCTCTGGGTCAGAGCTACTGGAGACAACTGGTGCACAACATTTTCCTCATCTTCTTCTGCAGTTTTTATATCTTTGTAATCATCGGGGGCTTTAAAGAATCAATCTCTTCAAACTTCATGGAAAGTCTAGTTTGTGTTTGCTTGGGCAGCTCTAAACCAACAGGCTTTGCAAGAGTCTTTACTGGTGTCTGTTTAGTTAGGCCTATTTTGGTTTTAAACAAGCTATCAAGAAGACAAAACCAAGCTACATCTCGTAAGTTCATAAGTATGTTCTTGGTGGCTAATGGGACAATAAATGAACTCATGAAGGTGGTAAATTAACTGTAGATATCAAAGCACCTTGTTATTGATGAAAAGCAGCATCCAGCATACACAGACACCTGACCGATGTACATATTCATTCTCTGGATTTTTCCTCTGTTATTTATAGGTCTGTGACCCTTGGCTACCCTTCCTTACAGATGGTCACTGGCTGCTTTTCCCACCACGGTCCTCTCTGCTCTTTATCGGTTTGCCCTTCACCTTCTGCACAAAGGGTGTTCATGTGAAACTACTGGGGCTTGAAGGTAAGGACCAGAGACAGTAGAGCTAATTGATTTTGAGACAAATGTCAGTAAGCATGAAGCAAATCTTCACTTTCTATGTTTGGCTACCTTCCTAGAAAGATTTGTAATGCATACTGTCAATATTCAAGAGAGAGTGTGGTGTTAAAAGAAGCAGTTGATGAATCCAGATCTGTGTTGAAGGTCACACGTTTAGCCGTGTCTTTAGTCAGGATCCAGTTCATAATGCTGACAGTGTTGCAGGCCAAACCCTTTACTGGGTGGTTGATCTAAATGAGTCAACACAAGTCATCCAACGTGGCTTTACAGCTGTTGTCCAGGCATGGGATGAACAGGGATCAGATGTTGCCTGGCTTTAATAAACAAGCTTTTGTATTGGATGACAATTTGACTAAATGTTATTGACATTCAAAGAGTCAAAGTTATCAGGATTGATTCTCTATGGAACTTGTATGTCTGTACCTCATTTCAGAGCAATCAGCCTAATAATTGTTAAGATATTTTAGTGATAATTATGTGGTGGACTGACCAGTAGACCAACACTGGTATCCCCAGACCCACAAAGGACTTGACAAAAAGACACAAAGATGATGGCAGCAGCTTATTACACTTCAAAGGTTTAACCTGTGGCTGCATGTCAGTGAGTCCAACATGGATTGCACAAACATGAATGCTTCAACTACTGTATAATACTCAGTAAAGTACCAATTAGAGGAGGAGAGGACACTTCTCAGCATGTTTTTACATGGACAAATTATTCCCCATTAAATGATCTAATGAGTAAAATGCTATAAATTCTGATGGTGGATGATGGTCAAAGCCACAAAATTATGACATGTATTTCCATATTCAAATGACACTGAACAGAAACACATTTGATTGAAGAGGATTAAAGTTTGGACCCAACTTCACTCACGGGGAAAGGTGAGCAGTCATTGTTGGTTATGGCTGCAATTATAAAACATAACGACCTACAAATTAAACAAGCAGCCCCCCAAAAAACTCCATGGCATGTCCAAGAAGTCAGAAATTCAAATTCCAAGCGTGATCTAACAAAGCTTTACACAACATCCTTAGCTTTTCACCTCTTTCTGTGAAATGAATCTTTAGCCTTTAGACTTTTTAGATGTTTTCGTAACTTGCACAATACTGACTGAAGCATGCCAATTTCCCAGAAGCAAACTTACATTTTTTGACTAAAAAGCTGCATTCTGAGCTCGAGGAGCCAAAATGGACAGATCTCAGATCTGTCAGGCGTTTGTCTTTTTATTTTCTGCTAGTTTATGGCTCTGTGCTTTCTATTTTTTATTTTATTTTATTTTATTTTTGTGATGACTACACTCCTCAGAGGTCAAGAGCTCCATCGTAACTATATCTCTGCCCATTCTTTCCTTTGGGCTGCTTGAAATCCCACAAAGGTGCACACTGACATGACACTGAGTCATTCTTTAAAGCCACTTCTTTAGAAACTGTTGAAAGTTTGCTCAGCAATTAAATTATTGATTTCATGCTGTAACTCCCAGAAGAACCTAATGTCACTGAAATAGACAGGACAGATGATTTACGACCTTCGGAGACGATCTTGGTGTGGTTTTGCCAAATAGCCGGGTCATCGCCCTTTCAAGTTGGCCCACCCTAACGGCAATATTGTAGTCATCATTAGCAACTTGGGGATTTACACCTATCTCCCTCCCTCCTCTTCTGATCCAGCAAATGAAGGTGCTCGTCAAGCCCGTAAAGTGGTATTGACAGGCCAACTCTGGCTTTTTTAATACGACCTACAGAGGCCATCATTCTGGGCCAATTTCCATGCACGGAGAGCTTTTCTGGCAACCACAGCGCTGCATATGAAGGTGTTTAGTACAAACGTCTCCCGCACCATGGCAAGGGAAGCACTGCGGAGGAAGAAAGAAATAAAAAAAAAAGAGCTAGCATGTTAAAAGCAGTAGGGGTTGGATGTAGTGTTGAAAGGCTGGCCGGCTTCCAGTGTGCGGCGTCATGTGATAGACAAGCTATGGATGATATAAAAGGTTCTGCCTCACACATTCGTTGTTAATTATCGATATGGTGGGTCCGGGTGGATGCATACGTGTTCTATGTTCTAGGATTGACCACAGAAATCGTGGAATCTGGCATCATTAAGAAGACTTATGACAAATGCTGTATGGCCAAATAAGATGATTCTTCTAACTTTAAGAATAGTGTCAAAAAAAGAAGGTGCTATCACAGTTTCTCTCCAACTCTGTGTTCTTAAGTAACCGATACTTGTGATAGAAATACATGGAAAGGTGCAGTTATTTCAAATTAGTTCAGGACAAGACAAAAGGTTTTCTCAGGCTTTGGTTCAGCAGCCACAGACTCTGAGCGATGCAGTTTTGACATGCCAGAGTCGAGGAAACAAGCTTTACTTATGCATCAAATGAAAGTTTGTGCTGCCAAATGCTAGTGAGGCTTGAGAGGGATAAACACACAAACTGTCTGAAAGAGACCTTTTGCATTTCATTATGTTTTTGTTTTGGAAGGAAACTCAGGAAACCTTTGACCTGGCAGGCAGCAATTCAGTTGGACAATCAACTTGATACATCAATGTCAGTGAAGTAATTTTTTTTCTCCCTGAACACAACCCCAGTTTGTCAGCTGATTGATAAAAACCCTAACCCTAACCCTAACAAGAAACACTTTTTCCATCCACACCCAAGTCAGAGTCTTCAAATGAAACATCTTCAAAACCACATTTTGACGGATGAATATTAATTGTCATTTATCTTTCGAGACAAACAGACAAGCAATACATCAACCTGTTGGCCTTTGACCACCAGCCGAGCCCCATCAGAACTCAGAACTGTGATGATAAGATGTTGACAAAACACACTGTTGCTCTCCAGCCACACATTTTATTATTACTGATAAGAAATGTTTCATATGACTCCATGGTCAGTGAGAATTCCTGATTCTGATTGGCTGGAGGCAAAAAGACAGTCAGATGTCTTAAATATCATCTATTCTCAAAGATGCTACAATGCTCTGATTTGTGCTTGATGCAAATAACTCATTCAGAATTTTTGTGATAAATTGTGAATTACTTTGTAACTCTGGGTCTGAAAAGTTTTACATAAATAGTTTGACTTATGCTGACATAGATATTGTCCATTCTAAATGAATACACAAGTACTAAAGGTAAACAGTTATTTGTGTAATCATTACAGTAAAACAGACAAACAGCTTATTAATCAGAGCCCCGCAAATTTATTTCAAATGTTCAAATGTTTGAATCTGGACCCTGAATCAACCATCAATCAGAGGAAAAAGAGAGAGACAAAAAAAAATATGATCCAAGGTGAAGCTTGTTACCTGTGAAGAAAAGATTTTTTAAATAGTTTTTACTTGAACTGGATTTATCTATTTATACTTTTTAATCTGTTTTTGAATTTATTTTCTTTTTTTAAATTTAGTATCAATTTTATATATCTATTTATACATTTAATACAATTTCTTTTTTATTAAGCAGGCTGGCGTGGTGCTTTATTATGTGAACAGATAAAGTTTCATTGAGTGATAATAATATTGTATAGTAGGTTGCAGTAAAACTTTTTTTTTCCTAATTTTAAACTATAAAGAGAATTCAAAATGTGTCATTTAATTTAATATTTTTACTTTTAGTTTGAGTGCATATGGATGTTTTTGATAAGTGATATATATGCGGGATAACACCCTTAAAATTCTATGACTGTGGTGGTTTTTGTGGTTTGTTCTTGCCTCTGTCTCTGTCTCACCTATACCAGTCATGGAAAAGACTACTTGTTTGCTTCATTACAGTAATTATTTAACAGATCCAGGAAATTTCATGCAAAATAATTACAAAACAACACAGTTTCAGTCATCATTGTTATACATTATATGTAGCTTGTAAATAAGCCACAGTGGTCTACAGCTCTGAGAGAAATAGGAAGCTCCATGCACCTCCAGGCCCCAGTTCTGTCAACTGTTAGACCACTAGGAGAAACAAACAGAACCAGAGAGATAGGCAAGGTGGTCAGACGACGGTGTCACAGGGGTCATGTACCATGTGGTGGTGCTTTCGCTTCGCCTTTGCTAAATTAGTTTCCATTTATTTTTACTTGGTAATAGCTGCTTTAGTGCGTGACAAGTTCTTAGACACATGCTCAGATAAGTGCTCCGGACCCTCACTGGTGTGTCCTGGAGGCGAGGCGAGAAGGCCAGTCATTGATTGTGTTTAGTGTTGGCCTGCTGACCCATGCAACACAATGACGTGATGTAAACCACTGGTGCGCTTCTGGCTTTATTTGATGTGACAGACCTCTGGTAAACATATACATAGCACGGTTGCGTTTATACCACTTCTTCACCTTCTACCTAATTTCCTGACATGAAACTGATCGGGTCAAACTATCAGTCGTGCGAGCACAAATGACTGATTTAAAAGGCATCAATCCATCAATCGTGACAGTTTCATGAGACATTTGTTTCTGATCAGCAGCTTTAAGAATTTACCTTCACAAAGTGACTAGAGTGTGTAGAAGGGGACGTGAAGGTCTGGTTTGTTGCACAGTCACTGTTTCTGACAGATCACTGAAACAAACCTGCCCCAGTCACCAGGTGAAAAACTGCCAGTTTGCAGTGAGACATGTTAGACATGCTCTTTTGCTATTCAAGCTCTAATAGGCAGCTAATAGCCTCGCTTTCTGTGAGGTGTTTAAGGTCCGCACTACACTCTGTCACTCACTCCCTTGACCTCATTGTGTTTCTAATGGTTGAGGCAAGCGTCGCCAGACAGTGACGCAATGATGCCTCACAGGCCGTTTCCATATTCAGAGAACCTGCGGAAAAAGCCGCTCTGCTTCCCTAGGTGGGAATTCTCATCTCACTTTCTCTTTTTTCTCTCCCTGTCCTCATGATTTAAGTCTATAAATGTCTCCAGTTATCAGAGGGTCTTGTCAAACAAAGCCAGAGGTGCTATCAACATCAGTGATATGTGTTATTTATTTATCCATATCACTTTGACATTACACACAGTCCCACGCACTTGCTGAATCTGAGAGAAGTGCTGCATAAGATCAACTGGAGCAAGACACAAAAAAACGAATAGCTTTGGCTCAGTGACACTTAACTTTATGAGTGTGCGTAGGGATGTGGTCATATCTGTTGGGTGCTGTTTTCCATATGGTTGTCATAAAAATATCATCTTATAAGCTCAAAACATATCCTTTCAGGGTGTTATAAATCAAAGTTTGGCACAGTAGCAGGTTTGGCACCAAGAAGCACAAAATCACTGCAACACTATCGCAGTTTAAATGTGTGGTCACCGGCTGATATTTGCGCACATGTAAGATAACCACCCTAAAATGGTAAATGCCTATAATATCCGGCTATCTCTTTAGTTCATGTGATGGCGTTGAATCTCAATACAGAGTGACAGTAAATGTCCTTTTAAAAGCAGATCAGCTCGCGGATGTCTACTTGTGACTCATGTTCTTATTAAACTGTGATCAGTTTGACAACAGACTTTATGAAATTTTGACATCTTTAATCTAGTTTTCACGACGACAGTCTGAAGTTCCAGTGAGATCTGCCAGGAGATGTGGATTGCTATTTTTTTTCTTCAGTTTAGCCACGATGAACTTGTGTCATAATCACAAAACAGTCTGGAGACGACAAAAAAGAAAAAAAAGGAAAAACTGTGTGTTACATGGAGAGGTCATCAATGTGGTGAAAGGCAATGAGTAAACAAAAGCAAAATAACATAATTCCTTCAAATTAGCGCAGGAATGCATGACATTATGTGAAAAGGAGGAAAAGGTCAAAAGCTGTAATTATTCCACTGACAACAGACCCAGTTTATTTTCGCTCCCGTCTCCTTTTGGTGCTGTGGTGACATTTCTTCATTATGTGAACGAGTACAAACACAGAAATCTGATGAGACTTTCACGTATGAAAATATGGAAATACATATTTCATATGAAAATATTTTCATAGTGCAATGAATTCATCAAATTTAGTGTAACCTAAGGTAAGTCAATGAGTCTGAGGTCATGACAGCACACTGTACAGCAGTTCACCTGGCCAGGTGATGACAAGTATGGCTGACTTTATAGAAAACTTACAAGTTCATTTGTGTCATGGTAGAGACACAACATTAATGGCAGACTTCTAACATGGAATAATATTATGAAATACGAATAAACTGAACACCCAAAAGTATAAATTAACAAACCTCTTGATATATTTGTTGGCAGCAAACGACCGAAATTAATTTGAAGCTCTGAATCTGCTATCAACAAAGAACCACAGTCGATGAACATCAGACTCAGAGAGTCACTTTGTGTTGTCATCAGGTGATGCAGACACAGCAGATATGTAGGAGGTAAAAACTGAAAACAGACCAGACGGTGCCACCCACCTCTTCTAAATCCTCCACACATGAAACACACATCATCTTTTCTTTTCATCTTCATCAGTATTAAACACAGAAAAAAGATTTTTGCAGCAGTTTATAAAACCACCATTGTGATACAGAAGATATTTTAGAAAAACCTATATACGATTAAGGAATAAAATTAAATATTCTATCAGTAAACCAGCCATTAAATAAAAACTAAGATGTACAGATTGTACATAATGAGATATTAAATTTACAATGTCAAACTATTGATGGGCAAATCACAAAAATTGTTCAGGAGGAGATTTTGGTATTCCAGAGGCCGAGGTTCCAGACAGAAAAGCATGGTTGATTTACAGTGTTTTAGTTTCAAGTCCTGCAGATGCATTAATTACTGGTTAGAGCCTATAAGGACTAATACTGCTTTTAGGTGTTAGCGAAAAAGGTGAACTCCTGCAGTCAGACGTAAGTTTACCAGTAATTCAATGACTTGATGATGGACCTTCAGTGGTGACATTAAACTTTTTTCTCTACCCACTGTAAATTAGACACTTTTTGTTTTGGTGTATACCTGTACCGGTTTATACCCATGAAGGTATGCATGAGAATCATCAATTAAAGCCGATCTGATCTTGGAAATATTTGTTAGATGATAAAAAAAAAGGACAGGACAAGTTTACTAATATGTTTTTTTTTAATTTAGGCCAGAGGCAAAGATATGGCTTTGTCTTTGATAAAAATGATCTTCACCAATGATACCAATTCATTTTTTACTAGAAATTCATGGACATCTAAACATTCATATCTGCTAGACATTTAATCAAAGGGGACAGAGCAGTATGGCTGCTAGGCCTCACAGGAATGAATATCAGTGTCATCAGCCTAACAATCAAATGCAGTGCCATCATCTGCATGGCAAATATGATTGGTCCCACAATTGAGCCCTGAGGCACTCCATATATTATCGAGAATAACCCATGTGAGGGCTGCTTGACTAAAAACAGATGAGGAGTGATGGTAAACACATGCAGATGCTTCTGTTTGTGTCTGAGACCATGAAAGTGAGATTAACGTTAACATAATTGGTCCCATGGGGCTCAGTGGACATGTGCAGTTGATTTATTTTTATTTTTTCTCAAAGCAAATATTGACATTTTCAGCACACAAAATGTAACATTTTTAAGCTTGTATAACTTTCTCACAATAGTCAACTTATTTGTTTGTTATTGTCCTGCCATACATACTAGATGACACAAAACAAGGAAGGAAAGACAAACAGTAAAATGTTCTTTTCTGTGAGTACTTTTGTGATTTACTGTAGCATGCTGGCTAACATAAATTTCCCACTGTGCGTGTTTCTTCATGAACATTCTTTAAACAATCAGTGACTGATTTCACAGACCTTTAGCAACACAGTTTACGGAAATCTTAACCCATTTTTTCTGGACTCTAATAAATCAAGTTGCTGTTCTCCGCTGTGTTTGCTTCAAGTAAGCTGCATTAAGTTTTTATCGCTTCATCACCCCAAGATAACAGGTTTGAAGATGGATGTTGCATCAGGAACAGTATCGTGAGCATCCATCTTCTCTCAAAGAGTCTATGTTACGTACTACCTGACAGCGCGAAGATTTTGTGAACATTCCTCGGCTCTCAGAAAACTAACCGTGTGTCCATTAAAGGATTACCATTGTGACAGAATCTACAAAACCCTGCTCTGTCTGCTCTTGGCTATGTCATACTTTATAATATTCACAAACAGAGCTGTGAGAAGGTGTAGGTGGGGCGAACAGTGAAGCACACAGACCAGCCCTTGTTCAACCAAACCTCTTATCAGTTCTCTTACCCTCCATCCTTCATGCAGTGTGTTAGGAGTCAGCTGAGGGGAGATGAAGCTGGAGGCTTATGCAGCTCCTTCTCCATTCATCAAAACCAAGAGAAAATAAAGACACAAAGACACAGAAAACTAACAAACACAGGAAGTGTACGTATGGCAAATTGTGTGTGACATCCATTTTCAACACAGCTTTACTTCCTGTGTGCATGAATCACTGAATGTGACAGGCAACATTCAATTGAATAGACCAAAAGCAGGGAGTCTTAGGTGGATATATTTATTGCTCTCACATGTATGAGCTCATACAATACACACCGGCTCAGTCTGTGTTGTTGATTCCACAGGCAGGTTAAGTCAAGAAAATAACCACGCGCTGATGTCATGCTCTTTTCCCATGTTAGGAGGACCGACTGGCCCCATTAGCACAGAAGAAAATACAACGTGACAAATGGCAGCAAGCTGGCGGCACATTAAGATGAAGAGAGCAAACAGCGCTTGCCAGAGGTGAAATTAGCAGAGTAAGTAAGAACATATATCTCAGCTTACAGCGTCTCCTCTGATGTATGACACTGGACAATGTAGCCTATCCGAGCGCCAACAAAACAGGGTCTCCATTAGCGACACTGTGATTAATGTCAAACAGTGGTCCAAGTAGCAAGGCTAAATTAGCTATTGCTAATTAAAGCTGCATTACTGTCCCATACTCGCAGTAGTTCAGGTTTCATTGTTTGATAATGTTAAGGGGCGCTGACAAACACCAAGGTGAGAGCTCCATGTGAGAAATGCTGACTAAGTGTTTTGCTCAGACTTTCTGTTCATGATCAATATCTGATCGAGCATGTACTGTGGAGGAAACATGGTGATATCAGAAGTCATTAGCTTAGATCAGGTGTCAACTTGCTCTTGTCTCCAATGTTAAACTTCAGCTTTATCTGATGTGGCACAAGAGGATGGAGAATGTTAGCTAAAGGCTGAGGAATGTGATGGTGAGGGTTACTGACTGAAGCTGGGAACATGAACCGTGAGATTATTATCAAAGACAAGACACCACATTATTCCCACAAACATACACAGATCTTCTACTCCAGGATGACAGGTAGGCTGATTAGAAGAAATGGAAAATGGAAATATGGCCATTGTGACTGGTTTATACGAACACTGTACTCTGCACTATGAGAAAACTTGAACATCCCCATGCAGCCATAATGACCATCCCTGGAGATTACTGTTATTTAATTTTGGTTGGATTCAGATAAACATTTGAAATTTGAGATTTTTATAAAAATAATAATAATTTGCCTCTTTTGTACATGTCTGTGATTCTTACGGCTAAGTTGGCACCACCCATAGAGTCATTAATTACATACATTAATGGAAAATATATATTTATATATTAAAGGAACACTATGTCAGATATTTACTATTGATGGGAATTTTTAGTGAGCCGGATCATTCGGCTCAGCTCACCAGGAAGAGCCGGCTCTTTGGGCCCTTCATTTTACCACTTATACCTATATTCAGCCAAATTTAGCACTGTTTTGACTCATGACTTGTATATGTACACATATATTAAACTTAAATACTTCAATAAACACTTAAATTATTCAATACATCCTTTGTACTGAAGTATTTAAAAGTAAAAATTACATTTTCTAATATCAATAAATTGTTTTGGGCAATTGTTATCATTGCATTTACAGACGAGGGTCAGTAACCGCACCCCTTTCTCTCCTGTTCACACCCATCTGTGAGCACTGCTATGCTTGTCCGCCACCCACTAGTATTACTTGGCTCCCATCGGTCACTTAAAAGACCGTCTCTTTAAACCAGCTCATTCGCAACCAACAATAATATTTATTGTATCAAATCATAAAATGACCATGCTGTGTCATCAGAGATTAAGTTCAAGATCATGTTCAACTGAAATATGAGCTCATAGACAACATTACAGTCTTAAATATACCCAAAAGGTTGAAATATAGCAGAATTTGTCTTCAAAACACAGAGGCCTGTGAATTCTAAAAGACAGAAATTTGCATACAATACTGCCAGAAATACACTGACCACTAATTTATGCAAATTATTGTGGAAAGACAAAGATATTTGAATGAGACGGTGGAGGTATAAACTGTAAACTCTGCAGAGAAAGCTGAAGTTAAACCTGATGACCTGCATTATTTTTGCATTGACAGTTTTTAATGATTATTACTCAGCACGTCTACTGATTCATGATATATGCGTGTGTGTGTGTGTGCAGCTCATTGAGTGTTTGTGTCTGTGTATATCTTTTGACAGCGTGTTATTTTTGCATGTGTCTCAGAGTTTTTGTGTTCTGCAGACCTACATTGTTCAGTGTTTACGCAGCTTTCCAGATTAGTGTCAGAACAGTGAGTAGCATACCCAGAGTACCACTGCAGATACCCAGAGTCCAGCCAAAACTTCTCCTGACCTTTGCAACAACCAAACATTGCAGCAGCAAAGGTCAGTTTTGTTTGTGCATTTGTTTTCACATGGGGCTGCTTTTGATTGCGAATTGAAAGCAGGGTTCAAGTGACATCATGTAAACCTGATTGTGACAAATTTGATCTCTGTGATTTGCAAACCATTATTCCACCATAAACAACAGAAACAAACTAAACCAGAATACACAATGTGTGGCAGCTTATGATCAGCCTTTTGGAAGCATGAGGGTGAGAAGCTGGAAAGGGGTACATGAGATGGGATCAGCACCACGCAGTACACAATAATATACAGAACTTCTTAGGAAATATACACTTCAACATGAACTCTGAAATTGATTTTGCTATGATGAATTGGTGAAGCACAGAGGCAAAACAAACATCAAGTCGAAACCACAAAAGTTGTTGGAGGCCTAAACTTGAAGCAGTCATCTTTCTTCCTTTTTTAAATTTTTGTTTCTATTGTTTGCTCATGTTTTGACATTTATTTTGTAGTGAAACAATGGTGTCATACCCCCAGCTGTGAGACCAACAGGGGAGTGATTGCCTTGACCATGGGCGACCACTTTTCCTGAACTCCCGGTTCCATTTTCTCACTCACATTGTTGGACACGTACCGTGAGTGGAAAAACTGCACCTTCAACTCTGAACTGGAATAAAAGATTTAACATCACACTGAAAGATAGAAAACCTCCTGACTTTCCACTCACCTCGGCCTGAACTTTATCCTGCCTGATGAGCTGAGGATGGGAGGGATTGAGGTGGGACAAGTATTTGGCCATGGCTGCTTTGACACAAGATAGAGGCCATGCCTGCAGTGAGCACAGACTTTGGAGTCCGGGGGGATAACCAAGAATGACAGCCACCTTGTGCTAATGGCTCTGCAATGTCACTCTTCCAGTGGTCTCACCCTGATGACATCATTGCTCCAGGCGGGCATGTGTCACAAGGGGCTGTTTAGGAAATCCATCAAATCATCTGCTGCTGCTACAGACTTTAGTCTGAGCCCGTACTGATGCCAATGAACCATGCTTTACATACGTTAGCATTGCATGTGTTGTCAGTAACATTATGAGCTAAAGACTATAGCAGCAGTGTAAAGCTGTACAGCGTCATAGAAGTTAGGATTGCTGATTAATCATATATCTTTGCCGTAACTTGTTAATATGTTTATACATGAGTGGACAGGAGGGTGAGCGACCATACCAGCGTAACAAACACTTCATCCGACTTCTGTGACAGGTGGACAATATTCATTTCTTATTTGAATTCTGATATTGATAATGAAGTCATAGCTTTCACTGGGTTGTCTACATTTATATTTCCTACATGAAACAACAACAACAAACATCTGCCGTCGCATCATGACATAGTCTAGGGTAAGTGCTCTCTCTGAACACTGTGTTTGTCTTCTCCTAACTCCTTATGAACTCTCCTTCACGTCTTTCCTTGACCTCAATGGAAAACGTCACAAGGTCAAGGAAAAGCGGTTAGGAAAGGACTTAGGAGATAATATTTTGACTATTTGACCGTATCCCTGATCTAGTTTCCCTCTCATCTTTCTTAATTTGTTAGGGCATCTGTAAACGCAGGACTCCAAGCAGATCTGACAGGCCGAGCAAATCTGGTACCTATACTGGTAGAGAAGAGCTGAAAACATTGTAGCCACATAAAAAGGTCCAAGGCTGTATTAAAAACATTTTCACTGCTTTACCTTGCTGTCAGACGGCCTTTTTGTTTGGGATTAACTGTAGAACCTTCGTACTTCTATGCATAACTGTGCACTGTGCTGTATTACACTGCTAAGATTTCAAAGATGATGCATGTTGTGCTAGTATAACTCTAATCCAAACAGCTATCCATTATCTCCATCCACAGCAGTGCATAGGTCTACTTCTATGCTGGTGTATCGTTGTGTGCCTCAGGCTAATCTGTCTGCTGTAGGTAAAACCTTCAACCCCACTTTAAAATATCCGAACTGTCCCTTTAAGAGATCAATTGATTACAGTTTATCCTGAGGGAAACGTGAAAGTCTGTACCAAATTTCATGGCAATCCATCGAACAGTTGATGAGATATTTCAGTCTGGACTACAGCGGTGGGCCGACTGACAGACTGACATTGGCAGTCCTAATGCAATGCTGCAAGCACTGAACCAAAGAAAGCCATTCCAGAGAAATGTTAGATGTTCTTTATTGGAGATATGTCCATGAGGAATAATGGATTTCACTTTTAATTCCATTCTTCTCTTGCTGGGCTTCTGTTTAACTCTAAACTCCTCTGAGTCTCTACTTTTCCTCTTAATCCTTTTATGTTTGTCTCTACCAGGAAAAGCGTTGGACGTTGAGCCGCACTATTATTTTCCAAAAGGATTTCTGTAAGCAGGCTTAAAAACTTGAGCTTATTTCTCTATAGGCTTATTGCAAAGTTGCAAGTTGTCAAAGTGGTTTCAGATTAAGCCACCAGTGTAACTCTTTATTCCCTGCACATGAACTTGAGCACATCCACTCAGACAGAACTGAAATCCACTCACAAATGTATAATTCCTAACCTCTCACCTTTGAACCGTCAAGCATGAAAACTGAAGTCAACACTTGCTTCGAAGGCTATTGTGTGTGAGATTAACGTTCCCTCAAGGCCCCAGCAGACCGGACTGTGGATCTTTGAGAAAGAATATGACATGTCCACCCTGAACTCAAAACACCAGAGTGACCCACATTAGCACTTGAAAATCAGCCCCTTTGCTGATGACTCAATGGCATAGATGCTAGCACCGGTTCAGCATTACCATGACACTGTGTGAGAGTGTGTGTGTGTATGTGTGTGTGTGGACTCTTTAATCACAATCACCATGACAAACGGTTGAAGCATGGAGGGGCCAAAGAAAAGGTGCCATCAGTGTTTTGGCTGGGTTATACAACCATTTAATCAAATTCAAATTATCCAAGGTAAAAGAAACGGGCAAACACAGAGCGCTAAAGCTATTCACGCGTGTCTGAATGAGTTGCTGAGGTTGGTCTTAAGAGTCAAACGGAACGCTTTGGCCTTTAACGTCCAGTGACGACTGAATTATAAAGTGTTTTCTTTGTGTCCTGGCCAGGGAGAGAAGATAAAAGAGCCAAACGCATTGATAGTAGGCGTCACACATATTTGAGATGCTAAACTGTAAATAGAAATAATTGATGATGAACTTCATTCAGAGGTTAGATTTGGTTTGGTATATTGGGTCAGTAAAGAACACATTAGGATCAATTGTGTTAAATACATTCAGCATATTTTGGATCCATGTTGGCTAGTTTGCAGTGTACTTTGTTGTCTCACTACATTACTGTGTGAAACTAATGGCGTTTATCACCCGCATGCCTGTGCATCCTCCAATACAAATTCATAAAAACGTTGCTCTATAGCAAGTAGTTAAAAAAATCCACAGGGTGCCTTTAATAATTTTGCTCTCACAAAGAAATGCTTTATTATTAGTGCACTAAGCCTACATAATACTTTTATACAATGTGATGTATATTGTTGTATTCATATTGTCATTATTAAAATAAAAAATAGCCCAGAGTAATAGCTTTAACAAGCTCCACTAACCAGGGAGAATGCATGTAGCCTCAAAGGCAAAAGATGAACAAATAAAGAGAGAAAGCTAAAAAGAAAGCACTTGCTGTTATTTTAAAGTTCATCATATTTACTGAATGTGACCTAATTTAGCGTATAAACATTTTTTATCATCTCTACTCCAATTTGTATTATAGTAACTGACACAAAAAATGGCTTTCAGTCAGTAAATCAAACTGAATCTGTAAGTCAGCAAAGAATTTTGTCACCATTCCTCAGAGGAAACAGCTTTTTTAAAGCTACTGAAACCCACAAAATCCTTTTAACAGTGTAATTTATGGTCTTATGTACAAAATATAAGCATCTAACATAGATCAGGAATTAGTTTCAATTTAGATTTATAATATTGTCATTTAAGTTTTTGTTAATTTTCCTGATGTAGGGTTTGAATCAGGAATAGTTCTGTTTTGACATTTATTATGCAATTAATTCTTTGAACCAATCATTAAAAAAATCCATGTCAGTTCTCCCGCAAAAACAAAATCCTGCTCTCAATCTGCCTCAAAGCCAGCCGGGGCTGGAAAAAAAAACAACTTTGTTACGTTTAGTGTGATAAATAACCCCATAAACTGTCAAGGAAGGAAATATTCTTAGATGTTTTATTTATTAAACAGAAAAATACATCTGTTCAAACAGTTCAGTGACCTCAGAGAAAATGTTGTTTTTGAAGACTCATTTTGGAAATGATTACATCAATTTTGTTCAATACATTTTGACTTTTGAACTTTACAACACTGTGGAGTTACTGGAAATGTTTGGAACATCCTCCATCACCTGTGTTGGTGAGTCGCTGATACAGCGCTAGCTTCAAAATAAATGTTCACTGAGGAGCCAAATGTGTCCATGGAAAAATCTCTTTTCCAGCAGATATCTTAGTCACTACAAGACTGAACTAACAAAGCAGTTTAGTGTTTATATGTGCAGTATTTATTCAGTTTGGGAACATCTCCATAAGCTTTGACAGGACTGGCTTCATTTTGGTGGCATTACTGCCCCAAACCAGAAGGTGGCAGTAGTGAGCCCAAATCTGTTTTCCTAAAGAAGAGAAGAGAAGAAGATGTCCATAAGAACTTTGACCCTGAGCTTTCCCTTAATTTCCTATCCTCGAACCAAACCAGATGGATCCCAATGTGAAGAAGCTTCTTGCGATTGCTATTCAAATGCAAAATGTTTACGCTCCATGGTAAACAAGGTTTTTCTTCCTGTCTTCCCGTGGACGTCTTCCAGTGGGCGTCTTCTAGTTTGACTGCCGTTTTTTGATTGGTTTGCGGAACATGACGTGGCGCTCCGGTTTCCCAAAAGTTGAATCTGGCTCAACTTCTCTCCTGCACACCGGTGCGTTTTTTTGCGGCAACCCCTGCATTGCGGACTGCCAGTGCGGAAACACACGACCCCCACTGAAATGAATTGACTTCCAGTTTTGCAACAAATATAATGATTTATTTTTTTGTACATTTTCACTTTACTGGTTCAGGCCGGCCCACTTGAGATCAAATTGAGCTGTATGTGGCCCCTGAACTAAAATGAGTTTGACACATTTATTTTCACTCAGATATTTGAGGATGGTTAATGAGACGCTCATCTTTAATATCTTGATAAAACAGTGAGTGAGTGGAGACTGGAAAAAGATGTTAAAAATGTTGAGTTTGCATGTTCCCACATCATGTATTCAATTTTAGATCGCATGCGGATGGCAGTGTCACTCAGACTGATGTTGAATTATACAAAATCTCTTCCAAAACCTTTCACAAGTAAAACATAAGCCAGATTCCCATGAAGGCCGGCTGCCTCGAGGCCTCTCACAGCCGACATGACCCGCTCTGCACTGACTGTCACCAGCAGAATGATTATTGCATTTTAGGGTGTGCACTGGATATATGTGTGGGACAGGAAGTACAGGACAGACAGCACGGGACCTCGAGGGTTAGCGAATGATTGTCCTCTTGTAGCTCTGAAAAGCGAGTTTGTTTTCTCAATACGTTTACATTCCAGTAAAATTCAGATCTGACGTTCAGTTACTGACTCATAAATATAAACAGTGTGTTTATATTGTATTGTATATATTATATTCTTCACAAGTTCTGTTGCTTATTCAAGTAAGACAAGCCAACGCTGGCTGTAACACAGCACAATATGAGGATGTTGATTTGGATGTTACAAAATCTGATTTTTTAAACATGTTTCAATGAAAAGCATGCACACGATTGAGTATCAGCTTACTTTTCATTGCCTGATATCAGACACTATTGTCAATTCGTTACACTCCATTTCCACCTTCAGTCTGAGATTGCCTCCACTCCAAATGATTCCGTGGGGGAGTTGGATTTGATTTTTCTCCTAACTGATCACTAGAGACCAAAATATCCTGAACCTGACATCATTTCAGGTCAACACTGACAACCACAAACAACATTCTGCTTTTGCTTGATGTTTTAGATGTTTTAGATTAGTAATTGGTCATTTTAATCAGCCTTAATGAGCAGCATCGATCTTTTCTGTAACAGTTGTTATATTGTTCCCTTGTCCAGCTTCGGTTCATTCCCCTGGTGCTGAAAATCTTCTCTTCCCAGGTTAGGGTTAAGGTTAGGGTTAGACTTTCCCCGAGTGCTCTGAGCTCACAATCCAGGGAGTCTGGCTAACAAACTGAGCTAACAGCAGCTACAGTTCACAGCAGCATCAAAATGATTTAAAACCTGTGATTTTACAATAAAAATATACATAATATAACTTAAATTTGCACTTGATGAGGACATGATATCTTGACAGATTAGCTTAAACTCTGCTCCCATCCAGGACTGGCTTCCATACAGTGGATGTGCTATTTGTGAGAGATAGTTTAACATAACTTGTACTGTAACAGATAATCTTGTACTTATAATAGGGTTGCTGTCAGTGGTAAGCTTGTTAGGCAGACATGCTAAAGATTGCAGTTTATGTTTGAGCAGATAAAGATATAGTTTAATCTTGTGGTTTTGGTTTAGGAATGCCTGATGTGAGATAAATCCAAAGCTTTACATTCTTACAGTACTCAATTATAACCGCTAACTAAGCTGCTGTTGAGGGGAGGGGGTCAATTCATCATACTGGACTAGATGTGGCACCTCCTTTCTGCATCAGTGTGTTTTTTCTATGGTGCTGTTCATAGAAGTGATGTGTAGGTTTAATTTTGCACACTCAGAGTTGCTCAGAGGTGCCGATTATCTCCCACTTAGTTTCCCTTGGACACGGTAACTGGCGCCCAGATTTTAGGACACCAGCAAAGTACGTCAACCAAAGACAAGCACTCCAAGAGATATTTGCACATGCTTTGTGTCTTGGCCAGTCTGGGTTATTCAAGGGGTTTGTTATCTTGGGTCTCCTTCATGCATTCGCTCACACCGCCCCTCTGCTCCCATACAGAGGACCCAACTTTTTGTAGCCCCCTGCTATCACTGAATATACACACTCTATCAAATACACACATGCAGGATCATGCAGACTATGCAGTATAACATGTAAACACAATGGAGAGAGAGACAGTAAATATGTGTGCACAGTGCTGCTCATACACATATACCGCATATGCATAGAAGCATGGAGCAGCACCCCGAAGCACATGCCCCATCAAACAAATCTGCGTGTTTTGGGCTTAAGAGGAATGTTGAAGGCCGACCAGAATTCGGACAGCTGTGTCTCCCAAATCAGAGATTTTAAAATGGACTGTCCATTACAAGGACTTGACCTTTGACCCAGAGCCTTTCAGCACTGTGTTCCCTCATGCTTCTCCTTCTTCTGGCCTAATGATGAAGACACATTCCTTCTCCCCCTGCTCATTCTTGGATTTCACTTTTGTTTTCATGAAAACATAACAGCAGTGGGTGTGTGTGATGGAGACATACTGTACATAGAATTAATGAAGATAAGGAAATGCATGATGTGTTCATTTTACACATCAAAGTCTGTTTTATGCTGCTTTCACACCAGGATAGTCCACTTTCACACTGCACTTTAGAAAGCGGACAAAACCGCCTGGACGGCGTCATGCAGTTACAAAAGCTGCCTGTTCGGGGGCGGTATTGTCCAAAACAAGCACTGACTAGGAGGAAAATAAGCACCAGGAAGAAGAAAACCCGGCTCATTGATTGGCTTTTCTGATCTTTGGCTCAATGCATAGCCTGCTTGCTTTCACACTGTAACTGAAATGCACCAGGGTTCTCTTGCAAGCGGACCAAGATCCATGTTTTCAGGCAGACCAGAGTTCGCTTGTCTGGGCTATACCAGAGTTCTGATGAGCTTTCACACCTGCCCAAACAAACCGGATTATCCGAGGAAACAAACTCTGGCTCATTTAAAGCGGACCAAATGGTGCTGGTGTGAAAGCTCCCTTACATATCAGGTCTTGGAGAATACTGCTACATTTGTGCAAAACAAAAGTTGTATAAAGCCTTTTAGGGCTCCAGAGGGAGCTGTTCCAAAATGCTGTCACTTGAATCTGCATCAGTTGTGGCTCAGGACTGTAGAGTTCACCAGACAGCTGTGTCCTACTCCTCATCTGCACTTAAGGCTAGCTACACTGGTGATGTTGCATTGTGGGTAATATAGATAGACATGGAAAAAGAATGCATGCAATACAAAAAGATTATCAATTTTAATATAATGGACACCATTCCATTCAAAATGATACCTTTATCAATCAATGGTGATTTAACAGTAGAAGATGAGCAGCCTGCATTTCATTAGTTGTACACGTACCTGCTTAAAATGACAAATGCACCCAATTTGTGTGTGATGTGCACAAGTGTTGTTCAGTCTGTGCATGGAACATTTCCTGTGAATCAAACACCATTTATATCCAGCACCCCAATGGCTGCAAACTACTACATAGAGAAGTAACCAATGAATGTAAATGTATTCAACAGCTATAATTCATCACAAATTATATCCACCAATGCGGAACATATGTTGAAAATATTAAGGACCTTTAAGGTGCTTGGAAGCAGAGCTGTAGTGAATTAAAGTAAAAACAGAATTTACCCATCTTGTTTCCTACACATGGATAGCCTCTGTAAAATCTCACGTGCGATGATGATTTTTTTTTTTATTGTCAAGGGAGACGAAAGAAGAGAATGATGATGAGGATTAACTCTAAAAACACTGATAAATGTAACTCCCTCCTGCCTGCTTGTAACATAGCACCTGCCATGATCCAGTATAGAAAGGAGTGGACTCGTATCTCAGGGGGGGATAAATTCAACGCACACATTTACACGTGAAGAAGTTTTTTTTTGTGTGTGTGTGTCAGCACAGACAAAAAGGCAGGTCAACTACACGAGCCTGCAGTCAGAGAGTCTGTAAACCGATCCTCATAGTCTAAGCACATCCTCTGTGCTGGGGTCCCTTTTCTGCCAGGCTCACAGACACACACACACACACTCTTGGTCGCGCACACATACTCACATTCCTGTGCAGGCTCTGTGAGGGGCAGGCGCAGAGTGTGCTGGAAGCTTGGAAATGTTCTTCAGAGTCTCTCTCTCTCTCACTCTCCCCAGTCGTTAACTCAGAGAGCAGAGGAGGAAGGGGAGGCAGAGAGACCAGGGGAGGTCTGACGACACCATCCCAGCTCACCCGGCACCTATTTTAAATGCACACTTTGCAAGCGCGCAGTCTGCGTCTGGCTGTGATTTACTGGATGAACATTGAGGTTTGTAACCAAACTGTTACTCTGCGGGAGATGTGTGCAACTTTTGCTGCCAGAACCAAAAGTTAAAGGAGCTTTTGGACACATAGCATGTGTTAGTGTTCAGTAGTAGCAGTAGCTTTTGATGTTGGAGGTCCAATGTGAAGATGGATGGCACATGTTCCAGGCTAACGGTGTTCTTCACTGTTGACTGATCCAGCTTTGAAGGGAACATCCAGCAAAGTGAAGAAGGAGCAGCTCAAGATACAAGAACTCAACTCACCTGCAACTTTTACCACAGGCTGATATGATGCTGTGGTACAACTTTGGCCACCACTTGCTCTCTCTGGCAGCACTTCTGGTGATTGTGAACTGCGGAGGAGGGGAGCAGAGGAGAGGGACGGATAGCAGCAGCAGCAGCAGCAGCACAGGTGGTGGCAGCAGTAGCAGTAGCAGCAGTAGTAGTGGAGGAAGTAGTAGTAATAATTACAGCAACAGGCGCTTTCATAAGATCCAACATGGCCAGTGCACCTATACGTTCATCCTACCTGAGGGAGATGGAGGCAGAGGAGGCTCCTGCAGGGAGGCGAAAGCCGGCAGCCCCCAGCCCAACACCAACTCTCTCCAGAGAGACGCTCCGCCACCTGAGCCAGACTTTCCCAGCCAGAAGATCCAGCAGCTCGAGCACATTATGGAGAATTACACGCAGTGGCTACAGAAGGTAAGCAGTGTGGTGTGCAGTTTCAATGCAGCGCTAACAAAGTTGACTAACAGAGTGGTTTGCTGTTCATATCATGTTCTTTAAGGTAGATGGAACCAGGAAGGCAGCTTTTAATCAGATCCATGTTTAAAGGTTTGCATGTTGAATCACATCTACAACATGGCTGCATGAGGCTGGATGCGTGTCTTTGAAGTGGTCCCGCTGTGGTGTGTTTGTTGAGATATTTGTGTTTCCGATGGGTGTGTGGTCTCCGCAGAGTGTCTGTTTGTGGCTTCACAAGATAACTTATTTTAGTTTTGGGATGAGGGTCTCAGACCAAAAGCAGGCTTGTGTTTGCTGTTTTCTCATGGCCGACACATTGTTTGTCAGAGTGTTTGTCAGTAGGAGAGGTTATGTGCTTTAGAAGTTGACAATTGTTTCTGTGTGACCAGTTTGAGACTGTCACACAGACGAAGCAAAAAATGAAGAACATGCACCAAAGAGTGGGAAACTGTTCAGCATCCTCAGTCTCATGTAAACGTCTCAAATTAATGGATAAACTGAAACATACATTGTGGTCAACAAAATGTGTCTTTAATAATCTAGAAGCACAATTTATATCAACTCTGCTCTGCTGTTATGTAACTGTGTACATTATCTGAAGTGAACTTTTTGTTCTGGATGTCACACAGCTGTCTGATTTTACAGCCTCCACAGACATCTTGGACGGTTGAGTGTGTTGCTCTGTGTCCGTCCACTAAACACATTACTTTCTTACTTCTTTCTTACTTTCTGTTTTTCTCCGAGTAAACTACCCTTTGAGTAAATTCCACAGATGTCCAGTTGAGTTGTGCGGAGCTTCGGTCATAGAGCAGAGGTAGTTATATGTCAGTCACCCCCTGTTCTCCAGTGAGCTGTCTCTTTAATGGCAGGAAGTCAGAGAGAGCCCCCAGAGACACTCAGAGGAGGAAAGACAGAGAAAGAGAATGCTCCCTTTATTTATTCAAGTCAAGGACGTGTGAGTATGACTTGAAAATCCAGACTCACGTGAAAGAAAAAACTCTGGAACCTGTTTGATTATTCTATAGAATAAAACAATCATGCTGGTTCACTTCTTCTTTAATTACTCTCAAACAACCAAATTACAATTTATTTATGGAGTCTCTGAGGTGTTTATGTTCAAATATGGTTCTACTGTGATGTTAATGAGCTGCAAACTGTGAGGCCATCACTGATACAGCGATATAACTTGGCAAGCACTCTGCTTTTCTTAGATTTGAGACTTTGTGTCTCCACAGAGAGCGACACTATCTCTCTGAAATGAACACATGAATCAAATAAACAAACTTCTAAATTCGGCAGAACCGTCTTCGCTCGCCCCCTCCACTTTCCACAATATTGACGTTCTCAAATAAGATTAGCAGGTTCAGTCTGTGATTAATTGCTCAAAGCTGGTTTATTTTTGCCTGCAAAACAACTCAGTGCAGCACGAAGCAAAATGTGCACACAGATAACACCTGATGGACTTGATGGATCGTGGTGGAACTGAGAGAAATTACCCTGAACTTCATCAATATACTATTCATTAGCAGTCGGCGTGTCCTCCCCAAAACGTCTGGGAGTCAACTTTTCACTCCTCGGGTTGGAGGAAATAATCATTCTTCATCAATTAACCAGGCGTTGCTGGTATGTTACAGCAAGACATTGACTGAATTTGTAATTAGGGAGGTTTAGTGTTGGAGGCTATGCTCCACCTTCATCTTACTAAACCAATACAATGAAAATATTGTATGAGAAGATTTTTGAGTTTACAGGTTAGAATCTGTGAAATATCAGCTTATCATTGGACTGCATATCACTGACTTTATCTCAGTTCACAGGAGGAATTTGCTGTAAATGGTGCGTGCCAAGGTTTAATGCAATCCTGACGTAATTGTGGGTGTACATTCACTTTTTTATGGCAAAAATCATAAAAACAAACAAGATACACAAACAAATGTCCTGTTAAAAACTGGCCTCAGGGGGCTGAGCACCAACATGCACTTATCTAATTCAAGAAATATACAGCACCTTTTATTTATGACTCTTTACACCACTTCACTATTTGAGTCTGATGTCTGAAAACCTGTACGGCTCCCAAAAGCTATCCATGTGTCAAGAAAGGCCAGGGGTGAAATAACACTGGCTTTATCTTTGCTCAGTGGACCTCATCCGTCTGTGATAGTACAAGTGATACTATGAAAACAGAACGGCAGCGTTGGTGGACTGAAGGTTTGACTAATGAGACCTCTTGAGCAACTTTCTCCTCCGATGTAAAAAAGAAAAAGGGGGGAGCCTATGAAAACTGTCTGCCATCACTACTGATGTTATCATGCTTCTTTCGTGACACCATGGAGTTTTGCAGGAACGCAGATATTTTTCATTCAAATAGGACTATTTTATTTTTAAATAATCCAACACAGACAAGATTATATCATGTAATCATTGTTGGATTACATTTAATTCACTGATATTGTTTTTCAATACATGTTATTACATAAACATACATCCAGACTCCAGACAAACACGAGTAACAAGTAAAAGATTAGCACAAGAGAGGAATTGGAGTCAGCATTTCAGAGGGGACACTTAAACACACAGTGGTAATTCAGCCTAAAAAAAAAAAAAAAAAAAAAAAGGGGGGGGGGTTGGGACATCAGGATGCAGTTAACATTTTTCATTGGCCAGAAGATTAAGTGTCCTGGCCAGTCTATCTATCTTAATCACTCCAGCATTTTTACTGCTTGTCTAAGCGAGAGCTCACCCTGATGTTGCTCCAGCCAGCCCTGATGAAAGAGACGAAAGGACGGAGGAGACCATTGCAGATAGCACCTCCTCATGCCTGGGTGATCAGTCCAAGTGTGGGGGGTAGATGGAGAGAGTGATGCAGCAAACAGCTGTTGGGGAAGCATTTTAAGTCGAAGATCTTTCCTTCCTCAACCCAGGGTAGAGTATATGGACCCTGATAACATTCCTGACCAGTCAAAGGTGGCCTGTGTTTGTCCAAGGATTACTTCCCAGGTCTGTCTGCAAGGCAAGGTGCCTCGGACAAGCTTGGCTCTGATGTCAGAGAGAAAATGCAGCAGGAAACAAGCTACTTAAAACAATACTGACCATTAACCTTTAGTTGTGCAGCACTTTTATTAACAGAATTCCCATGATGCTTTGCAAAAGTCTTAAATTTTAAATTAAATTAAAGAGGTCATCCCATCCTCCTTGTTAGCTGACAGTTTGTAAAGCATAGACTCATAAGATGTGGTCTCCACCATTGCATTAGTGTAGTCTTTCAGATTAGCAGATACAGCAGTCTTCCAATGTCTGAAAATACAGTAACTCTGGAAGCTGTGAACAAGTCCACCATAATGACAGAAAGAGTTCTTTTGCGATCCGTCCCCTAGTAAACCTACGGCAGGAGTCGGGGGGATTGCTGAGCCTGACCAGTTACTCAAAAAGTCCACAACTTTGACCCAGAATGGGGTCACTAATGCACATTGCCATACACAGTGCAGAGAAGTTCCTACCTCTGTTTTACACTTCCAACACATATTGTCATTCGTCAGTTTCAGAGTTCTCCTTACATTTCTAAATTGGACATAATTGTCCAACAATTTGAGGCAGTTAAGAGTCAGATACCAGCTTTTATTCTCATCAGTACCAAGTAAGTATTGATGTATGAAACAGAGTTCTACTCACAGGTAGAAAGGATTCTGATAACAGATTGATATAATATATCAGATTTAGTGCAAGTTACTGTTTTGGTGAATTCAAGGTCAACGAGGATCAGTCTCTTGTTGGAAACATGAGAATGGATTGCTTATCTGGGATAAAAGAAAAGGTTAGACTAAATAAAAAGTAGACGAAGCACATCTGAGAATATCCGTTCAACTTCTCTTATTTCAATTATTTCAAGGACAATGAAAATTTGGCACAGATCAAAGTTTAGAAAGCCAAATTCTGTTTCTGCTGTTGGGAGTGAAAGTAATAGATTTTCACATTTCCCTCCACGTTCGAGACAGTAGAAAGTGGTTGAGTTTCTTGAGAAGGACGGCTTGTGCCAAACTAAGCTGTTGAACCAAAGGAGGGGGGAAAACTATCGGCTGTGTCTTATCCCTGTGAAATTCCCATCATTCTGCCTCTCGACGAACACGGCTGTGCTACATAAACAGTGGTTTAAAAAGGATACAGCGACATGTGGGCAGCAGCTTGTTTCCCTTACATACTGTGAGTTCATACGAGAAAGGGTGAATATGTTTCTCTACTTAATGCTATCAGAGGGCCACACAGCATGTCTGGGGATCCAAAGAGAAACCTATCTATTTTAGGGGTGACTGCCTCTTTGAGAGTTTATTTTCACCGATAATGTGGGCCAAAACTAACAATCGGATGATGCAGAAGGCTAGGAAATGCTCAGAGGAATAAAAAGCTCTTCCTTCCTGACCCCGAAACTTATAAAAAGGAAACCATGGAGATTGCTGAAGGACACTAGAATAACAGCTTCCAGAGAAGTTGTCTTGGATGTACTTTCACTGTGAATGAACGTGAAAAGGAAACTGAGCTTTCTGCTTAGCATGTCATGGGAATAAGGGAAAGCATTACGGCCATGCCACAGTATTTCCACATGGATGTGAAAATGGAGCCCAGCATTCTTAATGTTCCTCAGGAAAAGGGGCATTTAGTAGTTTTGTCATGCTCAATATGGCAAGCCACTTTGTTTTGAGACCCCCTTTTTTCCAGAAATCATATTTCAGTGCAGCCGGTGGCCTCAAACATGCTGGTAGGTTTGATATTGGGCAGACACATATTTCTCTTCACAGCTCAATAAATGAAGAAGAAAATTTCTTGGTTAAATTAACTGTGTCTTGAATTTGTCTAGTTTAACTTACTACACCTATAATGCAAGCATGTGGCTCTTTTTCCATCATTCATCTGAGTGAATCACTCTCTGGTGAGTACTTTATAGGGATTTATTTTGTTTTAATTACAAGGTTATACATTTGGGTAACCGAGATTTATGTATCCCTTCTGAAAACACTGTAGCTAGCCTTGTAGCTTGGCACCCACTGATGTGTCTGTGGAATAAACTGAGACCTTCCTCTGATAGGTTTGTGTTTTCATGTGCCCTCGAGTATATTCACTCCCCTTAATGGCACCAATTTTTCTTCATTTGGTTGCCGGAGGTTTTGTGAATGTGAGTGCTCTGCAGCATGTCACTCGGATATGAAAGTGATCTGTTTGAACCTGCGTTAATTGATTTTTTTTTTTTTTTTTTAGCCCACTTGGAGACAGCCAAACAAGCTATGAACATAATAATAATAATTGACACATTATTACTATATAACAGCCACTGAGAACATTAGCATTAATTTGGAGTCTTGTCTGTGACTCCCTGTTAAATGGGAGTCCAACATTTGCTCTCTCCATAAGTCCAGAGGGACATTTTTGTAGACTGTAGAAGCTGAAAGATCCACTATATTCACCAGCTAGTTGCTAATCCTAACCCAGATAGCAGGCCAACATTTAATCAACATTGAATCAATGTTAATGCATCAACAAAACTGTTGAATTGAATTGCTCAACAGTAAAATATTACTTTTTTTACTTTTTTTTTTTTTTTATCAGGTTTGCACCCTGAAATAATGTTATTTCAATGATGAAAAATAGATCAAGACAGACATAAAATCAATGTTAGTTCAACTTAAAATGAATCACTGTTTTATCATTGAACCCACGTTGTAATAACATTAATTAAACCAATCCCCAGATAGCAGACAAACACTGAATCAACTCTGAATCAACTCTGAATCAACATTAAATCACTGTTGACTTTATCAGTAATTCACTTCAACCAATGATGATTCTGATGGAATTTCAACATTGAATCAATGTTGCCATGCTATCTAGATAGGTCTGTCAGTTTGGTACTTAACACATATGAGAGGGGAAAACGGGACATTCACAGGGCTCTCATGTGAGGTGGGATCATAAATATATTAGGAGAAATATCCATGGAGAATTTTGTGCTACACCCCTGATTGGACAGGCAGCAAACAACCACTGGGCACAGTGAGAACCAAAAAAATTAGTTTTTTGTGGGACATGAAACCAAAACAATCAGCTAAAAGATACTAAAACAGTCAGTAGAGCTGTGGGTATCTGCAGAGTTAGCTGATAATTATCTGTGGGTTTGTCAGCACAGGCTATTATATGAATCCATAAAAATGTTGATTATAGCAGCTTTGCTTTATTATAAATGTGAGCGCTCTGCAGTGTGTTGCTAAGGTATGCAAGTGATGTTTAGACATTTAATTCTCCTGTGGTATTTCAATATGTTATTGAAATGAGAGCAAAAGAATGAGAATAAATAATATTATTTTGGGCAGGGAAGTGGACGTCATTAGTACTGAGAATGTAAGTTATGGTCAGAAGAGTTGCCAAAAGGACAAGGTTCATGGCTGTATCTCTGCCACTGCTGAGGTTGAATGATTATGAGCCAAAGATGAGATAGTAATAGCTTAGATAGAGAGAAACGTTAGCCATTATAGTCAGTCTGAGCATGCAGTTAACAGGGAAGTGATGTGGTGTTATCACAGCCTATGCAGCAAATCACAACTGTGTTTGATCTTATTTCAGTGGCGGAGCTGGCTGTTATCTTTGTCGTATTTTTGTTTTATAATGACTCTTGATAAACAGAGTAGATGATAATATTACTCACCCGTATCTGCTGCTATTTATTTTCCTGCAGACTTCAGGTTCAGTTTGGTCGTGTGCTGTAAATCAAGGTACAATGAAGGTCAGGGGAACTGAAACGGCCCTGAAAAACAAAACTGTGTTGGAGAATTTGAGCTCCGCACAGGATACCGCAGGATGTCTACGTAGCATGAATTTACAATAATGTGTCAGTGTGCTTTACTTCCAGGAAAAGATAACAGTGAGAAAACATGCATGTCTTGTGTTGCTGGTTGTGGCACAAAGCAAAGGAATGAAAAATCAGAATACTACACTGTTGTTGAGTTGTGCTGCCCTCGCTACATGCCTCATTTTATGTTCCTCCAATTTTCAAGTGTAGTTGTTTGATCCCCTTGTATCTGTCAATTATTAATCCCAAAGTTCATTCTGTAAAGTCTGTGAAGTGGGGGAGAAAAATTCCTGAAGCCTCCCCACATGCTGCCTCTGAGGCCGTCTCTCCCCGCAGCGTCTCTTTGACTCTCCCCAACAGATGTTGCTTTTTGAGAGGATGTCTTTGTCTGTCAACGCTGGGGAGCCTTCCAGAGGTTCCAGGGGGACAGAACAGTTTCACCTTTTTTTTGGAGTTCAGCCCTGTGGATCAAGTGTTGCCATGGTTTCGAATTGAAGAAACAAAAAGAATCGCAGTCAGATGGTTTAAAGAGATAGAAGAAGAAGAAATGGGCTGTAGAAGCAGTCAGAGGGTTGGAAAACTGATGACAGGAAGCAAGTAAAGGTAAAGAGAGAGAGAGAGAAGGCGATGAGGACAGAGTGTAAGACACTGGAAGAAAGATAAACATTTTCACCCCCTCACAGAGTGGGCCAAATAGATCTTTAAATGACTAATGGTTGGCTCCATTGTTTTTATTTTGTTCTTGCGGTGGCGGGATAGGAGCCACTTGCTCTTTAAACCTCCGAGTCACATCCAGGAATGACCTCACTTATTTATTTAATCTTCTTTTGTCCTTTGGTGTGGGTGTATATTGTGTGATTTATTAACTTATGATTTGAGACACACACAACTTGATGGTAGTCAGTCTGGAACTATGCAGAATGGCAGGGTGATTATAGCTTGTCTCTGTTTTCTGTGGGCTGCTCAGACAAATCGAGCATGTCGGATCTTGGTTTATCGGTTAAGTGCTTTGATTGGTGAGACACCTCGTTCGGCCGGCTTGCACATGCACATACTCACACGTACAAAGACAAAAAAAGATACACACACACACATGCGCGCACACATATATACACCGTCAAATCTGTTTTGAAAACACACTCCTAACCATGTCCAGAGCTGTGTTTGGCCTGTCCGGGACCAGAGCCAGGCTTCTCACATTCCATACAATACCAGGGCTGGAGCTGGCACAGAGACTACCACTGTCTGAAAATAACACACTTAAAACATAGTCCAGCATGAATCAAAAGTCCCCATAAAATAAAAATGTTTTTGACCATTCACCACGTTTCTTTTATCTTTTCAGTGTGTTGCACTTTAGGTGACATCCCATTGGCTGATGTCATAGCAGGTGACTAGCTGATGGAAAACACCTGCTGCATGCTGTTTGTATCGCATGCTATGATTCAGACTGAGGATGCATGTTTCTGATTCATAAACCCATGGCATTCACAGACAATGTATTTACTTCAATTTAAAATCAGTGTCATTGCGTGGATTTATGAAAGTGGAAAGTGGATTTGGATTATCCGTCAATTAGTAAAATAACATGAGGCCGTAACACATCAATATTATTTTTAGGAAGATTTTAGTGTAAAAATCCAGCAGACACACAGCAACATTAACATTAATTTAGACTTGTGTGCACACTTATAACATTTAATTCAATATTTACTCTGCTCTGCTTTGGTCTCAACCAGGTCCTGAGCAAAACATTTCATGCTCTGCTCCACTAAATGCTCTACTATGATTGCATGGTAGTTACTAACATTGTCAGTCTGGTCTGGTCTGCTTGGTGCTGAACAGATAGCTTTGACAGTAGGTTTATATCAGAGTCTGCTGAAAACAGTTGACTGGTGGGAGCTGACACCCACAAAACTGGAAACTGGAAGTCACTAAGAGCAACCCCTTTCACAGACATCTGCTCATTGATCCACTGTCAATATAAAAAGAGCAGCTTTAAGGTCAGTTTTGGTGCCTTACCAGTGCTGAACCAGTATATCGGACTATCACTAATTCCACATAAATGAAAATGAGCATAAAAATTGAATTAGTTTCCTTGATTTTGTGTTTTTAATATTAATTTCACCATTCAGTTACATAGTAAAAGCTTTTATAGCAATATGTGTATTGTCATGTTCATTCATGGCTGTTGCATCAACCTGTTGCATCAAGCTGTTCTCTACAGAGGCACACTGCACACTATGGATGACAGAACCAGTTAAACATGGCCGCTGCAGATTATATAACCAGTCAAATGGTGTCATGAAATGTGTTTCAGTAGTGTGCAAGCATTTCTTTCATGATTCTGAGAGTAATCTGTGTGCACCATCCAAGACGTCATGACAACAATTCTCTATTCAAAGTCTCAAGTTTTATCTGAGGTGAGTGAATACTTACTGTACTGTAGACTCAGGAGGAGGCTGTCAAATGTGGTTGTTTTGTCTTCTTATTACGTTGTTCATAATTGATTTTAACTTGTTTAGTAAATAAATATTCAAAGTATTGTATTCTTGCTGTTAACTCTTCCCTGAAGTACAACTGTACTGCAGTAGCCGACAGTGTGCGGCTTAACAGGAACTGGCTCATAAATCTGTCGTTGATCGAACAGATGGATGTGCTTTTTGGTCTGGGTTTACAACCAAAATACAAACGCTTACAAATGGTTCCTGATGTTTATTTAAATTGACATGTTTGCAGTGGTTCTAAGATGGATAGGGTAATCCTCCAGAGGCCTGTGTGTGTGTGTGTGTGTGTGTGTGTGTGTGTGTGTGTGTATTTCTGAAAGTGTATACAGACAAATCTGTGTCACACTAATGTCCATTCCTGCATGTGTTAGTGCATGACATTGTTTGACGTACATGTGAGTCTGTGTTTGGGTGAAAGGACTTTCAGCTTAACTGATGGCCTGTAAAGGATCAAACGTGATGTTACTTCTCTGGACCGGATACATTCATGAGGTGAAGTCCGGACAGAAGAGAGGCTGTCACATTTACTCAGTGACTGTCAAACAGCACTCCTGTTATGAACATAGATATATACATCTTAGTGATGCATGGTGTCGAGAGCACTACAAGACACATCATTAACAGTTAGTCGAACCAAAGAATTTCTCCTTTTTTTAACAGTGAGTGTACCTACACTCTGTTTTGCTTTAATATAGTAATTCATAATGAAATAAATAAACATGCCACATCCAGTAAGACTTTCAAAATAAAGCTATAGAAAATAGAGATTTAGGCCCCAAAATGACTTCCTTAGAGAGGTTATTTGTAAGCGTTAGCCCTGTGAAGAACTGCTGACTTTGTCCAGGGTGTAGCCCGGCTCCAGCCTCCCACGACCCTGATAAGGATAAGTGGTTATGGAAAATGGATAGATGGACAACTTCCTTAGTTTAAGAAAAAGATCATCACGCTACATACCTGACATAATGGTACAGGAGTTCATGAAAGAAGTATTTACTTTGGTTTCCACAGCAACAACACAAATCAAAGAGTGTTTGTATGTTTGATGTATCCAACCTGCCTTCTCCTGCAGACTTGCTTGTTCTTCATAAGTCACCTGATTTATCACCGCAGCAAGACACACTAGACAGTCATGAAATTGCTACAGGGATACCAACCTGCAGTACGTTGCATGTTGGGAGTGTGGAGAAAATATTTCAACAATCTCAAGGTCCGCTTATGAGTAGCTGTTCTGACTTTCAAGTTTAGGTTCAAGTTCAGTTTCAAAGTTCATTCTTAATCTCTGATCTCTGGAACAGCAGAAAAAAAATAACTTACTCAAAGGTCCATTAAGTAGCTTAAGTACATTTTAGTCAACATGATCAGGAAATTCCTCATAAAAATGGAAATATGAAATCTGAACACCCATAATTCCATGCCAATTGAAAAGCTCCACTGAACTGACCTGGAGGTGAGATTGGAAAACTGTTGATCACCAAAGCACAAAACAATGAGTACATATTTCTAATAATCTCATACTATTTGCAGCATATTCTCCCTCCTGAGGCACATGGGACGACAGGATGAGATGGTAAGAGTGTGTTTGGGAGAGATATGTCTTTGTTCTTAAGTATGGTTGATGTTGTGGAGGTCTGTGGGAATTCCTGTGTGATGCGCAAGGTTGTTCTGCTTTGAAGTCTGAACAAAATGATCTTGGTTTAGTTGCACTGGTTTTGAGAATTTGATCCATCCATTGCTTTCGTCTGTGTTTATACACACATCTTGCGCACTCTGGCCTAAAAAATGCAAAAAATAAACATAAACCTGGACACACGAAAGGCCAGGGATTATACATACATTTTGTGTCATCCATGTTTGTCGAAATCTTCCTTTTCTTCTTTGCTGTCTTATTTAGAATCTTGGCCTGGCAGAAATCTGCTGCAAATGATTCAAACATGAATGTCAATGACAAATTGTACAGTCAGATGGTCCATGCTCATTTCAGCTCATTTTCGATGCATGACTCACGTATTTATCCTGTAGCTTTTCTAGAAAGAGCAACACACAAAGACACGCAGCCATGCATGTTATCAGCCTTTTCATCTATCATCGGCTGCAGGGTCACACAGCAGAAAAACTTTCTAATGTTGCACTATGGCAGTGATTCAATTGTGGCTACGAGCTGCACGTTAACACCAACATCTATTTTCCTGCTCTTGAGCAGCCATGATGAACCACAGGTCAGACTGAAGCAGTTCAATGTGGAGATCTTAGTCGGGCTACTGCACACTGTCTTCCTGCTCATCGCTTTTGTTTGGATTGTGTGTTGGTTCAGCATCGCTCAGGGGAAATTGGGCCCACATGGAAACACACACACACACACACACACACACACACACTGCCTTAATGTATCTTCATACTTAAAAGAGCCTCATGCAGCCACTGCTATGATATATAGCGCAGAGTGTGTTCAGTACTTGCAAAAGCAACAATGGTAGAGTAGAAAATGACTCGTAAGTAACTTAATCTGGAGCTGATGAGATAGTGTCAGTCCGTCTTTGGTGATAGAAGCAAAGCAAAGCAGAGGTTGTAAGAAAGAAGGGGGAGAGCAAATCACAGAGAGGTAGAGAGATATAAAGAGTGGCAGAGAGAGAAAGTGAGAAAAACTATAAGTCTGTGTGGTGATTGTAACCCTGGGCAACTACAGGGATGGTTTCTAAACTCTGCAGACCTCGCTTAATGGGATGTTAGGATGAAAGATAAACAGGGATTTGACGTTGAAGGAAACAGCCCCTGTCATTAAATACCCATTCATTTTGATTAGAAGAGACATCCAGCTTGATAGATAGTAGTGCTGGCACACAAACTGGAACACTGGAACCATTTTTTCCCCAAAGTTTTGCCTGGCTAGGAGGTATAACATACAACAGTATGTATGTGTTTCTGTCATGGCTGAGCTTAAAATAACACATGTCCTTTTGCATCTATTCCTACAGCTTTTTGGCAGAGGAATCCCCCGCTGTGATGTTTAGAGGGTACGCCGGAATGCTATCTCAAATATTTGAATGTTAAATGCCTCCTCTGTGGGATGATGGGGTTGTAGTATTTCAGTAAAAAGGGGCAGACTGACATGGCCTAGTAGCACTGACACCAAAAAGCAGGGACATTCCTGTACGAATGCGTCCCTGAGGACAGATTCCCATGTTGGACAAATGCGTCACAATAAGTATAGACTGCTTCTCTGCTGGCATTCACTGTTTAATACCTCTGGATGAATAAGCAGGTCCAAGTTTGTTTGGTTGTTTGGTTTTTGTTACGCATTCCCGTGTCTTGGGTGAATGCAAGTACTTCCTCTCCCATACGGCCAGATACGCATAATTAATTGAAGCAATTTTTGGGCCCATTTTGACATTAGAGCGCAGGACTGTAACTGAGGATTTTTGAAAATATACATGCTCTGCTTATGTCGCGCTGTATTTATTTTCATTTAACATGGAGATAAATTGGAAAACATTGTCGTCTGTTTGAGATATGAAGCAAACATGAAAGAAATATAACTTAGTTATATAACA